>OX465094.1:39809949-41009949 GCA_949987625.1 Chalcis sispes | reverse complement strand
AAAATGTCGATGATTTACCAAAACGTAGCTCGATAGGAAAAGTGAACAAAAAAGATGAAAAAAGAATAGTGAATTTGTTTTTGCGGAATCCTGCTTTAACACTGCGGCAAGGACAAGCAAAATTGATGGCAAAAGGTTTAGATATATCCTATGAAACTATCCGAACCCATCTTCGTACTCATCATCTGAAATGGCGCAACACAATGAAGAAGCCTTTGTTGACTGAAAAACATGTGACAAAGCGACTCGCTTGGGCGCATGAGAATATTGATAGAGATTTTGAAAATGTCATTTTTACTGATGAATGTTCTATATGGGCACGTTCTGTCCTCACGCGAGCCTGGTCAACTTCCACCAATAGGCTTGTTCAGCGGACCGTAAAACATGGAATAAAGGTGCATCTTTGGGGCTGCTTCTCAAAGCAGGGATTCGGCACTTTGCACCTCTTTACTGACAACCTAAATGCCGAGAAAATGATAAAAATCTACAGAAAGGCTTTACTGCCATCTGCCAAACGATGGTTCATCACAAAAAATGAAGATTGGATTCTGCAGGAGGACAACGATCCTAAACACCGCAGCAAGCTCTGTACTCAGTGGAAGACTCAATCTGGCATCGTTACATTGGATTGGCCGTTGCAGTCGCCCGATGCGAACCCTATTGAAAATGTGTGGGCATATATTAAACGGAAGCTTCGTGGAAGACGCACATACACCTTTGACTTGAGCCCACGGTGCAGAGCTCTGTCAAAAACTGCCTGGCAGGTGGACGGGGAAGTGAAGAAAAAAAATATTTAGGAAAGAGAAAATAAGAGGACACAACACAAAGATTAAGATTTATGTCGCGTCTATGGGGTTGTGTATGTCGGCGAGAAGTGCGAGTGTGCGTGGATATGTGTGAGTGTCAGAGAGAAAGAGAGAGAAAGAGAGAGAGAGAGAGAGAATAAGACGCAAAAAAAACAATAAGGGGCGATAAGGACTGGGTAACGGCAAGGAGTCGTTAGAGCCCCGTAGGAGTCCCGCAAGGCGGGACGAGATCAGCGGTTCGCGCCAGGCGCGGTGTTCGCTAATCCCCGGGACAACAGCGCTTAGCGTATGAACGCAAAATCGCTAGCCCAAACCTAGGTGCTCAGGACACCTTGACCGTTGGAGGGAAGTGGCTCGTCGAACTTGCGTTTGACCACGGTTAGCGTACAGCGCCAGGCGCAGAGATCGCTTACCGCAGAGCGTGAAATGCGCCAGGCGCAAGATCGCGCGTGAGCCGGAGGTATTCGCGGCGGTTGCCGGAATACGAGGAAAAGACGCGGAAGAATTGGACGGACGTCCAGTAGGTCTGCGGGGCAGCGCGAGGCGCTAATTTCGCATTGACCTAGAGCGGGTATGCGGCAGGCGCACGATCGCTCTCAGGAGGCAGAGGCGACTACTCGAGGCAGTCGCCGAAGCGTAAGTGTCGAGCTCGAGAAGCGGGTCTGAGCTGAGGCCTTACGGGAGAGCGCCTCTCGCGGTCGCGAGAGGTAGCGTGGTGGTGGAGAGGGAAAGCATCTCCCACGCAGCGGCACCAGTCGTCCGACTGTGTGTGCACCACCTTCCGTAGGCGGTAGGAAGTAGGAATGGCGAGAGAGGGGTTAGGAAAGAGTCGAGACTATGTACGCGCGCACACGTCAACCCTCCCCCTCTTTGACGACTCTTTCCTAACTCTGGTACTGTTTTCTGATAGTTTATGAAGTTGTAGAGGCGTGAAAGTGTGTGTATCAAAATGTGTTGGTATGTTTACAGGAAGAAAGTGTGAAGACAAGGAATGTCTTTGTTTTAAGCGCCCGCGTACACGGGTGAGTGTGTGTATGCATAAGGGTATAAGTGTGGGTGTGAGCGTGTGTGTGAGGGTGTATATGTATCCACAGCGCTAGTTTATTAAAATAAATGTATATAAATTAAAATACAAAAATATAAAAATTAACACACAAACTGTAAATTACTAATTATAAACTATTAAAATTCTCACACTATTATAACTAATTATTTATTTTACATATATATGAAGAAGTGGTGCACAGCTTACTTACACTAACAAAGATAAATATTTATATAAACACACAACATGAGAACGGATATTTGCTTATTCTAATACATTGCACTAATCATAATTAAATCCTAATGATAGTAAAATGAATTTATACGAAAACTTAACAATTATAATAAAACACTCTAAAAAAAAAGAAAATAGAACGCAAACACTTAAAAACTAAAGTCTTTGGTTTTTTTTTTTTTTTACATTTTTCATTGTTTGTAGCTTAATTTACGTCCTTATAACTATACACTTACACTACGAAAAACTATGTAACACTATATTACGTAAGAACTACAATAAAAAGAACTAAGTATAACACTTATTCACTTCTAACACTAGGCACCAAACTTCTTCTGAACCGCGGCTCTCTCACCGTTGTCCATACTGTCTATCAGATCCCTCTCGACTTCCATCTCGAGGGTATCTGATAGTTGATCCCAGTATAGATCATCTCCCTGTCCTGGGGATACCTGGGATCTCCCGCCTGTCTCCACTGGTGGTATTGACACACCGGAGTCCACCGGTGATGTGTTGTCACTGGTCGCAGTCGAGGCAGTTGACGACGATGACGACGAGGACTCGCTCTCCTTTTGAGTCCGGTCGTTCTGTGGCACTGTCTTTACTGCCGGGGCTTGTCTATCCACTTCTACATCCACCTGTAGAAGTTGGCCGATCTTAAGGTAAATCTCCGCGACTGCGTGCAGATTTTTATTGTAAAAGGCGCGGAGGCACTCTTCCGTTAGGGAACGGATTCTTAGTCTAAAGCCGCCCCTTTGTTTCCTCGCCTTCCCTGTTATGCGTCAGTCCATTGTCTCTAGAGAAAGTTGGTTTTGTAATGAACACGACTGTGAATTGTAAGTGCAACGGCGCTCAGTTTGACACATGTGCGCCGGCCATGCGGCTTCGGAGGGGGTAGCGATGTATTGGCACGTACCCCGTCCTACGTTCGGCCGCTGCTTTCTCCGCTTCGGCCTTTGTAGGCCTTCCTCTTTTACGAGGCTGCTGGCGCAGTGTTGCCGGTTGGCGATCGTTTTTTTCTGCAGAATCGGCTCCGTCCGTAGCCGATTTTTGTGTGTACGATGCATGCCTTGAGGGCGAAGGAGCCATATTGCTCGAGTGCGGTAGCGGCTGAGGCGCTACGTGCGGAATTGTTTGCGGAGGGACCTTCAAATCATCAGGGTCAATCACCTGGTCAGGTGCTGACGAAGGTATCGTTAAATTTTCGGTTGCGACCGCTACGTAGTCCAACGCAGTGGTAGGAGGCTGCTTTGCGTAAGCAGCTTCTTGAGCACATGGTGGCTGTGCAGCCGGTGCTGTCTCATCCTCGGCCAAAACAGCTCTCTTTAAGGCCGACACATGTAGTTTAATAGACTTGCTCCGGTCTTTCTATAATGTACACGTCGGGACTGCATGCTTTCACAACTTTGTACGGGCCGGTCCATTTAGGTGCTAAACCTGCATTAAACCCTGTCGCTGCGTTCGACAGCGCAAAGTTTTTTAAATAAACCCACTCCCCGGGTTGCAGGTATACAGGTGTACTACCGATGTTTATTGTTTTTTCTGCTTGAATGTTTCGGGCTTCTTTAATGCGCATTTGCGCGGCTGCGTCGAAAAACGTCCGTTCTCCTGGCCGCGGCAACGTGCGTCCGAGTAAAGTGTAGCTGGGAGTTTGCCCCGTGCGAGCATTCTTCCTTCTACGCATATTAAAAAGAATGACAGGTAGGTGGCGATCCCATTCTCTTTGATTACGGCCATTTAACCGTAGTCGCATGCCCTTTTTCAACTCCTGATTCCGCCTTTCTGTTGGATTAGCCTGCGGGTGGTAGGCTGGCGTTGTATACGGCTCGGCTCCCCACTCCTTACATCGTTTCTTCCAAGCAGGACCCCGGAACTGTGGCGCGTTGTCTGAGAGCAACACGCGAGGATATCCCCACCTCATAAAAACTTCGCTCTCTATAACGGGTGCAATCGTTACAATTTCGGCGTTAGGCAATGCAAATGCTTCTGTCCATCGAGAGAACAAATCGGTAACAACGAGTATATACCGTTTACCTCTCGATGACCTTGGATATGGCCCCATTAAGTCGAGGGCAACGGTGTCCCATGGCTCGAACGGTTCTCGGGGTTTTTGCTCTCCTTGCGCAATCGGTTTCGCCGCTTTTGTCGTTGCGCAAGCGGAACACTGCGCGACCTTCCGCCGCACTCCTTCGCGCATTCGAGGCCAGATGAAACTTTCTCGGGCGGCGCGTAATGTTTCGGCGAAACCGGGGTGGCCTGCTAACGGGTCATCGTGCAGGTACTGTTGTATTATCGGGCGGCACGCTGTTGGCACGTAGGCGCGAGGAGCACGCCCGCACTCCGTCACGAAGTACACCCCGTTAACATTTTCCAGGCGCTGGTTTGACGTTAGGATTTTCTCCAGCTCCTCGTCAGGTTTCTCGCGGGCCTGTGCTTCGCCAAGTTGAGCGAAGAGATCACTAGCGCTCATAGAAGCTACCTGCAGCTCTTCTTGCTGCGGTTGAAGGCTTGGAGGTAGCAAGGCGTCGAGTTCTTCCTCTTTATTTTCAAAGATTTCTTCGTTGGGCTCCTGAGAGAGAGCGTCTGAAAGTTCATTGTCTCTACCAGCTACGTGCTCGACGGTAAAGTTGTAGCTACGGAGGTACATGGCCCAACGGTGCAGCTTGCTTTTACCTTCCTTTATTTTATCGAGCCATGTAAGCGCGCGGTTGTCCGTCCGAAGGATAAATTTGCCGCCCTCAAGCACATGCTTAAATTTACGAAGGGCCCAGATCACGGCTAAGCACTCCTGTTCGTTTGAGTGATAACGTTTTTCCACTTTTGTAAATTTGGCAGAGGCATAAGTGATCACACGTCTCTCGCCCTGCTCGCCTACTTGATACAGCACTGCGCCCATGCCCGTTGCGCACGCATCTGTTTGCAATACCAGTGGCTTGCTAGGGTCTAGACGGCACAATTTTAGCGGCACTCGAAAAGCGTCCTTCACACGATCGAATGCGCACTGTAGGTCGTTAGTCCATTTAAAAGGCTGATTCGCCGCGAGCAGCTGTGTAAGTGGAAGCGCTATTTTCGCGAAATTCGGCACATATTCGCGAAGCCACCCGCAAATACCAAAGAATCTGCGCAAGTCTTTTTTGTTTTGCGGCACCGGAGCGTCGAGAATCGCTTTTACGTGCTCGAGTTTCGCGCAATTACCCTCGGCTGAGACAGTGTGTCCGAGGTATTCAAGTGACCGTTGTCCAAAGAAGCACTTCGGTATTGCACAAGTTGAATTGAAGATTCGGAGCCGTTCAAACACTAATTGTAAGTGCGTCAGATGTTGTTCCCACGAATCCGAATATATTAAGAAATCGTCTAAATAAGAACGCACAAACACGTTGATGAATCCGCACAGCACTTGTTGTGTTATAAAATCGTTGAACGCAGTCGGTGCATTTTTTAGCCCGAAACTCATTACGCGCCATTGGTAGAGTCCGCCATCCGGAGTAGCGAAGGCTGTATAAGGTTGAGAGCGTTCCGTAAGCGGGATCTGCCAATAACCGCTTTTCATGTCGAGCGTTGTAAATATCTTTGCCGTGCCAATCTCGCGCACTAACTCCTGCCTTTGCGGTAAATTCGGCGTAATATCTTTAGTCACCGAGTTAAGGCGGCGAAAATCAATGCAAAAACGATATTTTCCGTCCTTTTTCGCGGCCATTACTATTGGCGAGCAATAGGGCGAAGTTGATGGCTCGATCAACCCTTCCGCGAGCATTTCGCGCACTTGCTCGTTTATCGCAATTCTTTTCTGCACTGAATATCGGTATGGCGCGAGCCGAAAAGGCGTCTCGTCTTTCAGTTCGATATCATGACTGACAAATTTCGTTTGGCGAAGCGGCCCGTTATAAAAAAATAAATCCGCGTATTCACTTATCACCGCACTTAGTTTACTCACTTGCTCACTCGGAAAACCGTGCTGCACGCTCGCGAGAAAGTCTGGAGGTGGCACTACACTTCTCACGGGCGCGGCAGTGTCCTTATGAAAATATACTCGCTGTCGCGTATCGTTACCAAAGTATAAACACTCAAGATAATAATCATGCACGGCTTTGACATCTTTGAGCCAACTACGTCCTAAGGTTACCTGCGTGCTCAGCTCGTCGCATATATAAAACTTCACTATTGCTGTATAGTCTCTTATACGGAGCGGCAACCAGCACACTCGCGAAATCGACATTGTCGTACTGCGACACGCGAGATTCACTTTTAAATTCACTTTTTCCACTTTCGTTTTACTCGTTACATAACACGACCGAATAAAATTGTCACTAGCACCTGAGTCCACTAGAGCACTTGTTTCTTGGTTATTAACACTAACCGTTAAAAATCCGGTGCTTGTGCCTGGTAGCTGCGCTGTTAAAATTACGGCACCGCTGCTCCCGGGGCAGGGCCGGCCGCGGCGGCTTCTGTCCCTCGCCAGTTTCCCGTACTTCTGGGCTGAGGCTTCTTCGGGCAATCACGATGCCAGTGTCTCTCCAGGCAATAATTGCACCGAGGCAACTGGCTTTCTTGCGGCGCTGCAGGTGCTCGAGGTGCAGTCACGCCAGACTGCGCAGTGGCGCGGCGAAGTGCACTCTTCTCTTCGGCTTCATCTTGCTCTATCTCTACGGCTCGAGTAATCAACTCCTCAACTGTTTGAAAATGTGAGGCTCGCAACAACTTTCTTATAGAACTTTGAAGCGATTCCAAAAGAACTGCAATGATGCGATCCTCAGAGGCCCCAGGTAATAATCGCCGTGCAAGAAGGTGTCGCTGTTCGAGAAAGAGGCCCGTACTTTCTCTCTCTCCCTGCGGTTGACCGTAGAGCCGAGCGGACAGCTTCATTAGCACGGCCTGTGCCGCATATTTGCTGCGAAGAAGTTCGCAGAACTTCTCCCAGCTTACGTTTAAGTTTTTGTAGACTGACCACCAGCGAGCAGCATCGTCCTTGAGAGCGCGTGTGGCCAGTCGAACACGCGCATGAGCGTCCGTCTTATTTATTTGGAATACTGCCTCGCACTCGCGAATAAATGTGTTCGGGTCTTCGTATTCCCGACCGGCCAACTCGGGAAGCTCTGGATTGCCGACCACTAGCGCACGTAATAAATTACGTACTTCCTCCATAGCGGTTACCTGAGGAGGTGCCTCACTTGCTGTGTCAGTACTCACACTAGGCTGTGTAGGCTGGTCGGCTTCCATTCGATGTTCTCGTGTGCCCTCTCTTCTATCTAGAATAGCCTTTTGCGTCGAATTCTTTTCGAGCGGAATTTTCGGCGGAAGCGTGAAAGTGCCTTCTTTTTGTGCTTGGCTGCGCGTTCGCGGTTGTATTAGTTGGGCGCCACCGACTGTTTTGCGACTGTCGGAAGTCGTTTGCGACGGTTCTTTACCGGCTGTCAGCGGTTTGCGCTGCATAACGCATCTCGGGGTGTGCTTGAAGTTCGTGCACGCGTCCAGCGTGCTCGACTAAGACTTCGCAACGAAGTTACCGTGTCTGCGTGTGCGAGACGTGGTAAAATCGCCAAACTTAATCTAGCCCCACGTCGGGCGCCAATTTGACTTGAGCCCACGGTGCAGAGCTCTGTCAAAAACTGCCTGGCATGTGGACGGGGAAGTGAAGAAAAAAAATATTTAGGAAAGAGAAAATAAGAGGACACAACACAAAGATTAAGATTTATGTCGCGTCTATGGGGTTGTGTATGTCGGCGAGAAGTGCGAGTGTGCGTATATATGTGTGAGTGTCAGAGAGAAAGAGAGAGAGAGAGAGAGAGAGAGAGAATGAGACGCAAAAAAAACAATAAGGGGCGATAAGGACCGGGTAACGGCAAGGAGTCGTTAGAGCCCCGTAGGAGTCCCGCAAGGCGGGACGAGATCAGCGGTTTGCGCCAGGCGCGGTGTTCGCTAATCCCCGGGACGACAGCGCTTAGCGTATGAACGCAAAATCGCTAGCCCGAACCTAGGTGCTCAGGACACCTTGACCGTTGGAGGGAAGTGGCTCGTCGAACTTGCGTTTGACCACGGTTAGCGTACAGCGCCAGGCGCAGAGATCGCTTACCGCAGAGCGTGAAATGCGCCAGGCGCAAGATCGCTCGTGAGCCGGAGGTATTCGCGGCGGTTGCCGGAATACGAGGAAAAGACGCGGAAGAATTGGACGGACGTCCAGTAGGTCTGCGGGGCAGCGCGAGGCGCTAATTTCGCATTGACCTAGAGCGGGTATGCGGCAGGCGCACGATCGCTCTCAGGAGGCAGAGGCGACTACTCGAGGCAGTCGCCGGAGCGTAAGTGTCGAGCTCGAGAAGCGGGTCTGAGCTGAGGCCTTACGGGAGAGCGCCTCTCGCGGTCGCGAGAGGTAGCGTGGTGGTGGAGAGGGAAAGCATCTCCCACGCAGCGGCACCAGTCGTCCGACTGTGTGTGCGCCACCTCCCGTAGGCGGTAGGAAGTAGGAATGGCGAGAGAGGGGTTAGGAAAGAGTCGAGACTATGTACGCGCGCACACGTCACCTTGAAGCAGTTGTCTTACGAAATTCGTAGGATCTGGAGATCCTTACCACTAGAATACGCTGTCAAATTAGTAGAAAGCATGCCTCGGAGATGCCAGGCAATTATCGACGCCGGTGGTGACTGGACACATTATTGACCGAATTGCATCATTGTTTGTAATGTGTACAATGTATATATAAATATGAAAGTTTCATAAAATAAATTTTTTCATAAATTAACACGACCACGCTCTTACTTGACAGACTGTAGCTAACGCACTGTAACGTCACTCTGACGTTACCATATTGTTAAAAATTAAAATCAATTTATTAGAATATAAAAAACTAGACTTTAGATTAAAATTCTATTATTTTTTGTTCTTCTATCACGTGCAATATTTATCACGTGCAATTTCGCCATATGCAATAGAGAACAATATATTGACTTATAAGCGAGCTAAGTAATCAGATTTAGCTCCTCTCATTGGGTGACTTGATATTAACGCATATTAACTACCTTTGACTTGATTAGAATTTTACAGTTTTCTTTACTTTCTTTTTCTTTTTAAACATAAATACTATTATAAAAAAGAATTAATTTATGTTTCATTATTTTCTTTATTAAACTTTGTGAAACATTTTTAAAAATTAATTCGTGTTTCTAGACTGCTATTTTAACTCGAGCTTACACAGTAGATTCTCATTGTAAAAATATAGTATTTTGCGCTAAAGCGCGCTTTAAGCCTATCAGCGAAAGCTCTTTATTGCGCAAACTTGAGTTGGAATTTCAATCTAGAAACACTGAATCGCATTGATAATTTATTATTAATATTTATATTTGAATATTATTAGCTAGTGTATATTTATAATAATAAGTAGCTATTACAGCATTTTTCATATCCTTGAAACTGTTAATATTTCTTCGAATAGCTAACTCGTACTATCATGTTAAAATGTTAATTAGAGCTTTAGTTATTTGCCCATTCCATCAAGTTTATGATCGTTTTTTAACTTTTCGTAGACAACGAAAATCCGCTTTTGCACGTGCACAATTTACTCACTTTTTACTACTTAATCGTCACCATATGAACTTATATCTATTATTGCTTTAAATGTTGGAGTCCTCATCTACTACATAATTGTAATCACGTATACCTGCGACGACGAGCAAACGCTAAATAAGAGAGTTACGTTCAAAAGCTATAACATACGAAATACTTTGAATTAACTTCTAAACATTTACTGATACATTCTTGTAGGTTTATTTTAAAATTTTATGAAAAAAAAAATTAATTTTTAGAAAATTCTATATGTAACTCCCCTCTTAAGTTAAAGCATAATTTTTAGAATTGATATTGTAACTTTTCTTATTGTTAAAATACTTGATCTATAGTTATCCTACACAATTGAATATTTTATTTTAATGTCAAAAATAATTATCAATTCTATAATTATTTATACAATTAATAATTATAAGATTTATTTAGTTAAATATAAATCTAAATTACTAGGGTGAATCAAATATAAACGGTAATTTAGCTATTCTGCTTAGTACGCCCCTCCAAACTAGATGATATAGTATGGCGGTTCTGGTTCGTTTATAAGGAGTGGGGGAACCAGCTTAGTTAGCGGCCATGCTCCATTTTGTCCTCAGTACAGCCATGACTGAGCAGCAAGTACATCCGTCGGTCACGCAACGCGTTATCATAAAGTTTTTAACCAATGAAGGCGTTAAATCGTCGCAAATTTTTACTCGTTTAAAGGCGCAGTTTGGGGACACTTCATTGTATTAGATTCAAATGTATACGTGGGCCAGGAAATTTAAGGGTGGGCGAGAACGTATTGAAAACGAAAGTCATGATTGACGTCCAAGGACAAGTCTTACAGATGACAACATCCGTGCCGTTCGAGAGCTTATTGAATGTGATCGGCGGTTAACTGTTTCAGAAGTCTCGTCAAGGGTCGCTATCAGCTATGGAAGTGCTTAATCCATTATCACTGATCATCTTGATTTCAGAAAAATTAGTGGTCGATGGGTTCCGAGGTTATTAGCCGGGAATCAAAATCAGGTCATATCGGAAATCACTAAGAGACTTCTGAATCGATTTCGATAAGAAGGGGAAGATTTTTTGAGGCGCATCGTCGATGTGCCACATGCGATGAGACGTGGGTCAACCATTATTATACCCCCGAATCGAAAATGGCGAGTAAGGAGTGGCGAAGGAAGGACGAAGGCTGCCCAGTGAAGGCCAAAACTTGCCTCTTAGTCAGAAAAGTGCTTGCAACGATTTTTTTTGACTCAAAGGGAGTTTTACTCATTGATTTTCTTCACGATCAATAAACAGTGAATGTGGCCTACTATTGCCAGTTGTTACAGTCAGCGAGAACCTCCTACCGAAACAAAAGGCGAGGTATGCCCATTAAAGAGGTTATCCTTCTCCATAACATCGCTAGGCCGCACACCACGACTTTGACAAGGGATAAACTGGAAGAAATGGGCTAGATGGTGGCAACAGATATGCAGCCACTTATAAAATGATTATGCCACTCTTTTATTTGTGTTTTGTCCATTCACCCATCTTTAAAGATCTGCATCATTTGAATAGTTTCCGAACTAGTTTTTCCGAGTTTGAAGCGAAATTTGATGTGAATTCGTTGATATGATCTTTTAGTTATTTTTAACAATAGCAAAATCTGATAAACGCAAAAAAGGCTTTGTAAACGAGTACACGCTGCGCATAAGCTATACGTTTCGATACGTCCTGTAGGTATCGGCGAGCAACCGATAAGTTCGTAAGGCTTTAATGATAATGTTCATGCCTTGCAGAGGTCGTTTGAACACTCTGGCACAAAGATATAAAAGCAGGTAGTAGTTATTTATCAGCAGATTTTTCATCGTTTAAATACAAGGGCAGAGTGAAAAATTTTTGGCATGACTTAGAGATATCGCCAAGAAGTCAAGTAATTTGCTTCTATCCTGTAACCCGACATCTTTGTAGCTTGTATATAAATTTTCAGGTCAATCGCTCTGTTAGTGTACCTTTGAGAGCTGATTGAACAAGACTCCTGAATTGTTTACGTGAAAATGGAAAGACCAGAGAAGCGTGCTGTCATCAAATACTTCTATTTAAAAAGCCTAACGCTGTTACAAATTAAAGAAGAGTAGGATTCCACACAGAAAGACTCTTTTCTATCATATTCAAAGGTTAAACCGTGAGTTTCTAAATTGTAGAAGGATTACACTAGTTCTTGCGACGAACCACGTTTAAAACGCCCTGTTGAGGTCATTACTCCTAAATGATTAAAAATATATAAAATAGTGCTAACTAAGGCTATTATGATGTCAACTAAACGTGTACACAATATTTTACATGAACATTTGAGGATGGAGGAGCTCTGTGCTAGGTGGTTTTGTTTACTATCGGTCGATCGAAAATTCAACGGAAAAACTGTTTCAATTAAAAATTTGGCGCTGTTCCAGCAAAACCCTAGCGAATTTTCACGTCGTTTTATAACTATAGATAAAAATTGGATTCACTACTACACTCTTGAAAGTAAACAACAGTCAAAGCCATGTATTGGACTAGTTAAACCCACTCCAAAGAAGGCAAAAGCAATTTTATTTGCGAATTAGGATATGTGGACTGCTTTTTCGGATGAGAAGAAAATTATAATATTTTCATTGATAATCTAAAAATGGGTAAAACCATCGCTGGTAAATACTACGCAGAATTACAGCAGCGTTAGAAGAACAAAGTAAAAAATAAACGATCTTACTTGGCAAAGAAAAAATCTTGTTTCACCGTGACAACGCACTTGCCCATATATCGGTTGTTGCAATTGCTTACATCAACGAATTTAAGATCGAATTGTTCCCCTTATCACAATATTTACCAGATTTAGCCGTCAGCAAATATCATTTGTTCCCTAACCTTAAAGAATGGCTCGGAAGTAAAAAATTTGGTAGCAACGAGGAAGTCCTCAATGCTGTAAATAAGTATCTTAAGGGACTTGACATATCGCAGTAATATAAAAATTGTATCACTACATTAGAGCACTGTTATGAAAAATGTATTAATTTTGATTATGTTGAAAAATAAAAAAAAACACAAAAAAAGTTTATCCTTATCAGGCCACAAATTTGACACCAGCTTTGTATTTAAGTATTCGAATTTACTAAAACCAAGTTAGTAAACTTTATTTTTATTGGCGTAAAAAAATTGAAACTGTATTTTACTTGAATAAAAGTATACTGTTATTCTTGATATACTAGAAATTTAGGCTTATGTAAGTTAATAAAATGAGTTCGAATTAAATTTAAAAAATCTGTTATAAACAATTAATCAATTGTACAGTCTGTCAAGTAAGAGCGTGGTCGTGTTAATTTATAAAAAAATGTATTTGATAAAACTTTCATATTTATATATACATTGTACACATTACAAACAATGATGCAATTTGGTCAATAATGTGTCCAGTCACCACCGGCGTCGATAATTGCCTGGCATCTCCGAGGCATGCTTTCTACTAATTTGACGGCGTATTCTAGTGGCAAGGATCTCCAGATCCAACGAATTTCGTAAGACAACTGCTTCAAAGTGTATGTGCGACTTCCACGAAGCTTCCGTTTGATATATGCCCACACATTTTTAATAGGGTTTGCATCGGGCGACTCCGACGGCCAATCCAATGTAACGATGCCAGATTGAGTCTTCCACTGAGTACAGAGCTTGCTGCGGTGTTTAGGATCGTTGTCCTCCTGCAGAATCCAATCTTCATTTTTTGTGATGAACCATCGTTTGGCAGATGGCAGTAAAGCCTTTTTGTAGATTTTTATCATTTTCTCGGCATTTACAGTCTGTCTAGTAAGAGCGTGGTCGTGTTAATTTATGAAAAAATTTATTGAATGAAACTTTCATATTCATATATACATTGTACACATTACAAACAATGATGCAATTCGGTCAATAATGTGTCCAGTCACCACCGGCGTCGATAATTGCTTGGCATCTCCGAGGCATGCTTTCTACTAATTTGACGGCGTATTCTAGTGGCAAGGATCTCCAGATCCAACGAATTTCGTAAGACAACTGCTTCAAAGTGTATGTGCGACTTCCACGAAGCTTCCGTTTAATATATGTCCACACATTTTTAATAGGGTTCGCATCGGGCGACTCCGACGGCCAATCCAATGTAACGATGCCAGATTGAGTCTTCCACTGAGTACAGGGCTTGCTGCGGTGTTTAGGATCGTTGTCCTCCTGCAGAATCCAATCTTCATTTTTTGTGATGAACCATCGTTTGGCAGATGGCAGTTAAGCCTTTTTGTAGATTTTTATCATTTTCTCGGCATTTAGGTTGTCAGTAAAGAGGTGCAAAGTGCTGAATCCCTGCTTCGAGAAGCAGCCCCAAAGATGCACCTTTATTCCATGTTTTACGGTCCGCTGAACAAGCCTATTGGTGGAAGATGACCAGGCTCGCGTAAGGACAGAACGTGCCCATATAGAACATTCATCAGTAAAAATGACATTTTCAAAATCTCTATCAATATTCTCATGCGCCCAAGCGAGCCGCTTTGTCACATGTTTTTCAGTCAACAGAGGCTTCTTCATTGTGTTGCGCCATTTCAGATAATGAGTACGAAGATAGGTTTGGATAGTTTCGTAGGATATATCTAAACCTTTTGCCATTAATTTTGCTTGTTTTTGACGCAGTGTTAAAGCAGGATTCCGTGAAAACAGATTCACCATTCTTTTTTCATCTTTTTTGTTCACTTTTCCTATCGAGCCACGTTCTGGTAAATCATCGACATTTTTAGCCACTTTATATCGCTGTATCCACTCCAGTACAAATGCCTTTGACTTTCTCATATATTTAGCAACCGCTGGTTGCGACATTTTTGGACCTTTCGGGTGGATGCAAAGGAACACAGCCTCGTAGCGCGACGCGTACTTAGCACTCATGGCGTTTAACGTGATTCTCTTTTAAAAGATCGACGACAACTAAATCTTTGTCAATAATGCATCAAGGACAAAGCTTTCTTCTATTGGCTTGCGAAGAAATTAGAGCAAAATCTTTCATTACCTGTCGGTGAAATCAACCACGCTCTTACTTGACAGACTGTATATAAAAGATTAGATATAAGTCTTATGGAAATGATGCAACATCCACTCATAAATAACTAAAATTCAAATCTTAGAAATATAAAGGGTGCTTATAGCGAAGTGGTTAAAGTGTCTGCTTTATAATGAGAAGGATCCGTATTCAGTCTAACCGTACATAGGTCAAATAGTTTTTCTCCGTTTTTTTGGTTAAATATTAAGACATGTAATATATTAAATACACAATTTGCGTTTAGGAAATTTATTTAATGCAAAAACAAAAAAAAAATATTGTGTGTGAAAATATTATTAAAATGTTTTTATATATGAAAAATAGATTTAATAAAAATATAAAAAAAATAATTGTTTTTATTCATTTATTTTATTAATTTTTATAGTTTTTCTTATAAATTATTATATTTATTATATTTATTTTATACAAAAATGCATTTGGATTTTGATGCATCTTTACATACGGATTTCCATGTGGATTTTATGCAGAAATACGCGCCCTGCTAGAAATAACCGACTGAAATCCATTGAAATCAATAAGAAATGAATCAATTATAATGGAATTGAATAAACTCAATTTACAAATCAAGGAAAAGTTCATTCAGATTGTATTTATTTAAATGGATTTTAATGAAATGCAATTTTGCAGATTACATAGAAAAATCCACGTGAAAAGCTACGTGGAAAATCACATATGGTGTGTTTATAAATTGATTTCAATGTAGATTTCTATGTAAAATTTAGGGTGAATTTTCATTTAAATTTATAAGTGGATATTTGCAGCTTGGTAAACATATTAAATAAAAGCAAATTTCCCATATGTGATACAGATATTTTGGACCCCAAACTTATTGACTATATTACGAGGGCGGTTCAAATATGATCGAGACAAATGCTCTGACACGTTTATTTACTATCGAAAAAATGTACAAAAATTTACAGTTTTTCTAGGTACTCCCCCTTACAAGTTACGCATTTTGTCTACCTTTCTGGAAGCTTTTTGATGCCGGTATCGAAGATCCTTGGGCAACTCGGACAGCCATGTGCACACGAACTCCTCTACCCCGTCGTCGGTGTTGAATCTTTGACCTCCGAAGGCTTCTTTTAATGGTCCAAACATGAAGTAGTCGCAAGGTAATAAATCCGGACTGTAGGGAGGGTGTTCCAGTACCTCCCACCCCAATTTCGATATTATATCGAGCGTGAGACGCGCGGTATGAGGGCGCGCGTTATCCTAGAGAAAAATCGCACTTCGTGCTGGAATGCTCCTCCGTTTCGAGCGATAAGCGGGTTTCACGTGTGTTTTCAGAAGGTTAGACTAGTATGCAGCTGAAATGTCTCGAACATTCATCCTACGGTCCTCCTAAATGAGTTGTTCTACGCGGCAAATGTTGTCCGGTGTGATGCTGGTTCGCGGTCGACGATCATGCGGCTCATTCTCGACGGTTTCGCGACCATCCTTGAATGCTTTGGCCCATTTAAACACAGCAGTCCTACTCAGGCACTCACTACCGTACTGATTTCGCAAACGCCGAAAAATTTCCGTGTTTTTAACGCCTTCCCATACTAAATAACGAATGACAATACGTTGCGCAACGGCGGTCGGCACTTGACGTTCACTCATGGTCGTAGCACGCGCGTGAAACATGCACTCCCGACGAAATCTATGCCACCCTGTTCGTAAGGGACCCAGCTATCACACACTCAAGCCACGACCTTCAAAACATACATGCACGCCATCTACAGCGTTTGTCTCCATCATTTTTGAACCGCCCCTGTAATAAGTACTAAAAGCAAACTATTTTGGTTACTTGTAATTATTAATATAAAATGATTCCTATTAAAATAAAAAAAAAATTCGCTTACAGAACCATTAACTAAAACGTGAAACTTAAAGAAACCATTCTGCAAATGTAAATATAAATGATTATTCTTCAATTGAAGAAGAAAAAATGTGCCAACATCGCTAAAAATAATCTATTTGAACTTATTAAGACCAATTAAAAATTATCAAAATCAATTTTAATTCAATCGATTTTAATACATTTTAATCGAGTTTACTTAATTTTAATCGACTGTTTTCAGCATGGAAATAAATTATGTATTTGAACTCTGGGATTAATGTTGTTGATTGCCCAGAGAGTATTACAAAAAAAATTTGATAATAATTATGGGAAATCTGGTACAAATGCAAATGCCTTAGTAATTATTGGTAACTTAACAACAAATGTTTCTAAAATTAGTAATTCTTGCCATAATAGTTATCAATCGTCTAATACTCTTGTCGGTTTATACTTTAGATATTATTTGGTTATTAAATAAAATTTAATTACTTTTTTAAATGCTTAAATTAATACATAATTAAACGTGTTATAGATGAATTGCTCTATCGTCCGAAGTAATAAATAAGGAGGGCGTCGTCGTCGCCACACGGAACACTTACTGCATGAACACATGCAGCTAGAGGCAATAAACCAGATCTTCTTTTAGCATTATTTCTAGTTTTATATTAAAGATTAAGTTTTTTTAAATCCATTAAATTCACATTGATAAAAACGTTCATTAAAATTAAATAATTTTAAAGGTTATAAGATTTCATTACAGTCAATAAAAATTAATAAGTTAATTGCTTATTTAATTTAATTAAAAACTAGATTTTATTTAAAATTTACTCAAATTAATACAAACTAAATGAACTTTTTCATAAATGTCGTTTAGTTTTAAAGAAATCCGTTAAAATCAATTCAATTTATATTTATTCCAATGAATTTGTGTCTCTTATTTCTAACAAAACAACTAAATTTTAATTGTCAAGTTTAAATAATTTACATTTAACTTTAATAGTATTTCTATAACAAGTAAATTTACAATAAAAAAGAAACTCTTGGCATGCCGGGATATGCGTGTGTGCAGCTACGAAGCTGGCTGTACAGTCTGTCAAGTAAGAGCGTGGTCGTGTTAATTTATGAAAAAATTTATTTGATAAAACTTTCATATTTATATATACATTGTACACATTACAAACAATGATGCAATTCGGTCAATAATGTGTCCAGTTACCACCGGGGTCGATAATTGCCTGGCATCTCCGAGGCATGCTTTCTACTAATTTGACAGCGTATTCTAGTGGTAAGGATCTTATCTCCAGATCCGACGAATTTCGTAAGACAACTGCTTCAAAGTGTATGTGCGTCTTCCACGAAGCTTTTGTTTAATATATGCCCACACATTTTCAATAGGGTTTGCATCGGGCGACTGCAACGGCCAATCCAATGTAACGATGCCAGATTGAGTCTTCCACTGAGTACAGAGCTTGCTGCGGTGTTTAGGATCGTTGTCCTCCTGCAGAATCTAATCTTCATTTTTTGTAATAAACCATCGTTTGGCAGATGGCAGTGAAGCCTTTTTGAAGATTTCCATTATTTTCTCGGCATTTAGGTTGTCAGTAAAGAGGTGCAAAGTGCCGAATCCCTGCTTTGAGAAGCAGCCCCAAAGATGCACCTTTATTCCATGTTTTACGGTCCGCTGAACAAGCCTATTGGTGGAAGTTGACCAGGCTCGCGTAAGGACAGAACGTGCCCATATAGAACATTCATCAGTAAAAATGACATTTTTAAAATCTCTATCAATATTCTCATGCGCCCAAGTGAGTCGCTTTGTCACATGTTTTTCAGTTAACAGAGGCTTCTTCATTGTGTTGCGCGATTTTAGATGATGAGTACGAAGATAGATTCGGATAGTTTCGTAGGATATATCTAAACTTTTTGCCATTAATTTTGCTTGTCCTTGCCGCAGTGTTAAAGCAGGTTTCTGCGAAAGCAGATTTACTATTCTTTTTTCATCTTTTTTGTTCACTTTTTCTATCAAGCCACGTTCTGGTAAATCATCGAAATTTTTAGCCACTTTATATCGCTGTATCCACTTCTGTACAAATGCCTTCGACTTTCTCATATATTTAGCAGCCGCTGATTGCGACATTTTGGGACCTTTTGGGTGGATGTAAAGGAACACAGCCTCGTAGCGCGACGCGTACTTAGCACTCATGGCGTTTAACGTGATTCTTTTTTAAAAGATCAACAACAACTGAATCTTTGTTGACAATGCATCAAGGACAAAGCTTGTTTCTATCGGCTTGCGAAGGAATTAGAGCAAAATCTATTATAACCTGTAGGTGAAGTCGACCACGCTCTTACTTGACAGACTGTATGTGTTGATGTAAACGCAATTGCCTTCAAGAATGCTCTAGAAAACTATGCATTCTTTTAATCCTCTTTTTTCATAGTAAAAGTAAGTAGGCTTCTTTGTTTTAAGACATCTATGAAAGGGCTAAACTCATACATAAATCTCATTTTCTGGAATGAAGACATGATCATTCTGCCCCAATCAGCCTCCGTCATGAATTAGAACTTAGGATATGTCTTGTAATTAAAAAATCAGACTTGTATTAAAAGGGTTATTTTATTTTAGCTACTTGTACGCGACAATAATTATCGTTTCTTTTCTGTTAATTGGCTTACCCGATAATTTAATAAATGAATATGAAAAAAGTTACAATAAATTTAAAACTATTAATTATTATCCTCTTAAAATTCAAAATCACTTCCTACCATATAGACCAAGGCTACCAACAGTCATCAGAGGAGTCTACGTACTGCAACCTAAATTAAGCGCACTTGATGTGCTGTATCTCTCTCTCTCACTGGTTGAGGCACTAATCTTTCCCCACTTTGACTATACGTGTGTGGTTTTCAGCGGCCTAATTCAGGAGCAAAATACAAAATTTCAGCATCTTTTGAATGCCTGCGTTCGCTTCGTCTTCGGTTGCATCTCGTGGATGGCACCAGTGATACCATATCGTATTTCTATCGGTTGGTTGTCAGCTGAAAACCGACGCCTACTTTTCGTTGCCATACTGCAGTTCAACATCATCTCGACGAGTCAACCTGCTTATCTAGCTAGGCTCTTTACATTGCGTTCAAGTATCTCATCCAAGCGGGTTTCAGCTCGCAGAATCCAACTGCCTTTATTTGCCACGCCGCGTACGTGGCGTAATGCTTGCAGCAAAACTACCTGTGTTTGATCCTCATTTTTCTCATGCAATTAAATCCATAAAACGTAAGCACTTAACGACAGAAGAGGTTTTACAGTGGCGTTTTCGAGCTTCACGCGATACAAGCATCGTATTAAGGGGTCTGTCTAGTAGCTCGCGCTGAAAAAAACGCGATTTTCGTGATTATTTCTTGGGATACTGGATAAAGGTAATGATATAAAAGTTATTAGGCTTAGTAAATACACTCTTGAAATACATAAAAAAATTTTTTCTTTTATTTTATACATGTATTATGACCAAAAACGTCAGCCAAACGCAACACCTCGAAAAGTAGATAGGTCCGCCTTGTTGATAAAATCTCGGAGCTGTGTTGTCTTAAACAAAAAAATCAAAGTGCTTTAGGTTTGGTATGACAATGGCTATGTTCCCTATGAATTTTATTTAATTATTTTAAAAAATAAAAAAATGGTGAAGAAAAAACAAAAAATTTTCAAAAAACCGGTTTTTTTCGCCGATTTTTGAAAAAAAAAATATAGTAAAATTAAAAATTTTTGGAAAAAATTTATAGGGGACATAGCGATAGGCTTAAAGAATATGTGGTTCAAATTTCATAAGGATCGGTCAAGTAGTTTCGAAAATTTCATCAACAAGGCGAGTAAAAACGTTGTTTCGAGAAAAACGCGTTTAAATTTTTTACATGAAATTCTTAAAAAAAAATTACTTACACCTAGTCAGCGATGCCTGGACCGTACAAAATTCCTTCAGATTGTTCGAAGAGTTGACTTTCTTCCAATCTTTTTTGTCTCAGCATTGTTCTGCTCTCTTTGGAAGCTTCCGATGAACGGCGGTTGCCTACTTGGATACGCTGGCGGTCGCGCGTCGCGGCATATGCGACTGCAGTTTCGCCGATTCCAACGTGCATCGTTTCCATAATTTTTAATACTGTGCTGAAGCCTTCATTGAAAATACATGCTGCTGTAATGCACGCAATTTTAACGATTTTTTTGCCAGAGAAAGTGTGTTTCGGGGCCATACTCCACACAGTAGCGTTGAAACTCTCATTGCTGTTTTGCGTGTTGCCTCCTAAGCACCTCTCGAGCAATTCGTCTTTGGTCAGATCTTCGTTGATCGGCTTCAGCACTTCTTGCACGTCTTCAGAAAGGACAGGTGGATGCTTGAAATCTTTTAGTGTCTGCTTTGCTTCTGCTTTCCGATATTTGCACCAGCTCGATTCTCCAGCTGGACAGTACTGATGTTGAGGCTTTGAGTCGATCGAAATTTTATGGTAAAATCCAGCCAATTTTTTGTCTTACTTCCTGCACGTCGCCAGGATTTAGTTTGATGTTTGCCTTTTTTATCCATTGCGAAAATACGACAATTTCACGTAGACAGATGTTGCTCTAACGAATTTACAAACAGAACTGCCTCTTTTCGCTCCAAAAGCAGGTATATACATTTAGTAGATCAAAACAACGAAATATATACGACCTTTAGGATACCGACATATAATATATATACATATATACAAGAGGATTCTAAAAGAGAGCAGCTGCGAGAGAAAACAATAGCAGGTAAGCGGCTGGGACAGCGCGCAAGGAAATTCGCGGACAGCGCGCTAGAGGTACCTACCTTTGAAGCGTTCAAAAATAATGTTAGAGTTCTCGGATCGTTCTAAAATTTTTACACAATATTTCTTAATATATTTACTTTCGAAAAAAGTAGAAAAAAAAAAAAAGATTTTTCAAAAGTGAGTTACTAGACAGACCCCTTAAGCCCGGTTTCTCGCAATGTCACACTCAGTAGATTACTGAATCAGCACTATGACTAGTTGGAGAGTTAAAGTTTTGCTATAAATTTTATCTGTGGTGTCTCTAGTCTAGTTTTATTTTTAGCCAACAATGTTTTAAATTATAAGTGTTATGTATTGTTATTTTTACTATTATTATCAATATTACTTTTTGATACTTTTTTGCGCACCCACCTGTAAATGTATTTTTTGCAAAAGCTTCGGCATAACCTACTATATTATGTTTTTAGCGTGTTCGTAAGTCTACATGAGCGATTAGTATTATAATGTATTTCTTTTTTCTATAATTCTGTAAAAATTTAATTCCTGTATTATTTCTTTTTTATGGCTGCATTGAATTATATCCCGTAGCCTCAATAAATACTATTCTATCTATCTATCTATATCTCTCTCATACAGAAACTCTAACCACATGGAGGCGAACGATGAAGAATCTTGTTTTTCTATTTTTTTGGATTATTTTGAATTTTCTTCTGGATTATTTTGAATTTTCTTTTGGATTATTTTGAATTTTCTTTTGGATTATTTTGAATTTTCTTTTGGATTATTTTGAATTTTCTTTTGGATTATTTTGAATTTTCTTTTGGATTATTTTGAATTTTTTTTCTAATTTTTAAATGTTCTTTCTTCTTCTTTTGTTTACTCCACTTCTTTTTTTACATCTATCTTATTATTACAATTTTCCAATTTCATGGAATCAAATAATAAATTCTTTGCATTAATATAAGTTAAGGTATTACAATACTTATATGTTCAAATATTTGTAAAGAACATTTTTCGGGTGGTGTTACGGCAAAATATGTGCGTATGATTTTGTGTAGTGTTTCTTACCAACATCAAAATAGTGCTTTGTAAGGCTCATAGCAAACTTCAACTGCAAACGCAGATAAAATTAATCAAAGAAATATTACTCACGTTCATTTTCTTGCCGGGATACACAGCAAAATGTTATTGTAGTGGTCATCATGTAAGTCTACTCCTCCTATGAATTTATTATAAATATGGAAAGGACATAAAAAAGGTATTTATATTTTTGACTTATTAAACGTACTGAGTCTATTAATTAGTAATAGAGAAGTAACTTACGTAGCTAAAGAAGCTATGAAGACTTGCTTAAAATCCATGACCCTCAAATAGTTGATTCGAATTTTTTGATCATTCTTTGTCAAAATGCACCTTTAGGGGCTTCTTTGTTAATTACATTATTAGATGATACTATATTATCTCTTATAGTACCTATAGATTTTTAAGTTAATATTTTTAAATGTATGATGACATCTGTACCAAGACCACATTTATTCAACTTTTCCACTCTTGAACCCTTTTCACAGTAAAGGTATAATTCAAATAAGTAACCCTTAGCTAAGCTGAGTCCCCAAAACTTTAGACTAAATCGACTTTTCTCGAATGAATCGTTTTAAACTCATTCTAGCATACGGTACGGTGACTGAACGATGACTAACTATGGCCGATTCCGATAGAAAATTTGCTTCTTGATGAAGAAGAAAATCGCAGTTTTGTCACTTCCTTCTTGTCGAATTAATTTCATATCTCTGTCTTTGTTTTTCTCCCACCTGTTTATTTGGCGCGGTTAACATTCCCGATTAACGTATTAATTGATTCTTGATCTGCGTAGTTTTTGATAATTTTCCTCCGGTAAATGTTGCCCTCTGTCGCGGTGGCCTGAGTTCCAAATTTATCATGTGCATGTATGAGTGCATGTAAGTGGCAATATATACCGTTTATCTGGCGTTTGTACGTTAAAAAATAGCCAAGAGAGAGGCTCTGCAAGTTTGTTTGTACATGCGCGCTTATAAGCATGAAATACGTAAGGCATACGCACTTAATGTAACGCCGCTGAGTGCCCCACTCCTATTAGTCTTTGCGTTTTTCAGTCACCGTGTCGTATTTCCAGCTTCCTTATGCTCTCTCTCCCTCTTCAATACCCAGGGTGCAGGGAAAGAGATACGATTGTAGGTATCAATAGGTCCGTAGTATGCGGCCCTGCTAAAAATATTTGATTAAAACTTATTAAAACGGATTAGAAATTATTAGAGTCGATTTATATATAATCAGTTCTAATACATTTTGATCTGTTTTAATTGGTTTTAATCAATTATTTTGAGCAAGGAGGCGTATTTATGGTGGTACATGGCCGCTCGTGAACGTGCGAAGGCCAGCATGCTGCCTCCATATGGCAAGCGAACTAACCTGTTGGGGCTGCATGCAGTTCTAGTTTTCTTCACTTCCTCGTCGCCCTGGGCTTTCAATGTTGTCAGTGGTCAACGTTAAGGTTATGTACTTTCCGTGCATGGTGGGTTCATCGTGGTTTTAGTAAGTTTTTAATTATTTTATTCAGTGGTAGTTTTGAGATTTTCTCTCTCTTTATACCTGCCTGTTCTTCTTTTCGTAGTTTACTAGACAACCACGTCGCGTCCGCGTATAATTTTATAAATTCGTTTGTTGCATGCTTTTATTTATCTAAATCAGAGCCGGTTTGTTTGGAGTTTATAGTAATTGTTAAAATAATTAAAAATGCAAAGAATTAGAAACAGTTTTTTTTTTGACTCTTTGAATAAGATAGGAAACATAAATTTTCTAGATTATATTAGTTCTTTTTTTCACCATCTACCCAAATGTAGGTGTAATCTCTTGCCAATTTATTTTAATCCTAAATATAAAAGCCATAAACTATCTTCTATGAAGATTATAGTTGGTTGTAATCAATATCATCGTTGTCGGATTCTAAATTAGAATTTCCAGAATCGATAATATTCGGCATTTGCAAAATTTGATCAGAATCATTTTGAGTAGTATAAATTTCATAATCTGCATTACTATGAGGCAATCCACTCTTACGTTTTGAAGCCATTCTTGTAAAGATAATAATAGAATAAATACACAGAAAAAACGAAGATCAAGAATTCTTATGCTTGCAAATTATTTGAAAGTTCTCAGAATAGACAAATATTTTCATCTATCTGTTTGATATGAGAAAAAAATATATGGTATCAAATATATATTGAAAATATATTTCAAGTATACTATTCAAAAGTCGTAAAAAATAGAGTATATAGTAAATTTAAACAAAATTACAAATAATTCAAAACGTTCCAACAAATTAAAAAAGGAGACTTAATCGCGCTGCTAAAAATATTCGATTAAAACTTATTAAAACCGATACAAATTTATTAGAACCGATTAAATGTAAATCAGTTTTGATAAATTTTTATTGATTTTAATAAGTTGTAACTGATTATTCAGATCAGAGCATCCACCTCCACCTAGTTACAGTTGGATAGCGTCGATAAGTAACAGCTAATAGACAAAAATTCAATGAAATTTCTTTTGTTTACCAATTTTATATGAAATATCGAGCTTACCATATTGAAATTTCAAGATCTGACTGCATACTATCAATAGTTCTCATATTTTGTCAGTAAGTGAGCGTTTCCTTTCATTATAAAGCAATTTGAGATAGGTAAGGATAGACGGAGGCTCATGAATGAAATTTCTTTTTGATTTTGAACTATTTTGTGCACTTTTGATTAAAATTTCTATTCAATTCAATCATATAAAGTCAGTATCATCTCTTTGTTCGTTGAGAATGAAGCTTGAAAATCAATCAAAAATTTTGCATTTCTTGGCCTTAATGGGTTAACTGCGGATCCAAATGTTTTGTCTTTGGCCACATAGCCTTCTTTGCATAAAACTTGAGTTTATTTTAAAAAAGGCACAAAAACAAACAAAAACCGGCGATGGAGCGCCAAATAACCATATTACAGCTTATATAAAAATATTAAAACATATTGTCGATCCACATGATATAGAAGAATTTTGTGCGGATAAACATGCAGCCAATGCTCATGGCGATCTTTTAAAACAAAAAATGAATCCTACGTACGTAGTTAATTTCGCGCTTGGCAATTGCGGAATTATAAGAAATTATAAAATTAATTTGGAATTAGAAGTGGGTACGACAGAAGGCAAAACTGTTTTTCTTTTAATGAAAAAAACTTAATTGATAAAATAACAGAACAAGATCAAAAAGTTTTTCTGCCATTTGGCAAACGTCATTGAACATAAATGTTAATTTACATAGCAAGTGGAACTATCAATTTCTATCCAAACCAAATAATAATAACGAAAAGCACACAAGAATCCAAAAATAAACAAAAAATTCTATATCAAATCAAGTGAGACCATATTCAATTAAAGCACTTGTACATACTATACACCTATATATGAGGTGTGTTTAAAAAGTAAGGTGACTTTTCAAATTGCTTGCTTATCGAACATTCGATTATCGATTTTTGTTATTGTGTTGGTACACAATATACACAATAACATGTCCCGAACATATGTTCACAGTTACAAGTGTATAACACATTTAGCTTGTTTTTGACAGCTTTAGGCAGTTTCAGACCTTTTGGGCATGAGACATGTATCAGCGAAGTTTGTTCCGAGACTTTTTAATTTTGATCAGGAGAACCGTCGCATGAGCATCGTTCAGGAACTCTTGAATGACGTCAATGATGATCCTGATTTGCTTAAAAGGGTCATAACTGGTGACGAATCATGGGAGTATGGTTATGACGTCGAAACTAAAGCCCAATCGTCCCAATAGAAGCACTCAGGAGAGCCAAGCCGAAACAAAATATGCTAAGTTCGATCAAATGTCATAGTTTTGCTCGCTGCTTTTTTCGATTTCCGTGGCGTACTGCTTTAGAAGTTTTCACCTCGAGGTCTTACGGTCAATAAGGAGTATTACCTTGAAGTTCTGTGCTGTTTGTGAGAAGCAACATGAAAGAAACGTTCGGAATTCTAGAACAAGAATTCATGGCTTTTGCATCATGATAATGCTCATTCACCGTTGCTTGTGAGAGATTTTTTGGCCAAAAACAACATAACAGTCATGTCTCAGCCACCACATTCATCGGATTTGGCACCTGCGACTTTGTCCTGATTTCAAAATTGAAGAGATCTATGAAAAGACGAGAATTAACAATGATTGAGAAAACAACTGCATCGCTGTTAAAGCTCAAAGCTATACCAAAAAGTGCTTATAAGAAGTGCTTTGGAGATTGGAAAAACCGTTGGCACGAGTGTATTCTTTCATAAAAAGGTAATCACTTTGCTTTTTGAATACTCCTCGTATAACGATTTGAATATGCCAGTATATACTTTGTATCTCAACAGTTCCGTGAAGTCTATGATTTATTATCTTCAACCTTTGAAACCAATGTTGTTAAACTTTTAAAAATGCGTTTATCAGGCGAATCTTTACGACAATCGATGAAGTCGCAGTATTTTTCTATGGTAAATTCGGCTCAAATAAATCATATGACAAGTTACTTTGCAAATTAAAAAATTTTAAATAAAAAAATAGGAGTAGACATAATTAAATACGTAAGTAGAGCACAATGAATACAAGAGAAAACTTTTGAAGTTGAAAACCATATAGAAAATCATATAGAAAAGGATATTGTAAAATATTTTTCTAAAGGCTTACATGTGGAAATTTAAATATGTATGGACGTAGCTCGAAATTTAGAAGCAGCCACCGTATAGGCAATTGAAATTAAGGCAGTTTCACTGCAACAAAGCTGACGAATAAAAAACAATTAAAAATTTGTTGGGAAAGTTAACAGCTAACGAATCAACAGTTATGTAATAAATTTAATTATACGGCTCAAAAATGTTAAAAATGGCGTTAACAAGGAGGAGAGAATGCCATAAGAAGGTATGATCTACGTATGAATAAAACCTAGACAGGGCCTTAAAACTCACAAAAAGCGTCAAGATGGCCATGTGACGCATATCGAGAAAACAAGGAATAAAGAGAGAACCAATATCTAAATAGATAAAATACAATTTCCTTAAGTTGAAATAAGGAAAAGTAACATGCTATAATACGTAGTTATTGAAAAAAAGTAGGGCACGTTATCAAACACTACAGAATACGTAAATTCAACAATAAGAAGTAGAAAAATTTAAAAAGCTCATCTTGCCAGGACTTATTCTCAAATAATGAAAGTGTAACGTCGGTACATCACCTCTGTTTTCTTTGCTGTGTCAATCGATAAGTCTTCTCTCTGCTTTTCCTGCCCTCGCTCGTCAATGGGAAAGATACGCATCGATCGTATCGACCGCCCGCATAGATCTATACCTAAGCGCTCCACTCCAAAAAAGCCTCCCTACATAACCTACTCGACGCGCTCTCCACTGACCCAGACCGTTGTGAAACCTAGCCTAAACGTGGGCCAAGAGTTCATGAGTTTCCCAGGAACATAGAAAAATGGTACATGCGCTTGACTCTAGTAAAAGAATGCCAGGCCGAACACGTGCACGTCAACTCGGCGCCCAAAACAATAAAAATGTCCCATAAATACTCTTTTTTCTACACGTAGTTTTCCCATTTGAAATGTATCTTTTCTTACTCAAATTTTCCCTTCGTAATACACTGTAACGTTATACAAAGAATGCCAAATATTCTTAAATTATTTCATTGCAATAATAATCACAAAATATAACAGTAACCTCCGCCTGCCGATACACTGTAGAGGTAGTGTCATAAAATAATAAATAGGTTACTAGGGAGACCTCGGTAAATAAATTGTGTAACTGTTTTTGAATCAATGATATATTGAATAATATTCAAACAATATAAAAAGTACCATCTTTAACGAAAAGAATAGAAGCTACAATTTCCAAAAATATCACACAAGGCATATTTTCACACAATACGAAAAATAGTTCAAAAATATATATATAGCTATTTTCGATTACAAAATAAAATTGCCGCGTAATAATGCCTTTTTATAAAAATTCAAGAGAAGAAAAATAAGTATAAAGATTGCATATAAAATAATATCACTCATTTAAATTATTATATATATGTTAAATTAAATTTCGAATCTTATAAGTAACTTAAAATTTAAAAATAAATTTTTAACAGTTATGTGATTCATTTTTGACAAAATACCTGTGTAAAACAATTTCTTTATTGAATAATATTATTGAACAACAAATTTATATCTTTATACATTATAAAAACTAATAGTGTTGTTAACAACTACAAGTAGAACATTTAAAACAATAAACTCTCAAAATACATGTATACTTATGTAAAAATAGCTGCTATCATTAAACTTAATTTAACTATGCTTTATTTTAAATAATGCAACTGCTTTTTTTATTTTTAAGAAAAATATATACTATTACAAACAGATACAAGAAGAATTTTATAGAAATAACTGAGATAATGTTTCGCGATGATAATTCTCCTAATAACTTAAAAAAAATTACAAACGGCCTGACTATGTCCTTTTTACAATTAAAATTTTATATAATGTATGAAGAATTTTTTGATTTTTCTCTCGAAACAAAAAGATAAAGAACCATGTAATAATTTTCGCTGCATTTCTTTATTTTTATTTAAAAAGTTTCATTTATGAACATTTTGTCACGTCGTGCTATGACGCGACGCTGTATTTTTCTTTTTTTATTTTTTTTTGTTTTTCTGCCACCCGCTGCGACGCCACACCGCAAGTTCGGACGGTACCATCTGTGCATCTTTTAACTTTTTTTTTCTTCTTTCTTATTTTACATTTTACCTTTTCTTATTTTTTTTTATTTCCTTCCTTTTTTCCTATGAAAAGCGCTACCGCAACAGCGATAACATCAAGGTACGGAAGCACGGATGCGGAAAGAGTAACCGAGTACGCGTGTATGAATCATGACTAAGAACACTTGTGTCCTACTTTCGGACCATCCTTTTTTGATAAGGAACAAAGGTGCACGTCTAGTTTTTGGCCTACATATATAAAGGGGTTGGACGATGCACCGACAGGACCAGTCTTTTCCCGAAAACGTTGTCGTGCGCGGAGGCTCTACCGGTTGCCACACAATCAGTAGCCCTTTCTTATATTATTCTCGTATGCGGAAACTCTGCCGGTTTTATGACAAACAAACGCGAATTAAAAGGTATTAAGTACGCAGTGTGTGAGTGAGTTTGGTAAACGTAGAAATTGTAACTGGATTAAGCCACCCACCAGTTCAAAGTATAATAAATAAAAGAGACATTTTTACGAAATTCTTGGAGTCAACCATTTAAATTTCCTCCCCATTCCCGCCAAGCAGCAGCCGAGCCAGCCAGCTAGCCAGCCTCCAGCCAGCGACACCAGCGCACTCAAAACAACGTAAGAACATCTCTCTCTTTCTCTCTCGCTCTCTCTCTCTCTAAATCTCTCAACTCCCCTCGCCTAAACTGCATTACTCATGCGATACGTCTCTCTGGTCCTCATGAAGCGCACGTAGACAAATCAGGCATACATATAAAATATATTTATAAATATCTCTCTCTCTCTCGCTCTCGCATGCTGACTCCAGTTCTCTATCTCTCTCCTTCTACCTGCGCTAGTATATATATTTATTGCCTCCCGTCCTCGGCAGCTACGGTTGACCGAAAAAAGGAATTAAACCTTTTGTTTATTTATTTAATTTAAAACTTAGTAAAATAAGTTTTTGTTCGTTCCATCATCCCCTAGGACGTAACAATTTACTATAATGAAAGTTAGGAATAAATCATTTTATCTTTTTATAATCGAGATAAACATTTTATACTAAACAAATTATTGAAGTTTAATTTAGTTAAATAAACACAAGCGCTAGAATTTAAGCTTATTATTTTAATTTTACACGACTGATATTTTCAACATTTAAATAAGGTACATGCGAACGAAAAGCGTGCATAAAAATATATATAATTATACGTTTTTATTTACTCTTATTCAGTATCTAATATTATATGCATTTAATAATATTATATGCATTTTATAACGCATCTTTTCTAATACATTAATGCGAAATTATACATGATAACTACTATAATAAGCGTTCTAGAATTTTAAGGTTAATCTTTTGTAAACTTACTTTAGAAATAAGCATATAAAATATTATTAATTTATTTACTAACAACTAGTGTTAACGAAATATTATATTTTTATAAAAGCGTTTTCTCGCAATTTTTCTCTATTCTTTTTGTGTGTTGGTTTTAAGCTAAAATTATGCCTGGATTTAAATTTATATTTGAATTAATAATTTTAAATTACTTTCAGCTCATATTTAGAAATTCGCCAATTTAATATTTTTTAATTCAAAACTAATTAATTTAAAAGTCGTTTTAAATCACATTTATAATTAAATTGTTCACTTTTATAATTTTCCGGATTTTATGTAATAATAATGAAAATTCACAATCAAATTACACCTTGAACGCAAGGTTAAAATCAATTAAAAACATTTCATCGTATCAACTATTACGACGATATTTTCATTAACATTTATTCTGTAGTAATTAAACAAAAAGTAACAATTATCATTATTATGCATCAAACTGCAGACAATTATGAAGACGTATATTTAAGTTAAACTCTGTGTAAAAATAGTAAAGATATATAGTTCTTAAGCACTATATTGTAACTAAAAATCATTCTAGCAATAGAAGAAATGAATCATATTGTATTAGGTTGCTGCAGATGAAACGGCCAATTTAGCAATGACATAAAGTTGGCTGCAATTTAAGTGTATTATGTTGGCACAAGGCGGCGCAAAAGATATGACATGTGGAAGTATAAATACTGCTACCTTGGTTTATGGAGTCATTTCTGTTTTGCACTTCATAGTGATCGTTACAATAAAAAGAAAAAATAAACATGGAAGTGAATCAAAAACAGCTACTTTTACTATACGAATTTAAATTAGAGCACAACGCAACGAAAGCAGCGAGGAATATCAACAGCACATTTGGGCCTGATACAGTAAGCGAACGAATCACTCAGCGGTGGTTCGAAAAATTTCGATTCGGAGATATGGACCTTGGAAACGAGCCACGTGGACACCCAGGACCATCGATCGATAACGACGAGCTGCGTGCATTAGTGGAGTCTGACCCCCGACAAACCATAAGGGATCTTGCCGAGAAATTAGGCGTTCACAATTCGACAGTTTGCAGCTACTTGCAACAACTTGGAAAAGTGAAAAAGCTTGACAAATGGGTTCCGCATGATCTTACCGAGCAAAACATGACGTGTCGAATAGAGATTTCAAGCTCTCTTCTCTCCCGCAACAAAAAGGAACCGTTCTTGCACCAACTTGTGACCTGCGATGGAAAGTGGATCTTATACGATAATCGTCGCCGATCGACCCAATGGCTAGATGCCGATGAAGCGCCAAGACACATGCCGAAACCAAGCCTTCATCCAAAGAAAATAATGGTAACTGTTTGGTGGTCTGTAGCTGGAGTTATCCACTATTCGTTTCTGCAACCTGGCGAAACCATCAATGCTGAGAAATACTGTGCTCAACTGGATGAAATGCATCAGAAATTGATAGTTCAACGACCTAGGCTTGTCAAGAGGGATGGAGTGATACTGCTTTATGATAACGTACGACCTCATGTATCGAGAACAACGGTCCAAAAATTGAACAAGTTGTGCTGTGAGACTCTTCCTCACCCTCCATATTCACCAGACTTCTCACCAACAGATTACTATTTCTTTAAACATTAGGATCACTTTTTGACATGAAAAAGATTTAATAATGAAGCTGCTGTCAAAAATGCCTTCGAGGAGTTTCTTTGAACCAGAAACTCAGATTTCTACAAAACTGGAATAAATGTACTTGTATCTCGTTGGGAAAAGTGTGTTGCATCTATTGGTACATATTTTGGTTAAATAAATTGTCTTTATAAAAAGTTACAGCTGTTTAACAATTTATTACTAATTTGGCCATTTTATCTGCAGCAACCTAATAATTATAGTTAGAATTAGGCTACGAAATTGATTCTTTTTCGTAGCCAGGTACAAAATTTTTGAAGATTAGCAATAAAAATGAACATTTATAAATCAATTGATATTAGTATTAGTTTTTAAGTTGTCAACTATTTTTATAAAAATAGACATCCCCTCTCGATCTCTCGCCCTCCGCCATCAAGACGGCACACCCTTGCAGAGGCTTTTCGCGCCCCCTCCGAGAGGCCCACCGAGAAAAGAGGGCAGGAAAAACGTGCCATTTCCCCGAGTTTTTCGGCAAATATGAAAATTGTATGACAGCTTTGCCAGTGAGCTTAAATACGGCGAAAAATTTTTAGCAAGCAGCAGATCTCAGACAGCACTCGAGGCAACCACAGCTACATAGAAGCACTTCTTCAGACGAGCGGCAGACCTCGGTGAAATGCCAGAGCCACAAAAATTTAACCAGCCGTCCAGCACCCATCGATACATATATATTATTAACATAGATTTTTGACTACCAAAACTGTTCTGTTCTGTAAGTGAGTAAGTGAGTGAGTGATTGAGTAAGAAAGATAGAGAGAGAGAAAGCGAGAAAGAGTAAGAGAGAAACAGAGAGACAGAGAGAACGAATGAAAGAGAAAGAGAGAGAGTGAGATAGATAGATAGATAGATAATGATTTATTTGTGTACATTTTGTTGTACATGGTAGAACAGAAACAATATAGAACAAAATAAAAATTAAATAACAATTAAAAATAGTAAAAAATTAAAAAAAATAATATAAATAAAAAATTAAACAGAAACAATATAACAATATAACATATAACAATTGAAAATAAATCACTAAAACTAAAACTTAAAACTAAACTATATTAAATAAGCTAAGCAAATATGCAAATATAAGAGTAATAATAATACTTATAACAAAAATTATAAAAACTATAGAAGGCTTAAGCCAGGGATCGAATATAATAAATTAAATTTTTAATCAAAATATAATATGTAAGAATATTACATACTGGCTTGAGGCGCAAGAGGATGCTCTTTCTTAAGAGAAAGAAGGAAAGCAAAGACTGAGATTTAAAGGAAGAGTAGGACGAGATGGAATAAAAGGTAAAAGGGAGGTGGTTTCAGAGTCGAGAGGAGAAAACAATAAATGACTTGTTGTAGAACACTGTAGCCAAGGGAGGAATGATTAACGGTCTTACATCCCCCCGTGAAGGCCTCCTTATCTGGGACCACTAATATTTCTCAAAAAGATAAGAGGGAGCTGAACCTCTAAACAATAAAAAGAGAGCAGAAGCTGTAAAAAATTGTCTTCGAGCTCCAGTGGTCAGCCAAGCAAGGGAGACTCTATACGAGGAGATGTGCTCACGCCTATTTAAACTATAGATGTAACGTATACCAGAGTTGATAATCCTTTGAAGTTTCAAATCTTGTTCCTGGGAAATATCGCTGTAGAATAAACTCTAGTAATCCAACAAAGGAAAAAGTAGCGTTTGGATGAGGTGTTTTCTTAATAAAAAGTTTGTACCTTGACGAAAATAATTGAGGCAGTATAACAGCGAGTTGGCTTTACGACACACATGTGACGTGTGTACTTTCCAATTTAATTTAGAGTCAAGATGCACTCCAAGATTACGAACTGAGGATTTAAATTTAACAAGTGAACCTTGAACAATAACTCTATGGACGTTCAAACGCAAGAATAAGTTAATGTAATAATAAGATCCGAATACTAAAGCTTTACTTTTATGGACATTCAGACTAAGGTTGTTTGCATCGGTCCATTCAGAGACGAGCTGCGCTTGTCGACTCATAAGTTGAATCGCGGTAACAATGTCAGACAGAGGAAACGTCAAATAAATCTAGAGGTCATCCGCATAAACGAGATGACTAATCGAAGAGTCAAAGCCGACAGCAACATCATTGATGTAAATAAGAAATAGTAGAGGACTGAGTACAGAACCTTGAGGGACTCCTGTATTGAGTGACAGAAATGCTGAAGGGCAGTCATTGGCGTCCAATACTGCCCTTTTCCTACCTGACAGGCAGGAGGCAAACCATCTGACAACATCTGGCGAAACGTCCAGAGCAAGTAGCTTACGCAGCAATTTGAGATGGCAGACTTTATCGAAGGCTTTGCTGAAGTCAAACATGAGTAGCAAAGTAACACAGCGCTTATCCATTCCTGCCCTTACATCATCTGTCAATTTAAGAAGTGCCGTCTGAGTGCTGTATCCCTTTCAAAATCCAGTTTGAAAAGGATCAAACAACTTTCTAATTTCCAAATAGTTGTAGAGCTGTTGGTGGACAACGCGCTTAAGAATTTTCGAGAGAAACGACAGCAGCGAGATAGGACGAATGTCACTCATATCTTTAAGCGACGCAGTCTTGTTCAGCGGAATTATAAGAGAATTTTTCCAGATGGATGGAAAAATAGAGTCTTTGAGTGAATCGTTTATGATACTGCATATACGAGGGCAATCCCAAAAGTACCCGACCCGACAAAGAAAACAGTAAAGAAATTGCGAAAATGTTTTTTATTTTTCAACATATTCTCCTTTCAGTTCGATACATTTTTCCCAACAATGTTCAATAGCTTCGATACCCACTTTATAGTAGGAACCGTCAAGCTCCTCAAAATACCTATTAACCGCAGACTCTACGTCTTCATTGTTGGCAAATCTTTTGCCACCGAGCCATTTTTTCAAATTCGGAAAAAGAAAATAATGCAAGAGAGCCAGATCTGGCGAATAAGGTGCGTGAGGAAGCAATTCGAACTTCAACTCATTGATTTTAGCCATCGCAATGACGCACGTGTGAACTGGTGCGTTGTCGTGATGAAACAACACTTTTTTTTTCGTCAGATGGAGCCATTTTTTCTTGATTTCATCACTCAAACGCTGCAATAAGGCTGCATAATATGCACCGTTGATTGTTTTTCCTTTTTCGAGATAATCAATAAATATTATTTCACGCGCATTCCAGAAAACGGATGCCATGACCTTGCCAGCTGACTGAACTGCCTTTGCTTTCTTTGGAGCCGGTTCTCCCTTTTTAGTCCACGGCTTTGACTGCTCCTTGGTCTCAGGTGTAGAATGATGGACCCATGTTTTGTCCATGAAACATGGTCGTTATGAATCGACGCAAAAACTCGGCTTTATTGCTGCAAAACATTGTCAAACACTCGATGGAAACATCCTCACGTTGCTGTTTGTGCTCCATTGTGAGCAAACGCGGCACCCATCTTGCGCACAGCTTTCTCATATCCAAATTTTCAGTTAAAATGCGATGCACAGCACTTTTTGAAATGCCTGCCATATCTGCTATCTCACGCACTTTTAGTCGACGTTCATCCAATACCATTTTGTGGATTTTCTTCACATTTTCTGACGTAGTGACCTCACTTGGTCGACCACTGCGGTGTTAATCTTGGCAGCTCGTACGACCTCGCTTAAACTCAGCTACCAAATATTTGACCGTTGTAAACGAAGGAGTAGACTTCCCCAGAGTGGAATCCAACTTGGTTTTGATATCAGTTGGACTTAGACCTTTCAAATGAAAGTATTGTATCACATAACGATTTTTTCCATATTTACAAATTCACTGAGAGCGTTCACTTTGGATGTCTGTAAAAAAAAATAATCATAAACGTACCGTTATAAATTTCTCACATTAAGTTGTTGAAAGGTGGTATTGTCAATCGCAGTAATTGTTTTTTTAAAACTACCTGTATTTATAAGTCAGGTCGGGTACTTTTGGGACTACCCTCGTAGTAGGTCCAAGTACGGAGAAGTTGTCAATGATGAACGCTTGAAGGATGCCATCAAATCCTCTAGCTTGGGATGCAGAATAAGAGGCTGCGCTGCGTACTTCGGCAAGGGTAACAGGACTGAAACTAAATAGTGGTATATAGGTAAGTTCGGAGTTGAGAGAAAAAACAAATTCATCAATTGAAAGAGCATTTGGATCATGGGCCACATCCGCAAAGTATTTATTCAGTTCAGAAGCAGAAAAAAGCTGATGGGACGCTGTAGCCGGCGCACAAATACTAAGATGGCAAAGCTTCTTCCAAAGGGCTCTCGAGTCCGAGATATGAGACAGTCTGTCATAGTAGTAGCGTTGTTTAGCCGATGTAATCAGGCAATAAACAGCATCACGAGCCGTCCTGTATTTATAAAGGTCTGACAATAGTCGAAAGCGTTTAAAACGTCTGTAAAGTCTGTCTTTGTCAACTAGTAGTCTATATATTTCAGGATTGTACCAGGGCCGGTGGGTGCTCCTCTGACGGACGGTTTTAGAAGGCACGAATAATGCAACTGCGTCATTAAGATGTAAATAAAGGCAGGTTAAGCGATCTTCCAAAGGAGCGGCACCAGCACAAATAGAGCAGAAGTTTGTGCGTAAGTATGTCAGTAAAGCACTAGTGTCCGTTGAGTTAAGGTCGCAAAAGTTAAAATTTTGTAGATGTGGTTTAGTGAGAGAGGAACGTACAGTTGCAGCAATCAAGTCATGTCCGTCAATGAATGGTAAAACCGTCTTCTAGTAATCAAGTACAACATCATTGGCATCCACAATGCATAAATCAAGCCAGGTATCTGATGTAGCCGTATGATGTGTATTCCCGTAAGGTACACAGTATAGTGAGTTCTCATTGAATAGGCTCATCAGGAAATTAGCATCATCGCTATGAACAGAGAGATCAGTGTTGAAATCGCCAAGCAATATTTTAGTGCTATAATTGTGTATAATAGAGGTAAGTGTGGGAATAAAATCACTATTTGCTAAAAATGGAGCATGTGGTGGTCGATAGACCACTCCCACGAAAATGGCAGGAGCAGTCGACAATCTAGCCTCGCAAAAAAGGTATTTAGGTAGTCTAGGCCGAACAGTCCAGACATGCGTCGAGGAACATAAAAATGTAGATGAAAGTGTATTATGAATATAAGGCGCAACACCACCACCTCTAGTGTTACGATCACAACGGTACAACGTGAAATCCTCAAGTAATACCAAAGAGTCATCAACAATGGGACCAAGTTTAGTCACAGTTACAGCAATTACGCGAAAATAAGGGCGAGAAACCAAGAACAGCCTGACCAGCTCAATGTGCGCTTAAATCGAGTTGGCATTGAAATGGCAGACTCGAAGAGCATCCTCACTGGGACAATGCCTCAAACCATAAGGAGGAATAGAGAGAGGAGATAAAGCATGAAGAGAGGGAGGGACAGAAGTAGATGAAGAGAGACAGCATAGCTGTACAGTAGTGGCGCGTGGGTTGTCTAGCTGGACGTTGCAGGCTGAGTTACGGCGGTAGTAGGCACAATCATACTTAAAAAATTTACAACATCTTCTTCAGTATCAATTGGCACAGAGAGGCCTCTCATCTTATGACGAGCGAAGACACGTCCATTCCTTACAAAGACGGAGAAATTTAGCCTCTTGTCCCTTGACTTTTCCAGAAGACGCACTTTAAGCCGGTAAAGAGCTGGTGGGAGAAACTCGCTTAGGATGATAAGCGCCGGGATAATAGTGACTGATGGTTGCATAAAGGATGAAAGTGATGAAGCAATTTGCTCTGTATACAGCTTTTTTGCACGAATTTTGGAAGCTATTGCACTACGAGCTAGGGAAGCACTTTTTAGAGTTACCAAAAGTGGAAAATGCATGTTTGCTGGTCAAGAAGATTCAGATGTCGATCCAGTGGACGAAGTAGTAGCTAAGTTCTGTGCTCGCAGCTGTCTAATAGACATAACGTTCTCGGCAGTAATAGTCGGATCAAGCGCAGAAAAAACAGCTCCAACAGCCGCTTTGATGTTTATAAACTCGCGAGGGACAAGACCAGTTAAGACAACATCAGCCGAGTGCTCCAGCCTGTGTTGCTAATGAGAGAGCTCATTTAGCTTCTTCGCTAGGGCATTGTTAGCCCGATCTAAGTCGGAGATAGCAGTAGAGCCTACGTCACCAGGTGTGTTGCTCTCGATAATACCACTTGAGAGAGCATTCACTTTTTTAACCAGTAGCTGTTAATCCTGTTGTAGTTTTGTAATCCTGAGGTCGTTAGAATCAATACGTTGAGTAAGGGTGAAAGTGATGTTCTCCATCTTCGATTCTAGAGCTGCAACAGTAAAAGCCATCAAGTTGATCTGTAAAGCCATACTGTCGAGCTGATCAAGTTTGTCCATCTTGGATACTAAAACTGAGAGTAGATCTTGTGTTGGCTGCGTTGCAGTAGTTGCAGTAGAGGGGGTAGGAGGACGAGATAATGTATCTATTGGAGTTCCAGAATTGGTGGTGCTGGAAGTAGAACCAAAAGAGCTAGCCCTAGATCGCTTACTCATAGAGTTTGCATCCGCTAGACAAGGGTTGCAAACCTTAATGACAGCGCCGGTATCATCTCTTATTTTTGGTAATTTTACACAAGTAGAATGGAAGAGGTTTCCTCATTTAGAACATTGCTGAGGTTTAGATGCGGCCGTAAAATCTCTAAGACATGTTGCGCATTTCGACGGCATTGCGAAGTATAAATATAAAATAAAACGTAGTTTTGACTTATAAATATATAAACAAAAAAAAAACAATAAATAAATGAAAATATGAAGTAAATACAAAGATAAATAAAAAATATAAAATAAATATAAAAATAAAGGTAAATATAAATATAAAGATAAAATAAAATTGATACGCTAATATAATTTTATTAAATTAATTAATTAAATGTAATTAATTTATAACAAGGCACTGTAAGAGATAAAAATAAAAATAAAACAAGAATTACCGCAGAAATACAACTGTCGGTAAATGCGCTAAGTGTCGCTATCTAACTAGTTAGAGAAAATAAGTAAAGCCGTGTTATCCAAGGTGTTAGACAGGCAGCTTTCTCATCAGCTGAATGTGTAGGTAAAATGTCTAAATTAAGATGATAGATGGTAGGACTGGTATGAAGTTGTTCCTTATGTGCCCGCCAAAAATTTGTTGCTATTAAGCTAACCTCAAAACGACGGCAGTCGAAAGAATTAAGATAAACAGTTTGTAGACAGCAATCAGCTGTGCAATACTAAAAAAAACAGTAGATTGCAGGGTGGAGCATGCAATAGTCTACAGAAAAACGCCCGAAGGCAGGAAACAGCAGAAAAGAGTGCGTAAGAAGAAGCGAAAATTCGAGTGTAAGATCTACTCACCAGAGAGAAAGAGTGAGAGAGAAAGAGAGAGTGAGAAAGAGAGATAAAGAGAGAGAGAGATAGAGTGAGAGATAAAAAGAACGAGATAGATAGAGAATAAAAGAGAAAGAGAGAAAGAGAAAGAGAGAGAAAGAGAAAAAGAGAAAGAAAGATAGAGAGAAAAAGCGAGAAAAATAGAGAGTGAGAGAGACAGAGAGCGAGAGAGAGAAAGAGAAAAAGAGAGAGAAAGAGAGAGAGAGAATAAGAGAGAGTGAGAAAGAAAGTGTAAGAGAGAGTAAAAGAGAGAGTGAGAGAGTGAAAGAGAGAGTGAGAGAGAGTAAAAGAGAGAGTGAGAGAGAGATAAAGAGAGAGAGCTAGAGTAAGAGATAAAAAGAACAAGATAGATAGAGAATAAGAGAGAGAAAGAGAAAAAGAGAAAGAAAGATTAGGAGAAAAAGAGAGAGATAGAGAGAGAGTGAGAGAGTGAAAGAGAGAGTGTGAGAGAGAGTAAAAGAGAGAGTGAGAGAGTGATAAAGAGAGAGAGATAGAGTAAGAGATTAAAAGAACAAGATAGATAGAGAATGAGAGAGAGAAAGAGAAAAAGAGAGAGAGAGAGAGAATAAATTATAAAAAAGAGAGAGAGAGAAAGCAAAAAAGAGTCAGATGGAGAGAGAGAGCGAGAGAGAGAGATGGAGAGAGAAAGAGAGCAAGATAGAGAAAGAGTAAGAGAGAAAAATAGAGAGCGAAAGAGAGAGTTACAGAACGAATAACGAAAAGGGTTGACTACTACGGAAGCGAAGAATCCGAAAGCGACTTTGAAGGTCAACAAAGGACAACCACTAACTACAGTAATCACGAAGGAATAAAGAAAAAACCAGGACCAGAAGAATCGTTAAGCTTCACCTCTAGCGAACCTACTAACTGTTCGACGATGATTACCGCCTCGAGATACGTAGTCATAGCCTAAGACCCGATTCAACACCGACCATGACACGCCGCATACTTCATATCAAGTGACGGCTTAGCCTGTGAAGAAGGGTCCAGAAAATTAATAGAATTTAATAAGATAGAGCTAACTCCATTAGGAGTAGGAGAGGTAAGAGCAACAGGAAGAAAAGATCGAAGTTGTTTCTACGCCCTCTGCATTCGAGGTAAAAACCCAGAGTCACTGACTTACATTAAAAAACCACATTCACGATGCAATGAATACCTTTCGAGAACTTCTACTTAAAGCCGATCAACGAGAATTTAGCATAGCCAAAAATGAATGGATCGAAGGCTTAGAATGGTCGGAAGTCTTGGCTGTCATTCGTTCTGTACTTATAAACACTTATATCAAGATCATAATCTGCACTGGCAAGGTGATCTATGTGCCGCCAGACAAGCGCGCCGATATCTTTCACGAAGCCTACAAAGCGCCTCTCAGAGGACACAGAGACGTTTCGAAAACCTTCAACCGAATTTGACGCGAATACTATTGAGAGACCCTCAAAGACGATATCCAACGAAGGATCCAACAATGCCTCGAATGTCAGTTGAAAAAGCTCGTCAGGTTAAAAACCAAACAACCAATGGTCATCACGGATACGCCAAGAGTGCTCTTCGAGAAGGTCGCAATGGATATCGTTGGCCCTCTAAAACTAACGAAGAACGGCAATGAATATATACTAGCCCTGCAAGACCAATTCTCCAAATTCTGCACGGCAATACCAATCCCTAATACTCTGGCATCTACCATTGCAGACACGTTCATCAAGAAGTTCATATGCGTGTTCGGAGCCCCCAAGATCATTCTGACGAACCACGGGAAGAGCTTTCTGAGCAGTTTAATGAATCGTGTGGCGAAAAAATTTAGAATCCGGAAAATAAAGACGACAGCCTTCCACCCTTAATCTAACGGATTGCTAGAGAGATCGCATCATGTTTTGAGCGAGTTCCTCAAACAATATACTTCGAGTGACGAAGAATGGGACAGCTGGGTGGATATTGCGATGCTCAACTATAATACATGTGTGCAGGAAAGTACTAAGCTTACCCCGTATAAGGTTATATTCGATCGATTGGCAAGACTACCTTCGAGTGACCCCTTACGGGAAGGAGATTTGTTACCAACCTATAAAGGTTACATAATTGACCTTGTTACCCGGTTAAATGGGATAAAGAAAATGGTATACGATAACCTTGTTTCCTCCAAACTCCAGTCAAAAAAATATTCTGACAAAACTATTAATCCAAAAACCTTTACGGTGGGCGACTTTGTTTTTTTATTGTCCGACCCGAAGCCAGGAAAATTCGAGAACCATTATTCAGGCCCCCATAAAATATTAGAAATCATTAATAAAAATAATATTAAGATCCAAAACAATAAGACAAGCAAGGTCGTCCACGCTAATAGACTAAGAACGTCCCACATTAATCGCAAAATGACGAAAAAAAGAGATAAGGTTGAGAGTAAGAAAAAGAAGGAATCTTTTTAAATACGGTAAATTATTTATGATTAAAGATGTACTTGCCCCTTTTGCTCTTTGTCATTCCATCCACGTTAAGCCTCATAGGATACGATTGTGGATCGCAAATGATGAGTGTCACGACGCTATCGTTAACAGAGGTGGGTGAGTGCGACATTCCCGAAGAGAACGACTCCGTATCAAAACGCTAGGTACAATTGTTACAAATTAACGGTTATGCGGAAACCAACATCATACAATGTAAGTTAGAAATACACCAAACAATTTATTGCTGCGGAATAAATTCACACATATCGATCGTAAAAAATGGCGAAGCCGAATATCTATACGACGTGAGCGAACGCTCAAGCAAAGATTTGCATAAATCTGGCGTATTAAGATTTGGGTATGCTCATACTATGTAACGGTTGCGAGTAAACCATAGTGCTACCCACAGTATCACGTTCGCAGCCTTCCTCAACACAGACGGTCGCTGTAACGGAGCAAGCTTTTCCAACGTTTACAAAACCTGGGAATCCGTAGTTGTACCAGGAACTCTTAAGGTTACCTTGACCTCATACACTGCACAGATTAAATTAAATAATAATCAAATTTTTCTTCGCTCTGGTATAGTCTGCCGGCGGGATAAAGAAACCTGTTTAGATATGGAAGGAGGATACACTTTTTGGAAGTCGATTCCTGAAGATACATGTAACTTTAAACAATACGGCGTCCTTTACGAAGGCTACGCCAATAAAAAACCTTTCATTCTCCATGGAAAGCTACGGACAATTACTAAACCCCACAAACGTTTTTCGATTCCTACGGAAAGCTACGGATATCTAAGGAAGTCTACGAAAATCTACGGAAGTCTACATACGCCTTTTATTTTTCTCGGCAAACTACGAACAATTACAAAACCCCACGGACGTTATTAAATTCCTACGGAAGTCTATGAAAATCTTCGGAAATCTATGGACACCTTTCAATCTTCACAAAAAGCTACGGATAATTACCAAACCCCACGGACGTTATTAAATTTCTACGAAAAGCTACAAATATCAACGGAAGTCTATGGAAATCTACGAAAGTCTACGAACACCTTTCATTCTTTAAGGCAAGCTACGAACGATTTCGAAACTTCACAGACGTTTTTAAATTTCTACAGAAACCTACGGAAATCTAAGGAAGTCCTCGAAAATCTACGGAAGTCTACGGACACCTTTCATTCTTTACAACAAGCTGCAAAAAATTACAAAACTTCACAAACGTTTTTTAATTACTACGGAAAGCTACGGAAATCAATAGAAGACCACGAGAATCTACGGAAGTCTACGGAGACCTTTCATTCTTCTCGAAAAGCTACAAACGATAACAAAACATCACTGACGTTTTAGTATTTTTACAGAAAACTACGAAAATCTATGGAAGTCTACGGATACCTTTCATTCTTCATGAAAAGCTACGACCAACTACAGAAGCAATTGGATATTTTTAAATTTCGACGGAAACCTACGGTAATTTACGAAAGCTTACGAATACTCTTCATTTTTTACGAAAAGCTACGGATAATTACAAAACCTCAATGACGTTATTAGATTTCTACAAAAAGCTATAGATGTCTACGGAAGTTTACGTAAATCTACGGAAGTCTACGGACATCTTTCATTCTTCACGGCAAGCTGCAAACAATTAAGAGATCCCACGGACGATTTTGAGTTCCTACCAAAAGCTACGGTAATCTACGGAAGTCTACGGACACCTTTAATTCTTAACAGAAAGCTACAGACAATTAGGAAACCCCACGGATGCTTTTGAATTTCCACGGAATGCTACGGAAATTTACGGAAGTCTAAGGACACCTTTTATGCTTTACGAAAAGCTACGAGCAATTACGGAACCACACGGACGTTTTTGCATTTCCACGAAAACCTACGAAAATCTACGGAACTCTACGAACACCTTTCATTCTTAACGACTAGCTACGAACAATTACGAAACGTCACGGACGTTCTTCAATTTCTATGTAAAAACCTACGAGAATCTACTTATGTCTTCGAAAATCTGCGAAAGTCAACTAACACCTTTTATTCTTTACGGGAAGCTACGAACAATTACGGAACCCCTTGGACGGTTTTGAATTTTTACGAAAACCAACGGAAATCTACTTATGTCTTCGAAAATCTGCGAAAGTCAACTAACACCTTTTATTCTTTACGGGAAGCTACGAACAATTACGGAACCCTTTGGACGGTTTTGAATTTTTACGAAAACCAACGGAAATCTACGAGAGTCTACAGGCATCATTCATTCTTCATAATAAGCTACGGACAATTACAGAACCCCACGGACATTTTTACGTTTCTACGGAAAACTAGAGTTACATACGGAAGTCTATGGAAATCTACAGAAGTCTAAGGACACCTTTCACTCTTGGCGGCAAGCTACAAAGATTAACGAAATCTCAAGCACGTCTTCATCTTCTACGAAAATCTACAGAAATCTCTGGATGTCTACTGACACCTTTTATTTTTGACGACAATTCCGGAACCCCGCGGACGGTTTTGAATTTCTACAAAAGCCAACGGATATCTACAAAGGTCTACGGACACCTATCATTCTTAACGGCATGCTACAAGCAATTACGAAACCCCGTGGATGTTTTTGAATTGCTTCAGAATTCTACGAAAATTCACGGAAGTCTACAGACATCATTTATTCTACATAGGAAGCTACGGACAATTACGAAACCCAACGAACGTTTTTACATTTCTATGAAAAACTACGGATATATACGGTGTGACGTGGTGTTTTTGCACCAGTCACATGAGGAGGCTAAATCATAGCTTGTGCGCCTCCTCGTAGCTGTAATACCCCTCTTTTACAATCTTGGCAGTCGCGCAGGACTGCCACGCTTGAGCCTAACAAACAGCCACGCAGGGCTGTGCATACTTTACCTTTACTAGGTGCATGCGCTTCAAGCTCAAGTAAAGGCTCCAGCGAGGAGCCAGTCTCAGGAGCCCATGGCTAATCGAGGGCAGTGCTTGCACACACTGCAGCAGGGTTCCCTTCCAAGCTCCTTTCTGTCCTTGTAGTTGTTTCCACACCTACAACCTCCCAGACAGTAACTAAACAAGAAAGAAAATAATAGTAGCAGCTGCACCTTGGAAGAGAAGTGCAAGCTGCCACACAACATCGTGGGAAAGTGGAAGAGGAGGTTAGGAGACAAGCAAAGACACATAAGCACCGCATTTAAGTGCAAGTAACTACGTACCTGGAATTGTCTAATAGTATTGCCTCGCTGCCGCTGCGAGTAGGCTATCGCTGTCACCGACACCGCTGTTTCGCTTTGTCCACTGCTCACCGTTCAATCCGCAGCTGTTGATCCGCCATACTGCCGCATCTGAAAAAGAAAAAGAAGAGACAAATGAGTCGACGCCTACCAGCCAGGGAACGCGTTGACTCTCTGGACATCGGAGGTACAGTCTGTCAAGTAAGAGCGTGGTCGACTTCACTGACAGGTACTGAAAGATTTTGCTCTAATTTCTTCACAAACCAATAGAAGCAAGCTTTGTCCTTGATGCATTGTCAACAAAGATTTAGTTGTCGTTGATCTTTTGAAAGCAAATCACGTTAAACGCCATGAGTGCTAAGTACGCGTCGCGCTACGAGGCTGTGTTCCTTTGCATCCACCCAAAAGGTCCCAAAATGTCGATATCAGCGGCTGCTAAATATATGAGGAAGTCAAAGGCATTTGTACAGAAGTGGATACAGCGATATAAAGTGGCTAAAAATTTCGATGATTTACCAGAACGTGGCTTGATAGGAAAAGTGAACAAAAAGAATGAAAAAAGAATAGTAAATCTATTTTCGCGGAAACCTGCTTTAACACTGCGGCAAGGACAAGCAAAATTACTGGCAAAAAGTTTAGATATATCTTACGAAACTATCCGAACCCATCTTCGTACTCATCATCTAAAATAGCGCAACACAATGAAGAAGCCTCTGTTGACTGAAAAACATGTGACAAAGCGACTCGCTTGGGCGCATGAGAATATTGATAGAGATTTTGAAAATGTCATTTTTACTGATGAATGTTCTATATGGGCACGTTCTGTCCTCACGCGAGCCTGGTCAACTTCCACCAATAGGCTTGTTCAGCGGACCGTTAAACATGGAATAAAGGTGCATCTTTAGGGCTGCTTCTCAAAGCAGGGATTCGGCACTTTGCACCTCTTTACTGACAACCTTAATGCCGAGAAAATAATGGAAATCTTCAAAAAGGCTTTACTGCCATCTGCCAAACGATGGTTTATCACAAAAAATAAAGATCAGATTCTGCAGGAGGACAACGATCCTAAACACTGCAGCAAGCTCTGTACTCAGTGGAAGACTCAATCTGGCATCGTTACATTGGATTGGCCGTCGCAGTCGCCCGATGCAAACCCTATTGAAAATGTGTGGGCATATATTAAACGGAAGCTTCGTGGAAGACGCACATACACTTTGAAGCAGTTGTCTTACGAAATTCGTCGGATCTGGAGATCCTTGGCACTAGAATACGCCATCAAATTAGTAGAAAGCATGCCTCGGAGATGCCAGGCAATTATCGACCCCGGTGGTGACTGGACACATTATTTATCGAATTGCATCATTGTTTGTAATGTGTACAATGTATATATAAATATGAAAGATTTATCAAATAAATTTTTTTATAAATTAACACGACCACGCTCTTACTTAACAGACTGTAGATTCTCGCCGCTCCAGGGAAAACACAACAACACTGGCACTCACGAGCAGATAACCTAAACGCGCGCTGCTGGCGAGCAGTAATGTCAACTGCCGACAGCGCTGAGCGCGCGTGGCGTCTACGTCGCGTAACATACTTTACACGTACGTTGCGCTGGCGCAGAACGATTATCTAACATCCGCGCTTGTGAAAGTGCCACTCTGGAGCTTCTCGTTCATTCCGTCCGGTGCGATAGTCGCGAGTATTAGATTAGCAGTTCGACTCCGTATTTGTCTTTTACAGTAAAAAAAAAAAGAAACGAAACAAGCGTGCTAGAGCAGGAGAACCGTTATTGTAGTATTCGAGGCGTTAATAGAATATCTGGTAAGTGCACCCAGGTGCAGCGGCTGTTACCAGGAGGCATCCCTGCAACGAATTGTCCCTGTATCCTTCCAGGCTGTGTGTGTGCGACCGCAACGCGTGATACGCGCTATTTTTGTCCTTTCGCGTCTTGTCTGCCTGCGACCGCTCTAATCGTGAACTAGCCGTGCAAACGTAAATTGCCGCGGACGACACCGCGCTACACGAGTGCAGCTGGTGCCCTGGGCTCGCATAAAAACGCAAATGCTGTGTATGTGGTTAATTTTTAGTTCAAATAAACGTGTCTATTTGGTGTTCATTGTAATCGAAGGTTTCAACTTACTCGTAATAGAAAGAAACCGGCCTGCTTCTCCCCCCCCCCCCCCTTTCATTTGTACGCTACCCTGATCCCCAGTGGCGTTACAACGGAAGTCTACGAAAATCTACGAAAGTCTACGTACACCCTTTTATACTTCACGAGAAGCTACGAACATTTACGAAATCACACGCACGTTCTTAAATTGCTACGGAAACCTACAAAAATCTACGGAAGCATACGGACAACTTTTATTCTTCACGGCAATCTACGATCGATTACGGAACATCACTGACGTTTCATATTTTCTACGGACACCTACGGAAATCTCCAGAAGTCTACTGACACCTTTTATTTATGACGACAAGCAACGAACATTTATGGAACCTCACGGACGTTTTTGAATTTCTAGGGAAACCTGCGGAAATCCACGTAAGTCTACTGACAACTTTTATTCTTACACGAAAAGCTACGGACACTTACGAAACCCTACGGACATTGTTGAATTTTCAAGGAAAGCTACAGAAATCTACAGAAGTCTACGGGCACCTTTTATTCTTTACGTTGAGCCACAAGCAATTACTAAACCTCACAGAAAGTTTTAAATTTCTGCGGAGAGCTACGGAAATTCACGGAATTCTACGGACACCCTTATTCTTCACAGCAAGCTACAAATGATTACAAAACCTCACTGACAATATTGAATTTCTAGGAGCATCTAAAGAGATCTCCGGATGTCTACTGACACCTTTAATTTTTGACGACAAGCTACGAACAATCACGGAACCCCACGAACGATTCTAAATTTCTACGAAAACCTACGAAAATCCACGGAAGTCTACGGACAGCTTTCATTCTTCATGAAAAGCTATGAACAATTACGTAACCCTGCAAATATTTTTTAATCCTTACGAAAACCAACAGAAATCTACGGAAGTCCACGAACACTTTTTATTCTTGGTGGCAAGCTACGGACAACTACTAAATCCCACGGATGTTTTCGAATTTCTACGGAAACCTACGAAAATTAACGGCAGTCTACGGATACCATTCATTTTTCACGGAAAGCAGACAATTACGAAATCCCACAGATGTTTTTGAATTTCTACGGAAAGCGACTGATATCTACGAAAATTTTGGAAATTTACGGAATTCAACGGACACCTTTAATTCTTTACTTAAAGCTACGGACAATTACAAAACCTCACAGACGTTTTTTAGTTTCTTCAAAAAACTACGGAAATCTACAGAAGTCTACGGAAATCTACGTAGGTCTACGGATACATCTCATTCTTTATGGAAAGCTACGAAAAATTTTAGAACCCCACAGACATATTTGAATTTTTACGGAATCCAAGGGAAATCTATGAAAGTCTACCGACACTTTTTATTCTTGACGGCAAGCTACGAACAATTACGGAACCTTGCAGACAGTTTTTATATTTTTACGGAAAGATTTAAATTTCTACGGTAGTCTATGGAACTCTACGGATGTATACAAACACCTTTTATTCTTTACGGCAAGCTACGAACTATCACATAACCTCGCGGACGTTTTTGATTTCCTACGGTAGTCTACGAAGATCTACAAAAGTCTACATACACTTTCTATTCTTGACGGAAGGCTACAGAGAATGACAAGACCCCACGAACGTTTTTGAATTTCTACGGAAAACTACGGAGATACATTCTTTTAAAAAAGTACCGGAAATTGTCGGTTTAAATCTGGCGGGGCAATTTAGACAGGTAAAATTTTTTTTTACGTTGGTACAACTGTCCTTAATGACTATGCCAAGTTTGAGCGGAATCTGTCAACGATTGTGTTTACAGTAGCTGGTTAAGTTAGTCGATGTCAATAGTGCGTGCTGATTTTTTACAATGGGTGATAGCGTTGAACCAAGAATTTGTCCAAAATTTTTTGTTGCGAATGAAATTTCGTGTGTCGATGCATTAAAAATGTTGCAAAAGGGTTTTGATGATAAAGCACTATCAAAACCTGTGCGTATGAGTGATACGAAGCTTTCAAGGAGGGTCGTGAAGTCGTCGAAGACTTGCCTCGTTCCGGACGCCCATCGACAGCTTTGACCGCAGATAACGTCAATAAAATTAAGAAAATGGTGTTCGAAAATCGTCATACTAGCTTGAGAGAGATAGCACATAAACTTGAGATATCTCACGAGTCCACACGTAAGATTTTAATTAATATTTTGGGCATTAGAAAGGTGGCCACAAGACTCGTTCCAAAAGAGCTTAATTTTCTTCAAGAACGCTATCGCGAACAGGTCGCTTTGGACATGCTGGATTGCGCCAATTTCGATTCCGCATTCATGGAATGCATCATAACTAGTGACAAAACGTGGCTGTACAAATACGATATGCAAACAAGCCAGCAAGCATTGGAATAAGTGGGAAAAAACGAGCCAAAATCGAAAAAACCACGCCAAAGCCGCTCAAAAGTGAAGGTAATGCTGATTGTTTTCTACAAAATCCGTGGCGTGGTGCACTACGAACTCGTTCCAAAGGGTCAAACGGTAAACAAAAAGTATAACCTAGGCGTTATGAAACGTTTGCGTGAGCGTATCTGTAAGAAGCGGCCAAATTTGTGGGCGAACAACTCGTGGATTTTGCACGACGATAACGCACCTTCTCACCTAGCTACGATTGTGACCGACTTTCTCGCCAAAAACTCAACGAACACGCTTGAACAACCACCGTATTCGCCAGATTTGGCTCCCTGTGACATCTTTCTCTTCCCAAAACTTAAATTGCCGCTCCGTGGCACCCGTTTTCAGTCAATTGAAGCCATAAAACAAAATTTGGCGCGCAAGCTAAAGTCCATCCCGGAAAGCGCCTAAAAAAAATTGATGATTGATGATTTTATGATTGGAAGTGCCGTTGGCATAGATGTATCGAAGAAAATGGAGCCTATTTTAAAGGCGACCCAATAAATTTTGATTATTAAACGTAAGAAGTTGTTTAGATTTCAGATTCCCGGTACTTTTTAGATAGGCAGTATACGGAAGTCTACGAAAATCTACGGAAGTCTACGGACACGTTTGATTCTTCACGAAAGGCCACGAACATTTACCGTATCACACGCACCTTTTTACATTTCTACGAAAACCTACGAAAATCTGCGGAAGTCGACAGCTACCTTTTATTCTTCACGGAAAGCTACAAACGATAACGGAACCTTACTGACGATCTCAAATTTCTGTGGAAAGCTACGGAAATCTACGGAAGTCTTCGGAAATCTATGGAAATCTACATACTTCTTTTATTCTTGACGAGAAGCTACGAACAATTACAAAACCCCACGGACGTCTTCGAATTTCTACGAAAACCTACGGAAATCCACCGAATTCTACCGACACCTTTCATACTTTTACGCAAAGTTACAGACAATTACGAAACCCTACGGACGGTTTTAAATTTTTACGGAAAGCTAGGGATATCTACGGAAGTCTACGGGAGTCTTTGGAAGACTACAGACACCTTTCGTTTTTACGAATAACTACGAACAATTACGAAACTCCACGGACGTTTCGGATTTCGACGCAAAACTACTTATATATACGTAAGTCTACAAAAATCTGCGAAAGTCTAATAACGCTTTCTATTCTTTCCGGAAAGCTACAAACAATAACGGGACCCCGCGGACGGTTTTTATTTTCTAAGAAAACCAACGAAAATCTATGAAAGTTTTCGGACACCTTTTATTCTTGACGGCAAGCCACGAACCATTACAGAATCCCACGGATGTTTTTGAATGTCTTCGGAATCCTACGGAAATTTACGGAAGTCTACGGACACCTTTTATTCTCCAAAAAAAGCTACAAACAATTACAAAATCTCTTGGATGTTTTTAAATTTTTATGAAAAGCTACGAACATCTACGGTAGTTTACGGAACTCTCCGGAAGTGTACGAACACCTTTCATTCTTTACGGCAAGCTATGAACTATTACGTGACCCCACGAATGTCGTTGAATTCCTACGGAAGTCTCCATAAATCTACGAAAGTCTGCAGACATCTTTCATTCTTCGCGGAAAGCTGCGGACTATGACCAAACCTCACGGACGTTTCTGAATTTCTTCGGTAAACTACGGAAATCCACGGAAGTCTACTGACAACTTTCATTCTTTAATATAAAGCTACAGACAATCACGAAACCCTACGGACATTTTAACATTTTAACCGAAAGCTACAGAAATCTATCGGAGTCTACGGACACCTTTTATTCTTTACGTTGAGCCACGGACAATTGCGAAACCTCACAGAAGTTTTTAAATTTTTGCGGAGAGCAACGGAAATCTAGGAAATTCTACGAAAGTCTATGGAAGTCGGCGGACACCTTTCATTCTTTACGGCAAATGACGAACGATTACGCAACTCAACTGGAGATTTTGAATTTTTACGGACGCCGAGGATAATCTATGGGAGTTTACTAAAAGATTACATTTTTGACCACAAGCTACGAACAAATATGAAACCCCACGGACGTTTTTAAATTTCTACAGCAGTCTACGGAAATTTACGAAAGTCTACTGGCACCTTTTATCCCTTCAAGAATAGCTACGGACAGTTATGAAACCCCACGGACGTTTTCGGATTTCCACGGAAAGCTACGGAAATCTACGGAAGTCTACAGACACCTTTTATTCTTCTCGGAAAGCCACAGACGATTACGAAATTCTACACAGGTTTTTAAATTGCTGCGGAAAGCTACGGAAATCTACTGAATTCTACGGAAATCTTTGGAAGCCAACGGACGCCTTTCATTCTTACGGAAAGCGACGGACAATGGCGAAACTCCACAGACATTTTTGAATTTCTATGGAAAACTACGGATATATACGTTACTTTACACAAATCTGCGAAAGTCTATGGACACTATTTATTCTTCACAAAAAGCTACGATCAATTACGAAACTCACTCATGTTTTTAGATGTCTACGGAAACCTATGGAAATCTCCGGAAGTCTAGGGACACCTATTATTCTTCACGGCAAGCTACCAACAAGTACGAGACCTCACTGACGATTTTGAATTTCTACGGGCACCTACGGAAATTTCCAGAAGTCTACTCACACTTTTTATTCTTGACGACAAGCTAGGGACAATTACGGAACCATACGGACGTTTTTGAATTTCTATGGGAACCTACGAAAATCCACGGAAGTCTACTGACACCTTTAATTCTTTCATGGGAAGCTACGGACAATTACGAAACCACACGGACATTTATAAATTCTCATGGAAAGCCACGGAAATCGACGGAGGGCTACGGACACATTCTACTCTTCACGGAAAGCTGCGGACAATCACGAAACCCCACAAAAGCTTCTAAATTTTTGCGGAAAGCTACGAAAATCCACGTAAGTCTACTGACACCTTTTAGTCTTTTACGGAAAGCTACGGACAATTACAAAATCCCAAAGCCGTTTTTCAACTCCCACGGAAAGCTACGGAAATTCACGGTATTTAACGGACACCTTTCATTCTTCTTGGAAAGCCACAGGCACTTACGGAACCCCACAGAAGTTTTTAAATTTTTGCGGAGAGCTACAGAAATCTATAGAAGTCTACGGAAATCGTTAGAAGTCTACGGACATCTTTTATTTTTACGGAAAGCGACCGACAATTACAAAACTCCACGGACGTTTTGGATTTCGACGAAAAACTACAGATATATACGTCAGTCTATGGAAATCTGCGAAAGTCTACGGATACCTTTGATTCTTTACGGGAAGCTACGAACTATTACAATATCTCAAGCACGTTTTGAAATTTCCATGGAAACCTACGGAAATCTACAGAAGTCGACGGACACCTTCTATTTTTTACGAATAGCTACGAACAATTACGAAAACCTTCAGACATTTTTGCCTTTCTTCGGAAATCTACGGAAATCTACGGACACCTTTTATTCTTGACGACGAGCTACGAATAATTATGAAACTCCACGGACGTTTTTGAACTTCTACGAAAACCTACGGAAATCTACGGAAGTCTACGGATACCGTTTATTCTTCACAGAAATCTACGGACAATTACAAAACCCGATGGCCGTTTTTAAATTTTTACGGAAAGCTACGAATATCTACGGAAGTCTACGGATACCTTTCAATCTTTACGGAAAGCTATGGACAATTACGAAACCCCACGGACGTTACTGAATTTTATACGCTAAGCTTTGGATATCTACGGAAATCTACGTAAATCTACGGGAGTCTTTAAACATCTTTTATTTTTTATGGCAAGCTACGAACGATTACGGAATTTCACGAACGTTTCTGAATTTTCATGAAATGTTTCGGGAATCTACGAAATTTAACGAAAATCTACAGAAATCTACGAACACCTTTTATTCTTTAAGGAAAGCTACGGAAACCTACAAAATCTTACTGACGTTTTTGAATTTCTACGGAAAACTACGGAAACCTACAAAAGTTTACGGACACCTTACATTTTTTACGAAAAGCTTCAAACAATTACAGAACCCAACGAAGATTCTTGTATTTCTACGAAAACCTACGGAAATCTACGGAAGTTTACGGACACCTTCTATTCTTCACGGCAAGCTACGAACAATGACGGAGCCTGACGAACGATTTTGAATTTATACCGAAACCTTCGGAAATCTACGGAAGTCTACGGACACCTTTTATTTTTTACGGAAAGCTACGGACAATTACAAAACGCCATTAACGTTTCTAAATTTTTACGGAAAGCTATTAATATCTAAGGAAGTCCATGGAAATCTATAGAAGTCTACGGACTCTCTTTATGTTTTACACGAAGCTACGGACAACTACGAAATCATACGGACGTTTTTGAATTTTCGAAAAGCTACGGAAATCTACGGAAGTCTGCGGAAATCTACGGATGTCTTTAGACGCTTTTCATTCTTCACAGAAAGCTACGGACAATTACGAAACCCCACGGACGTCTTTGAATTTCTACGGAAAGCTACAAAAATCTACTGAAGTTAACGGAAATCTACGGAAGTTTACGGACGTCTTTCATTTTTCACGGTAAGCTACGGACAATTATGAACCCCACGGACGTTTATGAATTTCAACGGAAAAGTAAGGAAATCTGCGGAAGTCTTCGGATATGTTTCATTGTTGACAGATTGCTGTGGTCACCTTAGAATATCCGTGGACGGAATATTACGGATTTTAACGGAAAGCCACGAGGAGATGATAGATAACGGACAGCCAACGGAAATTGTTATTTTTTTGATGAGTTTTACAATTTTCGTACACGGAAATTTAACGGTACGGGTCCGTATAGACACTTTCTTGTATCGTCGCTGAATAATAAAAAAATAATAAATGTGTGTAACAGCTGAACGTTTGTCTAATCCAATTAATTTAATTCATTTTATTGATAATTTTTTTTTTTTTTATTTATATATTTATTTCGTAAATTATTAGGATTTACTGACATTCCTGGTTGTCGCGCGATGTTTTAAATTTTGTTATAGATGTTCACTAATAATGAAAGCATAACCTTGCAAAAATTTGTGTTACGAATGTCAATAAAAATTGGTATTGACCGACTTAGGGATCTAGCCATTACCTCATTTAGAAAGAAGAACATTATTTCCAGCTGTGTTCGCACGATTTTATGATTGCTTGTGTGCGATCACGCGGTGGTCAATATGCTTGGATGTCACATAGTTTTGTTTGTAAAAGTTTGCATTGTATTCAAATTGAGTCTAACGAGAGCGACTGTGTCCTTTTTTATGAGTCCTTTCTGTATTTACCTCTCGGTTTGGGTTTAGTATGTCAGTGAAGAGTGCGCCGAGTAGGTTGCGGAGGTGGCTTTATTGTGGTAGAAAGGCTAGGGAAGAAACTTTTCGGCTGGAAAAAATGGAGGTCATGTACCTACGTTACAGATCCATCGCGGTTATAGTGAAAGTTATCAGTTGGAGATTCTCCCAGAAAACAAAAGAGATGCAAATATCCTTCTCTAGTTAATCAGAAAACATGTTGCACTCGTTACAATCATACATACTGATTATTGGAAAGGATATCTTAGCCTCAGTCACCACGGCTATATCCATGATACCGTAAATCTCTCCGTGGAATTCGTGGATTCCAACACGGGTGCCCACATGCAAACCATTGAGTCGTCTTGGAGATGGATGCATCGTGAATTGTCGAGGGGTGGTGTCCGGTCTGACTCGATTGCCGACCACATGTGCGATTTCATGTGGTGGCAAAGAGTCAGAATAGCAAACCTCGACTCGTTCATTCAGTTACTTACAGATATCAAGAGCGCGCATCCAGGTTAGACCTGCAGACGCCCGAATCCACGAATTCTTCGGAATGATTTACTGTTAAAGATTAACCAATTCTTTCCAGCAACCAGTGTGTAATGTTATTTCGGTTAGGACATGTTTTCTGATTAGCTGGTTAAGGGTATACACGTCTCTTTGGTTTTCCGAGCAGGACCGTTGAATCATTTTAAGAATTTCAACGGACTGATTTTATATTCATTAATCTCATCTACTTTTCCTATTCCATCTTAGAGGCAAAACCATAATAATAATCAGTACACACGCTTCGGCAGAAATATGGCATTTTTTGAACAACGTTTGTTCTGCAATGGTATTAACGCGGTCATAATCTCTTTTTTTTGAGCATCGAAACTCGCCATCTACCGACTTGTTTTCGAATAGTGCCATATTTTTTTTGTGTTTGCCAACAAATTGTGTCAGCCGTGTCAAGCCATTATTGCATTCAGGCATGGTTGGTTTGGGTTAGACTGGCGTGCGCGTGCGCACGCGTGTGTGTGTGTGTTATGGGAACTCAAGAAGAAAAATAAAAAGGTACAAAAAAAGTTTTAAAAAGTATAAAGAAATCAAAAAAAATAAAAAAAGTATAGAAAAATAAAAGAAATAAAATAGTACAAAACAATAAAAAAAAGTATGAAAATCTAAAGTCGAAAAAAGGTAAAAACATTGAAAAGTTAAAAAAAATTATGTAAAGTTTGAAGAAAGAGCGCAGTGGCCAAGGGGGTTAAGGCTCGGGCCCGCATGCTGCGGACCCAGGTTCAAGTCCCGGCACGCTGCGGACCCAGGTTTAAGTGTTACTTTAACTGCAATCTTGGTGGTTGGGCACTACCTTATATAGGAAATAACCTACTGGAAAAAGAAAAGTGGAGAAGATGGAAAAATGGAAAGTGGAAAAGATGGAAATATGGAAAAGTGGAATTGGCAGGAAGGGAGAGGTTGTAAAACCCGCGAAAGCATACAAGTGAAATATTAAAGAGCTATAGAAAGTTTAAAAATTTGAAAAAAGATAAAAAAAAAGGTTTAAAAAAGTTACAATACAAAATAATGTCAAAGAAGTTTGAAATAAGTAAAAAACTAGAAAGAAGTTCTAATAAGTAAAATAACTAACAAATTTTAAGCAAGTAAATACATTTGCAAGTAAGTTTTTAGAAAGTAAAAAAAGGCAATAAACTTAAGACTAGGAAAATTCGCGTATGGATGGACTGATAGTTTAAATTAGCACCTTGCGTGTGTGTGTGGGTGTGTGTGTGTGTGTAGAGGGCGCTAACCAAAGGGAGTCTGGGAGGTGCCCCCAGCGGGGTCAAGCGGCAGAGCCCCTTGTGGGGGTGGAGGGGGCGTAGCCACCACTGGGGAGTTGGAGTATATATTATATTATATTCATAAAGATTATATTCATCAGCGTACGAATATCTATTAGGTTGCTGCAGATGAAATGGTTGATTTAAAAATGACATAAAGTTGGCTGCAATTTTAGAGTGTTATGTTGGCGCAATGATATGACATATTAAAGTATAAAAACTGTTACCTTGGTTTATGGAGTCATTTCTGTTTTGCACTTCATAGTGATCGTAAAAACAAAAAGAGAAAGTAAACATGAAAATGAATCAAAAACGGCTACTTTTACTATACGAAATGAAATTAGAGCACGACGGAACGGAAGCAACGAGGAATATCAACAGCGCATTTGGGCCTGATACAGTTAGCGAACAAACCACTCGGCGGTGGTTCGAAAAATATTGATCTGGAGATGTGGACCTTGGAAATGAGCCACGTGGACACCTAGGGCCATTGATCGATAACGACGAGCTGTGTGCATTAGTAGAGTCTGACCCCCGCCAAACCATTAGGGATCTTGCTGAGAAATTAGGCGTTCACAATTCGACAGTTTGCCGCCACTTGCAACAACTTTGAAAAGTGAAAAAGTTTGACAAATGGGTTCCGCATGATCTTACCGAGCAAAACATGACGTGTCAAATGAAGATTTCAAGTTCTCTTCTCTCCCGCAACAAAAAAAAACCGTTCTTGCACCGAATTGTGACCTGTGATGAAAAAGTGATTTTATACGATAATCGTCTCCGATCAGCCCAATGGCTAGATGCTGATGAAGCGCCAAGACACATGCCGAAACCAAGCCTTCATCCAAAGAAAATAATAGTAACTGTTTGGTGGTCTGTAGCTGGAGTTATCCACTATTAGTTCCTGCAACCTGGCGGAACTATCAATGCTGAGAAATACTGTGCTCAACTGGATGAAATACATCAGGAATTGATAGTCTAATGACTAAGGCTTGTCAACAGGGATAGAGTGATACTGTTTCATGATAACGCACGACCTCGTGTATCGAGAACAACGGTCCAAAAATTAAACAAGTTGTGCTATGAGACTTTTTCTTACCCTCCATATTCACTAGACCTCTCGCTAACAGATTACCATTTCTTTAAACATTCGGATCACTTTTTGACAGGAAAAAGATTTAATAATGAAGCTGCTGTCAAAAATGCCTTTGAGGAGTTTTTTCGAACCGGAAACTCCGACTTCTACCAAACTGGAATAAATGTACTTGTATCTTGATGCAAAAAGTGTGTTGCGTCTATCGGTACCTATTTCGATTGAATAAATTGTCTTTGTAAAAAGTTACAGCTGTTTAAAAATTTATTACTCAATCGGCCATTTCATCTGCAGCAACCTAATAGCATAAAAGTATACTTGGTTTATCGGTTGGTTCGGATTTGGGATGCTTAGGTTGGTTTGGGTTATCAGGTTGCTTGGGTTTGGGTTGGGGTTGACTTGGGTTGGTTGGGTTATTTAGCATTTTCTATATCATTTTTTATATAAAATGTTATTTTAAACAAAAAGTTACAACTGTGATCTTTTTGAAAAACTAATATTTTTCGAGATATTGACAAAAAAAAGTTTTTTTTGCTGATTTCGAAAATCGATATCTCGGAAACTACTTTGATGTACCAAAAATCCCTTTAGCATTTCGTTTATAACACTTAAGTAAAGATTTTCACCTGGATTTAGCTCAATCGGAAGGGGGGGGAGTTTAGGAGCTTCATCTTACATAACATATGAATTTCCGATAAGAAAGCACCTAATCTTTTTACGAAGCAACATAATTTTTTACAACTTTAGTTGTAGTCTGAAGGTCAATAACTTTTTACGTATATTTTTATTCTACAATCCTATTTATTTTTAACAGATTATAAAAATTGTTTCAAAGAACATATTTCTGAACCAATTATTCATAAAAAGTTTTTTTGGAAATATTATAAAAAATTGCTGCTAAAATTATGAAAAATTCTACAGGATGGGTCATTTTAATTTCCCCACCTAAATATCTCAGAATCTAAGCAAGACACAGAAAAAATTTTTTGACAAGTTGAAGAAGATATAAGGGGTCGGATAACAGTGACCTTTATCTTAACTTTTGAGTTGACCTTTAAGGTCAGTCTAAGGTCAACTTCATTTATTTTAGAGGAAACCCCTATTTTTTATGCCGGAGTCGGAAAGAGCAAAAATTCTACATCAAAATTGTTTAAAACAAGATTTTGATTAAAACCTCCATGAGGTCAAAAATCAAGGTTCAATATCTTAAGCCGTTAATTGCATTTTCGCTGCATTACCGTGGTTTGTAGGAAAAATAAATTCATAACCCAATGACCCTCTTCAACCTAACATTACCCCATCAATCTCAAATTTTATGCTTATCCACGCTCTTTGCTCGATATTTAATCCGTTAGTGAAGATGAGTTGAATAGGTTATTACCACAAATACAACAATAACAATACTCCTATTTTGACTGTTCTTGTAATCATTTATCTGGACCCTCATATTATCAGTAACCAAGCAGTAGCTAAATCATCCATTATTCCATTAAGATCTTTTCTGAGAATTCTCAAAATCCTTAGATAAAGGCTCATTACATAATATTAGTTCATGAGTTAAAGTTTCATCGTTTTAAAGTCACATTGTGTTTTACAAATAGACTTTAGAGATAATAAAAAATAATTCTGATTATTTAAATTCTATGCTTTTTCTCTGATAAGACTAAATCTCAAAGTGGCTGACAAAGCGATAGTTATAATTACCCTTATTGGCGAGAATCCTCACTGGCGTAGGACAGTAAGTCACCACAACCTTGAAGCCTTATGGGTATGATGTAGAATTGCTAGCAGATATGTAATTGGTTCGTACATTTTTGATAAAAATGTCAATAGGAATATCTATGGACAGTTTGTTAGAGATCAGTTACCAGAACTAATAAAAAATGTCGATTTAGACAAGTGACAAAGATTGTGTTGCCAAAATGATGGTTTACCAGTACATTTTACATGGATTATTTGTAATTTCTTGGATAAAAATTACAATGGTTCATGGATTGGACAAACAGGTCCAGTTGCCAGAAACAACGACGTGGACGTAGTAAGTTCTGTTTCCTTCGGAGTGTTGGATTAAAGTGAGTCCCCTTGTCTTTCACTATTTGGGGGGCTAGATTAAAGTAAGTCCCCTCGCCTTTCACTATTCGGGGTGCTGGATTATAGTGAGTCTCCTCGCCTCTCACTGGTTTTACGATTACTAATTTAACTTTGAAGCAAATGTTGAAAGTTACGTCTCTTTGCTTCAAGGCACATAAGCAAACGTCTTTTAAAATGGCGCATGGTGTTAAGCAAAGTTAGCCTTGGGATCGCAGCACATGCTCGACTAATACGGTCTTACATGTTTAATCTTGTCGTAGGCTGTTGTTAAAAAATAACATTTGTTATGTAGCCTTATAAAAAGAAGTCCAGGAATGTCATATCAGGTGAAAAAGCAGGCCAGTTTATAGGACCTCCTCGTCCAATCCATCGACCATTGTAGTTTTCATTCAAGAAATTCCGTACGATCCGCTCAAAATGTGCTGGTGCACCATCGTGCTGGAACCACATTCTTCGTCGCGTCTCTAAATCGACATCTTCCATCAGCACTGGTAACTGATCTCTAATGAACTGTAAATAAGTATTTCTATCAACATTTTCTTCAAAAAATTAAGGACCAATTAAATACCCATTTACAATTCCACGCCATACCATAAGGCTCCAACGTCTTTGATGATTGACTAATCTATGCCAGTGAGGATTCTCGTCAGACCAATAATAGCAATTATGCCTACTGAGCTCCCCGTCACTTCGATTTTTGGCTTTATCAGCAAAAAGCATAGTATTAAAATAATTAGGATCATTTTCTATCATATCTAAAGCCCATTGGCAAAACACAATGCGCTGTTAAAAATGATAAAACTGTAACTCTCAAACTAAAGTTATGTGATAGGCATGGTATCTAAAGACTTTAAGGATTCTTAAGAAGGTTCTTCTAAGTGTACCAATTTCTCTTTCAACTCGGCGACTGCTAATATGAGGGTCAAGATGATTGATTGCAAGAACAGTCACAACACAAACATCATTTTCGTCTTATTCATAATGCCTGCGTTGATGGATCAGCTATCCATCACGAGCTCTTTGTGTTAACTGATTTATTGTTCTATGATCATGATGTCTTCTATTAGGAAAGCATTTTGCGTACAATCTTGCCGCATCACTATAATTATTATGACTTTGCCCTAGAACCATTATCATATCAACAATATCATTGGGCTGTTAGTCAGCCGTTTTTAGTTCTGTTCGTCACATTTGCAGAATTAGGATAAAATAATAATTAAAATTTTAAACACTTATGAAAAGAAAAAAAATGAAGTCCTGACTGCAACTGTATTATAAATGTACTTGCTAAGTTTGGCCCAAATGTAAAATTTAAAAAAATATAATTGATTTTGTCATTTAACAAAGAGTCACATGAATCAGAAATTCGTTAAAGATTTTTACGATTAAAAATCAGTTATTCAAAACATTAATGAGATACGTAACTTTTCGAAGATAAGATAATTAACTTCTTTTAAAATATTTTTGAAGTCTTCTTTCTATTTCAGCATTAGAAATAAAGGTTTTTATTATAAATAATAAAGTTGATTTTAAAATAACCTGAAAAGTAAGCTTAAAGGTCAAATTGAAGTTTACTTTTATTTTTAAGATATTATTAAATATTGTCTATTGAAATGTGTCAAATGAAAATTAATTCATATTTATCGATATGATACTACTGTGATCAAAAATTGAGGTAAATTTGTTTATAAAATGTAAATTCTTAATTTATTCTTCCAAATCAGTTTTATCCTCTTCAAAGTAATCCCCGTCCGATAAAACGAACTGTTGCCAGCGCTTTTTCCAGTCCTCGAAACAGTCGGAATAGTCTTTTTCCGGTATTGCCTTCAAGACTTTCTTCGATTCGGTTTTCATCTCCTCAATCGTGTCAAAACGGCGTCCCTGCATTGGCCTTTTAAGTTTGCTGAACAGCCAGAAGTTGCACGGAGCCAAATCAGGCAAATACGGTGCTTGCGGAACGATATGAGTCGAGTTTTTGGCAAAAAAGTCGCGAAGAACCCATCCAGTATGACATGGTGCATTATCGTGATAAAGGAACCAAGAGTTGTCCGCCCATAATTCCAGCCGTTTCAGACGAATAGCTTTACGCAAACGATGCATGACGCTCAAATAATATTTTTTGTTGACAGTTTGGCCAGGCGGAAGGAATTCATAGTGCACCACACCACGGTAATCAAAGAAAACTGTCAACATGACCTTGATTTTCCATCGACTTTGCCGTGGTCTTTTCGGTCTTGCTTCACCTTTTGCACAATAATCGCTGGATTGGTCAGTGGTTTCAGGGTCGTATGCGTAAATCCAAGTCTAGTCTTCAGTAATGATGCATTTAAAGTGGTCCTGATAGTCAGGCAGCAAAGTTTTACACACATCAACGCGACACTTTTTTTCCAAAAAATTGAGCGATTTTGGTACCAATCGAGACTTGACGCGTTTGAGACATAAAAAATCCTTTAAAATGGTTTTGGCTGAGCCAAATGATATTCCAACACTATCAGCGATGTCTCTAATTGTCAATCGACGATTTTCAAGCACCAAATCTTTCATTTTTTGGACGTGGCCCTTGTCGGTAGACGTTGATGGTCGTCTCGAGCGCGGTTCCTCTTCAACGCGTTCCCGGCCTGCTTTAAACTCGTTGTACCACTTATAAACGTTTTTCTGTGCCATAGTTTGATCACCAAAGGCCTTCCGCAATATTTTCAACATGTCCGCTCAAGAATATTCGTTCCGCAAACAAAATTTGATGCAAGTTCTTTGCTCAACAAAATCACCCATTGTGAAAATCGGAAAATTCACTTTTGGTTGTTTACAAAAACACGTGTAACTCGGAGATAATTAAGCCTTTTGACAAACAGACGCTTGGCAAATGTTATAGACAGTCCTACCAACCTAGGAAAAGAAATTTACCTGCCTTACTAATGCCCGGGAGTTTTAAATGACAATTTCACCTTACTTTTTGATTACAGTAGTGTATCATTTTTTTACTTGAGCAATAGTTTTTTATGATAAATTGTTCGGGCTGCTTTAAAATTTTAATCTGTTTCAGGACTCAATTATTATTAATTTACAAATTGATCAATAACAAAAGATTAATGAAGATCGTATATAAAAGGATTTACCAATTATTATTATTATATACAAAAAGAATTTTATAACCATTTCTACAGATAGCGTACTTAAGCCGAATATTAACCGTAAATAAAAGCTTCTACATATTACCACTAATTTTTAAAATCGAATTAGGATATTTAATTTACTGTTCGGGACATTTAGTTCATCATTGTTATTTGTCAATTTGTATGGACTAAATTTTTTATGATATAATGTCTGATGACGAGATCGTGCAGGAGATGAAAAATATGAACATAATATATGAAAGTAATGTTATTTTATATATTTATTTATGTTTTTAATTACTCTTAACGAAGCACACAAAGGTATGCGCAAAACGTTCCTTCTACGTATATTTTTGTGTGCCTTGTGAACTTGTGTTCTAAATTTTTAAATTTATTCTAAATTAAATAAAAATACGTGATCTATTACACAATTTTTATTCCTTCGGCATTGTTTCGCTAGTACACGATCCCAGTAAACACAATCTGCAGCAGCTCTAGCTAAAGTTCGCAAAAAAAGTCATGTATTCCATAGATCTTCATCGCTAGTAAGTCTACATTAAAAAGTAAATATTGCAAATTACACAGTGCAGCATAGAAAAATATATTTATTATGTATTGAAAAAAAAATTCATTTTACTATCGTAATAAACTAGCCTCCAGTAGCTCGAGAATCAACAGAAAGTATTATACCTCCTTAGCACAAAAAACTTAAGGTTGTAGTTCCACGATTAAATTCAATTTTTAAGTGTTTACAAGTTTCTAAAACATCTGTTCCATTAGTATGTTATCCAAAAAAATTAGCTGTCTGTAATATAATATTTTTTATATATATTGCACACGATTTTTTTAACCACAAAAATAAGAAAAAATACTTAAGTCATCTTAGGCAACATAGTGTCACGTCGTGCTATGACGCGACGCTGTATTTTTCTTTTATTTCTGTTTTTTTACTACCTGCTGCGACGCTACACTGCGAGCTCGAACGGTACCATTTGTGCATCTTTTACCTTTTTTCTTTCTTTTTTTTTTCAATTTCTTCTCTCTCTTCCTTTTTTTTTTACCTTTTTTTTTTATTTCTCTCCTTTTTTTCCTATGAAAAGCGCTACCGCTGCGGCGATAACGTCAAGGTACGGAAGCACTGATGCAGAATTATTATTAGAATTATCACTATTAGAGTATGCGTGTAGGAATTAGGTATGCTTGCATGACTAAGAACACTTGTGTCCTACTTTTGAACCATCCCTTTTTTGATAAGGAACAAAGGTGCACTCCTGGTTTTTGGCTTATAGAAAGGAGTTGGACGATGCACCGGTAGGACCAGTCTTTTTCCGAAAACGTTCTCGTGCGCGGAGGCTCTGCTGGTTTGCTACATAGTCAGTAGTCTTTTCCTGAAATATTCTTGTACGTGGTAACTCTGCCAGTTTTATTATACACCAACGCTAATTAATGAGTGTGAAGTCCGAAGTGTGTGAGTGAGTCTGACAAACGCAGAAATTGTAACTAGATGAAGCCACCCTCCAGTTCAAAATACAATAAATAAAAACAGACATTTTTTACGAAATTCTTGGAGTACAACCATTTAAATTTTCTCCTCGTTTCCGCCAAGCAGCAGCTGAGCCAGCCAGCTAGCCAGCCTCCAGCTAGCGACACAAGCGCACTTAAAACAAAGTAAAAACAGTTTTCCCTCTCTCTGTCTCCCCATCTCTCTTCCTCTCGCCTGAACTAGATTGCTCATGATATCTCAAGTATATGGAACTCGAGATCTGTATTTATTACAAGTACGAACCTCGTAGTTAAACAAACTACGCACTCGTCCAAGATTTATTAAAAATGCCGCAATCATAGTATGATCTCAATATAACAGCACCGCCATACCATATGATATTATGTTTATAACGTGTATTTGCAGTAAATCTGATATTAAATTTAAAAATTGAATAACACCATTTAAAATACATCTGTTTGTATTTTTAATCTTACGTTTGTTTACGGCAGTTGACGAATTGCTCGAAAAGTGATTGACCGTAAGTGTAAACAATAAATCTGTGAGCTATCGCGTGCGACAGTAGAACAATGAAAGCTATCTCTCTCGCACAGGCTAGGAATCACACAAGAATTCGCACCTCGAATTGGACAGTCAAGAGAAAACATGGTTCATACGCTGAGTTTAGCACCCGAGCGTGCAAAGAATTCGAAAAATAAAATAAATTTGATTTAACGATCTCGGCATTACAGTATGTTATCTGGTTTGCGATTTTAAATAGTGCCTAGAAATCGCCAATCATTTATATTAGAGGACAAGTACGTTTTAGGTAATGAATAATACGATTTTTAATTGCTCTCAACAATTTCCAAGAGTGCCTGAAAATTATTTTAAGTCATTCCGAGACAGTCTCTCCATTTAGCAAGAGCGCCTGCTTGGTTTTGAGTCTGTCTCAGGCGAGAGCAGCTTAGGAGCGCCCAGCTATCATCGTTTTACCTCGTTTCGAAGAGCGCCTCGAAACAAGCCCGAATTCGCCGTGACGTCAACGAGCGCAAACTTGTGGTACTTGACATGAGGTTAATATCTAGTAAACCTTAGATACCATAATACGCAGGCTTCATCGCAGCAACATAATCAATGAAAATTATCCCACGCGCATCCCAAAAAACTGACGCCATGACTTTACCTGCAGATGAAACTGTCTTTGCCTTTTTTTAAGCTGATTCTTCCTTTCCAGTCCATTGTTTGACTGTTCCTTTGTCTCAGATGTAAAGTGATGGACCCATGTTTCATCCATAGTTATGAATCGACGAAAAAATTTGGCTTTATTGCTGTAAAACAGCACTTAACCCTCGATTGAAACATTTTCACGACGCCATTTTTGTTCCATTGTGAGTTCATTCAATTTTTAGTTAATAAGCAATATGCAGCGCTTTTTGAAATACCTTTAATATCTGCTAGCTGGCGTACTTTCAATAGACGGTCATCTAATACTGTTTTGTGAATTTTTTTCATCATTTCTAGCAAGGTTACCTTATTTAGTCAACCACTGCGATAAACTCTACCACCCAATATTTTACTGTTTTAAACTAAGGAGCTAAGAGTTTTCTGGAGTAGAATCTAGTTCGGTTTTGATATTGGTTGGACTGAGACTTTTCAAATAGAAGTATTGTATCACATAACCATGTTTACAAATTTACTGAGAGTGTTCACTATTAATAGCTACCAAATAAATACAATCTAAAGTCCTCAAATTTGTAACTTAAGCTTAAGATTTATTCTTCCTACTATAGAAATTTCTTTTAATCATCAACAGTCATCTATACGTTAGGTCGGGTACTTCTGGGTTTACCCTCATACAGCGAAATCAAGTAAATAATTAAGGTCTACAAGTAGAGAATCAGACAACACATTTTCTTTATTGGCTACCTATTGTCCTCTTTTGAGAATATACAACGTGTCCCTCTAAGGTGTTAAAATATTCATAACGCCGGATACAGGGAGAAATTTTATAAATAAAAAACCATGTTACATTAAAATTGGTCAATTAGTTACTATTTAATCAACAATAGATTAACAGACAATCAGATTTCTTTGCGATCAAGTAGGCGGATCTTAAGAGAAAAAAAAACAAAAATATGCGGCAATGTATGCGTCGCACTTCTACGATTGTTTCTCCCTACTCCGCCGCGAATTTTAATTCTGCTCTTCTTATATACTCTTATTCGTAACATCTTCGAATTTATTCAAATGATAAATGATTATATTGATGTAAAAACATTATTTAAAATTCAAATCACATTATAACGTAAAAATTGGAAATCATTATTGACGTAAAAAATGTTTATAGAAAATCCATTATTTTAATTTTTCTTAAAATAATAACTTTAATGAAAGTGCTTTATGAGTGAATCATAAAAATATTTTGAATTTAATTAAGGTAAAACAGATAAATAAATAAATGTTTTAAGTTTGGCATCGTAAATTTTAATATTGCTCATGATTCTCAAACTGTAAATAAATTGGTATAAAAATTCCTGCAATCTATTAAGGGAGATTGAAAGTTTCTGAAAATTTTTATTTTCATAATGTCTTTAGCTACAGTCTTTTACAAAAAATAACATTGATGGTATTCTCGAATATTTCAGATAAAATTGTTTTAAACTTACATTTTATAAGTAATCATTTTTCAAAGTATTCTTTATTCTTTGAACCTTTCAATACGATTCTTTTATTTTAATAATTCATGTAATATTTATAGCATAAAATATTTATTACAAATTTAGTTTGACGGGAAAAACAAATATTTAAATAAATGATCATATTATTTATTGATTATTGAAAAATAATAATTGAGACATATTGTCCCAATAGTATTGGTGAGTAGGACATATAAGTCACATTTCTATTTTTGGAAATAAAAGAACTCATAAAAACTATTGCTGCACACTAAATAAGTAAAATAAAATTATAAATAGCTTACTTGGCAATTCTGAGCACAGCACATATAAAAACACAGTTAGTAATAAGCATGACACGTGTCTACTGTTTGCTAGCAACATCTAGACTGACAAAATTTTATAGAAAAGAAAAAAAGCAGACAGCAAACAGCAACAAAGCAGACAGGTTAGGACTTGTTTACGAGCCTATGACCGTACAGTACTAAAATCCCAGATCCCAATGCATTTGTAAGCATTTAAATTTTTTTAGTAATTATTAGAATTTCTCTGGGACAATATGTCCCTACAGTATTGAAAGGGTTGAAGAATTATAAAATTAATATATTGTAAAATCAACTTGACATACTTCTTCAAATTAATATCCTATTCTAATCACGTACCAGGAAATAATAAGCGTAAATAAGCTTGTTTTTTCAGTTTTCTATTTCTTATCTCATAATATGATATTTAAATTTTAATTGATGTTTGTACACAAATCAATTATTTATTATTTAAATAAATTCGAAGATGTTACAAATAAGAGGACATAAGAAGAGCAGAATTAAAATTCGCGGCGGAGTAGGGAACAATAAGCGTAGCAGCCACACACATCGCTGCATATATGTGTATAGTTGAAAATCGAAAGCCCTGCCAATTTTTGTTTATTTTCTCTCAAGGCCCGCCTTCTTAATCGCTAAGAAATCCGATTGGCTGTCAATCTATTGTTAATTAAATAGTAACTAATTCACCGATTTTAATGTAGCAAGGTTTTTTATTTATAAAATTTCTTCCTGCATCCGGCGTTATAAATATTTTAACTACTTAGAGGGACAGGCTCTAGATTAAAGGCGTAACATATTAAAACAGATTGCTGAAATATTTACTTCAAATTTCATGTGAAGTTGTAGAAAAACTAAAATAATATTTTCTAAGTTATAACACATCGTTCAATAAGTCCCGAGACTAACAACGAAAACAACATTTTTTTTCAAAAATCATTTTTATTTATCAACATAATCTCCTTTTAGAGTGATACAATCTTTCCAACGCCTTTCCAATATTTCTATACCATGTTTATAGAAGGATTTATCCTTTGCTCCAAAATAGGCTTCAGTTTTGGCAATGACCTCCTCATTCGAGCCGAATTTTTTTCCCTGGAGCATTTTTTTTTAATTAGCAAAGAGCCAGTAGTCGCTGGGGGCTAAATCTGGCGAATACGGGGGGTGGGGAAGCAAATCAAAGCCCAATTCGTACAATTTTGCCATTGTTTTCATGGACTTGTGGCATGGTGCATTGTCTTGGTGAAAAAGGATTTTTTTCTTCTTCATGTGCGGTTGTTTTGCTGCGATCTCCTCCTTGAAACGTACCAACAAGTCAATATAATAATCACTGTTGATCGATTTACCTTTTTCCAGGTAGTCAATAAAAATCACGCCATGTGCATCCCAAAAAACAGACGCCATGACTTTGCCAGCAGACTGCTGCGTTTTTAGACGCTTTGGGCGGCTTTCGCCAGCCATGCGCCACTCAGATGATTGCCGATTCGACTCCAGAGTGAAATGATGTATCCATGTTTCATCCATGGTCACGTATCGACGCAGGAAATCCTTTTTATTGCGAGTGAATAGCGATAAACAGCTCTCTGAATCGTCGACTCGTTGCTGTTTTTGTTCCACTGAAAGCAATCGCGGCACCCACTTGGAAAAAACCTTTTTCATGCTCAATTTTTCATAAAGGATGGTAAATACGCTTCCAGATAATATCTGTGTCATTTCTGCAATCTCACGGACCTTTACTTCGCGATTTTTCATTACAATTTTTAACGCTTCACTCACATTTTCCTGTGTAACGGCTTCCAATAGCCTACCCGAACGTTCCGCATCGTTTGTGTCCGTACGACCACGTTTAAACTCAGCATACCAACGACAAATTGTTAGTTTGGATGGAGAGGAGTCCGGGTAATGTTTTTCAAGTCATTGCTAGGCTTCTAAGGTGTTTTTACCCATTAAAAAACAATGTTTTATCAACACGCGAAACTCGCTTTTTTCCATTTTTCAAACAAATTACAAAGTGACTTTACTCTAGCCTCGATAACTCTGCTGTCTGTGATCCGATCGACGTAAAATTTTTACACGCTTCATGTGAAGGTTCGCACTCTATGGAAACGTGGCCAGTTTGGTACTACTATCACGATCTCTGGGTTAGTCTCGGGACTTAATGAACGATGTGTTATTATGGTATATAAATTAATTTAAATATTTTTTAAAATATTATTACAGTATTTTGTGAAAAAATCCAATTTTTTGAAACCTTATTATATTATATTTTTATACATTTATATGAACTCGATTTTTTATTCTCAGTTCTCGCAATTTATTTTGAAAAATTTATCTTACAATAACATACGCAAATGATATGTATACGCATAGTATAGTGATGCGCAAATGTTCGTACATATGTCTCAAACATACGAGGGCGGTTTAATAAGTACCCGTGTTAGAAATTGAGACACCATTTTTTCAAAAAATTTTTTTTTATTTTTAAACATAGTCCCCTTTTAGAAAGATACACTTCTCTCAACGTTTCTGCCATTTTTTTAACCCCCCCCCCCCCAAAAAATAAAATTTGTCGAACTCTCCAAAATACGCCTCTGTCTCAGCGATGACTTCCTCGTTTGAGCTAAATTTTTTTTCCTTGAGCCATTTCTTCATGTTAGGGAACAGGAAAAAGTTGCAGGGAGCCAGATCAGGTGGATACGGGGGGTGCGGCAGCAATTCATAACGCAATTCATGCAGTTTGGCCGTGACAAATCCGGATGAATGTGCTGGTGCGTTATCATAGTAAAACAGCACCTTCTTTTTCACCAAATGCGGCCATGTCTCCTTCAATTTTTTGTCGAAGCGGTCCAATAACTCACTGTAGTATTGTCCAGTGATCGTTTTTTCTTTTTCTAAAAAATCCATGAGGATGACGCTGTTCGCATCCCAAAAAATCGTCGCTATGACCTTTCCGGTTGATGGGACTGTCTTTACCTTCTTTGGAGCAGATTCACCGGGAGAAATCCGTTGTTTTGATTGTTGCTTAGTTTCTGGTGTGTAATGATAAATCCAGGTTTCATTAACGGTGACAACTCGACGCAAAAACTCCCTCGGATCTCGCTTAAATTGCTCGAAACACTGCTTCGAAGTTAACAGCCGCACCCGCTTGTTGTCCACAGTGAGCAATCGCGGCACCCATCAGGCCGATAATTTTTTCATCGCCAACTTATCATGTAAAATATTAATTGATGTTCCGGTTGACACACCTATGGCCTCTGCTACTTCGCGCACTTTCGTTCGTCGATCAGCGAGAATCATGTCGTAGACTTTTTGAATGATTTCCTCGATAACCACGTCTGCCGGGCGTCCTGATCGCTCCTCATCAAAAACGGATGTTCACCCACGTTTATATTCGTTGAACCAATATCTACCTGTGGTCATAGATAGCGAAGTGTCCCCATAAACAGCATCCAACTTTGCTTTTATCTCCTCGCCTTTTTTTCCATCCAAAAACAAAAAGCGAATTACTGAACGATACTGCTTTTTTTCCATCTTAGTGACAATCATGAAATACGTCTTACTTGAGTGGCTGTCAAATCCAAACTAACCTATCAATCAGTCTGAAATTTGTTTTACCGTCGTTTGATAGATAACAGCACATGATGATAATACCAACTTTCCTCAGGAACGCTCTCTGTCGTCAAACACGGGTACTTATTGAACCACCCTCGTATATAATAAGAGTAATATTATTCATTCTAAAAAAATTTTTTCTCATTTAACACTAGATTGCCGGAGCAAGTTAATTTGACTTATTTGTGATTTTAAAAGTCTGCGGAAAATATTTTAATAAAATTTATAATTCAAAATTGTTTTGAATAAAGTTTGTTTGAAATAGAATTGTATTTAAAACATTTTTAACATATATATATTCTGTTTTAAAAGATATTTTTAGCGATTTTCAAAATTATAAATAAGTCAAATCGACTTGCTCCGGCAATCTCGTGTTAAAGTATTATTTAACTCTTAGCTAATTGAAATATAAATTGGAGTTCTTCTTGTTACGCCAATAAAACAAAGTTTACTTTGGAAAAATTTTTTTTTTTTTTTAAATTTAGTTTTAATTGTTGCAAATACTAAAGTATTTAAACATTGTAACATCCGCTAAAGAATAACTAAAATTCAAATCTCAATTGCACAAGCGTTGCGTATAGTATAGTGGTTAGAGCGTATGCTTCATAATACGAAGGACTCGGATTCGATTCCGCTGTAAGTCAAAGAATTTTTCTGCATTTTTTATATGAATTATTAATGTATACAATAAATTAATAATAATTTACGACTGAATAATCAATTTAATGCTAAAATAAAGAAATCTATAAGGTGTAAAGAAAACGTCTTTAGACAGAGAAATGACGTCATTTTTATGCCTCGAAAAGTTGACGAATGACGTTATAGAACATTACGAATTCTGACACACCAAATTACGTCATTGATAATGTCATTATTAACATTATTGCATAACGTTTTGAAAAACGTCATCTTTCTTAGTAGGGCAAGGGACATACTAGGTTGTTCAAAAAGTTTTGAAAGCGACATCTATAGAGCAGTAGAAGAACCAAAATTTTTACGCCATTTTAATATTTTATCTTTCATATAAACATACCCAAAGTTTTATTCCACTCTGTCAATTCATTGTTTGTTTACAAGCCATTTGAAGTTGACGTGTCAGTGTATTTTTTTTACAATGGAAAAAACCGAATATCGTGCAGTGATAAAATTCTTTGTTTTGGAAGGTTTATCAGCAACGGAAATTCATACAAAAATGGTGAAAGTGTTAAAGGAATCTGCTCCTTTATTTTCAACTGTGCATCGATGGGTTTTAGAGTTTAGACGTGGTCGAACAAGCGTTGAAGACGATCCACGTTTAGGATGTCCAAAAAGTGCATCAACACCAGCATTCGTAGCAAAAGTACAGGATATGGTTTTGGGAAATCGTCGATTGACCGAGAAAAATTTAGCAGAGGCCCTAGACATCTCATGAGGCAGTGTGAGTCATATTTTAAATGAAGTTTTGGGTTTCAGAAGGCTCTGTGCACAATGGATGCCTCATTCGCTCACAATGGAACAAAAACACGTTCGAATGCGACTTTCTGAGCAGCATTTGGAGCGTTTTCGACAGGATAAAAAGGATTTTTTGCATCGATTCATCACTATGGATGAGACTTAAGTCTACCATCATAACCCTGAATCAAAACAAGAGGCTAAAGAATGGTGTCAACCAGGCACTTCGGCACCGAAGCGAGTTCGTGTCCAGAAATCGGCGAAGAAGGTGTTAGCGTCAGTTTTCTGGGATGCAAAAGGGATTTTGTTGGTGGATTATCTCCAAACTGGCAAAACAATAAATTCTAAATATTATTGTAACCTTTTGGACCAATTGGATGAAAAAATTAGTGAAAAAAGACCCGGTTCGCACAAGAAAAAAATCATTTTTCATCAAGACAATGCACCCGCTCACACAGCTCAAAAAACCATCACTAAAATAACCGAATTAAAGTACGAATTGTTGCAGCATCCACCTTATTCGCCTGATTTAGCTTCCTCTGACTTCTGGCTGTTTCCACACCTCAAGAAATTCCTTCGTGGGAAGCATTTTTTATCAAACAAAGAGGTTATAGCCGTCGTAAAGGAGTATCTTGCAGGCCTTGCAGAAAGTCACTTCCATGATGGGATAAACAAGTTGGAAGACCGTTGGACCAAGTGTATTAAACTTATGGGAGATTAAAATAAGCAATAAAAGTGATTTCACCAACAAAAAAAAGTATCTTTATTTCCGCTTTCAAAACTTGTTGAACAACCTAGTATAGAGGTTGCTGCAACATTTCATTGTAACTTTGCAGATACCTTTAATTGAAACCTTTTAGAAATCTTTTATTAAAACTTGACAGAAAACTTTTATTAAAACCCTGTACAAGCCTTTCAAAGAAACCTTGCATTGTAACCTTGCTAAACGGTTTGTGCAAGAGAAATATTAAGGTTGCTGCAACCTTTCATAACAACCTTGCAGAAACCTTTCAAACCTTGCGTGAAACCATGCAGCAGGGTTCACGCTATGCGGGAATCACGAATTTAAATCCGCTCGCTATCTATTATCAAGCAATTTAGAAAACATATATTAATTGCTACAAAGCCTCGTTTTAACGGCATTTACGATATTAAAAAAAATTCTCTTTAAATTTAAAGTTATGTCATTTGGCTTGCACGTTCCTCGGAAAACATAAAAATACAAGGGTAGTCCCAAAAGTACCCGACCTGACTTATGAATACAGGTAGTTTTAAAAAAACAATTACTGCAATTGACAACACCACCTTTCAACAACTTAATGAGAAAAATTCATAACGGTATGCTTACTATTATTTTTTTTACAGACATCCAAAGTGAACGCTCTCAGTGAATTTGTAAATATGGAAAAAATCGGGCATCGTTATGTGATACGATACTTTCATTTGGAAGGTCTAAGTCCAACCGATATCAAAACCGAGTTTGATTCTACTCTGGGGAAGTCTGCTCCTTCGTTTACAACGGTCAAATATTTGGTAGCTGAGTTTAAGCAAGGTCGTACGAGCTGCCAAGATGAACATTGCAGTGGTCGACCAAGTAAGGTCACTACGTCAGAAACTGTGGGGAAAATCCACAAAATGGTATTGGATGACCGTCGACTAAAAGTGCGCGTGATAGCAGACATGGCAGGCATTTCAAAAAGTGCTGTGCATCGCATTTTGACCGAAAATTTGGACATGAGAAGGCTGTGCGCAAGATGGGTGCCGTGTTTGCTCACAATAGAGCACAAACAGCAACGTGAGGATGTTTCCATCGAGTGTTTGACAATGTTTCGCAGCAATAGAGCCGAGTTTTTGCGTCGATTCATAACGACCATGTTTCATGGACGAAACGTGGGTCCATCATTCTACACCTGAGACCAAGGAGCAGTCAAAGAAGTGGACTAAAAAGGGAGAACCGGCTCCAAAGAAAGCAAAGGCAGTTCAGTCAGCTGACAAGGTCATGGCATCCGTTTTCTGGGATGCGCGTAGAATAATATTTATTGATTATCTCGAAAAAGGAAAAACAATCAACGGCGCATATTATGCAGCCTTATTGCAGCGTTTGAGTGATGAAATCAAGAAAAAATGGCTCCATCTGACGAAAAAAAAAGTGTTGTTTCATCACGACAACGCACCAGTCCACACGTGCGTCATTGCGATGGCTAAAATCAATGAGTTGAAGTTCGAATTGCTTCCTTACGCACCCTATTCACCAGATCTGGCTCCCTCGGATTATTTTCTTTTTCCGAATTTGAAAAAATGGCTCGGCGGCAAAAGATTTGCCAACAATAAAGAGGTAGAGTCTGCGGTTAATAGGTATTTTGAGGAGCTTGACGGTTCCTACTTTAAAGCGGGTATCGAAGCTATTGAACATCGTTAGGAAAAGTGTATCGAACTGAAAGGAGAATATGTTGAAAAATAAAAAACATTTTTGCAATTTTTTTACTGTTTTCTTTGTCGGGTCGGGTACTTTTGGGACTGCCCTCGTACCCTGCTGAAAATAATCGATTGAAGCTAATTACTACCTATCGAAATGTTTGAGAACCGGTTACATTTAGATCGTCTTGATAATGTTTAATCGGTATGATAAGATCAACTAGCTTTTATCTGATGACAAGTACGAAAAACTTAAAAAAGATCCCAATAAATCCATAACCACTACACAAAAATTTTCAAAGAATCATTGCTTTTAGAAACAATAAAAAAAATATTAAGCCTAAAATTTTTTTAGCACCTAGAGTATAAAGTAATATACTACTATGATAAAATAAGACTAATTTTATTTTTTTTTCTTAAATTCCTTATTTATACTTTTAAATCTATTTTGTTGCCTTCAAAGTAGTCCCCGCCAGACACAATATATTTATGCCAACGTTTTTTTTCAATCCTTGAAACAGTCAGAAAAGTCCTTTTCCGGAATTGCCTCCAATTGGCGCAGCAATTCACGTGTAAACTCCTCAATCGAGTCAAAACGATGTCCCCGGAGTGGTCTTTTGAGTTTATTGAACTGCCAGAAGTCATACGACGCTAAATCAGGCGAATACGGTGGTTGCGGAACGATATGAGTCGAGTTTTTGGCAAAAAAGTCGCAAAGAACTAATGCAGTATGACATGGTGCATTATCGTGATGAAGAAACCATGAGTTGTTTGGCCACAATTCCGACCTTGCGAATAGCTTTACGTAAACGACGCATAACACTCAAATAATATTTCTTGTTAACAGTTAGGCCTGGCGGAAGAAATTATGAATGCACAATACCACGATAATCGAAGAAAACTGTCAACATAACCTTGATTTTTGAACGACTTTGACGTAATCTTTTTGGTCTTGCTCCACCTTTGGCACAATAATCGCTCGATTGATCGGTTGTTTCTGGATCGTAGGCATAGATCTATGTCTTCTCTCCCGTAATAATGCGATCCATGACGTTCTGGTAGTCAGAAAGCATCTCTTCGCACACATTAACACGACGCTCTTTTTAAAAAAAATGGAGTGTTTCTGGAACCAATCGAGATTTGACGCATTTAAAACCCAAATGATCTTTTAAAATTGCTTGAATCAATCCAAATGAAATGCCAACAGTATCAACAAAGTCTCTAATTGTTAATCGACGATCTTCGAGCTGGAGGTTTTTGATTTCTTTGATGTGTTTCTTATCAGTTGATGTCGATTGTCGTTTTGGACGCCCTTTGTCTTCGCCGCTGTCTCTGCCATCTTTGAATTGTTTTTACCACTTGTAAACATTTCTTTCCGACGAAGTCTGCTCACCAAAGGCTTTCTGCAACATTCTGTACGTTTCTGCACAAAAAATTTCATTTCAAAGACAAAATTTGATGCAACTTCTTTGCTCACTAAAATCTGAAATTATAAAAATCGCCGAAATCACTTTTTAAGGTTCATAAAAACGAGCGTCACTTGCAAACTAATGAATATATTGACATTAAATTCGACATAGATGTCTCACAGTGCTATCAACTTAAAAAAAAAGTTTCGTCCAATTGATAAACCCGCGAAATTTAAATTGAAAATCGGTCTTACTTTTTGATCATAGTAGTAAAAATACATAAGAAATCATACTGCTCAGCCACATAGTAAACACTATAAACTCTTCTACATACAATTAAGCTTAACTTCTAACTAAGTAACTTACGCCGGTTTCCGATAAATCGGACAAATCAGTAAGCATTTGTTTTTACTTTGTTGAAAAATGTTAGGTGCGCAACTGAATTCTTGCTGTATTTCTTGATTAAAATGCAACTTTATTTTAAAAAAGTAGTCACAAATAAATTATTTTAAGTATTGCTCATCGCTAGCTACAACTTCTTCCCATCTTTCTGGCAGAGCTTCAATACCGTTAAAAGTGTTCACTGTTTGTCAATATATGGCTCCAGCAGTACGCACTTGTCGATTTTGACATCCAAAACGTCATAAAGCAAGCTTAGTCAAATGGTAAAAAAATTGCTTTGACACATTAGAGATTTTGTTTTGGCATCGTATAATTTTGATTGTGTAATAATTTCATATTTTGTAGCAAATAATTGTCACTTGCGAGAAATGTCGCTTTTCTGCTTTATTTCGAAGAAAACGGCTGGTGAAGCACAAAATGTTTACGGAGATGCTGTTCTAAGTAAAACAACGAGCTGTGATTGATTGTATCGCTTCAAAGACGATGATTTCGACATAAACAACCGACCGCTCGAAGGAAGGCCAAAAACCTTCGGGTACGCTGAATTGGAGGCATTGCTCGACAAGGTTGAATGCTAAACGAAAAATAAGCTTGCTTCAGTATTAAGAGTTACCTGCCAACCCATTTCAAAGCAATTACGTGCGTTAGGAATAATTCAAAAGCAGAGAACTTGGGTTCTTTATGATTTGAAGCTAAGAGACGTTGAGCGTCGTTTTCTCGCCTGTGAATAACTGCTTCTGCGGCAGAAGAGAAAGGGTTTTCTTTATCGCATCAAGACAGGTGATGAAAAATGGATTTATTACAGCAACCCAAAGGAAAGAAAGTCATGGGTACTGTCTGGTCATGTTTTTACGTCATCGGCTCGGCCTAATATTCACGTTGCGATAGTTATGCTGTGCATTTGGTGGGACCAGACCGGTGTTATTTATTATATGCTGTTAAAATCAAATGATACTATCATTGGGCAACGGTATCTAATTTAATTGATGTGATTGAGCCAAGCACTACGCGAAAAACGGCCACAATACGAGCAAAGACACGAGAAAGTGATTCTACTGCATGACAACTGATGTATCATTAAGAATCTTTTAAAGTTTGCATCTCAATAAAGTATTGCTCACCAGGATAGGATTCAGATGTTTGAGGCTTGAAAATAAATCTATGAATTTGCATATAACAAAAAGTAAATCAATCTATATTTAAATTTTTTAAGGAGTCACTTGTTCTTGCTAAATTAAAGTAATAACATCCCATTACTTCTGCAAAATTTATACACTATTAGATTTGTCGATCTAATGCTACCGGGGACATTCGATTTTTCTTCAGCTTCCGACCGCCATATTTCAGCTGCCATATTAAATTTGTCAAAAAGCCATATTGCTTACAAAAGAAGGTACTGAGAGAAATAATTTGCATCTTTATTTGGTTTGATTAGTGAAACTAAACTTCGAGAGCATCAGTGATCCGTTAGACGTGGAATATCCCTTACACATTATTCCTATGACATATTCTTGAGATTTTGGATGGAACTAGTGCTTCGTTATAAAATATTTGGCTTGTATGTAAAATATTTTTAAAAAGTAAGATCTTTAAAAAAATCATTTTGAATTTGATTCTATTAACGGGTTACCCCCACTTGCGACTTTGAAAAAATCGATTTTTTATTAATTGCATTTTTTTGAAGTATAAGTATCTGAGAATATAACCTGGAAATTTTAAGTCGATCCGATCAAAATTGACTGAGATATGAGCGTTGAAAGAGAAGAATCCGTTGTGTAAACAACCGGCAATTAAAACTTTAAACGCGTTTTTCTCGAAATAGCATTTCTGAAGTCGGTGACCAAGATTACTTAAACACTAATAAACCGATCTTCTTAAAATTTTGCAAGCTTATTTAATACATATAAATGTAGTCGTTAATTGTTTGATTTTTTGTTTAAAAAAAAAATGGCCGTTTTATAGCCAAAAAACAGCCGTTTTTTTTCGTTAAAATCAAACCATTAACTTTGACTGTCCGCCATTTTGTGAAAAATAAATATTTTTTTAAATCCGTCGATTAAAAACTAGTTTATATTTATGTTTAACTAAAACTATTCACATTTTTTGTTTCAAATGATCTACTTTACCGCAATGTTGGTCACTGCAAACCGTATAAATAAAAACTATTTCATTGGCGGCCATTTGCCACTTAACAATGTAATATTTTGCAATAAAAAAATTACTAAAAGTTCTTCAAGATGTATTCTTTAAGATAATATAATAATCGTTTGAAAAAGTTTTGTAGTTTTCTTTAAAAAAATTCATGAAAAAGGCCTTTTTTGTTGAGCTACAACTGGGGGTAACCCCTTAACAAAAAATATTATTTTAAGATAAGATATTAAAAAAGAAGTAAAGTAATCGCATTATCAACACAGATAGTAGTGCTTGTGAGAATTAATACTATATTTTAAATCATAAAATTAGCTTTTAGATATAAATTTTTAAAAAAATTAAATAAGTAAATTAATATATTAGATATTAAGTATAATAGCGTCCATTAGTTTTACATTGAAATAAAGTAACAGTTTTTTAATACAATTATGTAGGGTACTTTTTGAAACAGTTTTGTAAATATTACCTTTAATTTCTCAATTTAGCAATTGTAATAAAAATATAACCAAAAAAAATTAACATTTACTTCTTAAGTATAACTTTTATTTAATTAATTATAATATTAAAATGATACATTTTTTGCACATACTTATTATTATTACAATTTATCAGAATTAGTTCTTTAGAGTGATTTCTTCAAAACGTAAATGTGGATCAAAACAAATAAACACACACACACATATACGTGTATGCACGCGCATGTCTGACTGTGTGCGAGCATATCTGTGTGTAGTTTCAAAATTGCTCATTAATAAATCCCAATTTTTACTCTTAAATGGAAAGAAATGTTTACATAGAAGCGATTGATTGTAATTATAAATTATTAAGTAAAAACAAAATTGTATGTACTGAATGAAACATAGAACACTGCAGATAAAGTATTGCATGTATCACGCTATATTGTTGCCACTTTTTGTTTGCATAAATTCATGGTCCATTTTATTTTGACACTGAATATTCATTTTGCTACCAAAATCATCATGACTGTTTTTTCTTAAAGCTGGGCAAACACTTTTATTTTCTTGGAAAATAGACTCTTCTGTAGCACTTGGATCTGATTCAAGGTCAGAATTAGTCTGAAAAATAAAGTTCAACATTTAATAAAATTGTATAATATTTTTCCATTAACAATGGACTAATAATTAATATAAAATATTGTAATTTGGTGTAGCATTGAATGCACACATAGACTCTTATAAAGTGAATGTAGAAGATGTCTAAGTAAAATACTATTAATAAATAAAAATAAACGCTGTATATTTTATTTATATAAAAAAAAGAAAATGTAACGAATGAAAGAGAGAATACATATTTATTTCGCTGAAAAAGATTAACTAATCTCTCATTAACTAATTTGTCTGCATAAAAACTCTCACAGAGTAGAGAGAAAAACCAGGCCAAACGAGCAATGTATTTATTACAGCAATAAAAGGTAATTATATAATATAAAAAGAGACTTTAAAGTGCCAAAGTGGCACTATAATTACAGCGCAAGAAATCGCCAAGACGCACGCAAAATCATGTTTAAGAGAACAGATGCGGTAAGGATCCTCAGCGCAACGGCGGAGAGCTTTCTTACCTTGGACAGCAAAGGAGGAAGGAGAGCGTGGACAATATGACGCGACGGTCTGAATAGCCCCACGCTTGTGGGACGCACCCATTTTACCTAAAGCCTCCCTGATTTCTCGACGGAACCAGTTACTTGAGGCATGGGCAGGTCCCAATTCCTCGCCACGTTGGTACGTATCTTAGAGATCGCACGAGAAGGCAGCTCGTAGGTGACCGATCTCCCCTTCATATCTGGGAAGAATAAGTATGCTTAGAAAGCTCACAACTATTACGCAAACTAACACAAATTAGAAATATCGAATATTCTGATTTGAGATACATACTTAGTGACTCCAAAAATCCTCAAATACAAATTTCCTTTTCTGATTCATTTTTAAATTTAAATCCGTTATTTTTAATTTGCCATCTTAAATTGTTAGATACGCAACTAAGTCCTCGCTTCTTTAAATAAAAATACAACTTTATTTTTAAAAAATGGTTACAAATCAATCATTCAAAGTACTGCCCATCGCTAGCTACAATTTTCTCTCATCTTTCTGGCAGAGGTCGAATACCGTTATGGTAAAACTGTTTGTCTTTTGACGCTATCCACGAATCAAGCCAATTTTTGATATCTTCATATAAGCGGAATCGCTAATCAGCCAGACCATGCGCCATCGAACGGAACAAGTGATAATCGGACGGCACAATATCTGGGAAATATGGCGGGTTGGGTGAGACTTCCCATTTGAGCGTTTCAGAATCGGTTTTAAAGGGTCCGACTACGTGAGGCCGACATTATCATATCGTACAGTAGAATCACTTTATCATGCCTCTACTCGTATTGTAGACGTTTTTTGCGTAGTGCTTGGCTCAATCGCATCAATTGAATTTAATAGCATTATCCAGTGATAGTTTCGTTTCATTTCGAAAGCTCATAATAAATAACACCGACCTAGACCAACCAAATACACAGCATAACCACCGCAGCGTGAATATGGGGCCGAACCGACGACGTAGAAGCATGACCGGGCAGTTCCCATGACTTTCTTTTCTTTGGGCTGTTGTAATTGATCCATTTTTCATCATCTGTCACGATACGATGTAGAAAACCCTTTCTTTTTTTCCGCTGGAGCAGTTGTTCGCAGGCGAAAGAACGACGCTCAACGTCCCTTGGCTTTACATCATAAGGAACCTAAGTTCCCTGCTTTTGGATCATTCCCAACGCATGCATTTACTTAAAAGTGGCTTGGCTGGTAATTCCTAATACTAAAACAAGCTTATTTTCCCTTTGGCATGGATCCTCGTCGAGCAATGGCTCCAATTCAGTGTCTCCGAAGGTTTTTGGCCATCCTTCACGCGGATGGTCGTCAATATCGAAATCACCGTCTTTAAAGCGATGTAACCAATTACGGCACGTTATTTTACGAAGAGCATATTTGAATTTTTTGAATTTTTTAGAATGTAGGAAGCGTGTAATCAATGCTTTTATTTTTGAAAACTTAATATGCTGTCTTATGAAAAATAGCCTTTTCGTCACTTTTTTTTAAGTCATGTGAAATATTTAACATTGAGTCTTTTTTCTAAATTTTTATAAAGAAAACTATATATTCAATTAATAATAATAAATTTTAAGAATATTGATTGGGAACCTTTGAGCTGAGCAATAAATTAACTAGTAAGGAAATTTAATGCGTTTTATTTATAAATTAATTTGTACGTTTCGCAACGTTGTACTTCCTTTTTTTTTTTAATTCTCGTCTGCTTAATGATTATAAGTATACAGGGTCCGGCAGCATTACTTCCTTTCTTTAAAAGGCGCGCCATTTAGTCGGTTGATGAGGTAGCGGGACGCTAGTGGTCTCTTTCGAGAGGCGGGACTATAAAGTTTTGTCCTGACATAGTTCAGTCGTCATCATGCGTTGGAACAGTGAGTAGCGTGCTTTTGCCGTTGAGGTCTACTTTTCAAGCGAATGTTCTGTGATCGAAACCTAGCGCGCCTTTCGGAATCATTTTAATTTAGCCCCGATAGCACTTGTCCCGAACTGAAAATCATTTGTTACGTAGGTCACTACGTTCAAACAAACTGCAAGTGCAATAAGACGAAGAACTGGAGTCCGTCAGCCCACTAGATCACCTTAAAACATTCAGGCAGTGAGAGCTTTAATGTTGCGATCACCATAGCGTTCTGCGCTCAAACGTGCGTCTGTACTTGGACTATCCGCTAGTTTTGTAAGGAAAATTCTTCATGATGATCTTCATTTTCATCTTCACAAGATGGAGATGTGCAGAAACTTTCTAAACATGTCCTCAATTCTTGGAAAAACGCGTGTAAGATTCTTCGTGGAGTCATTTCTGAGGACGCTATTATTTTTTTAAGTGATGAAGCCCATTTTCATTAGTGTGGATCTATCAACAAACGAAACATGCGCTACTGAGCTGACACTAATCCTCGAGGATTGCATCAAAGGCCTTTGCATTCACCTAAAGTCACAGTGTAGTATGCAATTACCTCAGCTATGGAAGGAACTACGCCACTTGGGTCTTTGCTCTTCCCCTACAGAATCTATCCACAATTTTTCTCCTGATGATCTAAATAATTTTTTCGGTAGTGTTGCATTTGACCCTAGTGTACCTACTGTTAATTCCTTCCTGGACTCTCTTAACACTGGCATAAAATTCAATCCTTAGTTTCATTTTTGTCCTATTACCATCGACGAGTTAAGAAGTGCTGTACATCATTCTTCCTCTCAGGCGCAGGGCTATGATGGAGTCCCACAGTCCATAATCGTCGCTGCCTTTCCAGTGATAGGCCCTTTACTGTATCGACTATTTAATGACTCTTTACGTGAGTGCTACATACTCCCTGATTGAAAGATAGCACTGATAACAACCATCAACAAAGTTGCCTCCCCTCGTGATATGGGTAACATCCGACCAATCTCCCTTCTTTCGTTCCTGTCAAAATTTTTAGAGCGCTTGGTCCATCAACAAGTATACAATTATCTCCATACTCGCCAACTCATCGACCCTTTTCAGACTGGTTTCCGACAATACCATAGTACTCAGCCTGCGCTCATCAAACTCACGTATGACATCAGGACAGGAATGAACAGACGCTTGGTTACCCTACTCTTGCTATTCGATTTCAGTAAAGCATTCTATAAGGTCTGTCATGTCACACTACTGCAAAAACTATTAAATTACGATTTTTCACTTGCTTTTATTCGGTGGTTCGCCTCTTACCTTACTGGTAGGAAACAAGCAGTGCTGGATCGAAATGACAACCCATCGTCGTTTGTAAGTCTCAACACCGGTGTTCCTCAGGGGTCAGTGCTTAGGCCATTATTATTCCAAATCTACATTGTAACCTCAGTATATCGGTATAAGAAAAAATTAAGATAATAATTTTATATAAATTAATAAATATAGAAAATTTCATATAAATAAAATCTACAATATTATAAACAAAGTTAGAAGTAAGAAACGACATAAAATATAGCGATAGGATTAAGAAATTAAAATATAAAATAAATTACGAATAAGTCCAATACCGCGAAACAGCCAGGGAAATGAACTCAAAGGTCGTAACAATCGGTGTATATTCTATGTAATACGAGTTATTAAAATAAGAATTTAAAGTAGAGTTTAAACATAAAAAAGTAAAAAAAAAAAAGGCGAGCACCGAAATAATTTTATAGAGAATAACAAATAACACATTTGACAAACAAATAGAAAAAAGAAAAAATATAAAATTTGAATTAGAAAAAAAGTTATTACAATTAGAAGGTTATAGAAAGCCAGTAACTCGAGAAAGTCAAAATTCTATGAAGTTCCATCAGGGTTACTGGATGAATAGAAAACAGAATAACAATTGATTTTATATAAATATGTAGGTTAAAAGAGTACACAAAAAGTTACTGGGAAAACAATCGACGTAATAAATTATTTGTATATAGAAAGCGTAAAAAAAAAATTAAAAAACTTGTAAGCGATAAAACAGCTCGAAATTTGCGAAAATCACGACATTTTTATACAGGTAAGGACGTGACCATACCCCAGCTAGAAAGTAAGAAAAATACATTTTCAAAAATATTGGTATTTATTAAATAATTGTTAATAGAAGCCCATAGAACATTGCCTCAATTAAGGGTCGGCGAGAATATATAAAGCCGAGCTCGTCAAGGCAGAAGACACTTGATTTCAGACTTTCAAAGACGACAGTCGTAGATTAATATTTTCTAATGTAAGAATAATTATTATTAAATTCGCAATTTAAAAGTTAAACTGATTTTCTTTTGTTATCCATGTGTGAAATCAAGGCAAAGTAAAATAAAATTACAAAACCTCCAATCGATGGCATTTTGCAAGTGATGCAGATGACTAAATATTAGTAACGTTGTGATTTTTATATTCAAGAGTTCTATACTTTTCTAAAAAAGGATAAAATCTTTAAGTAAACCAAAGATTTTCGGGCATATCGACACTGTGTTTGATTGCACCAGGGTCGGGTGTTAAGATATAAAAAATAAAAAAAAAAAAAATTGAAAAAGAATAAACCGCACACGATTTTTACTATCGAATGAGTGTGGCTGGTTTAACACCTATGTATTAGTCTGCTACGATAATGCATTCGCTAGCAAGTACATAGGTATAGTCATCTTTAAAGTTAAACTCTTTAAATGCTAAACATAAACAGTGGTAGAACAACGACCATAGTGGCGTCTCTCTCTAAGACGTCACGCATTGGCGTATGATCTAAAAATTTTTTATTTTCGTAAAATAAAATTAAAAACTTCAAAAAGAATTTGTAGTCAAAATAAAATTAATAAATTGAATATTTTTATAAAAATACAAGTAGGATCTTGGTTGATCATAGATATAAATAAAACAGTAAACTTTTTAAATCAAATTGAGATAAAATACACACGCACACACACGGTAATTGTCAAATAAATCAGAGTTCAGCTCTCGAACGTGCACACTTAAAAATAGTAAATATCTAAAAAACAAATGACTTAGCATAGGTTTATGTTAATTCGTTATAACGTGATAATTCGACACGTTACAATATAAATGATGTATCCAGCAAGCTCGATACCACTATCTGTCATTTAACATACGCTGATGACCTCCAGATTTATGTTTAATTTTCCCTGGCCAACCTCGAAACATATGTTCAACTAATTGGTAGGTAGGCTAAACTTATCATAGAATGGGCCGATGATAACCATCTACATATTTATGTAGCTAAGACAAAAGCCATAATTTTCGGCTCTTATTTCTACATAAATAAGCTTACTGTCATGCCAATCAAATGTGTTCAGATAAATAATACTCTTGTACCATTCGAGAAATCTGTGCGTAACCTTGGTGTCTACCTTGTTGCTAAGCTTAACTGGAAGAAACATGCTGCTTACACATGTCGTAAAGCTAATTCTCTGCTTTACAGACTTAACTTTTTCCGTCAGAGCACTAACTTCGCCTTCCGTAAGCACTTGACTGAGACTCTCCTGTTCCCTACAGTAGCCTATTGCTGCGTTGCTTATTGTGATATTTCTGGTGAACTTGATCTTAAGCTGCAGAGAGTCATAAACTCTGGTGTTCGTTATGTCTATGGTGTAACTAGGCGGGAGCATATTGCTCCGTATAGGGTTTCTCTTGACTGGCTCACCACCTTGGATGGGCGTAAATACTTCATCACTCTGCTTCATAAGATATTCAAACATCATGATCCCCAGTACCTATTCTAACAGTTCATATGGAGCCAGTCTGATACATCCTCTCGGGGTGATATGAGGCCGTTGGCTTTACCGTCATCTACTACTGAGTTCCATGATAGATCTTTTCTTGTTTATTTGTCTCGACTCTGGAACTGTCTACCTTCTTCTTACTATACTATATCCTCTATTTCCCACTTTAAATCCACTATTTTCCCCTACCTTCTTGCCGTTGAGGGAGATCATACAATATCATTATCATCGAGGCTATAATTTAGATTATAGTTTAAGCTTTTCGCTTACATTATATGTCATTATGTTTTATTTTTCATTTTACGAGGGTAGTCCCAAAAGTACCCGGCCTGACTTATGAATACAGGTAGTTCTAAAAAAACAATTACTGCGATTGACAATACCACCTTTCAACAACTTAATGTGAAAAATTCATAACGGTATGTTTATTATTATAATTTTTTTTACAGACATCCAAAGTGAACGCTCTCAGTGAATTTGTAAATATGGAAAAAATCGGGCATCGTTATGTGATACGATACTTTCATTTGAAAGGTCTAAGTCCAACCGATATCAAAACCGAGTTGAATTCTACTCTGGGGAAGTCTGCTCCTTCTTTTTCAACGGTCAAATATTGGGTAGCTGAGTTTAAGCGAGGTCGTACGAGCTGCCAAGATGAACACTGCAGTGGTCAACCAAGTGAGGTCACTACGTCAGAAAAGTGAAAAAAATCCACAAAATGGCATTGGATGACCGTCGACTAAAAGTGCGCGAGATAGCAGACATGGTAGGCATTTCAAAAAGTGCTGTGCATCGCATTTTGGCCGAAAATTTGGACATGAGAAAGCTGTGCGCAAGATGGGTGCCGCGTTTGCTCACAATGGAGCATAAGCAGCAACGTGAGGATGTTTCCATCGAGTGTTTGATAATATTTCGCAGCAATAAAGCCGAGTTTTTGCGTCGATTCATAACCATGGACGAAACATAAGTCCATCATTTTACACCTGAGACCAAGAAGCAGTCAAAGCAGTGGACTAAAAAGGGAGAACCGACTCCAAAGAAAGCAAAGACAGTTCAGTCAGCTGGCAAGGTCATGTCATCCGTTTTCTGGGATGCGCGTGGAATAATATTTATTGATTATCTCGAAAAAGGAAAAACAATCAACGGCGCATATAATGCAGCCTTATTGCAGCGTTTGAGTAATGAAATCAAGAGAAAACGGCCCCATCTGACGAAATAAAAAGTGTTGTTTCATCACGACAACGCACCAGTCCACACGTGCGTCATTGCGATGGCTAAAATCAATGAGTTGAAGTTCGAATTGCTTCCTCACGCACCCTATTCGCCAGATCTGGCTCCCTCGGATTATTTTCTTTTTCCGAATTTGAGAAAATGGCTCGGCGGCAAAAGATTTGCCAACAATAAAGAGGTAGAGTCTGCGGTTAATAGGTATTTTTAGGAGCTTAACGGTTCCTACTATAAGGCGGGTATCGCAGCTATTGAACATCGTTGGGAAAAGTGTATCGAACTAAAAGGAGAATATGTTGAAAAATAAAAAATATTTTCGCAATTTTTTTACTGTTTTCTTTGTCGGGTCGGGTACTTTTGGGACTGCCCTCGTATAATTAGTTTATATCTGTTGCATATTGTTATATTACTTTTATTATACTGTTAATCATTATGTACTGTTAATTTAATTTTACTTTTTGTTAATGTTTATTTGTTAATTTACTGTTAATTTACTGTACTTTCTTTGTACACTATTTTTGTACAATAAAAATTTTATCCATCTATCTCCCTCTCTCTCTTTCTCTCTCTTTCTCTCTCTCTTTCTCTCTCTCTCTCTTACTCTCTCTCTCTCTCTCTCTTTCTCTCTCTCGATGCCATCGCAAGGATTTTTCCTTGCAGGACTTTTTCACGCCCAGGTGCTCCCCCAAGCAAGAAGATCGATGGAAAGAAGAGATAAAAATTTGTTGTTTTTCGAATTTTCGAACCAATCGGAGAAATGCGGTGCAGTTCTACAAAAGCGCAGAAATATTTTTAAATAATTTTTCAAGCAACACAGTTTGTACAAACTTCAAGACAAAGACCCGCAACTTATTTAAGCTGTGAAGAAGCACACAAAGAGCATCATTCTAAGTCAGCAGCCGGATCTGAGTCGGAGCTTGCAAGTCCTGCGCCCTGGACTACATTCCACATTTTAAAAACGAAATAAAGATAGAAGTAGAGGTGGAGGTAGAAGTAGAGGTAAAGGTACAGGGAAGAACAGAGAGCACGCGGGTAGGGAAGGTTTTTGCAAGGAAGGATCTTCGCGATGGCGTCAAGAGAGAGAGAAAGAGATAGATAGATATGCGTTTATTCGTATTTACATACAAAATTAATACATGTTAATACAAGATACAATATAATATTTAAAAGATTGAATAAAATATAAAACAAAACAATAAAAATATTGCACTTAGTGATATCACAGTCTTACTTAAAACTAGAATAATACTGGTATGTATAATACAGAAGGTCAACTTCAGTAATAGTAATATCACAGTTCAATACGAATAAAATAAATAATTTAGCGTTACATCTATCAGTCAAGGTCAATAAAATACAATATAATAGAATACAATATAATAAAATCAATTACAATAAAATTCAGTCGTAGATCATTAAAATAAGATATAAAAGTCATTAAATAAAACAAAATAATCCATTCACTCAAAGCAGGCACTCTTTACTCATACACCCGTTAAATACATCCATACTATTAAAAAGGTATAAAAGGGACAATACAGTAATAAATAAATAAATTAACACAAAATATAACAATTTTACAATTTAACCAACGCTATTCGAGTTCGAGGAGGTGCCTCTTAACTGCTTTTTTAAACCCACTAACCGACGAAAAATTGCGTAACTCAGTAGGTAGGGAGTTCCATAGATGCGCACCTTGAACATGGATCGAGTGTTTACCAGTCTCGGTGCGCATCAAGGGGACATTGAGTTCTTTTGTCTCTCCCCTGAGAGTACCCCTGGGCACATATTTAGAGAAGAGACCCTCTAAATAGTCTGGTACATGCATACGCACGATTTTGTACGTAAGTACCGCCAAAAAATACTGTCTCCTTATATCAGTGCATAGCCAACCCAGAGAAACTCTGCGAGGAGAGACATGGTCATCCCTCTTAAGACCCTTCACATATCGAACACAGGAGTTCTGTAACGTCTGAAGTCGTTTCTTCTGTTCTTGAGAAGCGTCCAGCAAGACCACCGAACAATAGTCCAAATGAGGAAAAAGCAGTGCCCCGGCGAGTCTCTTACGCAACTCTTGGGATGTATAAGGCCAAAAAAAGCGAAGACAATAAATGACTCTATTAAATCTTTTTATAATAAGATCTACGAGGGGTTTCCACGAAAGCTTGGAGTCTAGAGCCATCCCAAGACTGGTAACAGTGTCAGAGAGAGGGATGCAGACGTCATCTCCAGGATCAATAAAGGCTTGCTCTTCATAGAGTTCTTTCACGAATCTTCAACAACCAAAATAAATAGCCTTAGTTTTATTAGTGTTGAGCCTCAGAGATGCATCCGCAGCCCAGTCCGACACTGCTTTAGCGGCTCGCCGAATCGCCTCCGTGCCGTGATTCAGACACTCAATAGGAAATTGCGTATAAATTTGTAAGTCATCAGCATACAGAATATGCTGAACGCTTCTCGAGTCAAGTACGTCACGTAAGTCATTAATGTATAGACAGAACAGAAGTGGTCCCAGGACAGATCCCTGTGGCACGCCAAGATTTGTACTCAGCCAATCAGAGTTACCGGCCAAAGAAGTTACAGTTGACTGTAATCTATCAGAAAGATAAGAATTAATTCACTTAAGAGCTGTCCTAAAAATCCCCATAGTCTGTAATTGTTTTAACAACGGTCTAGGACGTATCGTATCAAAAGCCTTACTAAAGTCAAACAACAATAGTAGCGTCATCATTTTTTTGTCAATACCACGTCTTATATCATCTTTAAGTTTAAGTAAGGCGGTTTGTGTGGAGTGAAAGGGTCTAAAACCAGTCTGGAAGGGGTCGAGAATGCGAGACGCTGTCAGCTACTCCTGCAATTGCTCATAGGCTAGCTTCGCCTGCACCTTAGAAAGAGCGCATATGATCGCGATTGGTCTGAAATCTAACGTTGAAGATGTCGCTTTACATTTTTTCAATGGAATGACATGCGTTTTCTTTCAGACGCTGGGTAAGCTGCCATTAGTAAAGGAGAGATTAAACAGCCGCACCAGAAAATTACCGATGACCGGTAATGCGTCAACAACAACACTCAATGGAATGCCGTCAGCCCCTCGCGCCTGTGAGGAGAAGTGAGAGATCGCGAGAATAACGTCGTTAATATTCACTTGCTTGAAATAAAAGCCATCTGCAACTGACTCTTCAATAATATCCTTACGCTCTACCTCGTCATCCCAGGGAGATACTGACACATCAACAAAATGCTTATTAAGGTCATCGGGTGAGAAGCCACTCAACCCCTCTTCATGTTTAGGTATAAGCCCCAGACTACGAAGCTCACGCCAGGCATTGTTGTTAGCAAGAGCATCAAACAATCTGTTATGGTAAAACGCTGTTCTCGCATTCTCTGTAAGTTCGTCTGTAAGTCTCCGCATGTCATGAAATTCATTAAGTATTGACGTATTGTTCGTACGTTTATACCGTCGGTATAGAGCGTCACGTTTCCTGTGTAAGTGAGCCAAATCTGCATCAACCCATGGTGGTCGTCCCTTTTTTATTGAGATTATTTTAATAGGAGCAAGATCATCTATTGCCGCCATTACGTTGGCACAGAGATGGCTCACCGATCTGTCTATGTCAAGAGTCTCATCCATGAACGACGACCAGTCACAGCAAGCTAAGAATGAAGTTAGTGCATTTGGTGATATGTTTTTACAATCTCGGTATGTATATGAATTATGAATTGGCTGATAACTATTGTAGGAGATGGCGACTGTGATTATATTATGCCTACTGTGAAATGGTGCCGGTATGTTGAGACTATCAGTGACGCTGTCATTGTCATCTACGTAAAGTACGTCAATCCAGGTGCGAGACGTGGGTGTGATGTGCGTTGGGCCATGCTGGATTGGTTGCAGAGAGAGTTCAGCCGCCAATTTGTGTACAAATTTAGCGTCATCACTCTTTCGAAGAAGATCGGCATTCAGATCACCCATTATGATTTTATGACTATAGTTAAAACAGGAAATACGTAAGTTGGTTGAGAAGTTATCATTTTTTTGGAACGCAATTTTAGGTGGTCTGTAAATGACGGCCACAATTACTGGAGGTGAATCATTGTATCTAACATTGCAAAACATGTATTCTGGGATACCGGTTTTGCCCTTTTGTTTAGTTCCTGAAGAAGAAAAGATTTCATATTTATGATAATTTCTGACATAAAGAGCAACTCCTCCTCCATTGGTATTGCGATCTTGTCTAAATAAATCAAAACCTTGATCTGAATGACGTCATCCGGCACGTTCGAATCCAGCCAGGTCACAGCCACACCGAAAAGGTCATAAGAGTCATTGTCCATTAGAAATTGACGAACTTGCTCAATATGCGCTCTTAGTGAGTTTACGTTAAGAAAGCCCGCTCGCAGTTCCCCTTTGACTCTCTGGTGCTCTACAGCAGTACCATTGTCCAGTCAAACTTTATTTTTATTATCTTTATCTTTATTTTTATTTGCAGCTATGTAATTTTTCTTTTTAGCATTTTTAATTTTAACAGTTTTATTTTCAATTTCACTCAGATTATTATTACTATTGATGTCGGTATCTGCTGCATTATTTACGCCCTCTGGAATACTGTCAACTGTAATGCATGAGTCAATATTATTATTAATATTAACTTTATTTGTTGGTACACTAGAATCACTAGCAATGGATGATGAGAATAATGTAAGCAATTCAGATACAGAGGAAACGCAATAGGCTCTGTCTCCATCCACCTTTCTGACAAGAAATCTACCTTGAGGATGCCAAACATACCTTAAGCCGAGCTTTTTGGCTGAGATTTTTATTTGTTTAAATTCATTATATTTTGCCTTGTTTAAATATTTATTGATAAAAATTTTAGAATTTGACAAGATAGAACCATTGTCAAGAATAGGTGAATAAAGGTCTCTTATACTAAGAGCAGTAATTTTTTGTTTCGCTGACAAGACTTGCGATACAAGGTAACTGCTGAAGAGCGTAACTAATAGAGAAGAGACACCCCTCGAACCGTCTCCAATTTTTGCTCGCGAAATCAATTTGGTAGATAGAATATTATCCGTTGTGATATTGGACAAAACCGCGCTGAGGACGGCTAAAGCGAAAGTCTGAGGAGCAATATTAGCAGCTGAGCAGTCAATTGCATCCGAGATCACGATCCGGCTATCCTCAGCACCGCACTTGCTCACAATATGTACATCAGGCTTATTACAGGTGGTCGCTGTTACTGGAGTACTATCTTTACCTATTCCTGTTACATTTAATTCTGAGTCCACGCCAGTTTCAATATGCGTCAAATCGGAGACGGTCTGCACCACGGTCGCTACACCAACTGTCAGTTCACTAGAATTGCTTTGGATAGAATCAAATTTAGAGTTTATATGGTTCAAAAAGTCGACATGTTGAGATTTGATAGTATCCGCGATATGTTTTTCGGTTTTGGAGAAATTAAGATCAATGATATTTTCGAGTTTTGTTATTCTTTCATGCAGATTACTGTTCATTTTTAACAGCTCTAAATGACTCGAATGAACTTCAGATAGCACAGTGGTCTGATTCCGGATGAGTGCAGCAACATTTTGGAGATCTTTTGTCATTAATTTAAAATATGTTTCAAAGTCAATCAGTTTATAAATTGGATCTAATAAATGCTCCATTTTTTTAATTATTGCTGTTCCAGAATCAGTAAGAGCTGTGTTTTGTTGCATGAAAGAATTAGTATTAGGAACAGATGATTCAGCTACCGCCGTGATACTCTTTCTCTGCATTGGTGTATTATTATTTGATACGTGATCGGTATTTATTTCAGCAACTGGCGTCGAGACGGTCATCGGTATGTTACTAATCACACTACTGTTTAGGCTACTACTGATTGATGCTGAGTGTCCGCTTTTCCGATTATTAATAGTAATAATACAATTTTCACAAAGTACTATTGTGTTTTTATTACTGCCTATAGCACGGGAAGTAAAATTGTGGCAAATGTCATGATATTTTTTATTACATTTCGCACAGGTATTTAAAACGCCATTATTTCTATTAATTCTTTTACATTTAATGCAGGCAATTGGAGCCATCTCAATAGTCGGGATGTGGCGTACGTGTAGTCAGTCAGTAAGTCCGATTATAGTCAGACAGTGATGCGACTCAACAGACAATCAGTAGAGTAGCCCTATAACAGGTCATACCAAAAAAATAAATTAATTAAAATTTTAGAATAAAAACTAATTTATAAATTTATAACAAAACATGCATAGACTAATTTTAAAAATTATAAATTTAATGAAAAAAAGTTATAAGTTTATATAAAATTAAATTCTTCTCCTCCTCAAATTTAAATTTGAAATTTTTCGCGCGCTGCGGTTGATTGCTTAAGATGGTCGTTGACGTAGAGAAAGGTTAGCGTGGCAGTGTAGCCACACACTTAAATTAAAATTTGCGCTAATAATACTTTAGCTTAAACTTACCTCCAAAAACTCCAAACCAAGCACGCAAATAAATTGATATTTCAGACGGAGTCCAACGTTGATCATAAAAAATTAATGTTTTAGCGTGGACTCGCATAAAGGCGCAAGCAAGTAGTACCTTCAACAAGAAGCCCCAAGACAGCAAGCGGCAGAAAATTGTTTCTAAAATAGAATAAATCAAAAGTTGACGAGCACTACTCACGAGAGAGACAGACAGACAGAGAGATATACAGACAGACAAAGAAAGAAAGAGACAGACAGAGAGAGAGAAAGAGATAGAGAGAGAGAAAGAGATAAAGAGAGAGAAAGAGATAAAGAGAGAGAAAAAGAGAGAGAGAGAGAGAGAGAGAGAATTGAGGCAGCACCTTAACAGTAATAGAATAAGATTTAAATGTATATTGATTTGCAATTTTTTTCTATTAACTGACACACTTATTTCTTTCTTTTTAAAAACTTCTCTAAATCACCTACTACTTCCTTCTATTCTGTATCGTCTTGAGAGTGACTAGGCCACACATTAAGAGACTTATTCAGCTTCGATAGCTGCTTCTCTCTTTTCTTATATAAAATTAGTTTGTTTATGATTTGTTTTATTTATTTATGTATTAACCACACTAATTGTTACGTACAGTGAAACACGCACATATGAAATTTCAATATTTATTTTTATGCGGAATTTCACTTACCTATCCCGTACTTTGAAAACACTTTGTTTAAATTTGACTGGGTAGCTTAGGCAAGTCATCGATAACCTCAAAAAGAGCCAGACCATCAACAACGATTATTATATAGCATTGTTGGAACATTAGAAGAATTAAATCACGAAAAAACGGTCCCGTTTGAAGAAAAGAAAAGTGCTATTCCGTCAAGATAATGCACCGTATCAAAAATCCATGAAAACGATGGTAAAATTCCATGGATTAGACGACGAAATGCTTTCCCATCGACCGTATTCACCAGATCTTGCCCCCAGTGACTTTTTCTTGTTTGTTGACCTCGTAACAATGCTTGCTGAAAAAACATACAGCACTAATGAAGAGGCAATCGCCGAAACTGAGGCCTATTTTGTGGCCAAAGAGAATTCGTACTATAAAAATGGTATTGAAAAATTATGTAATCGCTATAATCGTTGTACCGCCCTCGAAGGTAACTATTTCAAATAATAAAATCCAATTTCACCAAGAAAATGTGTTTTATTATTGTGTTATGTTACATTTATTATGTATAACCAGTTTTTCACAATAAAGCCTCGAATTTCGGAAAAAAACAGCGGAAGCAAAGTTGTACACCCAATATATATATATATATATATATATATATTCCTCAGGCAGTCAAGGGCGCAGCTGCCGCTACCTGCCTACTATTATGTTCTGGAGACGGCTCCATTCAACTTCTATATCTCCATAAATTACAGTTGGCCTTTTCTGAAATTTTTACAGAATATTTTTGGAATGGACTACTTTTAGAAAATCCTAAGTGTGTCTCCCAACTTTACAAAATAAAGAAAACAATAATACAAAGAAATTTAACCAGAACAACAAAAATTTAATCTAACTTATAAATAAACTTAAATAGGAAGAAACTTCCTAATCCTAATATGTATTGCCCGCCGGACGCTTCTGCGCTTTCAAAACAAAACAAAACAAGAATATAAACAAAAATATAAAATATAAAGAAAACAACAAAACAATGTAAATTACAGGGCTTAAATAACACTATGATTAATTTATACGGTGTGCTGCGTACTGACCCGAGGATGTGTGTGTAAACGTGTTTATTTCAGCGTGCCCTTGCGTAAGTCGATTTTAAAATTGGATGGTCTTTCCGCGAACTCATAGTTCTGCGGCATGTAATGTGAATACTCTCGACAATTTTCAAGAGTGCCTGGAAATTGTCTGAAGTCGTTCTGAGACAGTCTTTTCGTTTCGCAAGAGCACCTACTTGGCTACGAATCTGTCTTATGTGACGGCATCTGAGAAGCACCCAGCTATCGTCGATTGTTTTGTTTCGATAAGCGCCTCGAAACGAGCCAGAATCCGCCGTGGCAACAACAAGCATTAAAGTGCTATTTCAAGCTGCCGAGCAAACTGAGGAATCCTGCAACGGTACGATACTTTTATTTGCTGCGCGCTGGGTGGGGTTTATAACAATTAGGCTGAAAAGGCTAGTATAATATACAGCTGTTGACGGCCGGCCGCTTCTTTCGTCATCTTCTAACGACTCTTTACCCTTCTTGAACCGACTGAACCACGTGTAAACAGTTGTACGCGACACTACACCTTTACCGTAAGCCAAATCGATCATTTTTTTCGTTCCCGCGTGAGTTCTTTTAGGTTCATAGCAGAATTTAATTGCGCCGCGATGTTTAAATTTCTCATCCATCGTAGAGCTTGCACCGGGGTACTAAACACACGTTCACTCAAGCACGTCTATCTCGGCAACTAATGAACGGATACTGGTAAAAAAATTCTCAGACACTCCAGAGGGATGTAGCAACATAATACTGGTGTCATCCAAGAGGTGGCGCCACTCGTACAAGCGCTACAAAATAAGTTTGGGAACTTTTCCGACATAGTGTGTATATATACATATAAAAGTCGCAGTTTGGGGACATTCTATACATCGCTATACCAACTCTACATATTTTTGTACATACACTATACTAAGTTATACAAAAACTGCTAAGTTTGAAAAAACATAATGTATATCCCCATTATACCATTATTTCGGTTAAGTAGAATTTTTTTCAACAACATACTAAACTTAAATAGTTTAAGCCCCTTTAACTTTATGTACACCATGGTTTGGGGACGTCTTCTAAACATGCCTAAATATGAGGCCAAATAAGTTCATTTACAACCATCATTGGGGAACACTATTATAATATATACCAAAGTTTGCGAACACGGTAAAATATGTTGGTATGAAATCATAAAACAATCGCAAATTATAAGTAATAAGTTGCAATAAGTTTTCATCATTATTATAATAATAAAAATGTAAGTACCTTTACATTTACAGGATCTCCCACATTTTACTTTTTTCAAGAATAAAGTTCAGGAAAGTTGAATAATAATAAATATATGCAATAAATAATCATATATTTATTGTCAATAATAATACTTTTGAATAATCTTATAAACTCTAACTCAAATAATTATTCATCAATCTATGTTATAAAGTTTTGTAAACATAAACTTTAAATAAATAAACATTTTTTTGCGCGATGTTATTGCAAATAATTCATCTTCTAATTATGATCAAAGTTGATCCAAATATTTAAAGTTTAACAGGGAACTTCTATATAAACGTTAAATCACTCTTCTTTACAAAATAGCTGCGAGAATGTAAAAATTTCATGAAAATCTTTACTTTTTTTCTCGCAAACTATTAAGTTATATAACAATTATTCAAGAACTAAAATTATCCGAAAATCGATAAACGAATACTTACAAATTTTTTCAAATTTTGTAAATGACATTTTCGAATTTTTTGAAAAATGGCTGTAGCGATAAGTGGTAGTTAAAATAAATAGATCATAGATGTCATACAATAAGCTTAGGTATTTGTAAACATACCGCCATCGAAATATTAGTCGATTTGTGTCTGCATCATAAAGTTATTCTCGATTAAACATGTCAGCTTACGAGCCAAATTCTCGTCATTTGCGGGAGGTTTTAATTTTCTGCTTTAATATGAAGAAATCTGTGACTAAGGCTCATCGAATGCTCTCAAATACCTATGGTGAGGCCGCTATTAGTAAAAGAACGTGCCGAGAGTGGTTTCAACGCTTCAAGAACGGCGATTTTAACGTCGAAGACCAGCATGGCGGTGGAAGAAAGAAGGTTTTCGGAGATGCAGAATTAGAGGCATTACTTGATCAAGACTCGTGTCAAGCGCAACAAGAATTGGCAGGATCATTGGGAGTGACGCAACAAGCCATTTTAAAACGCCTGAGAGTCATGGGAATGATTCAGAAACAAGGAAATTGGGTGCCGTACGAGTTGAGGCCGAGCGATGTTGAACGGCGTATGTGTGTTTATGAACAGCTGCTTGCAAGGCAAAGACGGAAGGGATTTCTGCATCACATTGTGACTGGGGACGAAAAATGGGTTAACTACGATAATCCCAAGCGCAGAAAATCATGGGGATATCCCGGCCATGCTTCCACGTCGACGGACAAACCAAATATTCACGGTTCCAAGGTCATGCTCAGTATTTGGTGGGACCAGCTCGGTGTAGTGTATTATGAGTTGTTAAAACCGACTGAAACAATCAGAGGCGATCGTTATCGAACGCAATTAATGCGTTTGAGCCACGCATTGAAAGACAAACGGCCGCAATACAACGAGAGGCATGATAAAGTGATTTTACAGCTTGACAATGCTCAACTCTATGTTGCGAAAGTGGTCAAGACATACTTGGAAACTTTGAAATGGGAAGTCCTACCTTTCCCGCCGTATTCTTCAGACGTTGCTCCCTTGGACTATCACTTGTTTCGATCAATGGCACACGGCCTGGCTGACCAGCACTTCCGGTCTTATGAAGAAGTAAAAAATTAGATCGATTCGTGGATCGATTCAAAAGATGACGAGTTTTTTCAACGCGAGATTCGTATGCTGCCTGAAAGATGGGAGAAAGTAGTGGCCAGCGATGGACAATACTTTGAATCATAAATGTACTCGTATAACCAGTTTTTTACAATAAAGCTTCGAATTTCGCAAAAAAACGGCGTAAACGAAGTTGTACACCCAATATTTTAAAGGCAAACTCTATGAACCTCACTTCTGGGTTATAAAAACATTAATAGTACAATACATTGTAACCTTGTGGTGGTGCACATGCGCATTAAAATTAATTTAATAGTTTGCACTGCTTGCAGGTAATATAATTATTTCATCTCACTTTATCACTTATATGTATATTTTTACGAATTCGAGTAAGTTTAAAGAAATAAGGAACTATTAGATTTTGGATCCGTTACTTATGGGAGCCAACTTCATGGACCCCGTTTTGCATATTTCATCGCCATGAAATAGCTTATTTTTAATAAAGACTTAACATTTTGGTAAGAGCTCTCTGGTAAGAGTATATTCAAGTGTCAACCATGTTTCTAATCAGGTTCGAAGATGGCATTTACGATATTATTTCAGAAAGCAAATTTAACGAGTACCGGGATAAAGCAAAATATAAAGGTCAATGATTTCTCTGCAACATAATTTATGAAAGCGGTAAGCGAATTTCTATAACAACATTATATTTTCTTGACATTTTTCAGATAAAAAAACACATAGTTTTCATATGAAAACCACGTGGTAATATAGTTATAGAACTATACTGTTTGGTTTTACTGTTTTTCATATATATCTGCATTGTTAATATCTTTAAAATAAATTTGTAACATGTTATTTCATTTTAAAACATTTTTTAAAAATTTATAATTCATGAGGTGTGTTCAGAAAATAACGGAAATTTTCGTTTTTTGAAAAAAGTATTTATTTATTGGTCTACATGATTGTTGTTGCTTCCACAGTAGTCTCTATTAGATATTATGCACTTGCGCCAGCGCTACTTCCAATCTTCGAAACACTTCTGAAATTCGATCTTCGGGATGGCCTTTAGCTCTTTTAGCGATGCGTTTTTAATGTCATCTATGCTTGTAAAACGACGGCCCTTTAAAGTTCTCTTTATTTTTGGAAATAGAAAAAAGTCACACGGAGCCATGTCTAGCGAATATGGAGGCTGGGGCATCGTTACAGTATTGTTTTTGACCAAAAATTCACGAACAAGCAATAAAGTGTGAGTAGGTACATTATTGTGGTGCAAAAGCCATGAATTGTTTTGCCACAAATCCGGGCGTTTTTTTCGGATTGCTTTACGCAAACGGCGTTGAACGTGTAGGTAGTACTTCTTATTGACCGTTTGACCTCGTGGGAAGAATTCATGATGCACTATGCCATTATAATCGAAGAACACAGTGAGCATAACCTTTACATTCGACCGCACTTGTCGAGCCTTTTTCGGTCTTGGCGATCCAGAATGCCTCCACTGGGACGATTAAGCTTTAGTTTCGACGTCATATCCGAAAACCCATGTTTTGTCACCTGTTATAACACGTTTCAGCAATTCTGCATCTTTGTTGACTTTATTTAGTGACTCCTAAACAACTTCCATTCGTCGCTGTTTTTGTTCAAAATTCAACAATTTTGGAACAAATTTTGCTGCCACGCATTTCATACCCAAAACATTCGAAAAAATTTCATGGCATGAGCCAATCGATATGCCAACATTATCAGCGACTTCTCTGATTGTGATTTGGCGATCGTTCAAAACCATTTCTTTCACTTTTTCCACTTTTTCATCGGTTGTTGATGTGCTGCGGCGTCCGGGGCGTTCGTCATCTTCAACGTCTTCACGGCCATCTTAGTATTAAGTGCTCGTTTAAGTTGTTCGGTAAGGACGAATAAATTTGGAGCTCATCAGCATATAAAAGGTAATTTGCAAAAGTTAGCTTGCAATAAAGATCATTAATGAAAATGTTGAATAGTAAAAACCCGAGATTACTGCCCCAAGAAACGCTAGATGAGGTAGTGATGAAATCAGATATTATACTGAACGAATTTTTGGAACGCGAGGTGGTATACCTAGGCCACCTACTTAGCGAGAAAGGGCTAAGACCTGATCCCAAGAAACTGGAAGCTGTAAGAAGCTTTCCACGACCCAAGAACGTAAAGGACGTCCGGCAGTTCTTGGGGTTAGCAGGATATTATCGGCGATTCATGAAGGAATTCGCGTATATCTCAAAACCTTTGACTAAATTATTGAAAAAAGAAACAACTTTTGAATGGAATAAAAAAACGGAAGAAGCGTTTTAAACCTTAAAAAAGATGTTGTGGACTGTCCCCGTGTTACGATTTCCAAATTTTTCACAGCCTTTCATAATCACGACGGATGCCTCAGGCTACGCAATAGAAGGAGTCCTGTCCCAGAGAGAAATTGGGAAGGATCGGCTAATAGCCTACACCTCCCGCATGTTGCGTGGGGCCGAAGGTAACTATGGAGTGTATGAAAAAGAGGCGTTAGCCGTAGTGGACAGCGTAACGGCATTAAGATCATACGTATATGGGCGGGAGTTTACGATAATAACGGACCACCAACCTTTAGTATGGTTTAAGACAGCCGACCTCAATACAAGAGTCCAGAAATGGAGATTCAAATTATCCGAATATAACTACAAGATAATTTATAAGCCCGGCAAATTAAACGCCAATGCCGATGCTCTATCACGCAACCCAGTTGAAGAAGGAGCCATTACCGTAGTAACACGTGCGCAACATAAAAAGACTACCCTGGTTGCCGACGAAGACGAGAAAAGGGAACAACCGACAGCCAACCCAACAGTACAAACACTAATAAAACTCAGGGGACGACCTAAGAAGGTCCAAGAAGTAACCCTGATTGAGGACAAAAGAGTACCGAGACCCAAGAAAAAGGTTGACTACGAAGAGAGCGAGGACTATGACTCTGACGAATCTGCGAAACCAAAACCATTCGCCACACCCGTCAGCCCTGAATCGAAATCTGATGAAGAATCTGAATCCCCCGATGACTTCGAGGACAACGAAGTGACGAGCTGCAGTCTTATACTAGAATTGAAGGAACCACTGCATACGAGAGATGACAATATAGTCGATTTCATGAGCTCGGACGGAAATTTTTGTAACGAAGGCGGTAAAATGCTACACGAATACGGCAAGATAACCGTCTTAAAAAACTTGACCGTCGGAGAAGTTCATCGTGAGAAGCGTGAAAGGGAAAAATCTTTCTACGCAATATGTATAAAAGGGGATCAACCGCTTTCCCTGAAGCAAATTAAAGAAAATTTAATGAGAGGTTTGAGGAATTTGAAAGAATTATTAGAAAAGTTCACCCAAAGGACGTTTAGCGTTGCCAAAAATAAATATATAGAGAACCTAGAATGGTCGGAGATCCTGAGCTTTTTTAAGGGCACGTTTATCGATACCTCCACGAAAATTTTTATATGCACTGGAAAGCTCAAATACGTCTCTATTGACAAGAGAGACGAGGTTTTCTACGAACTCCACAAATCACCGATTGGAGGTCATAGGGGAGTATCCAAAACATTTAACAGAATCCGCCAAAAATACTATTAGGAAAATCTAAAAGACGACGTCCAGCGACGCATTTAACAATGTCTCGACTGTCAATTGAAGAAGCTGATGCGATTAAAAACGAAACAGCCTATGGTGATCACTGACACACCTGGCACTGTTTTCGACAAAATCGCAATGGATATCGTAGGTCCACTTAAGCTCACGAGCAAAGGACATGAATATATCCTGACCATTCAGGATCAATTAGTAAAATTTTTTTTAGCCGTCCCCCTGGAGAACGTGCTGTCTACCACCATCGCGGACGCTTTAATCAAGAAATTCATATGTCTATTCGGAGCACCAAAAGCCATCCTAACAGACAAAGGGAAAAATTTCTTGAGCCACATCATGAATAGAATTGCAAAAAGATTCCGCATTAAGTAAATCAGAACGACAGCTTTCCACCCTCAGTCGAATGGGTCATTGGAAAGATCACACCATGCACTCGATAAATTTCTAAAACAATACACTGACAAAAACAACGAGTGGGACGAATGAATTGAAGTGGCGATGCTAAATTATAACTCTAGCGTGCAAGAAAGTACCAAACACATACCATACGAGGTAGTGTTCGGCAAGCTCCAACGACTGCCATCCAACGATCCCCTACACGCCAGCGATATGCTTCCAACATACAAAGATTACATCACGGAATTAGTCACCTGCCTAAACGACATCCGAAAGCTAGCCTATAAAAACCTTATCAAGTCTAAAGAACGCAATAAAAAGCTTTAATATAAAAAGATTAATTCTAAGAGCTTTAAAGTAGAAGATTATGTGTTCCTGCTAACCAGACCCAAGCCAGGCAAATTTGGCGACCATTATTCAGAACCCCACGAAGTATTGGAAATCCTCAAATTCCATAATATTAGGATACGTTATAAGAAAAGCGATAAAATAGTGCACGCGAATCGACTGCAAAAATCCCACATAAACAAAGAAATAAAAATCGAAAAGAAAAAGCGACCGCCGCATAAAAATAACGAGGAATAAATCGGAATCTTAACAAACAATATAAACAATTTCAAAACATTATTTTTGTATAAATAAATAAAGTTTAACGGAAAACGCGAAAATAATTAATTAAAACTAATCAAACTACGAGATAACATTACAAAATAATCTAGAAATAGAAGAAAACCCAAAACATTACGTAGATATAACACATCGTTCAATAAGTCCCGAGACTAACAACAAAAACAACATTTTTTTTTAAAAATCATTTTTATTCATCAATATAATCTTCTTTTAAAGTGATACCATCTTTCCGACGCCTTTCCAACATTTCTATACCATGTTTATAGAAGGATTTATCCTTTGCTTCAAAATAGGCTTCAGCTTCGGTAATGACCTCATTCGAGCCAAATTTTTTTCCCTGGAGCATTTTTTTGAGATTAACCAAGAGCCAGAAGTCGCTGGGGGCTAAATCTGGCGAATACGGGGGGTGGGGAAGCAAATCAAAGCCCAATTCGTTCAATTTTGCCATTGTTTTTATGGACTTGAGGCATGGTGCATTGTCTTGGTGAAAAAGGATTTTTTTCTTCTTCATGTGCGGTCGTTATGCTGCGATCTCCTCCTTCAAACGTACCAACAAGCTAATATAATTATCACTGTTGATCGATTTACCTTTTTCCAGGTAGACAATGAAAATCACGCCATGTGTATCCCAAAAAACAGACGCCATGACTTTGACAGCAGACTGCTGCGTTTTTGGACACTTTGGGCGGCTTTCGCCAGCCATGCGCCACTCAGGTGATTGCCGATTCGACTCCGGAGTAAAATGATGTATCCATGTTTTATCCATAGTCACGTATCAACTCAGAAAATCCTTTTTATTGCGAGTAAATAGCGATAAACAGCTCTTTGAATCGTCGACTCGTTGCTGTTTTTGTTCCACTGAAAGCAATCGCGGCACCCACTTGGAAGAAACCTTTTTCATGCTAAATTTTTCATGAAGGATTGTAAATACGTTTCCAGATGATATCTGTGTCATTTCTGCAATCTTACGGACCTTTACTTTGCGATATTTCATTACAGTTTTTAACACTTCACTCACATTTTTCTGTGTAACGGCTTCCAATGGCCTATCCGAACGTTCCGCATCGTTTGTGTCCGTACGACCACGTTTAAACTCAGCATACCAACGACAAATCGTTGGTTTGGATGGAGAGGAGTCCGGGTAATGTTAAAGCCATTGCTGAGCTTCTACGGTGTTTTTACCCATTAAAAAACAATGTTTTATCAACACGCAAAACTCGCTTTTTTCTATTTTTCAAACAAATTACAAAGTGACTTTACTCTAACCTCGATAACTCTGCTGTCTGTGATCCGATCGACGTGAAATTTTTACACGTTTCATGTAAAGGTTCGCACTCTATGGAAATGTGGCCATTTTGGTACTACTAGCACCATCTCTGGGTTAGTCTCTGGACTTATTGAACCATAAGTTATAGATAATTTAACCCTCTAACAAAACGAAGCAAAAAAAAAAAACATATTAAATGTACCCCTAACCTTACTAGGGCACTGTTACTCTCTTTATTTTTTAGATGGATTTGACAAGGACCATTGCCTTTTTATGCCTCCTTGGCTCGGTCCATGGCCTAATCGGCTATGATTATGGATCACGCCACCTGAACATAACCACTGTATCTCTACTACAAGTAGGCGAATACGATTTTCCTATAAACCCTGTAAATGTAACCCGTCGTTACATACAACTATTACAAATAGTAAATTATTGCCAAACCCATGTAATCCAGTGTAAGGTAGAGATACAGCGGACAGTTTACTACTGCGGAATGTCCTCCCATAATTCGATAGTTAACCATGGTCAGGCCGAATATATACACGAAATTAGTAGGCGTGCTTGTAAACAAATGCACGAAACCGGAATATTTAAGTTTGGAGATAGCACCATAATTAGCGAAATAAAAGTCAATAGTACTGTAACGCACTCATTAGTTTACGCAGGTACACTCACCGAGAGTAGGCGATGCTCCGGAAGCGTTTCCCGAGACCCCTATGGTGCTTGGGAAAACGTGGTCGTACAAGGCCTACTAAGGGTCACCTTGAAGGAGCAGTTTGCTCGAATCGATCTCGATAACAACAAAATTCACTTAAACTTCAGAACGTCGTGCACTCTCTCTGAAACCTCGTGCATCGACCTTGAAAGCGGTTATACCTTCTAGAAAGCTTTACCCTTAGACCAATGTAAATTTGACAATTACGGACTGTTATACGAAGGACTAGCTAATAAAATCATGGACAGCAGTTTTAATCATGAACGAACCATTTACACCCTTACAACCGACGATGTGACCTTTGCCCTATCCAGCGAGGGCAGTAAGAACTTATGCGGATACACAGTGGTCAAAACCGAGCATCCTAAGCTTTTTATCCTAGAAACCACCAAAGGATATTCATTCGCAAGGCCAGGAAAGATGGCGATAGAGAATTTGGACATCTTCGCGTATGTGAATTCCAAATTCGTGTACGTCGAGAAATACATCAAATCACAGATTAAATCTCTATACCGTAACATCCTACAACAGCAATGCAAGATTGAGAGACAGACATTGTTAAGCGCCCTAGCAATAGCCGACCAATCGCCAAATGAATTCGCTTATAACTTAATAAACGGACCCGGTTACATGGCGATTGTAGGCGGCGAAGTAGTACACATTATTAAATGCGTACCTGTGAAGGTAAAACTCCGACATGGAGAATACTGCTACGCCGAATTGGAAGTCACTTGGAACAACCAAACACAATACCTAACCCCAAAAACACATGTTTTAAAAGATCATGGCACCAGGGTATCGTGAAACGCCATACTGCCATCATATTACAGAGTAAACAAAGAATGGCTGGAAATCATGCCAAGACCAGTAGAAGGCAAAGCACCTTTCACACTGAAACCCTTCACACAGATGACATGGAAATACGTCGACCCAGCTTCTTTGGCGACCAGCGGCATTTATACGGAAAAGGATCTGGATCAATTACAAGAACGAATTATGTTCCCGATCGAAAAACCGTCAATATTGAACGAATTTGCCAAAGAAATACATGGCCAATCTATAATAGACAATGAAGGTACTATCTTAAAACTTCTAAACGAAGACGCAGTAGGAAAAATATTAGATTCAGTATGGGCAACAGCATGGAATAGGCTAATCACGTTTGAAACTATCAGCTCCGCCGTAATAGCCATCTTCCTCATCATATTCGCAATCAAAACAATATTAAATGGTTAAGTCAATGGATTTCTCCTTCACCGAATGTATAGATGTTTAATGAAAATCCTAGCTGCGCTCTGCGGATCAGTAAGCCGCCTTTTCATGACACTCGACACAACTGGAAGTCCCGTAAATAAACCCGATCATTAGAAAGACGTAAAAATGGGACTACTGGAAACACCACCATCCGCTCTGGAACAATTCGTGACGATTACATTACCGGCTTCATCGACTCCACCTATTACTAGAGCACTGACTCCAGTCAGCCCGATACCAACAACTTCACAACTCCAGTCATCAAGAAATTTCTTTAACTACAGCCATTAAAAGAATCACGACTAGCAGTTACAAATTGTCATCGTTTACTTTCCGACTACGTCGATACGATTCGTAGTTGATACTACGATCACCTAGTAACCGTTTTAGCATAGGGGTGTAACGTCAGTAAACGACCTCCGTTTTTTTTCTGTGTCAGCCGATAAGTTTTCTCTCTGCTTTTTTTTTCTGTCCTTGCTGGTTAGCGAGAAGGCACTTCGATCTCATCGACCACTTGCATCGAACTATAGTAAATTTTTCCTCCAATAAAATTTTTCCCTCCAAAACCTACTCAACGCACGGGCTATTGACACAGACCGTTGTGGAAGATATTCTAAGCGTGGGCCAAGAGTTTACGAGTTTTCCTGTAACGGTAGAAAAAATGGTACATGCACTTGAGTCTAACGAAAGGACACTAGGCCAAACACATGCACGTCAACTCGGCGCCGAAAACCATAAAACTGTCCCATAAACACCGTTTTTTCTACCCGTAGTTTTCCTATTTAAAATACGTATTTTCTTTTTTTCGAATATTCCCTGCGTAATACAATTATAACGTTATGCAATATTTTTAAATTGTTTTATTATCGCAAATTATAACCTTAAATTTTGCTTACCAATACACTGTACAGGCAGCGTAATAAAACAATAAATAGGTCACTAGGAAGACCTCAGTAAATGAATTAAATAACTGTTTTAAACTAGCAAAATATTGAATAATATTCAACCAAAATAAAAGGTTAAGTGTTTAATGAAAAGCATAAAAACTGCGATTTCCAAAAATATCTCACAAGATATATATTTTATACAAAATAAAATTCAGTAATAATAATTTAAATCCAAAAAAGAAAAACAGAAATAAAATACAAAATATTAAATAAAATTGCTTATTGAAATTGTTAACATGTATCGTATACAAATTCGAATTTTATGAATAATTTAAAATTCAAAAAAGTAAGTCTTAACAGTTATATAATTTATTCCACCAAAATACAACAACCTCCTGCTTCTTGTATAATTTACGACGAATGTACATTCTTAATATTATAAAACGCTAACTATTTTTTAAATGAAATTGAACATGTACATCCAAAAAAAAAACACAACTGCTATCTTCAAATTTAATTGAATTATACTTTAGAATGATGCAGCTGATTTTTCTTTCGAAGTATATACATATAAAAAGATATATAAATAAAAAGAATTTTATAAAAATATCTACAATAATAAATCTCCTTGTATTACAAACGGCCTGACTATGCTCTTTTAGAATTAAAATATTAAATAAAATACATATAATCTTTCTATTTTTTGTTTTCTCGAAATAAAAAGATAAAAAAAAAAAAACATGTAATAATTTTCTCTGTGTGTTTTCTTATTCGTAAACAATAAGTTTCATTTAATTATTTGAAACTATGAATAAAATCGGTTTATCTTTCCGAGACTAACCATTTAATGTTAAATTAAAGATTACTAAATACAAGCGTTAGGATTTAAGTTTACCCTCTAAATGTACTGATATTTTATGCGCTATATATTTTATATATTATAACGCCACTGGGGATCAGGGTGGCGTACAAATGTAAAGGGGGGGGGGAGCGGGTTGCTTGCTAGTGCAATTTAAAACTACTGATTTAAAAATTTAGCACACAAACACATACGTTTATTTAAACTAAATTACAGAATACAATAATTTATCGCGTTTTTACGTGAGCCCAGGGTGCCAGCTACAATCGTGTAGCGTGGTTTCTTGCGTGGCAAATACTCTGCGCGGCTAACTCACGGTTAAAGCGGTCGCGGGCGTACAGCCTACACAACGGCCGAAAATGGCGCGTAATACGCGACGCGGTCGCACGCACGCAGCCGGGAAGGATACGGGGACAATTCGGGGAAGCTGTGCCTCCTGGCAGCTGCCACTGCACCTTGGCACTCACCAGATACTCCAACACGCTCACGGATACTATACGGTCGCTTACTCGCTAGTTTTACAAAAGTTTATTAGTTCGCGACTGCTGGCTTCGATTATCCCGAACGGAGAGTCGACTGCTTGCTAATCGTGACTTTTCGCTACAACGCACCCGAACGGAGTGAACGAGAAGCTTATTGCGTGGCACTTTCGCGAGCGCGGCTTTTTGATGATCGTTCTGCGCCGGCGCAACGTACGTGTAAAGTACGTTACGCGACGCAGCCGCCGCGCGCTCTCAGCGCTGTCGGCAGTTGATATTACTGCTCGCCAGCAGCGCGCGTTGAGGTTATCCGCTCGCAAGTGCCAGTGTTGTTGTTGTGTATTCCCTGGAGCGGCGTGAATCTACCTTAGATGTACGGAAGATCAAAGTAAGTCGACGCGTTCCATAGCTGGTAGGCGTCGACTAATTTGTCTATATTCTCTCTGTTCCAGGTGTGGCCATACTGCGGGTCAACAACTGCGGCTCAGACAAAGAGCGGTTGAGAAAGCGAAGCAGCGGTGTCGGGGACAGCGATAGCCTGCTTGCAGCGGCAGCGAGGCAACACTATCAGACACCTCCAGGTGCGTATTTACTTGCACTCAAATGCTGTGCTTTAATGTTTTGCCTGCCTTCTAACCTCCTCTTCCACTTTCCTTTGTTGTTGTGTGGTAGCTTGTACTTCCTTCCAAGGTGCAGCTGCTACTACCATTTTCTTCTTTATTCAATTACCGTCTGGGAGGTTGCAGGTACGGGGATCACTACAAGGATAGGAAGGAGCTTGGAGAGGAATCCCGCTGCAGTGTGTGCAAGCACTGCCTTGACTAGCCAGGGCTCCTGAGACTAGCTCCTCGCTACAGGTTTTACTTGAGCTGGAAGCCCCTGTACCTGGGAAAGGTACAGTATGTACAGCCCTGCGTGGCTGTTAGTTAGGATCATGCGTGGCAGTCCTGCGAGGCTGCCAAGATTGTAAAAGGGGGATATTTCAGCTACGAGGAGGCGCATAAGCTATGCTTTGGCCTCCTCATGTGACTGGTGCAAAACACCACGTTACAACTCCCTCCCGCCAAACCGTGAATATGGGGAAAGTAAAACGACTCCGTATTCACTGTGTGATCCTAACTGGGATCGAACATGGTTGCATTCGCCTAGCGCTTGCACTTAGCCTAAGGTGAGCGGTCTCACCTGCAACGGTGTATGTGTGCGGCAGAACGTTGTGGTACGGACATCGCTTTCTGCAGCGTGGCTCATTTGCATTGGTGTTCTAGCTAAAGTGTACGCGGTGTACAGGTGCATGCGGGATTACTAGGCAAACTCGAGTCTGAACGGAAAATCTAGGTTGTCGGTTATGTACGCGACTGGCTCGACCCTTGGGCAAAATACAATAAAAAGACAAATAAAAGTACAAAAACTATTATCGTTACGCAAATTGTCCTAACGACGCGGTCTTTCATAACCCACTCCAACATTCAATACCACTCATACCGAAAGAAATAAAATACTTAATATTAATATGCAAAGAAAAACAGGTACATAAAATAGCCCATAATTTTAATCATACCGTGCTTACCTGGTGCAGTAGCAGTACTATTCGACAGCCGCAGTGCTGTTCGATAAATAAAAAAAACAATTGGTTACCTTGGTGGCCCACTGCCAGTGAGCGGTTATGGTAAACATGCTAAGTCTACTCGTTGCCTCGTCGGAGAGTAGCACGTAGCTGGATGCGAGTGCGACATGCAGCTGTGACTCGTTGGTTGCACGAGCGGTTCGCGCCAACGCGGGTAATAATAGTAGAAAAAAAATTGAAAGGATGGGAGCAAAATACAAACAAAAAAAGAATAGGAAAAATAATAAAAACAATAATAATAAAAATAAAAAAAAATAGCAAAAATGGAAAAAATAATGCTCTACTGGCTTGGGGTGCTTGGCGGCAAACCAAAACCAAAGTAACAAAAAAAAACCAAAACAAAATAATGCAAAAAAAGCCAAATTAAAAAAAAACCAAAAAAACAGAGGGAGCAAGGAAACAAATAAAAACAATAGCATGCAGTATATTGGCGGAATGAGCGGGATAGGCAACAGGGGTAATGAAGCACACTAATCTGCTAAGTATAAACAATATTAATCGTGAAATATACAAAAAAAATTTTAATAAGCAGCGGCGGTGCTATAGAGAACAAAAAAAAAACTCAAAAAAACTCAAAAAAAAAATCAAAAAAAAATCAAAAAACACCGAAAAAAAAATTCTTAAAATTTCTTCTCTTGCTGGTTATTAGCGGCGTATACCACAGCGCGCGGCGGCGCGGTGCTGCTGTTCGCGTAATAATTAGAATTACGCTTCCGCTGCGGGGGCACGTCAACGAGTTGCAGAAGCAGCGGTATTTCGGTCTGCGTTCCCGCGGATGCCTTGGGGGCTGCTGTGCGCGTAATCGCTAGTGGGCGCGGCTTTTTAGGCGGAGTTCGAGCTTACGGCGGAGCCGGCGGCTTAAATTGCGACTGCGGCTGCTGGAGGCGCTCCTCCGGAGCGCTCGAAATGGCGACAAAGTCCGTGCTATAATTCGTGTCGTCGATATCTATAAGTCGCGTCGTTTCTACGGGAGCAGCTTTAACCGAGCGTCCCGGGTGCGGTGGCACGTACGCGTCCTTGGGGAAGAACGACTCCTCGGGTGGCAAAGGAGGACGATAAGCCTTGTCCTGCAACTTATTCGTCTCAAACTTTTTCCCCAGACGCTGCAGCTCTACAAAATCACGAACGCGGTCGCGCGAAACAGCTTGCCTATACGCTGGATGGAGGTTGCGGCACGTGCAATCTAATTGCTCGGACAATGACATCGGCGGTCACACTTGGTCTAGCAGATTGCGGAATTTGAGCAGGAACGTAGATATATCTTCCTGCGGGCCTTGTGTCCGCCTGCCGATCTCCTGGCGCAAGCGGTCTTGCAGATTGTCGGCGCAATACTGCAACCGAAACGCGTCCACAAAATCAGTGTAAGTTTGCCAGCGGTTGTGTAAGTGGCGAAGCCAGTACCATGCCTCTTCGTCGAGGCCCGCCGGCAGAGCTTTAACAATATCTTTGAGAGTCAAGCCGTATGTCTCCTGACACTGATTCAGGTTGGTCAGGAATCCCTCGGGGTCTTGCTTCTGCCTCCCTTTGAAAAAAATGCGCCACTTCTCCAGTATTTCGCACGTTTGCTTTTCGCGCAGAAACGTGAAATTGTCGAGAATAAGCTGCGTGGCATTCGTTTGCGCGTGCCGAGGCGCTGCAGCTTCAAGCGGAGGTCTTAGCGGTGCGTAGTACCTCTCCGCTCTGTACGGCTGGTGGTGGTCAAACTCTGCGGGACGCGGAGGTGGCGGCGGTGCCAGTCGAGTCGGCCGTCGGTCCTCCGGTGATTGTGGGTGCGGCGCGTGAGCCTCTTCGTTCGTGGGCACTCCCCAATTCACGGTAACGCGCCGAGAAGCGGGTGGCAACGGCTGCGCAGCTAACTCGCCGAACGGGGCAGTTGCGTGCGCTTCTTCGAAATATGGTGCTTCGTGCCTTTGCTGTTCTCGTGGAGCGTCTATGGCTGGCTCCAGATACGTTGCCGCGGACCTTCGGTCTTTCGTCGGCCGCTGGCTCTCAACCACGTACGTCCAGAACGGGTCGAACTCTTTGAGGGCAGCCGTAGGGCCTACGGCAGCGCTACTGCGCGGCTTTCTCGCGTGGTCGATTAAGATGGCCGCCCACTGGCCTTCTTCCCTCCTCGTCCTCGTCCGGCCGCGTGTACTTCTACGACGCGCGAAAAATGGCGGCGACCGGCAAGTTCGAGAATGCGGTATTCGCTTACGACTGCGACTACCATACATGCGCTTTATATTTCACGCTTCACTGTCTCTGCTTTATTATACTCAATTTCACTGTCCTCACACGTATACACGATTGCGCGATCCCGAAAATTTTCACAAATCAGCGTGATTTGTGTCGGCCCCACGTTGTCGGCGTCAATTTCTAACGCCACTGGGGATCAGGGTGGCGTACAAATGTAAAGGGGGGGGGGGGGGGGGGAACGGGTTGCTTGCTAGTGCAAGTTAAAACTACCGATTCAAAAATTTAGCACACGAACACATACGTTTATTTAAACTAAATTACAGAATACAATAATTTATCGCGTTTTTACGCGAGCTTAGGGCGCCAGCTACAATTGTGTAGCGCGGTTTCTTGCGCGGCAAATACTCTGCACCGCTAACTCACGGTTAGAGCGGTCGCGGGCGTACAGCCTACACAACGGCTGAAAATGGCGCGTAACACGCGACGCGGTCGCACGCACGCAGCCGGGAAGGATACGGGGACGATTCGGGGAAGCTGTGCCTCCTGGCAGCTACCACTGCACCTTGGCACTCACCAGATACTCCAACACGCTCACGGATATTATACCGGGCTTTCTTATCTTAATTGTGACTGGAGACAAAACTTGGTGCTTTCAATACTATCCTTCCACAAAGCGCCAGTCATCCGCTTGGCTCAGCCCGGAATGTGCGAGGCCTCAAAAAGTGCGCCAACAAAAATCACGGGTAAGGATGATGCTCATCACTTACTTCGACTCCAAAGGCCTGATACACAAAGAATTTGTGTCTCCAAACACCACCGTCAATGCTGCGTATTACGTAGAGGTGTAAAAACGTCTGAAGCGCCGGATTCATCGCATCAGGCCCGAGTACAAGGAACCGGGATCGTGGAGTTTGCTGGATGATAATGCGCCTGCTTATTCTTCGAACATTGTAAAGCGTTATCTCGCCGAAAATAAGATCCCAAGCATGAATCACGCCCCATACTCGCCAGATCTGGCTCCAGCCGACTTTTTCCTATTTCCCAAGCTAAAAACGGCCTTGAAAGGACGATTTTTTGAAGATGTACCGAGCATTCAAGCGGCTTGCACCGAGCGTCTCACAGCGATAACTTCAGAGGAGTACCAGAGAGCCTTCGAATCACTAATAGAGCGCTCAAACGAGTGTATATCAAGGAAAGGGAACTATGTTGAAATTTAACTGGAATAAATTTCTTTAGATGTAATTTTTGATTTTTTATTTCAAAAGTTTGGGAACTTTTCCGACATACTGTGTAAACATATCTCAAACCGTTCTTTGAAGAGCGATTATTTCAAACGTAGCTGTTATAAGCAAAAAAGGAAGAAGACGACGACGAGGATCTGCAGAATTTAAACAGAGCGAGAGAGAAAGAGAAAGAGAGAGAGGATTCGCCTGCACCCATTTTTGCAATAAAAAGTGAGTTTTAATGGCAAATTTTTCTTTTTTCCTTTTCAACCTCCAAAGAGATAGTTTTAGCCAAGATCGGCTAAATATATCTCTCCAAACATCACTTGTTAAGTCCTTTTCAAAACAATCTGTACGCCAACGTCGGCCTATATGTTTGTTTAGTCCTGCAACTCACCACCTTTCCTATAAAATCTCACAAATAATACCTCTCCCGTCCCAAGCCCATAAGTTTAAGTACTTAGGCTCGAAAAAGGCACAAGGCAGTTTCGCTTCAATTTAAGCGCAATAGTAACGTCACCCCAACGTTACAGTTTAGTCTACTTATCGTTCTTGATACGTTTAACTGGTTTAATTGTTTATAATTTTTTCTTTGAATACATTTTTTAAAAAACCTATTTTGTGTTATAATTACAAGAAGTTTAAACTGTTGCTTTTATTTTCAATATTACGAGGGTGGTCTGAAAAGTTTCCGACCTAACACAATTACAAGACATTCGTTGTTAATATTTATTTCTCAACATAGTCTCCTTGCAATTCTACACACTTCTCCCAGCGATGCTCCCATCTCTTTAACCCGTCCAAATAGTACACGGCATTTTTCTCTGCAAAATGACTGTTCACGAAGGTGATTACCTTCTCATTTGACGACAATTTCTGTCCTCCGAGTGCAATTTTTAGATTAGGAAACAAAAAGAAATCGCTGTGGACTAGGTCTGATGAGTAAGGTGGATGGTTAAGCAGCTGAAACCGTAATTCGTGGATTTTCGCCATGGCAACCGCTGAGGTGTGAGACGGCGCGTTGTCTTGGTAAAACAGGATTTTCTTTTTCTGCAAATGTAGACGTTTTTTCGTAAGTTCTGCCTTTAGCTTGTCAAGTAATGATGCCTAGTATGCTCCTGTAATGTTTTTTTCTTTTTAAAGATAATCGATTCAAATAACTCTATGACTATCCCAAAAAACAGTCGCTATCACTTTCCCAGCCAAAAAAACAGTTTTTGCTTTTCTTGGAGCCAGTTCCCCCTTTGCAGTCCACTATTTTGACTGTATTTTTGTTTCGGGCGTATAATGGTGTATCTAAGTTTCATCTACAGTAATTAATCGGCGCCAAAACTCGGATTTATTGCGCCCAAACTGTGCCATACACAGAGTTCAACTCATTTTTAATTTGCGTAGGCGTATTGCCTTTCAAAAACAAAAATATAATGACAGCTCGATACTCAATTTTGTCCATTTTTACAACAACACTCACATCGTCTAACTCAAACGACTGTCAAGTAACAACTTTGCATCCAAAATGGCTAAAACTTTAGTGAGCAGCTGCCAACAGACGAACAACGAAATTCGCTAGCTTTTATTGACGAGTGCTGCTATCTTCACGTTGAAGTCGGAAACTTTTCAGACCACCCTCGTACTATAAAGGTAATGAATATACACATAAATTTCATAATTAAGTTAGAAATATTTTGTTATTTCTATTTTCTTTGTATGCCTACAACGATTAAATTAAGTAAAAGTGTTGACAAAAATTTTTTGTAAGTGTCAGTAACAGACATGACTGGAATAACTAAAGAGAAAAAAAAAAGATTTAAAACCTATAATCCAATTTTGCACCCCTAAAGGTTTAAAGTTTTGTAGTGAATTTTTAATTCATTGATTATCAAAGCAGAAGTTTTAAAAAAAAGCTATGTGGAAAAAAATTCTTGAAAACGAAATTATAATAGAGCCCAAAAATAGAAAATTGACAAAAAAAAAGCAAATAAAAAACAAAACTAAAAATGAAAAAAAAAGAATCAGCAAAAAACATTAAAATAAAGGTAACAAAAAAGAAGGAAAAACAAAAGTGCTACAAAAAGAGAAAAATGTTATTTATTAATAATTTTATTTGTATTATTTTTGAAGAAATGGCGCACTGCGCTCTCTCCCCCCCCCCTTTTTGTCTTTAATTTTGGGCGCACGAAGCGCTTCAGTTAGTTAGCTTTGATACCTCAAGTTGAACGAATACTTTTTGTTAATACAAATCTTTCTTTTGTTCTGTATCGCGATTTGCACTCTGTGCATTCTTTTTAAATAAATAAATAGCTATTATCACATAGTGTGTGTATATTTTATTTATGTTAATTCCACGAATATGACATCGCCTAATGAAAAGTTTCAAAAGGTTATGGGCTTAGGTGAAGCCCGGAATGAAGAAGAAGTCGCCGGTGACAGCAATAAAGGTAAGAAAGAATATATCTTTCTGGGAGCGAAAGAATCAAGCTTGAAAGCCACGGTAACTGCAGTGAAGAATCACTGTAAAGTAAGTATAAGTGAAATTGTGGGCGACGGTTACGTGATTGAAAATTTATGCATCGTGTACCTCTCCACGTGGGGCACTCGTGAAAGTGATACGACAATCAAAATGGGTTTCTCGACGCGATATATCATGCAAAACCGCTAAAACGAGAGTCGTTATGAATGTGATATTATATACCAGGCTGTTCAATAAGTTTCGCGGTTCGATAAGAAAAACACAGCTTTATGGTTTGAAATACACTTTATTATTCAGTATAGTCTCCCTGAACATCAATATACTTCTTTCAACGAGATTCCAATTTATGAATTCCATCCCTAAAGTGAGAATCTGAAAGGGCTGCAAAATACGCTTCCATATCTGTTATGACCTCATCATTTGATATAAAACGCTTTCCACGCATGAATTTTTTTAGGTCTGGAAACAGATGAAAGTCGCTAGGGGCCAAATCTGGTAAATACAGTGGATGCTCCAACAATTCGAACTTTAATTCATGGATTCTAGGCATTGTCAAAATGCTCTTGTGACACAGTGCATTGTCCTGATGAAAAAGGATTTTTCTGCAAACCGGGTCTTTTTTCGTTCAGCTGATCTATAAGGTTACAATAATATTCAGAATCTATTGTTTCACCAGTTTGCAAGTAATTCACAAACAAAATTCGTTTCGCATTTCAAAAAACTAATGCTAACACCTTCTTGGCCGATTTCTGGACACGAACTCATTTCGGAGCCGAAGAACCAGGTTAACACCACTCTTAAGCCTCTTGTTTTGATTCAAGATCATGGTGATGGACCCAAGTCTCATCCATAGTGATGAATCGACGCACAAAATCCACTTTATTCTTTCAAAAACGCTCTAAATGTTACTGAGAAAGTCGCATTCGAATGTGTTTTTGTTCCATTGCTAGCGAATGCGGCACCCATTGTGCACACAGCTTTCTAAAATCCAATACTTCAGTCAAAATATTGCTTACACTGCCCAATGAGATGCCTCGGGCTTCTACTAAATCTTCTTTAGTCACTCGACGATTTTCCAATACGATATCCTATATTTTATCTACGATTTCTGGTGTTGTTGCTGTTTTTGGACGTCCTTGACGTGGATCGTCTTCAAGACTTGTACGATCACATTTCAATTCAGCAACCCATCTTTCTACTGTACTAATTGAAGGCGAAGAGTTCCTATACACTTTTAACATTCGTTCATAAATTTCCTTTGCTTTTAAATCTTCCAAAAATAAAAATTCAATCACTGCACGATACTTGATTTTTTCCATTGTAAAAGAATACTGTGACACGTCGATACTAAATGGCTTATAAACAAAGAATGTATTGACAGACTGAAATGAAACTTCACATACGTTTATATGAAGAGTGTACCAACATAACAAAAAAAAATTCAGGCTAGTAGCAACAGCCTCTCTTATCGAACCGCAAAACTTATTGAACAAAAATACATAAATATATCAAAATACAAAAATATATAAATATTGAACAAACGAAAGCGTGAAAAATGTTAAAAATATAATTTCGATTATTTGTGAGTTCGCGGAATTTGGTTTGCCGTTAGCGAGTTCGAACGTGCGCACTATTCCGGGAAAAACAAACGCGAGCGTGGCGCGAAAGAAAACATGAATGCGAACGGTGCGTGAGAGAGAGCATGCGAGCGCGGTGCGAGAGAGAGAAAACGCGAGCGGTGCGAGAGAGACAGAACGTGAGCACGATGCGAGAGAGAGGGAATACGAGTGCGGCGCTAGAGAGAGAGGAAACGCGAGCGGAGTGAGAGAGAACGCGAGCGCGATGCGAGAGAGAGAGAGCATGCGAGAACGTTGCGAAAGAGGGAAAGAGAGAGAGAGAGAGAGAATGCACAAAGACAGTATGACAGTTTCTTCTGTGTATATGATACGCGCATAGAGAATATAGCTTGCGCTTTACGAGTGCGAGAGAGAAAGGAAACCAGCAATACGCGCGATGATTCTAGATGTGTGTACGCAGAATTTCTGCTACAGCTCGGTGAATCTAGCCTAACAAAATACGAAAATAATCATGCTTATAGTTATATGGATTACGAATAAGATAGCGACAGGAATTATAAAAATACAACCAATAAGTACTTATCATATTATATTGCAATAGCAATTAATACTTATTTGAAAAATTGAGTTAAAATTTAATTAAATTTAATTTTATTCTCAATTGCTCTAGTCAGTTTGATTTGCTTCTGTTTGGCAAGTCAAATTTGATTGGAAGTAAAAATTTCCGGAATTAATACAAATAAAAATTTATACATGAAAATAAATAGAAAGACAATAAAGCTCAAATTGATTAATGTTGTCAGTTGGATTTGCTTGTGTTCGGCAAATCAGATTTGATATACATTATTCAAAATTGAATTATCAAAAAAAAAAAAAAAAAAATTAAATTTGCGAACGGTGGCGAATGATATAATTTGCGTACAACAGCTAATGATATAGCTTGCGAACCGTGGCGAACGTATTTGAGAATGATACAGCTTGCGAACGGTGGCGAATGTATTTGCGAATGGTGGCGAATGTTCAAAATAAGTACGAATGCACATGTGTTAATGAAATATAAATAAAAAAAAAATAAATAAAATGTGCAAACAGTAGCGAATGATATAATTCGCGTACGGTAGCGAATAATATAGCTTGCGAACGGTGGCGAATGTATTTGCGAACGATATAGCTTGCGAACAGTGGTGTATGTATTTGCGAATGATATAGCTTGCGAACGGTGGCGAATGTATTTGCGAATGGTGGCGAATGTTTAAAATAAGTGCGAATGTAAATGTGTTAATGAAATATGAAAAAAAAAAAAAAAAAATATAGCATTAATGTATGTTAAAATAATTTAACAATTTCTTGATTTTCATTGATGCTGTCTGGGCAGACGTGAAGTCATTATTGGTTTTTCTGAAAACACAGGAGTTGGCTTTTGGGTTCCAAGAAAATCATCTTGAACAAATCATTAACGTCGGAATACAGAATGATTTTATAATATTTACGGTTGATGATGGAACCGTTTATCAATTAGGTAAAGTAAATCAAATAAATGAAAATGAAATAAAGAACCTAACTCCGGGAGTGAATGTATCTGTGTTCGATATTCACAACAGGAGTAAAATAAAATAGAAACCTATGCAAATGTAAGAAACAATAGCAAGAGATAACGGTAGTTTAAATTAGACCCCTTTGATCTAAAATAATCTAATTAAATTGTCAGATATACATCTAGTTTGCTTGAGTTCGGTAAATTGGGTGTGATTGAAATATTTTGTTTATGTAATTAAACGATGAATATTCAAAATAAAATTGTCGTCGTTCCAATTAAGTTATATTTCAATCTGATTAGCTTGTGTTCGGCCTACCAGATTTAAGCTAAAAGAGAAAACTACAATCACTTATGATTATCACATCCTACAGAGAAGGAATTCATTACAAAAGAGGAATTGGGCCTTGTAGGGAAGGCAGTGAAAAAAGGAAAGCTTCTAATGCCCTACTGTCGGACAAAGGAAAAAAGCGACAGAAGTAAAGAAACAGAAAGAAGCGTGAGTCAAGCGACAGTTATGATGCTAAAAGGTATACAAAATATTAAAAATATTGACAGGAGTAATATTTTGATAAAGAAAATCTTCATTAATAAAAATAAGTACTTGGATACATACAAATCGATACAACATGGTGAAAAGGATAATAATATTAATAAATCTTTTATAGAGGTAATGGAACAGCTGGAAAAGCTGAACCGCAAAGTAGATAAGCTGCAGGAACGACAAAGAGAGTATGAGCGGCAGACCAGACAACAACTCAACAGTTTAAGGGAGACCGTGAGCTCAGAAGCAGAAAGAGCTTCTTCGCTAATGAACCATGTGCGCCAGGAAAATAGCCTAAATTTTCTAGAGCTGGGAGAAGAGGTCAGTTAGTAAACAATTAAACGCTAGCGATGAGAATTCAAATGTTAGTGACGAAAAAGACGACAGAGATACAGACAATTTTTGGTAGGGATTTGGTCATAATTCGACAGTTATTAATAAAATTATAGATAGAATAGACATTAAAATTAATCAAAATTAAATTAAAGAAAATCAACAGTGATAAAAGTAGAGTTGAAAATAGTTCCAGAGATGTATCTCGTGAGATTAAAGAAACACTTAAAACAGAATTATCCGGTAATGTAACAACAATTCAGCGTGGCTACAAATTAACAAACCAAACAAAATAAGAACATTTTTTGGATCATTTAGACTCAGAACTCAGGGAAGCTGACTTATTGTACATAAAAGATGAGACTATACAGGTTAACAACTCTAATGATAATGCAGTTAAGGAAAAACATAGGTTTGAGGTTCGGGATATAATTATAAATCGAATTGATCCTGCTTATTATTTAAAAGTAATAGATATCTGTTACGTGCGGGGCTACACGTACAACACTATATTTAAATATTAATTTTATTGCGGAACCTGCCAACGCGTCCCGTACGGGCCCGCCCGCGCATCGCGAACCGAAGGGACCTTCACCGTTGCGCCGAACACATACTTCGGGGGGGGGGGGGGGGGGGGGGGAATTTCCGCCTCTGCCCCATTACTTAATAATTAATAAATCATTAATTGAAAAGAATAAAAGCTTACCTTGTGCTGAACTCTGCCCTTTTCGTTGGGATCGCCGTGAGGAGTGAGGGTGGAAAGTTATGATTCACAATAGTGTCTTTTTTAATAACTTTATTTAGTTCACAGATTTTTTATGCTACACAACCCAGCACGATGCGCGCCGTACTCCGTGACGGAAAATGATAACAGAATTAAATGATGAAAAAAAGTTTTTTCCTACTTGTCGTTAACCCGATAAAAATCAGACTAATTCTCTATCCCCCGGTCACTACTGTCAACTCCTCGCAGCCTGCTGGTACTCATATTTAAAGACCTTGAGGTGGAGGCATTGTGGGGATTTTTGCTTATTTGGCATCAGCGCAAGCCTCGGTGGACTCCCAAGCCTCCCCCGCGCCTCCTAACTAAAATGCAACCTTAGATATTTTATTTGTTTAAATGTGTGTGCCGAGGCGAGTTAAGCAACACAACTCTCTAAAGGTGTGTGGGAAAAATATCTGACTGTAAGAATACATTTATTTTATATGTCTCCTGGGTTTTTTCCACAGGAGTCAATTTGCAGCGTGAGTGCAAGTATCACCCACCTTTTTCTAACACTCTGTTGTACAGAGTTCGTCGAACTGCACGCTCAGCATTTTCACACATTAAACGTACACATTTATGTGTTGCAGTAGTACATTGAACTGTTTAATTTTGATTTAATTTTTTATAAATTTTTAATTCAATTTATTTATTAAAATTTCGTCACGTAACAATATCAAATATCCTGTAGAGTTATTAAATGAAATTAAAAAAATTAGCACAACTCTAATGATGATGCAGTTAAGGAAAAACATAGGTTTAAGGTTCGGGATATAATTATAAATCGAATTGATCCTGCTTATTATTCGAAAGTAATAGATATTAAAGATTCTGTAGAGTTATTAAATAAAATTAAGAAAATTAGCACAACTCTAATGATGATGCAGTTAAGGAAAAACATAGGTTTAAGGTTCGGGATATAATTATAAATCGAATTGATCCTGCTTATTATTCGAAAGTAATAGATATCAAAGATCCTGTAGAGTTATTAAATGAAATTAAGAAAATAGAATCATGTGGAATTAATGCAACCTCAACAACAATCAGGAGAAGATTATACAAAATTTAATATAATCCTATTAAAGAAAAAGCAACAGAATTTATAGACCGGTTCAAAGAGCTAGTTAGATGTTATAATAATTTGTCATGTAATAATATTTTGTCAGACGAGAAAAAGCGAGATGCGTTTTACAACGCTATATTAACAAAAGTGCCTTAGATTAAAAATATAGATTTTATGATAAGAAGTACCACAGATAAAATACTAAACTATGATCAATTAAAATTATATATATACACAGCTCGAAAGCATAAAAGAACAGGCGAAAGCGACGGAGAAGGCGACAGCGTTAGTAACGACAGACACAAAGAAGACACCACGCTGCTTTAATTGTGACAACTTTGGTCACATGGCTTTTGATTGCCCACACAAAGGTACCAACAGAAGAGCGTGCTTCAGATTAACCAACCACAAGACAGCGGAGTGCCGCAAAAGGAAGAGAAGAAGCGAACAAAGGTATCAACAAAATATCAATTACAAATATAGCGGCGGAAATAATTATCGCGGAAATGAAAAGAAGTTTGATAATAAACGCGATATTAGCGACAGTAAAAGGCGACGCATTTTCGGTAGGATAGCGAATGAGAATAAAGAGTATACGAGTGCAGTTTAATAAGTAGCTGTGTTAGAAATGAAGACACCATTTTTTCAAAAAATTTTTTTTTATTTTTTAACTTAGTCCCCTTTTAGAAAGATACACTTCTCCTAACGTTCCTGCCATTTCTTTAACCCCTCCAAAAAATAGGATTTGTCGAACTCTCTAAAATACGCTTTTGTCTCGGCAATGACTTCCTCTTTTGAGCTAAATTTTTTTCCCGCAAGCCATTTCTTCATGTTAGGGAACAAGAAAATGTCGCAGGGAGCCAGATCGGATGAATACGGGGGGTGCAGCAGCAATTCGTAACGCAATTCTTGCAATTTGGCGACGACAACTCCAGATAAATGTGCTGGTGCGTTATCATGGTGAAGCAGCACCTTCTTTTTTGCCAAATAAGGCCGTGTCTCCTTCAATTTTTTGTCGAAGCGGTCTAATAACTCACTGTAATATTGTCCAGTGATCGTTCTTCTTTTTCCTAAAAAATCCATGAGAATGACGCCGTTCGCAATCCCAAAAATCGTCGCCATGACCTTTTTGGCTGATAAGACCGTCTTTGCCTTCTTTGGAGCAGATTCACCGGGAGAAAACCATTGTTTTGATTGTTGCTTGGTGTGTAATGATGAATCTAGGTTTTATCAACGGTGACAACTCGACGCCAAAACTTCTTCGGATCTTGCTTCAATTGCTCCAAACACTGCTTCAAAGTTAACAGCCGCATCCGCTTGTTGTCCACCGTGATCAATCGCGGCACCCATCAGGCCGACAATTTTTTCATCACCAACTTATCATGTAAAATATTAATTGCCGTTTCGGTCGACACACCTACGGCCTCTGCTACTTCGCGCACTTTCATTCGTCGATCAGCGAGAATCATGTCGTATACTTTTTGAATGATTTCCTTGGTAACCACGTCTGCCGGGCGTCCTGGTCACTTCTCATCAAAAACGGATGTTCGCCCACGTTTAAATTCGTTGAACCAATATCTAACTGTAGTCATAGATGGCGAAGTGTCCTCATAAACAGCATCCAACTTTGCTTTTATTTCCTCGCATTTTTTTCTATTCAAAAACAAAAAGCGACTTACCGAGCGATACTGCTTTTTCTCCATCTTAGCGAAAATCACGAAACACGTCTTACTCGAGTGGCTGCCAAATCCAAACCAACCTATCAATCAGTCTGAAGTTTGTTTTGCCGTCGTTTGATAGATGGCAGCACATGATGATAATACCAACCCCCCTTAGGAACGCCCTATGTCGTCAAAAACGGTCACTTATTGAACCGCCCACGTAGAAATAACAAAAGGAGAACAAACAGTTACAAGAATAAAACATACTATAATAAGAAACTTGAAAATACAATCGACAAAAGGCAAAAAGAAAATTCTCCTAAAAAGGGTAAGTACAAGGATAAATCGTTTATTAAAAATGAAATAGATTATAAAACAGATGTTAGTGTCTTCAAATCAAATTGTATCGATGAAAGAAAAGAGAGATTAGGATAAGCGAAATTTCTAATAGATACAGGAGCGACGGAACATTAGGTGCGGTTCAAGTAGTTACGGAACAAAACAAAATTCTTAATCTTCATAATGTTATATATACGAAAGATGTAACAGAGAATTTATTATCATTGCGAAAGTTTACTGATCAGGGACTAAGCGTTTATTTAGACAATGAGCGAATGAATATTTATGATCCTGAAACTTATGAGTCATTTATCACGGGCATATATAAAAGGCCTTATTGGATAGTTGAGTTTAAAATAATTAAATAGTCAGATAAAAAGCGAACAAAAAAAAGGAATATAATAGCTTATTGAACAACACGAATCATGACAGAAAGCGGAAAAGCGAAAAAAAATGAAGAAAGTTTAATAGCGAATGAAATTGAAAATATAGAAACCTGGGCAGAGTTAAGCTCTGACTCTCAAAACACGTTATGCGACCGACAAATTAACGAAACGAATGATATGCAGCAGGATGAACAAGCGAACTGTGATGTCAAACTTGAAGAAAAGTCAAGTAAACAATTATCCATAAATGAAGCCATGCTCTGGCATGTAAGGATGGGACACGCATCTTTAGGATATTTAAAGGAATTGCAAAAGAAGTTTCCAGAAAATAAAGAATTAAAAGAGGCAGTATAAAATGATTTTACTCTGGAGTACGAAGTATGTATGATATCAAAATTAAACAGATCACCTTTCAGCCACGTGAGAAGGAGAGCGGCTGAACCTCTGCAGATAATTCATTCTGATATAATGGGGATCATAAGTTCAGCTACTTATCCGAAGAGATATAAATACATATCTGTATTTCTAGATGATTTTTCTCGGTTAGCAATGGTCTACCCAATGAAAGCGAAAGTTAAAACAGATCATTGTATAGAAAACTTTGTAAAGAGCACACAAAATTTGTCAGAAGGGGATGCGAAAATATGTTACTTGAGGACAGACCAAGTAACAGAACTCACAGGAGGATATACGGTGAAAGTTTTAGAAAAACTAGGGGCAGAGCTACAGCTAGCTTGTCCAGATACTCCACAACATAACGGAGTGTCTGAGAGATTTAATCAGACAATTCAAAGGAAAGTGCAAGCGTTGATGTATGACTCTGGATTGCTTGAAAACATGTGGGATTTGGCTCTTGGATGAGCTGTATTTGCATACAACAGAACGCCACATGCTTCGAATAAAATGGTTCCTCCGATTAAAATATTAAATCCAGAGTACAAAATTAATATAAACAACTAAAATGTTTTGGATGTTTAGCCTACATAGAAGTTCAGCGAAAGATAATACCGAAATTTAAATGTATTGATAAGCGAGCGATATTAGTAGGATACAAAGACACGGGCTATATTTTATTCAAACTAGAGGAAAGAAAATTTTATGAAAGCAGAGATCTAAGATTTAACGAAAAACTTGTATTTGCAAATAAATACAAGAAACAAGATTTAAATAACCAGAAAAATTTATACTGCTACATAAATACGGACATATCGTTCGTAGAATTTAAAAAAATAAAATCCCTCAAGACTCGTCAAAAACGGAGGGAGTGCCGAAAAGAGGTGGAGGTCGTCCGAGAAAGAATAAAGCGACAGTTTCACATGAAAATTTAATGGACGATGAAACTATTCATGCACTTTTGGAAGAAACAAATGGTGATCCAGGTTCTTATTAAGAAGCCATGAAAACGGCAGAGAAAGAAAATTGGACTGAGGCAATTAAAGAAGAATTAAATTCAATGTATAAAAACAATGTTTGGGAAATAATCGACAGGCCGATCATCACAAGCGACGGAAAGAAACCAATCATTATTGATTTCAAATAGGTACTCAAAAACAAGATAGAACCAAACAATAGCGTAAGATATGAAGCCAGATTAGTAATTAGAGGCTTCAAAGATAAAAACATTTACGAATTGTAAGAAACATACGCACCAGTATCACGATTGCCGCTAATTAGATCAGTTCGAACAATTGCCAATAAGTACGATGTAGGCTTATGTCAAATGGATGTAAAAACTGCTTTTTTGAATGGATTACTTCATAGCGAGGTTTTGATGGAAATATATGATGGGATAGAATGTGATCCAACAATAAAACCACTGAAAATTTGTAAATTAAAGAAAGCTCTTTACGGCCAAAAGATGAGTTCAAATTGCTGGTATGAGAAATTTCAAGCGACAGCAATACGAATGGGATTGACACCGCACAAGGACAAATTATGCTGGTTTACTTGAGAGAAAGCAGACAAAATATTGATATTAACTCTCTATGTGGACGACATTTCACTGACAAGTAATGATAAAAATAAACTAAATGAAATTGAGCGACAGTTAATTGAAGAGTATGAAATGACTGATTTGGGCGAACCGAAGTCGTTTCTTGGATAAAAAATAGAAAGAGACAGAAAAGCGAAAATATTGATAATTAAACAAGAAAGATATATCGACAGTATGTTGCAAAAGTTTGGTTTTGAGGAAATGCACCGTCAGAGAAAACCTATGGTCACAAACCAAGAAATGAATAGAGAACGTAAGTTCAGAGAAGAGACAGAGAAAATAGGAAATTTAATTACAACAAAAAATGGAATGAATAGACCATATAGAGAAGCTATTGGTACGCTTCTTTACCTGTCAAATGCCAGTTGTCCCGATATAACGTATGCAGTAAATGTATTAAGTAGACATCAGGCTTATCTGACAGGAAATAAATGAAAAATGATTAAGCGAGTTTCTCGTTATCTTAAGGGCACAAAAGGCCTTGGTCTATGTTATCGTAGTTATTAAGATGATCTACAAGGCTTTTCTGATGCAAACCTAGGCGATTGTAAGGAATCTATAACAACAAATGGATATGTAATCAAGTTGTTAGGCGATACGATTGCATGGCAAACGAGAAAGCAGTGATATGTTACATTATCCACATGTCAAGCTGAATATGTAGCCATGAGCGACTGTAGTCAAGAATTGATTTCAATATAAAATTCCTTAAAACAGATAATAGAGACAGAATTCACTCCGATAACATTATGGTGCGATAAAAAAGCGGCAGAAGCGAGTGTTAAAACGTGCGGAGGAAATATTAGGTTGCTGCAGATGAAATGGCCGATTTAGTAATAAATTTTTGAACAGCTGTAACTTTTTATAAAGACAATTACTTTAATCAAAATAGATACCAATAGATGCAACACACTTTTCCCAACGAGATACAAGCATATTTATTCCAGTTTTGTACAAGTCCCAGTTTCTGGTTCGAATAAACTCCTCAAAGGCATTTTTAACAACAGCTTCATTATTAAATATTTTTCCTGTTAAAAAGTGATCCAAATGTTTGAAGAAATGGTAATCTGCTGGTGAGAGGTCTGGTGAATATGGAAGGTGAGAAAGAGTCTTGTAGAACAACTCGTATAATTTTTGGACCATTGTTCTCAATACATGAGGTCAAACGTTATAACGAAGCAGTATCACTCCATCACTGTTGACAAGAATAGGTCATTGGACTATCAATTTCTAATGCATTTCATCCAGTTGAGCACAGTATTTCTCAGCATTTATGGTTTCGCCAGGTTGCAGGAACGAATAGTGGATAACTCCAGCTACAGATCACCAAACAGTAACCATTATTTTCTTTGGATGAAGGCTTGATTTCGGCATGTGTCTTGGCGCTTCATCGGCATCTAGCCATTGGGCCGATCGGTGACAATTATCGTATAAATTCCACTTTTCCTCGCAGGTCACAATTCGGCGCAAGAACGGTTCCTTTTTGTTGCGGGAGAGAAGAGTACTTAAAATCTCTATTCGACACATCATGTTTTACTCAGTAAGATCATGCGGAACCCATTTGTCAAGCTTTTTCACTTTTCCAAGTTGTTGCAAGTGGCGGCAAACTGTCGAATTGTGAACGTCTAATTTCTCGGCAAAATCCCTTATGGTTTGGCGGGAGTCAGACTCCACTCATGCACGCAGATTGTCGTTATCGATCGATGGTCCTGGGTGTCCACGTGACTCATTTCCAAGGTCCATATCTCCGGATCGAAATTTTTTGAACCACCGCCGAGTGGTTCGTTCGCTAACTGTATGAGGCCTAAATGCGCTGTTGATATTCCTCGTTTCTTTCGTTGCGTCGTGGTCTAATTTAAATTCGTATAGTTAAAGTAGCCGTTTCTGATTGACTTCCATGTTCACTTACTTTTTTTGTTTTTACGATCACTATGAAGTGCAAAACAGATATGACTCCATAAACCAAGGTACTAGTATTTATACTATAGCATGCCATAACATTGGCGCCGCCTAGTGCCAACAAAAGTGCTACAAAAAGAGGAAAATGTTACTTATTAATAATTTTATTTGTATTATCGTTAAAGAGATGGTGCACTGCGTTCTCTCTCCCCCCCTTTTTTTTGTCTTTAATTTTGGGGCACGAAGCGCTTCAGTTAGTTAGCTTTGATACCTAAAGTTAAACAAATACTTTTTGTTAATACAAATTTTTCTGTTCTTCTGTATCGGGATTCGCACTCAGTGCATTCTTTTTGAATAAATAAATAGCTATTATTACATAGTGTGTGTATATTTTATTCATATTAATTCCACGAATATGACATTGTCTAATGACAAGTTTCAAAAATTGTAAATTGTAAAAGTTCCAATACACTATGTAAAATATTAAAATATATAATAAACCTTATTTATGCATTTGATACCTTTAACAATTTGATTTTGGGAGTGACTTTCGAAGGTTTTTATTCACGGTAAGTGCATATCCACCGATAAAGAAAAGTCATGTATTTTTTTATTTTTTGATGTACTATAACATATCTCAGTATCATTGAAATTGAGGAGAAACATATACATAGAGTACCCACGTACTAATACTGAGTGCACATTTTGAGAATTTAACATGGCGGCTCTAATGTAGCGTTCGGAAGCTGGAAAAGAATTGAGTCTTTAGCAGAAAAGCTTGTAAAAATTCGAATTCGCAATCGATCGGGTCATTTTTGGCTCAGATTGTAGCTGTTAGATGCCCCTAAAAAACTGGTGTTGTAGGTTGATAAAATTGAGCACGATGGATACAATATCGCGGCCAATGTTTAAAAGTTAACCAATTTGCATACGGTGATTTTTATGATCGCTAAAAACGGCTTCAAAGTTTGATTTTCAAAATCTAGGATAGTAGACCCAATATAGTAAATTAGATTATTGAGTTTCCGCTATATTAGATTTATCATCAACAATTTCGTATATCTGATATCAGACTAGTAATCGGTCTTAACTTCTTTATCATATAATTTATTATTAATTGTATCATTAGTATAATATAATTACACATAAATTTGGTACAAATCGGTTGATTTTCTAAAATGTCTTCCGCCATTACAGATGCCATCTTATATTTTGCAGATCTGACCGTGGTTTCATGATCAGCAACCCTAAAACCTCTAGTACCAGATTTTTTATAAATCTGGTATATGATGCTTCATTTCTTCTTTAATGGGTAGCGCTTTTCCTAATACAAATAAATTTGGATATAGAAGATAATAAGAATAAATAAGAAATATCAACCCATTAAATCCTTTGCCGAATCAAGACTAGATAGCATTACACTAAATATTGGGTTGCTGGCATAGCCAAAAAAAAATACCTGTATTTTTCCTTTTCTCATTTGCAATTTTTTATAAAAAATTATTCGAACAAATAAATAATAAATTTGTAATTTTTAGCAACAAAAAGCGGCAATCAATTGTACGAGAAAAATTATGAAGCAAATCTCGGTAACGTTTTTTTTATCGTGACGTATAGATATACTAGTACGAGTGTGAATCCTTCAAACAATACTGCATTTGAAATACACGTGTTAAAAAAATACTAATTTGCATTTTAAGTGGCAAAGCAAAGTCAATAAGTGTACATGGTTATATTTGTTCTTATTTATCCTACTTACTCACAACGTCTTGATTTTCAGAAATTATTCTATACCTAAAATCAATATATCAGGCTGTTCAATAAGTTTTGCGGTTCGATAAGAGAGGGTGTTGCTACTAGCCTAAATTTTTTTTGTTATGTTGGTACACTCTTCATATAAACGTATGTAAAGTTTGATTTTAATCTATCAATTCATTCTTTGTTTACAAGCCATTTTGTATCGACGTGTCACAGTATTCTTTTACAATGAAAAAAATCAAGTATCGTGCAGTGATTGAATTTTTATTTTTGGGAGGTTTAAGAGCAAAGGAAATTTATGAACGAATAAAGTGTATAAGGACGGTCGCCTTTAATTAGTACAGTAGAAAGATGGGTTGCTGGATTAAAATGTGATCGTACAAGCTTTGAAGACGATCCACGTCAAGGACATCCAAAAACAGCAACATTACCAGAAATCGTAAAAAAAATATAGAATATCGTATTGGGAAATCGTCGAGTGACTGAAGAAGATTTAGAAGAAGCCCTAGGCATCTCATTGGGCAGTGTAAGCAGTATTTTGACTTAAGTATTAGATTTCAGAAAGCTGTGTGTACAATGGGTGCCACATTCGCTAGCAATGGAACAAAAACAAAATCGAATGTGACTTTCTCAGCAACATTTAGAGCGTTTTCGAAAGGATACGTGGATTTTGTGCGTCGATTCATCACTATAGATGAGACTTGGGTCTATCATCATGATCCTGAATCAAAACAAGATGCTTAAAAGTGGTGTGAACCAGGTTCTTCGGCTCCGAAACGAGTTCGTGTCCAGAGATCGGCCAAGAAGGTGTAAGCTCAGATTTTGGGATGCGAAAGGAATTTTGTTTGTGGATTACTTGCAAACCGATAAAGCAATAAATTTTAAATATTATTGTAACCTTTTAGACCAGCTGAAGGAGAAAATTCGTGAAAAAAGACCCGGTTTGCAGAAGAAAACAATCCTTTTTCATCAGAACAATGCACCGTGTCACAAGAGCATTTTGACAATGGCTAAAATTTATGAATTAAAGTTCGAATTGTTGGAGCATCCATCGTATTCACCAGATTAGGCCCCTAGCGACTTCCATCTGTTTCCATACCTGAAATAATTCATACGTGGAGAGCGTTTTTCATCAAATGATGAGGTCATAACAGATGTGGAAGCGTATTTTGCAGCCCTTTCAGATTCTCACTTCAGGGATGGAATTCACAAATTGGAATCTCGTTAGAGCAAGTGTATTGATGTTCAGGGAGACTATACTAAATAATAAAGTGTATTTCAAACTATAAAATTGTGTTTTTCTTATCGAACCGCAAAACTTATTGGACAGCCTGGTAGCACTTTTATTAAAAAAAAAATATATAGTAATATAACTTTTCTATATTTTTTTTTGATTTGCATATTAGCATCATCCCGTGTCTCTACTTTTTTAAGCTGCACCGGTGAAAAATGTCATGGCGAAGAGTTGCTAATTTACTTGATTTAGTTGACGATAATGATGTGGATTCCGATCAACACATCGATACAGCACTTTTTATATTCTGACGACGATAGTTCTGATGGAAACTCCCTTCACGATCTAGATAAAGATACCTTATATTGTAAACCTTATCCAGGTTTTTAAAAACATGTAAGGAGTTTTTACACGAAAACACAACAATGATTAGAGTCTAATCATATTTATGATTGACAAAATTATGCTTACAATGATAGCTTTGTTGAAAGTACTAACGATTATATTGTACTAGTTGCTTCAATAATAGTTTCATTTTATCCTCGTATAATAAAAACTCATTAAAACTATATGAATTGTTTTTCCAAGTGCGTTAAAAAACCATATTATTAAAGCAACTTCAGAAAATAATTTCGGACCTAGTATGATTGATCTTGAAAGATTTCTTGTCACTATTTTTAACTTCAGGAAAAGTCAGTGTTATTATTGGTTAAACAATCGGCTTCTACAATGCTCTGTGATCAAAAAACTTATGACAATAAATTAATATTTAGAAAAAAGAAAATAGATAAGATTTTACAAGTTGCAAAACAAAAATGAAAATAATAGGTTACGGAAGATTAGGTATTTATATAACTTATTTCAAGCAAATTGTATGCAATTTAGGTTCTTTTATTACACTTTATCTATTGATGAAATAATGGTAAAATATTTTGGAAAGTTTAGTATAAGACCGTGTATCAGAAGCAAACCGATCAGATTTAGAATAAAGTTATGGGCACTATGTTCTTTTGGTGGATATTTATTAGGTTGCTACAGATGAAATGGCTAATTTAGTAATAAATTTTTAAACAGCTGTAACTTTTTATAAAGACAATTTATTCAATTAAAATAGGTATTAATAGATGCAACACACTTTTCCCAACGAGATACAAGTATATTTATTCCAGTTTCGTAAAAGTCCGAGTTTCTGGTTCGAAGAAACTCCTCGAAGGCATATTTGACAGCAGCTTCATTATTAAATTTTTTTCCTGTCAAAAAGTGATCCAAATGTTTAAAGAAATGGTAATCTGTTCGTGAGAGGTCTAGTGAATATGGAAAGTGAGGAAGAGTCTCATAGCACAACTCGTTTAATTTTTGGACCGTTGTTCTCGATACATGAGGTCGTGAGTTATCATGAAGCAGTATCACTCTATCACTGTTGACAAGAATAGGTTATTGGACTATCAAATTCTGATGCATTTCATCCAGTTGAGCACAGTATTTCTCAGCATTGATGGTTTCGCCAGGTTGCAGGAACGAATAGTGGATAACTCCAGCTACAGACCACCAAACAGTAACCATTATTTTCTTTAGATAAAGGCTTGGTTTCAACAAGTGTCTTGGCGCTTAATCGGCATCTAGCCATTAGGCTGATCGGCGACGATTATCGTAGAAAATCCACTTTTCATCGCAGGTCACAATGCGGTGCAAGAACGGTTCCTTTTTGTTGCGGGAGAGAAGAGAACTTGAAATCTCCATTGGACACGTCATCTTTTGCTCGGTAAGATCATGCGGAACCCTTTTATCAAGCTTTTTCACTTTTTCAAGTTGTTGCAAGTGGCGGCAAACTGTCGAATTGTGAGCGCCTCATTTTTCAGCAAGATCCCTTATGGTTTGGCGGGGGTCAGACTCCACTAATGTACGCAGCTCGTCGTTATCGATCGATGGTCCTGGGTGTCCACGTGGCTCATTCCTAAGGTCTATATCTCTGGATCGAAATTTTTCGAACCACCGCCGAGTGGTTCGTTCGCTTACTGCATCAGGCCTAAATGCGCTGTTAATATTCCTCGTTGCTACCGTTGCGTTGTGCCCTAATTTAAATTCGTATAGTAAAAGTAGCCGTTTTTGATTCACTTCCATATTACTTTCTCTTTTTGTTTTTACGATCACTATGAAGTGTAAAACAGAAATGACCCCATAAACCAAGGTGGCAGTATTTATACTTCAATATGTCATATCATTTGCACCGCCTTGTGCCAACATAATACACTACAATTGCAGCCAACTTTATGTCATTGCTAAGTCGGCCATTTCATCTGCAGCAACCTAATATATTTATGATTTTGATATCTACATAGGCACATCTGGTACCAATGCGCGTAATGTATTACTTTCATTATGTTTAGGATCAAGAGTAATAATCAAATTGCTTCAACGTCTATTGAGAACTACTCGAAAAGAAGAGCTAAGCAAATATCATGTATATTTTGATCATTTATATTCTTTTTCTGATTTGATGATACGTCTAAAAAAATTAAACATCAACAACAGGAACAGTTCGACAGAATCGTGTAAAAACGAAAATTGATATGCCAAAAAAATCAGAAACAGGAACTACTATTTTAGTTCGAGAAGCTAATTCTAATTTGATTTATATAACTGTCATGGACTTTAAGCCAGTAACTTTAATCCTATCTACATATAAAAATGAACTAAAGGTTGAAATGCAGAGATGGCATGAGAAGTCTAAGAAATCCATTCTTTTTCCGTATGCATTTCTTATGTATAATAAAAATATGAAAGGGGTCGATCTTCATGATCCATATTGTAATGCTTTAATGCCTTCAATTCGAAGTACATAAAAAGTGGACATGGTGTTTCTTTTTACGGCCTTATCAATTCAAACTTATTTTAGCCAATTCTGCAATCATTTACAATAAACTTCATATTGATGATAAAAGGTTATTAAGATATCGTACAAGAAGTATGTTAATATTATATAGAGAAGTTCTCTAGTACTACGTGATCTGGATGACAAAAAATGATTTCTCCATTACCGGATAAACATGAGATGAAGATAGGGCCACGTAGAAAATGTAGCATACCGATGTGTTCTGTAAGGGTTGAGAAATTTTGTTCTAAATGTAAAAAGTATCTGTGTGAAAGTTACGAAAATAATCACTCATAATTTTACCTATGCCTCTAATAATGCATTTGTTTATATCATTTTTATACTAATAATTTTGAGTCTGATGAAAAAACATCGTAAAGGTTTTCTTCATAATCTTTCTCGTAGATTTGTTTGCCGCTTTTAGTTTTCAAAATTACAAATTTTTATTTATTTGTTTTAATAGATTTTTATACACAATTGCGAATAATAAAAGAAAAAACATCGGTACTTTATTTGGCTATTCCACAATCCAATAATTAGTTTGATCCTATCTAGACTAGATTTGGCTCAGAATTTAATGGGTTAATGTTTTAATATCACAGTCATAGATTTTTTTTTTAATATATGATATGTCACGTATCATTGCTGGATTATCTCTTTATTTGCTGACGTATAGGATACTATCTTTTTCAGGTTAATCATTTGTCTGGGATATTGCATGCTTCTATTACGTTAGCGAAAACTCGATAACGATCCTTCAAAAAATAGTCGCTGTGATTTTTTTAAATTAAAATTTTTTTTTTTTAATTTTCTTTGACACCATCTAATAATTATCCAAAATATGCTAAAAGTGTACAAAATCAGTCTCTGAGTCACAGAAAAATAAATCTCATGGTAGTAATGCTACTGTTTCTGATTATTTTTTAGGTTGCTGCAGATAAAATGGCCGATTTAGCAATGACATAAAGTTGGCTGCAATTTTAGTGTATTATGTTGGCACAAGGCGGCTCAAATGATATGCCATATTAAAGTATAAATACTGCTACCTTGGTTTATGGAGTCATTTCTATTTTGCACTTCATAGTGATCGTGAAAACAAAAAGAGAAAGTGAACATGGAAGTGAATCAAAAACGGCTACTTTTACTATACGAATTTAAATTAGAGCACAACGCAACGGAAGCAATGAGGAATACCAACAGCGCATTTGGGCCTGATACAGTTAGCGAACAAACCACTCGGCGGTGGTTCAAAAAATTTCGATGCGGAGATATGGACCTTGGTAATGAGCCACGTGGACACCCAGGACCATCGATCGATAACGACGAGCTGCGTGCATTAGAGGAGTCTGACCCCCGCCAAACCATAAGAGATCTTGCCGAGAAATTAGGCGTTAACAATTCGACAGTTTGCCGCCACTTGCAACAACTTGGAAAAGTGAAAAATCTTGACAAATGGGTTCTGCATGATCTTACTGAACAAAATATGACGTGTCGAATGAAGATTTCAAGTTCTCTTTTTTCCCGCAACAAAAAGAAACCGTTCTTGCACGAATTGTGACCTGCGATAAAAAGTGGATTTTATACGATAATCGTCGCTGATCGGCCCAATGGCTAGATGCCGATGAAGCGCCAAGACACATGCCGAAACCAAGCCTTCATTTAAAGAAAATAATGGTTACTGTTTGGTGGTCTGTAGCTGGAGTTATCCACTATTCGTTCCTACAACCTGGCGAAACCATCAATGCTGAGAAATACTGTGCTCAACTGGATGAAATGCATCAGAAATTGATAGTCCAATGACCTATTCTTGTCAACAGTGATTGAGTGATACTGCTTCATTATAACGTTTGACCTCATGTATTGAGAACAATGGTCCAAAAATTAAACGAGTTGTGCTATAAGACTCTTTCTCACCTTCCATATTCACCAGACCTCTCACCAGCAGATTACCATTTCTTTAAACATTTGGATCACTTTTTAACAGGAAAAATATTTAATAATGAAGCTGCTGTCAAAAATGCCTTTGAGGAGTTTATTCGAACCAGAAACTCGGACTTGTACAAAACTGGAATAAATATGCTTGTATCTCGTTGGGAAAAGTGTGTTGCATCTATTGGTACCTATTTTGATTAAATAAATTGTCTTTATAAAAAGTTAAAGCTGTTTAAAAATTTATTACTAAATCGGCTATTTCATCTGCAGCAACCTAATACAAGTTATGTGTTATTTTCCTGAAAACAAGTATCTTGATAGTAGTGTTATATTTTTGTAGTCGAGCATGTAGTACCTACTAAGATAGCTTAAATATTTAGAGATAAAGCTCTTGAAGAAGTTCTGAATAGAGTAGCAGAAAAATTCAATAGTTTACGTTAGAATAGTTTTATACGATGAACCATACTTACAATCACGTTATAGTATTGGATTGCTTGTGAAAGTGCACAAGAATTTGGTTGTTCCTATAGAATGACACTTGAATTTGAGGTTTAAAAAATATAATTATGTATAAGTTACTTCCATTTTCAAGAAAGATAAGAATTTAGATACAAAGCTGATCCAAAATTAATTGTATTTTATGAGTCTGAAGAAAATAGTCGGATAATGTTTAACAAAACAGATAATATTAAAATTAAAATTTATGATTAACGAATGATTATAGAAAAACATTTGCTTTTTTATGATGGTAAGCTGTTACACGGAATTTTCAAGGAAGAGTATCCAGAGTATAAGATTGGGCGATCGAAATTTTCTCAGCTGCAGCCTAAATGATGCGATATTGCTAGAAGTTTAGGAACGCATAGTGTTAGTGTTTGCATGATATTCGTACATTAGAGTGCAAAGAACAATGATAAATGCTACGAACTAGAAAAAGCTAATAAAAGTTTTAAAAATTAAATTAAATGACTTTAAAGATTGCATAAATTACATTTTGTGCAGGAAGAGTACTACTTTGAGAAGAATTGTTTTTTGCTGAACTGTCTAAAACGCCCTAAAATGAAAGAATTCTCTAAACTTGTTACTAGATTACTGGAAAAAAATAAAATAGAACAGTTAATATTGAGTAAATGGGAATCTATAAATCTAAATACAATATTATATGAAATCATATCATGAAAATAAATGTCTTGAATTTTATTAAATTACCTGTCTTGTGATTGACTGAGATGTTGCAAATAATCTATCACTGGTATCACTTCCACAGCTAGAACTTTCACTTAGCTCTATTGAGAGTTTTCTAGTAGCATGAGGGCTGGATGATGCTCCTTTATAGGAAGTTCCCATTTGAAGCATATTAGGTTTCCCACAAATTTGTGATTGAATATGCTCACAAATTCTTCGAAATCGTCGTATGTTTCCTAAAAAATAGAAAATTATTAAAAAAATTATTATTCTCAGACTTCTTTATTAATATTCTAATTTTTTTAATGTGTTTAGTTTTAAAATTAAAATAATACTTTAATGACAATAATAATATACATATCTACAAGTATGTACAATATAAAGAAAGTTCTAATACCTTTTGTAAGAGTTTAAATACGTAGCAATACGTAATAGTTTATCGATAGAAATACATGACATTATTTTGAACTATATCTTTTATTATATTCTTTAATTTAAATGTATATATTATTACGAAAAAAGGTGAGCTTTTTATCTATGTATGAAAAGAAAAAAGTATATACATATTGAATAAAGAAAAATTAAATAATATGTTAGTAACAAGAGTAACATATTCAATATGCATATTGTAACGGGGTTAAGTTAGATAGTAGTTAAGGCACGCGTATCAATAGACCTTAGCCGTCATACAATGGCACTCCAAACAGTGCCGATCCGCGTACAATCTCGAACCCTTCTCGGATTCTACTTTCCTGCTATGTGGTAAGCCCTTTTCTAAGGCCCAAGGCCGGTCTCGTCTTCTACCGGGTTCGATAACTCAGAGTGCGTGTCAACTGATAGTCGGCACGCTCGCGGGGGCGGCGGTATTCGGGAAAGTCACGATAATAAGAAATAATAAATGATAAGGCGCACCCGTTATGCGCAAATCGTCATTTATTAGTAAAATCAGCCAATATTAACAAATTTGATTTGAAAACCTTTACCGCGGGTTGCATAAATAAAAATAATACCAGGTGTAGAAGTATGAAATCAGAATTTCCCTATATATGGTGCTAGGTATCAGTGTAGAGACTGCAAGGCCGCTTCTGTGGCGACATCATTTTCCTCAAACAGCTGACGAAGATCTTTAACATATAACAACCGAAGTTCCATACGCCAGCATATTATTCTAAAACCTCAAACATTTCGAGTTTTGTGCCAACAAACTACAATTTGAGGACAGCATTGGTTTTTTGTTATTATTTGAAAAAAGCTGCTGCAGAATCGCATCGAGTGCTTGTCAAAGCTTACGGTGAACATACTCTCGATAAAACACAGTATTTTAAGTGGTTTAAAAAATAAGTTGTGATTTTGACATGAGAAACGAAGAGCATGGGAAACAACCGTAAAAGTTCGCAAACAATGAATTGTAAGTCTTATCGGATGAAGATGATACTTAAACTCAACAAGAACTCGCGGATCAATTAAATGTGACGCAGAAAGCCGTTACCATTCGTTTGGAAGCCTTGAAAAAGATTTAAAAAGTGAAAAAATAAGTTCTACATGAACTGAATGAAAAACAGCAAGAAAATCGAAAAACCACTTATGAAATGCTGCTCGACAGATACAAACGAAAGTCATTTCTATATCGAATTGTAACAGATGATGAAAAATGGATACATTTTGAGAATCCTAAGCGTCGGAAATCATGGGCGAATGCTGGCGAACCATCGACATCCACTGCAAGAATAAATAGCTTTGGAAAGAAAACAATGATCTGTGTTTGGTGGGATCAGAAGAGTGTAATCTATTACACCATATTATGAGCTGCTAAAACCTGATAAACCATTAACATTAATCGCTAACAACAGCAAATAATTGATTTAAATCGACCATTTAAAGTTACACAAAGTCAACACAAAGTCATTTTGCTTCATGATAATGATAAAGTGGATCAAGAAAAGGATCAAGGCATTCATGGAGAAAGTACTAGCGCATGCGGCTTATTCTCCAGATTTGGCTCTCTCAGATTATCATCTGATCACTTTTCAATAGGATACGCTCTCGCTGCACAACGCTTCAATTCAAATGAAAATGTACGAAAATGGCTTGATAACAGGTTCGCTTTGAAAGAAGAACTGTTTTTTGACGTAGCATTCATAAACTGCTAGAGAGGTGGAAAACAATATAAATAATAATGAAGATTATTTTCAATAAAATATTTATTATTTTCAAAAAACAGACGTATAATTTTCACAAAAAAATTCCAGTTTTATACTTCTATATCTGGTGTATGCGCACTTTATTTAAACAGGATGCACTCACCGCGCATGTGTGCCAGGCCTCTTCTCGGTTAACCTATTGAACCGTGAGTCAAATCTAGGCTAGATAGCATCAAACTAACTATTAGATTGGTGGAATAACCAAATAAAGTGCCCGTATTTCTTCTTCTACCATTTGCAATTGCTTATAAAAATTTATTAAAACAAATAGATCAAAAATTTGTTATTTCGAACTAAAAGCGGCAATCAGTTCTACAAGAAAACTTATGAAGAAAATCTTAATGACGTTTTTTTGTCAGATTTTAAATTGTTAGTGTAAAAATGATATAAACAAATGCATTATAAGAGGCATAGGTGAAATTACGAGTGATCATTTTCGTAACTTTTATACAGATATTTTTTACATTTAAAACGAAATTTCTCAATCCTTACAAAACGCATCGGTATGCTCAATATTCTACGTGGCTCTGTCTTTATCTCATGTTCATCCGGTAATGAAGAAGTCGTTGGTTGTTGTCTTAACCATTGATTATTAGAGTAATATTAATGCTTGCAATATTTATAATTTTTAATTCATCCTTTTCTTTCAAAATGCCGCTTTCGTTCATTCGGTTGCAACGTAATCGCTAGCTCGGCCGAGGAATACGTTCATCCACGAAAGCACTTACGGCTTGCAGACTGACGGCAGTAAAATAGCACATTACTCTAGTGAAGCGAAAAAGAACAGATCTTGAAATTGTTATCGTCAACGCATCAACTCCCAAAAACAACATATCATTACTTCAGAACAATTTACAAGAGAATTAGTGGTATGAAATGAAGATAATTATAAAATACTATTGTCAATTAAATAGAAGTAAGCCCCAGGTGTGAAATTATAGCTATTATATTCGGAAGCTTTAACAGGCTCGCGTCCGTTGGAACATACAACTCGCGCGCTATTATGTTAGTTTTTTTTTCTTTTGTTTTATCATTCATTAAAACCTTATTACATTTTTTCATGTATTTTTTTTAATCTTATTATTTTTCTTTATTTATCTTAATAAAATTGAACTCCCGAGTTTCTTTACTATTTAATAATCAGAGTTTATTTAAATATAACCCTTACTAATGATACGTCGTTTGCTAAAATAAAAATACTGTCTGTCAAAGAAGTACCGGGAATTTTTAATTAAAACAACATTTTTACGTTTAATAATCAAAATTTATAGGGTCGCCCTCAAAATAGGCTCCATTTGCTCCGATACATCTATGCCAACGGCACTTCCAATCATCGAGACATTTTTTATAGGCGCTTTCCGGGATGGCCTACAGCTCGCGCGCTGAATTTTGTTTTATGGCTTCAATCGACTAAAAACGGGTACCACAGAGCGGCAATTTAAGTTTCGGGAAGAGGAAGAAGTCACAGGGAGCCAAATCCGGCGAAAACGGTGGTTGTTCAAGCATGTTCGTTGAGTTTCTAGCAAGAAAGTCGGTCACAATCGTAGCTCGGTAAAATGCGCGTTATCGTCGTGCAAAATCCACGAGTTGTTCGCCCACAAATTTGGCCGCTTCTTACGAATACGCTCACGCAAACGTTTCATAACGCCTAGGTAATACTCTTTGTTTACCGTCTGACCCTCTGGAATGAATTAGTAGTGCACCACGCCACGAATTTCAAAGAAAACAATGAGCATCACCTTCACTTTTGAGCAGCTTTGGCGTTGTTTGTTCGGTTTCGGCTCGTTTTTTCCCACCCATTTCGATGCTTGCTGGCTTGTTTGCATATCGTACTCGTACACTCACCCACATTTCGTTACCAGTTATGATGCATTCCATAAATGCGGGATCGGAATTGGCATGATCCAGCATGTCCCAAGCGACCTGTTCGTCATAGCGTTTTTGAAGAAAATTAAGCTCTTTTGGAACGAGTCTTGCGGCCACCTTTCTCATGCCCAAAATATTGATTTAAATCGTACGTGTGGACTCATGGGATATCTCAAGTTTATGTGCTATCTCTCTCAAGTTCGTATGACGGTTTTTAAGCACCATTTCCTTAATTTTATCAACGTTATCTGCGGTCGAAGCCGTCGATGGGCGTCCGGAACGAGGCAAGTCTTCGACGACTTCACGACCCTTCTTGAAGGCTGTATACCACTTATACGCACGGGTTTTCGATAGTGCTTTATCACCAAAAGCCTTTTGCAACATTCTCAATGCATCGGCACACGAAATTTCATTCGCAACACAAAATTTTAGACAAATTCTTTGTTCAACGTAATCACCCATTGTAAAAAATCGGCACGCACTATTGACATCGACTGACTTAATCAGCTACTGTAAACACACTCGTTGACAGATTCCGCTCAAACTTGGCATAGTCATTGGGGACAGTTGTACCAACCTAGAAAAAAAATTTTACCTGCCTAAATTGCCCCGCCAGATTTAAATCGATAATTCCCGGTACTTTTTTGACAGAATGTAAGTTAGTTCGTAATAGCATAAACTAATGTTATAATGTTTATATTTTATAAAAATAATATTTTGATATTCTTGTTATTTTATTTTATGTTGTAACAGCATAAAATAATATGATTTATGGAACATAGTATAATAAATGATAGCAACTACAATTTTTTTTGCTTTTTCTTTTCTTTTACAAATAATGGCTACTTAAAGCCAAATAACTTACGAGACTTTTAATAAATATAGTATTGTTAATGAATTTTAATAATTTTTAAAGTACAAGATATTAACTAAAATATATACTTGTCAACTCTACTATTGAGCAATCTATTGGCAAAACAATCGGATTTAATAATTCAGAATCTGGATTAAGTAACATTGAACTTATCAATGAGCAGAGCTAGCACGGCAATATGTGTATCAGTTTTCTTCCTTAATGCATTCAGAGCGTTGAATCACTCTATGCAGACGTTGCCGGTTTGAAACGACATTATGACAATTTTGTCTACCTCGTTACCCATAGGTGTACGAGTAAATAAAAATTGTAATTTTCGTTGCTCATTTGAGCACGTATAATAAAAAAAAAAAGAATGCTTTATAGTTGTTAAGAATGACCTATTGTAAAAACATAGATGATATATATTGTAAAATTTATAAATATTATATATTGTATATTCCATCATATGTAATAAAAATTAATAGTATAGTATGTGTATATATATAAAGGGTGATTCATTATGAGGTTTGATTTTCAATAGCTTTTTTTTTACAGATCACGCGTGACTCCTGTCAAACTGTAATGTAATTTTTATTCAGTATTGTTTAATAAGTCATCATGGAAAGACTTACACCGCAACAACGTATCCAAATTGTTTAGCTGTATTACGAAAATTAGCGTTCTGTGAGAAATGTTTTTTGTGCTCTTAGAGCAACTTATGGTGTGTATCGTCGACCTACCGAAACCACTATAGCCTAAACCATCCGCAAATTTGAAACCCAGCATACATTATTGGATGATACTCGACCGATTAAGATTAAGCTGTTGAAGAGCTTCAACAGCTACTACTAAAGCCACAGAAATGCATAGTTTAGTGTGGTTTATGCGCTGGTGGAATCATCAGTCCATATTGTTTTCAAAATGAGTCCGGTTAGAACGTAACCATCAATGGCGACCGCTATCGCACCATGATAACGAATTTTTTGCTACCTGAAATTGAAGCCCGTGGTATCGGTGAACTTTGGTTTCAACAAGACGGCGCTACTTTGAATACAGCGAGAGAAACAATGGACTAATTGATAAATTATTTTGGTGAGAACCTGATTTTACGTTTTGGACCAGTAAATTGGCCGCCTAGATAGTGTGATACACCTTTAGAATATTTTCTTTGGGATTACACGAAGTCTCCGGTCTTTAGGGATAAGCCAGCTTCAATCGACGCTTTGCAAGCCAACATTACTCGTGTCATTCGCGAGATACTAGTCGCTATGCTGGAACGCGTCGTCCAAAATTGGACCCTCAGGATAGACCATTTACGGTGTAGTCGCGGTCAACATTTAAATGAGATAATCTTCAAAAAGTAAATGTCATAGGTCACAATAAAATTTTTACTATAGAATTCAACTTTATGCCTTTTATTTGAGATTAAAAACCAAACCTCATAATGAATCAACCTATATATTCCTATCAACATTTTCCTTAAAAAAATAAGGGTTAATTAAATATCCGTTGATGATTTCATATCACACTACAAGCTCCAATGACTTTGATGATTAACAGTTCTGTACCAATAAGGATTTTCATTCGACCAATAATGGCAATTATGCTAATTGAGTTTTTGTCACTAAGAAATTAAGCCCTATCAAAAAAGCACGAAATTGAGAAAATCTGGATCATTCTCTATCATCTGCTAAGCCCATTGTCAAAATACAATACACAAAACAAGTCGTTCTTGAAAATGATGAAACTGTAATTCTTGAACTAAGGTTACCTGATAATCATGATATTTAAGGACTTTCAGAATTCTCAAGTCTTTTCTTGGTATACCAATTACTCTTTTATCTCAGTGATTGCTATTATGATGATCAAGATAACCGATTGCAAGAATAGTTACAACACGAGCATCGTTCTTATCGTATTTATTGCACCACGAGCTTTTTCAGTAAGTCGGCTTATTGTCCTATGATCTAGGTGTTGTCTTTCTAGGAAGCGTTTAGCGTAAGATCTTGCCGCATAACGATAATTATTATGATTTTAACCTACCGAAACCATCATCATATCAACAATGTCGTTGAGCTAATGCTTAGCAATTTTAAGAACTGTTCATTACCTTTATTGAATTTGAATGATAGAATGATAATTGAAACCTCAAAGTCTGACAAAACAAAATAAGTTGAAAAATGACCAAAACTATATTAATAATTCCCTTTTTTTAGATTTTCGGATTAAGATATATAAAATATTTGTAATCGCTAGATAAGTTGTTAGACATTTTCATAGTTTTTTAATAATATAGTACATTATTCTTTAATAGTATGGTATGATATTGCGAAAAAAAATAAAGAATACTAAAAATCCTTAGTACATACATGTCTCATTAAAATTTTGAATATCCGTCTCATAAATACTTTGTTTGGTTGTTCGATCAATTTAATTTTCTCATAGTTATAAAACATGACTCAATATTTCTTTAATTCTTTTCTTTTTTTAAAAGTTTGTGAGATTTCGATTAACATTTTATTATCTTTATTTTCTTAAGGTCAAAAACAGCTCTAGAAGTAGCTGACTATCAGCCCAATGAGGATGTGAATATAATAATGATTTTAGAGGTTAAACGTTATCGTGCTACAACAATTATGATTTTTTTTTTATCTTTATTTCCATAATTTTATTTCCAAGTATTATTCTAGCTACTATAACTAGCTTCGCTTTCTTAACTATCTTCACTTCGTCGATTTTTCGCGTGGTTTTCCCTGTTATTCTCGGCATTTTCACGGCATTTCCTGCTTTCATTACATCCGTTGGATCTTTTTTCATCGTTTCGATTATTTTCTTTCCTCAGTCGCCTGGAAATTTCAGCGCATCTCTTTAGTTTTTTTCTTATTTATCTATTGCTGTTCGCAATCGCGGTTTTGTGGTGTGCTTTGATGTAGATTTACTGCGTTTAACGATTTAATTGATTGTATTCTTGCACGGAGTTTTCTCTCCTTGATTCATCATTTTCGTTACTTGACTCGTACGTTTCTTCTTTAATATTAGCTAATCTCTTTGGTTCAAGTTAACGTGGCCATATCCCTCTTGACGTACTTGAAGTATCCTGTATATGGGGTGGATCTTTGATCACGGTTAGTGTAAAATTTGAGTCCTGCGAGTCGTATCTAAACGCTGTTATTGGTGTCGTTTTTCGCGGTAACGAATATAACCTCCAGTACGTTTTCTGTTTCTTTAATGACGTCTGCACTGTAGATCTAGATGGTAGGTACGTAGCCACTTTGCGTACGGTAAGCACTCACTGATGCACTTATATCGATAGTCTCGAGACGGTGCAAGATAGCTGCTAGTTCCATTGTCGTACTGTACATTGTCGTCCGTTTTGTACGCATCATAGTTGACGATACGGATGTATAATGTAGAAAATGCGATGTGTTACCAGAAAGAAGCATAACAAGCCTTCTTACCCGGTGCTTATGCAATAAGCGTATTCTAACATTAATTCCAGCAATGATTAAAAGCGAGTATTCCATAGAATATAGAAAATGCAAAGTTGCATTATATAGAAATCCATGCCTTAGAGTCATCACAGATTGTAAACTAAAAAATAGTCAGGAGCCTCTCAATGGTTGGATTGGTAGAGCGCTGGACTCTCGATCCAAAGAACAGAATTTGATTCCTGTCTCTACCGACTAATAAAAACACTACTGATTTTTCATCTATTAGTTTTCCATATTTATATAAATAACATATTACTATTTTCTGATCATCATTTAATACATTTATCCAATAATTAAATTAATATAAAATAAATCTAAAATGTCTTATATTAAATAATTTGAATGAAAAGTATTAATGTTTGATATTATAATTGTAATGTAATGTCGGCTTGTAAAGACGCGCATGGCGTGCCTCCGGTAATAAATACAGCTTGTCACCCGGATAGAAATTTTAATTATGTTGTCTGTTTATTGTGCAACGGAGTTTTTTGTAAAAGTGACTTTTTAATTAAGCAAGAAAAGGGAAAAGGCTTCTTTGTTACTAATTCCCTAGTAATATATTCGGGCCACAACATAACCTATAATAATAAGCATGAGAGTGATATCCTTAAATATAACTTGTAACGCTACTGGGGATCAGAGTGGCGTACAAATGCAGGGAAGCGGGCGAGTTGCTTACTAGTAAAGTTTAAAAATCACAAATTTAAAACAAGCAACACAACAAACACCATTTATTTGACTTAACTTTAATACAATAATTTATCTCGCGTTTTACGCGATCCCAGGGCGCCAGCTGCACACTTGTAGCGCGGTTCCGTGCGCGAAAATTCCGTTCACGCGGCTACCTCACAACTAGAGCGGTCGCGGGCATACAACGCCTAAAATTCTAAAATGGCGCGTAGCACGCGTCGCGGTCGCACACACACAGCCGAGTACGAAACGGAGACGATTTACGGACGGGATGCCTCCTGGTATCAGCTACTGCACCTGGGGCACTTACCAGATATTTGATACGCACTCGAATACAAAAAGGAACGATTCGCCCGCTTGTACACGCTCGTTTTAAACAATTTTTTGTTCGCGAATGCGGAGTCGAACGGAGAAATAAATGCTTGCGACTATGGCACCGAAAGGAGTGTACAGATGCTCTCTTATCGTGACTTCTCGCGAAAACGGACCCTGACGGAGTGAACGGGAAATCTTGGAGCGGCACGTTCGCGAGCGCGGATTTTAGATAAACGTTGTGCGCCGGCGCAACGTGCGTGTAAAATACGTTACGCGACATGGCCGCCGCGCGCACTCAGCGCTGTCGGCAGTTGACACCACCGCGCGCCAGCAGCGCGCGTTTTAGGTTATCCGCTCGCGAGTGCTCGTGTTGTTTATATTTTCCCTGGAGCGGCGAGAATCTTCTCCCGATGTCTAGAGAGTCGAAGTAAGTCGGCGCGTTCCATGGCTGGTAGGCGTCAACTCATTTTTTCCTCTTCTCTCTCTTTTACATGTGCGGCATAGCGGCGTATCAGAATGATAGGCGGCTGAGAAGACGAGGCGGCGGTGCCGGGGATAACAATGGCTTGCTAGCAGCGGCAGGGAGGCAACGCTCCTAGACACGCCCAGGTACGTAATTACTTGCACGGAGGAGCTGTGCTTATGTATTTCCTTGCTTCCTAACCGCTCCTAACTAACTGCTGCTATTACTTTCTTCTTCTTTTAATTACTGTCTGGGAGTTTACATGTAAGGAACAATGACAAAGACAGGAAGGAGCTTGGAGAAGGGACCCTGCTGCAGTGTGTGTAAGCACTGCTACGCCTAGCCATGGGCTCCTGAGACTGGCTCCTTGCTAGAGCCTATACTTGTGCTCTGAACCCCTGTATCTGGAGAAGGTATAGTATACACAGCCCTGCGTAGCTATTCTTAACGGCAAGCGTGGCAGTCCTGCGAGACTGCCTAGATTGTAAGGGGTAGTGTGGGCTACAAGGAGGCTTACAAGCCATGCTTTAGCCTACTTATGTAACTGGTGCAAAACACCACGTCACAAACTATGTTGATATATTGAAACTTAAAATGGAAATTTTAAATCAAGAATTGCAAAATTATGCTGTTGTGAAGGTGGATGATTTGCAGGAGAAGCAGAGTGATAAATCTATATGTAAGGAGACTATTGGCAATTATGGGGAAGTATTGTACAATCACAACTATGGCATATTATCCATTGGCTCTTTAAGTAGTGAAGTTAAAAAGTTAGAAAAGCAAAATGCTAAATAAATTAAGTATAATAAAAAATTAATTGAAAATAATAAATTTTTAAGAAAAGCTGTTGAAAATGTGCGCAATGTAAATAATCTTGAATATTCAATTGTTACTAGAATAAATCTGGATTTATTGCCTAAGAAGGTAACAAATAATGCTTCTATTATTTTAAAGCCTCAAAGAAATTATATAGATGATGCTTTTGTAAGCATTAAAAAAACTATACTAAAATCTGTAAAAATGCCTATAAATGGAATCAGAAAAAGTAAGCAAGGTGTTATTATTAAATGCAGTGAGGCAAACAAAGATGAAGTGAAGCCAAAGCTTGAAAATGATTTTAAAGATAACTGTAAAGTACACCTTTTGAAAAAAAAGAATCCTCTTATAAAAGTATTTAATATTGAAAACGATTTATCTGATGAAGAACTAGCTCACGACATTAGTGCTAGAAATAATATGGAGATGCACACTTTCAAGATTATTCATGTTAACAAGAAAAATGATCAAGGTGTAAAAAATGTTTTAATTAGTCTTAACCCTGATAGTTACTTTAAAACGGTAAGACAAAATGGATTATTCATTGGATATTAAAAGTGCAATTATAACGACCACCTAACCTTGCTCCGCTGTTTTAAATGTCAAGGTTTTAATCACATTACTAAATTTTGTTATAAAGTGGGTGAAATATGTATTTTTTGTGCTAAATCACACAAATCTAATGACAGTGTTAATAAGGAAGTTTTAAAATGTGTAAACTGTATCAATGCCAATAAATACTAAATTGATAAAAGAAAAACAGATAACAGAGTAACTGATATTTGCAATTGTGACACATACAAGAATAAGTTCAACATAACTGTAAATAACATAAATTAAGTGAAACCGATGTTTTTGTTTACAAGGACTCAAGTGGAAAATAGAAAGCCTCCATTGCATATAAATGAACGAAACGGTTTAAGATTCTGACCATATGCGTGATGAAGAATCTTTTGATAGTGTTCAAGAATTTAATGAACATCAGTTGTTTAAAAAGTGTAACTTTAGTGTATTGCATCTAAATATAAAGATTATAAAGAAAAATCAAAATGAATTAGAACTCTTCATTAATTTATTCAAGATTAAGCCTCAGGTAGTTGTCTGCTTCGAAGCATGGCTTAGACAAAGTCAAGGTTTCATATCTATACCTAGTTACACTACATACAAGAATGATGGATGCTTGAACCAGAATGATGGTGTTATTATGTACGTTAAGGAGGGCATTCAACATTCTGTTATAGTAGAAATTATTAATAAACTTAAAATTATAAGTGTTACTGTGCAATTAGCTGATAGAAGTATATTTAAAATATCAGGTTTCTATAGATGTTTTTAATATAAAGAAGATGAATTTGTAGAAAATATGAAAAACTACATACTTTTAAATAAAAAAATTTTAAATCATACAGTATTAGGTGATTCGAATATTAATACTTTAAAATTTATTGAATTAAACATGACATATTTAAAAAATTTTATGAAAAACTAATATTCTCCATATATAAATAATGTGACTGGACCTGGACTAATAAATGATAATGGTACCACATATCAATGGTAAACATAGATACATTACTATACTCCTGAGACCAAACAACAATCTAAACAATGGGTTACCAGGGGGGAATCTGCACCAAAAAAGGCGAAGACCGTTCCTTCGGCCGGAAAAGTTATGGCACATAAAAAAATAGACCAATATGGCTGCAACTTAGTGTGTGTTCATTTAAGAGATGCTACTAACTAAACATGACCTCGATACGTGCCGGTGGTGCCATCTTTTGGACTTTGCACGAACTTTTCAAACGACTCTCGTAGAGGGTATCAAGGAAATAAAATACTTGGAGTGGACAAAAAGTCAGGACGAGGCAGGGATTGTTGCGGACTCGGAGACGCTGCTGGATACAGGTATGTGGTTGATCGTTACACAGGGGTGCCGGCAAACTTAGGATGAGTGAAAGTGAATGCCCAACACATATGGATTATTTCTGTCTCCATGTCACAAGCGGCTGTGGCCATTGGGGGGTAGCCAGTGTCCTGATCACCCCTTCTACGCTTGGAGGTAACCGCGTTCGGAGACGGTCAGGTATACTGGGGTAACAATGTTCGTTTTATAGAAGCCATAAATATAACAACACAGTCAGAAGAAGCATTTCATTAATCATTTCATTAGGAAAAACACACTCACGCGACACCACCCAGATCAAGAACTTACTTAGTTCCTAACGTCTACAGTAAAACCAGTGCAGAGGGATAGATCTAGCAGTCATTCTAAAAAAAATGATCGATTAGAAAACGGTTCAAAAAAGACAATAAAACATCAACACAAAATCGACTACATCAAACATATCAAGAAGTTCTATATAGACTTGATAAAAATGTTGGATACATCAATAAGGTCTTAGACAATATGTACAAATCAAGAATTAAAAGACATAGCCAGTAGACTGGCTTTGTAAATTGTATAATTGTACTCAAGAAGCTCGGCAGAATGTCTAGGATCGACATCCAATAACAAAATAGAGGGTGACGTACAAACAGCACTTCGTACCAAAAACGAAGAACTCCGACAAAAGTTGGCGAATATTAAAAAAATAAATAACGACAGAACCGCTTGTCGGAAATGCCAGAAAACACAAGATATAGCTGCAAAAAGGATGGAGCTCAAGCAAAATCAGAACTTCGGAACCTTCCAAACTATTAGGGAGAAAAATGGACCGAGGGAATCGTCTCACGCGTGAGAGAGCAACTGAAGCATATTACCGTTACTAACGTAGACCACAAGGTGCTAATACGTGTGACAGACATTTGAAATCTGACTCAAAGAAATGTTAAGATGGCCATAGATTAGCTGAGAGGGAAAAAGGGGATAAACCAAAAATAGAGAAGATGGGGCTTTCTAAACGACAAGGGCGATATCATGCAAAACTCACTATATATTACGCCATAATTGTTGATGACATTACAAATACGCCCAATGATATAGTTATTTTCAACAGCCTTGAGTCCGTCAAGGCAATGGTGCTCCAGTCCAGGGTGAAAAGAATTGCATTTTCTGTTACAAATTCGGTAAACGGGCAACAGATATGCAGACTTATTAGGACTTTAAATAAATCCTTGCTGTTACTTCAAAGATGGCAGTAGCAGTACTCTGCGTATGGAATTTCGAATGATGACGCACTTACAAGGAAGTACTGTATCTAACCTTAATTTTCAGTGTATGATAGTTCACTTCAGTGTAAAGAAAGTGATGTTTTATTGGTTCTGACAATGTCTACTTTTGTATCAAATAAAGTGTATTTGCGGTGAATTATATCACACTATTTTATTTAAAAGAAATCTGCAGCTGAAGCACCCAAAATTCTTGTTGAAACTTACAGTGACAATGCTCTGTCGGATACCGCATGCAAACTGGTTTCGACGCTTCAAAAATAATTATTTTGAACTTGAGGATAAAGATCTTTCTAGTGCATCGAAAAATTCAAAGATGAAGAATTTGAGGAATTACTAACCACAGCTACAGAGTATGAAAATCGGTTAGGTGAGATGCTATGTAATTGAGAGAAGAAGAGAGACAAAATGCTTTAGATGTTGACAATATAGGTACAACAAAGCGCACCGTAATGGCTCTAAAAGAAATAATTTGTCTGAGCTGTGAAAAAAAAGGACATGAGGCTTTAAAATATGAAAATCACCCCTTTCGTATAGAATGCAATGTTGTTAGCGACCAAACTGGAAGTACAAAATGTAGGACCATTAAATTGAAATTGAAATTGAATTGAAATTTGAAGACATCTAGGTTTAAAAATATTACACTAAACAATAAAAATTGTACAAATTTATACGTTTCGAAGCAAGTTGGTTCATTATTTAGCAATAGCCTCTGCTGTAGACATAAATGCTAACATCCTAGTCTAGAAACGCCATCATAAATAGAAGAGACTGGATCTTTGATAATAATCTTAATACTGTAATTAAAATACTAGACAATATTCTAACAGTAGAGGATCAAGGGCAAAGTCCTGGCCTCACACAGGTCAAAACTAGAACAGCCACAATCTTTAGTCGTTATGCATCTTTGAACTAAGACCTCATAGATTCGGAAGAAATTCTACAGAAAACTGGCATATTGTTAAGACAAAGCAAGAAACGAGCCATAATTACTAAAAACTTTAACTCCAAGTTTCCGGAATGCGGCTCGCAAATCTAGCAACGATCGAAAGCATACTGTGATCGATTGGGTGGCCGAAAATGACCTTATAATAGCCAACCGTAGTGATAAGCCCACGTTTCGTAGATGGGACTATTCCTGTATTTTAGATCTAACCATTGCCACACCGGACATGGTAAGAGTCCTCACATCCTGGTAAATATGTGAAACGGAATCGTTGAGTGACCATTCATAAATCATCATTGTAACACCCAAAGTCTCGTAAAAATATGTAACAAGAGTATGTCACAGAGGAAAAGAGCACCAAAAGAACAGTGTACTCGTGGAACAACGACATAGTCGAGGCTTGAAAGCAGTGTTAAAAGAATAGAAGAATATATACCAGAGAAGCTAAGAAAAGCCCACCCGCACTTAAAGATCTTCGTTGGGCGAAATTTACTCAAAGAAGAATTTAAAAGGTAAGCGGAATATCTGACAATATGGATTCAGGGAAGACAGGCCGACATTTGATGCTATCAACTCGGTAACGAAAATTGCGAAGGCATCATTCTCTCTAAAATAACTCAAAATATGCACGGCTATCACAATCGACGTGAAAAACATTGAATAGCGCCTCATGGCAACTGATTCTTGAAGAACTGAGGAAAAAGAAAGTTAACGAATACCTAATTGACCTAGTCTTCTCCTACCTGTCGGAGAAAGTTATTATCATAGAAGCTAAAAACCTAGTCATAACTAGAATAATTAACAGCGGAGTTCCATAGGGTTCCGCACTGGGACGTACCCTGCAGAACGTTTTATACTATGACCTCCCTAGGCTAATCATGCCCGAGGGGACGGTACTAATAAGGTTTGCGGATAATATGATAATCACTGTAGTAGCAGAAAATAAAGATCTTCTAATGACTAGGGCAAACATGGCGCTTTTCCGTATATAAAAATGAATGAGATTAAAACAACTGCAACTAGTGTCAGAGAAAACCAAGGTAGTCCGATTAACAACCAAAAAAAAGATACGGCCGATTATCTCAAAACACAAAATACCATGGTCAATCCAAGCAAAGCCTTAAAATATGTAGTCGTATAGCTCCGCCAAAAATTGACTTATACCACATATATAGAAGGGACAGTGGCAAAAACAGAAAAGACCCTGATAGGCTTAGCCTACCTAATGCAAATATTAGAAAACCTAAAACCTTCAAAACAAAGGTGGTCTTAGAAGTAGTACACTCACAGCTGTTGTATGCAGTACTCATGTAGAAGCCGAAAATATATTAGTCTAGAAAATGTAAACTCTTCAGCGTAAATTGAATATCAGCGTATGAAGTACATGTGGGACCATTTTAGCAGAGGCTATTGGAGTCATTGCTGAAACTTCGCCAGTAAAGTTTCTAATAAAGGGAAGACAATGAACATTACCATAATGAAACTGAAGAAACAGCTAGAGCAACGGCACAATATAAATAGAAAAACAGCTGGGCTCATAGTAACAATGGAAGGTGGACGTACAATTTTTTTGTCCCTCTCTCAACTGAAAGAAAAAAAAAAGATTGATGGATAGATAGATATGTATCATATATGCCAGACTAGAGTCGGCTATCCAGGGGTCAAAAACTTGTCAAAAAACCAGCTTGGATTTTAATAGGGTTGCTCCACGAAAGACGATAACCATAGGATAAGTACTAGGATTAGCCACGGACCAATTACAAGATAGCTAAACGACTAAGCGGATGCGTACCATAGTTGCGCTTGACATCCAAATAGTCCTTAATTTGGCTTGATGGATCTGCAATAGGCAAACATTGAAACACTTTAAAATACCACTCTATTTAAAATATTGCACAGACGAAGGTTCGCAAACCTATAAAATCATGGAAGGCGTACCGCAAGATTCACTACTAGATTTGCTACTTTAACCCATTAAATCCTGAATGGACGTTTTTTCATTGCAACATTCAACGAATGTAATTTTTGTAAAAAAGCATTTCAAAAAATTTCTAAGCAAGCAAATCTGACGTAGAATGAGCTGAATTTTTAAAATCTTGGACTAGACTTTTAAAAAAATGTAACTGTACTAAACAATATGTGATTTTTTCCAAAAAAACATAAGTTTTTCAATTTTCTTTTCTTTCATCACGTTTATTCATTTTGAAATCACTTTAGAATTCCTGTTCAAAGTAAAGAAATTGCGCCTTTAAGGTTTAAACTTCAAGATAATTAGATTGAAATTTTGAATATATATGTAGAAAGATCCAAAATGGCGGCTCAAACACGAAAAAGTCGTCGAAAACATCAAGAACTATTTATTTGAAAATAATGGACTTCAGAAACAAATATTACAAAACAGAGAGTTCTTATAATCAATCAAATAAGATGGTGATATTTTTTCAGAATTTTTTGAAGATTTTTTCAATTTTTAAAATCCCAAAATTTAAAAAAATTGGTGTCTTCAAAAAATTTTGAAAAAATTTCACCGTATTATTTGATCAATTATAAGAAGCTTATGTTTAGTAACATATTTTTTTTTAATCCATCATTTTCAATTAAAAAATTCCTGAACTTATCAACAATTATTCTGAGATTCTCTTTTTTAGTCCATCATTCTTAAATAATTTGTTCATAATCAAATTCACTTTGAAAATAGATTTTATTATCTTTTATTAGTACATACAGCTTCTTTTCCAACTGACAATATTTTTTTATTTTTTCTCCTTCACTTGTGTTCTCTAATAAAATTGATGTGATGATCTATGACTAAATATTCAAATAAAATTCAAAATATAAGTATTTTCGCTTGTTATTCCACTTCCTCATATATTGCAAAATTCCACGCGTCAATAGTTTGACTAGAATACTTTTTGCTTGAAAAAATATCATTCATAAATTATATCTTGTCACGGAGAGCACTCCGTAATCCACGCATATTTGTATTTTGCGCACTCCCGCGATCCACGAGCCAAGTTAGGTTTCAATAACATGACGGTCCCGGACGGGAAGATACGGTACGCGCCAACATTAAATGATAGTCGCGTACCGTATCATAGGAAAAATAAGTTTAGGCTAGATCAACGATAATTTAGCCGTGTTTTTCGCGAGTGAGTGACTCTCGGCGATTTCGGAAGGAGAGATGCGCCTTCTTCCCGCGAATTTCACCATTTATTTTTGTTTTGCAGAGTTCTGCCTTATTTTTGTTTTTTTTACGCGAGTGAGAGGTGCACCGCCAGCTGCAGTGCTCCGAGCGCTGCCACCTCGCAGCAGGGAAACAACAAGCAGCCTGCGTGTCCCGATCCACAGAATCACCGGCGGTAACTTTTCCGTTGCGGACGGCGTCATTTTTGCATGCCTGCCACTCTGGTCAGCCACTCCTGTAAGTTTTTTTGTACACTTAGCGGCGTGCATAATTTTCTCCGTTTTTATACATATTCGCGTTAGAGTAACCCCCGCCGGTAACTCCCTTTCTTTTATCTTTATTCGTTTAACGCGGTTTGTGCGAGTGAGAGAGCGCTATCTCTCTCACTCTTGTAAAGTCAGGGCGAGAGAGTTACGTTCTCTCTCGCACCTGTGTAGGAATGGGCGCGTGCGAGTGAGAGAGCGCTATCTCTCTCACTCTTGTAGAGTCAGGGCGAGAGAGTTACGTTCTCTCTCGCACCTGTGTAGGAATGGGCGCATGCGAGTGAAAGAGCGCTATCTCTCTCACTCTAGTAGGATCAGTGCGAGATAGTTGCATTCTCTCTCGCACCCGCGTAAGGCTAGGTGTGCGCGAGTGGGAGAGCGCTTTCTCTTTCACTCCTACAGGCTCAGTGCGGAAGAAACTCCTTCTCTCTTACACTCGCATGAAGTACGGCGCGTGCGAGTGGAAAAGCGCTTTCTCTCTCACTTCTAGAGTCCGCTGCAAGAGAGTTGCGGACTCTAGCGCATAAAGCCTGTTCGCGCAGAGTAGCCCGTAATTATTCTGCGATTAATAGTATCTTATATGCGCTCCTCGTATATTCCTTTATTGTAATACTTATTCTGTTTATTATTCTTTGTATCGTAATTTTTATTTTTCTTCGTTTTTTGTTAAACTATCATTCATTAAATTATTTTATGAATTTTAATATTCTTTTATTTTCTTCTGCTTTTCATCCCTTTATTTTTCTTACCTGTTTCTTTACTTTTATTATTGTTTTTTATTTATTTTCCTTTTTAAAATTATATTTCATTTTTCTTTTGTTTTATTTATTTACTTTATTTTTCTATCGACTTTTATATAACGAAGGGATTTCAGCCTCCTTCCCGAATACCGCCCTCTCACCGAGACTTCAGCTAGCCGGCGAGGACGACGCACGAGCCGCGCAACGACGATTGCGTGGCGTTGTAACGGATAAGTTTGGTTCAGAAGACGGCTTATCGTGCCCGGACCAAGGAGCAAGGTCGTCCCAGGCTTTAACGGCAGAGAAGTGGGCGTTGCGGGCAAGTTTCGCACCTCTCGCGAACTGCGCATCCCCCTAGGTCAATTGCTCCGGTGGTGGTTTACCTTGAAAACTGCCAGCCCGTTACAACTGGCGCCCTAAACGTGTGTGGAGGATGCTGAAAGCAGACAATATAAGATTATAACGCGTAGCACGAACCGAACGCGTAGGATAAATAATTTGTATCTGTTTTTTTTTTAAATACTGACAACTAGCGTAAATTTATAATTTCTTTTGTCAAAAGCACACACAAAGGGTGCGGAGACTTCTGATCTGCGCTATAGCAAGCGAGTCATCTGAATTGAGAGTGCTCTTCGAAAATATATTTTTTTTCTCTGCTTTTTTCTGCTGCAGAAAGAAGAAAATTTTTTTTTATTTGAAATATATATTTGGTACATATAATCTGAACACCTTTAAGGCAGCGCATGATTCTTCTCCTAGCTCAAAAAAAATTGTAAACTAGCAAGGAGAAGAATCGTTTCGGCCAGCAAATAAATATTTTTAAATTATTTTTTTTTCTTCTCTCCCGTAAATATTGTTTTTTTAATTTTGATCTAGCTTGGACGGAACTAAAGCGTTCATGGGGATCGGACTTGCTTAGCTACTCGATAAGCGATAATCGAGAGCGCACCTGTCGCGACAAATAGTCGAACAGGAGATTAACGTACCGGGACTTCCCGCGGGCGAACACCCCAATTTGGCAGTCCGAGTTGACTAGAATTAAAGCAACTGCTCAAGGCAAAGAAGCCCCGTGTGAGTGCTCAAAAGTAGGTGCTCACAACCACTGAAAAGCGAAGAACGTACGTGCTGGTAAGCACCACTTTCACGAACACAAATATGGCGGAACGGACTCTAGCTGCCATCGAGGACTGGGCTGTAACCCTCAACGGCCGAGCGCTTACAAAGAACCTGGCCCAGCTTTAATTGCATACAGATGGCAGCAGGTTCGCCCGAGCAGACTGGTTACAAAACTGGCTGCTCGGAAACTACTCAGGGGCGGACTTTGTTAAAGAGGGAAATCAAGATTCCTAAGCCGTGGTACGCCGCAATGAACTAAGTCAGCGCCTGATATACAGGATGATGTCAGAAGAAGGCGCTGACATAGAGGAGCACCCCTGGGCACTACTCCTTGATGAGAGGGTACGACAAAACCTCGAGCGGACGGTATGAGTAACCCAGCAGCCGGACTCGATCACTGTAGTTCCGGCTGCCGAGTTCTCCAGGCTGGACAGCATGCCAGCCCAAACAGATGTACCAGTCGACACAAATGATCATCGCTGCAGGTCAGCCAATTTTGACAGCAAAGCTCAGAGCACTGGCAAACAAAATGAGAACTGGATAACTCTGGTTAGCGAGAAAAATAACTAGTCCCAAGTGCCAGCCTCATTCGCCGCGATGATGGCCAACCTCCTCACCAAGGTTCGAAAGTTAACGACTAAGGTGAGCGAGCTCAAGGCCAAATCGAGCAGTCGAGAAGCGGAAGCTCGGCGAACTCATGTACAATTCGCCGACACCTACATACGCAGACAAGCCTATGGCGGGGAGCACACCTCAACGTGCTTACCCACAGGTAACCTCTAACCCGCGTCTGGCACACCAAGCACCGCATGGCGTCTCTAAGGAGGGGGGAGGGTGTTTGGCAGTAACTTTCGCGCCGAACAGTAACTCTGCATACCCCACGAGCGTGGGAGGCCCCGAAACCTTTATCGGGCACTCGACGTGGCAATCGTCGAAGGACATAGGCCAAATCATGCAGAAGTGGGAAATCCGCTCCTTAGGAGCCAAAAATCAAAGTATTGACGTATTCTTGGCTCGACTAGAAGACTGCCGAGCTCTGGCAAACCTGTCGGAAGAGGTTCTGTCATTGTTATCGGAACTTTTCACCGACAATGCGGCGACGTGGTACTGCAATGAAAAAAGCAAGTGGTCTTACTGGGCCGACTTTGAGCAAGCAGCAAGACGGTGGTATGGGTCCTTCAGAAGGTTTCATTAGAGGCTAGCGTCTGAGGCGAACAGTCGGACGCAAGGAGTAGATGAGCCGGTACGCGACTATATCACGTGCTTCGTTGCCATCATGCTGAAGCTCTCCCCTATGCCCAGCCAGGACCAGCAGCTCGGCATGCTGCATCGTAATTTGCGGCCGGAGCTGCAATCAATGGTCCGGCTGGTAGAGGTCGACAGCGTCGAGGCACTGCTCGACCTGGCGGTAGAGGCGGGACAAATTCTAGTGTGCCGCAAAACCTACCGTCCGCCTCCCCCACCAGAAGCAACGCTCTTGCCAGAGATGGCCTAAAAGCCGCGGTCCGAGGCACGTACGCCGACGACCAAAAATCAGCCGTGCACAGATGGTAAGCCGACGAGGACAAAGGTCAGCGCTGTCGCTGCAACGCCTTTGGCACTAGACGCTGCAACTTTTGCAGCAACAGTCGCCCGCATTTTGAGCGACCAAATGAAGTCTTGGCAGCAGAATTTTAAGTCGGCTACGACGTCTCCCCAGCCTGCCCGCTGCAACCAAAGGTCCTCCCTGAAAGGCAAAAGTGAGGCCAAAATAAAGCGAAGCTCGCCACCACTCGTCTTTGACGGTCCTAATAACCAGCTCAGCATCCTCGACTCTAACAGAGCATGCTACAACCCCCACCGATATGCGAGAAGCTTTATTTTCCGCAGACCAGGTCGCGCGCGCGTACAAGCCTGAGGACGAAACCCATCGGTGGCCTCAGGTGTTGGTAGAAGGTTACCGCCTACGCGCGCTTTACGTTCCAGGAGTATTGAACATGGTCATGGGCCTCATTGGCTTGCAAATTGCCAACACCCTTGACTGTAAGCTTATTCCAGCCGAATCGGGGCCATAATGCCTCAGCTTGACGAGGAATGCTACGTCAGAGTCAATTTTATCCGAGCACTCCACGTGGTTTTGGACCCCGACACCGATCGTCTACATTTTAAAGACGCCAATGTAAGTGTCAGCCTCGAAGTCGTCAGCATCACTGCCGTCGTGGGTTTGCTGGCGTCCCCCGGCGTAGCCGACGTAACGGATGTCCATTGCGCTCGACTTCAAGTTCTGCTCGACGGTGTCTTGCCGAGCGGAGGGTCCACCCTGGGATGCACACATGGGGTAGAACATGCGATTGATGTAGGTGACGCCCCGCCCATCAAGCAACGCTATTACCGCGTCTCGGACAACAGACAGTAAGAAATGCATCGTCAAGTCCGAGAGACGCTCCAACAGGACGTCATAGAGCCGTCAACTAGTGGCTGGTCTAGCCCAGTGGTGATGGTACGTAAGGAGAACGGCTCGTACCGCTTTTGCATCGATTTTCGCAAAGTCAACGTGGCTACGAAGCCAGACGCATATCCTTTGCCGTATATACAGGATATCTTGCGTAAGCTGCGGAAGGCAAAGTATATTTTTACCCTCAACCTGAACAGCGCGTACCATCAAATACCACTAAAGGTTGAATCGCGACCTATAACGGCGTTTACCGTACCAGGCATGGGGCTTTTTCAGTTTAAAAGGATGCCATACGGACTATCGTATGCCGGCGCTACCTTTTAGCGCGTAATCGACCATGTCGTCGGCCCAGATTTGGAACTGAACGCCTTCTCCTACCTAGACGACATCATTGTCATCATGTTGATCTAAAAGGTTATTGTTGGCTTGTCCTACAGTAGCTATAGCGATGAGTCGTGAAAAATTTCTCAAGATCGAATCAAAAATAAAATTTTTGAAACCTGAAGATAAAAATCTTGATGACAGAGCTTGGAGGGTACGAAATATTATTAAAATTATCAACAAAAATGCATTGCAATTTGAACTTTTTCAATCGCTTTGTATCGATGAAATGATGGTGAAATTTCACGGGAAAAACCATTTTGCTCCAGTTTATGAAAGACAAGCTTGTGCGTTTTGAAATTAAAACGTGGGGGATTTGTAACAATGAAGGATATCTGTTTAATTGTGATATTTATTGTAGCAAGCGTTTGAATATTTATTTATCTAATAAAGAAGCAAAATTATCTAAATCTACCTTAGGAAGTCAAGTCGTTATGCAAATAGTTCAAAAGCTGCTTCATTCTGTTGTTCGAAAGAAAATATCGCAGTATTATTTATATTTTAATAATGTCTCTTGTAATCCAGATTAACTTGTTCATTTGCAATTACTTGGTTTGAGAGCAACTGTTACGTGACAAAATTTTAATAATTGAATTGAATTAAAAATTTATAAAAAATTAATTAAATCAAAATTAAACAGTTCAATGTACTACTGCAACACATAAATATGTACGTTTAATGTGTAAAAATGCTGAGCGCGCAGTTCGACAAACTCTGTACAACAGAGTGTTAGAAAAAGGTGGGTGATACTTGCACTCACGCTGCAAATTCACTCCTGTGAAAAAAACCCAGGAGACATGGAAAAGAAACGTATTCTTACAGTCAGGTATTTTTCCTACACACCGTTAGAGAGTTGTGTTGCTCAACTTGCCTCAGCACACACATTTAAACAAATAAAATATCCAGAGTTGCATTCTAGTTGGGAGGCGCGGGGAAGGCTCAGGAGTCCACCGAGGCTCGCGCCGATGCTAAATAAGCCAAAATTCCCACGATGCCTCCACCTCAAGGTCTTTATATATGAGTACCAACGGCCCGCGAGGGTGGACGGTTGAAAAAGTACAGTAGTGTCTAAACTCCGCCGTAACGTCGTTTAATTTTTCTTTGAGTCGTCATATTTTAAAATATTTTGAAAAATTCCATTTCAATAATTTTTTCTAGTTTCATCCCGGTTTCGGCCGCATGTTGCGTGTGTTAGTGAGGTTCAATAACTCCGTCAGCGTGGTTGTATTAATTATTAAATAAAGAGACTATAATTAAGAAGAACGGGTTGTGTTAAGTATTTTAAACCTCAATTCCTCATCGGACGGGTATCTTTGGAATTCCAGGACGTGCTAAGGATGCAGGTAGGATTTTACTTATAATCGTTATTAATGTTAAGTTAATTAATATCATGTTCCCTCTCTGCGCCTGATCCCCACTAAAGAATGGGGTAGAGGCTGTCATGTTTATAATCCACGGCAACATGGGTCCCTTCGGTTTACGATGCGCGGGCAGGCCCGTGCGGGACGCGTTGGCGGGTCCCGCAATAAAATAAATATTTAAATTTCGTGTTGTGCATGTAGCCCCGCACGTAACAGCAACTAGTACCGTAAAGAGAAGCAGAGTGAATATTGATAATGTATTGGACAAAAAAGCAATAAGAGGTACATTTTCTGCCAAACATGAAGCAAAAAGCGGTTTGAATTACATTACTGTGATGGATTCAAAGCCAGTCTCTCTACTTTTAACCGCGGCAGGCGTATTGCTCATATTAACAGCAAAAAAATTTTCGGAAGAATCGAAAAGTGAAGATGATTCACCTTTTCCCAGAGCACTTGCACTGTGTAGTAAATACATGAGCGGTGTCAATCTACATTATGGGCATTGTAGTAATTTGATGCCATTTATGAGAGCCAAAAGATGAACCTGGTCAGTTTTTATTTATCTCACTCACTCATTGATAACCAATGCCGTTGAAATTCATAATTTATCATATAGCGACAAAAAAATTGGAGCAAAAGAGATAGCTTTAGCTATTGCTGAATTATACCTCGCCAAAAGCACAAGAAAAAAAAATTAATTACATGAAATGGCTAGAAATATTGAAGTTTGTATTCATGTGTACCGGCTTATATGTTAATGCGCACGCTGAGGTCGCCATCCGCCTCGAACGCACGATCACGAGTTTACTTTTTTTGGACTTTGTGAAGAAATGCGCGCGGAAATAAATACGCGATAATTAAGAGTAAAAATAATTCTTTATTTCATATATAAATATTTTACACGTTGACGCTATGTATGAGGCGATGCAAACGGATTATGACTAGATTCCGCGGAGCTCGTGTAATGGCTGTGTTCGCTTCAGAGATTCGCGGAACAAGAAGGAAGTATGGCGCTGCTGCGTAGCCGTTGCCTAGAAGTCAGCGTGAGCGTTTGCTTGCGCTGCCGTTTCCGGAGAATTCCGTGTACCGGTGCTATGCGTGGCGAAGATGTTGGCGCGCTGTATGATGGTGCCACAACCACTTTTTTCCTGGAGGACGCCTAATCAGAAGGCGGCCCTGGAGAAGGTGTTGGATGACTTCTTCATGTAGTAGGTAACTCCTTTGCGGTTGGCAGGTTGAACGAAACTCTGTATAGTGCGTCGTCGAAACGTTGACGTTGCGGAGTAGACGGTTTGTCTACCGATATAAAAGCTGGGTACAGGTGATCCGTGGAGATTGTTCTTGGCGTTCCATTTACGTCTATGACAAAGTTCTTCTCATCTATACGCCTGATGACTCGATGTGGACCTGTACGTGGCGGTGTGAGTGGAGGTTTGACGGACGTTACCAACTAGAAAACGTGTGTGCACGTATTGAGTGCTGGGTGCACGAATTGCCTAGGTATAGTATGATGAGATGTTGGAGTTGGCTGAAGCGTTTTAAAATGTTTTCGTAGCTTGTCCAAGAAAGACGTAAATGATGTTGGCAAGTCTTGGGTGACAAAGAACTCTTCGGGTACCCTTAGCGTGGTACCTTGGAGAAGCTCTGCTGGCGAGGCCTTTAGCTCTTCTTTATATGCTGTTTTCAAACCTTGAAGTACTGTAGGCAGAAGCTTTAGCCATGGTATTTGTGGATTGCACATGAGAGCGGCTTTGAGTGTGCTATGCCATCTCTCTATCAGCCCGCTGGCCTGCGGATGATACGGCGTTGTGCGTATTCTTCTGGCACCGATGAATTCAGCAAGTGCTGAGAACAGTTTCGATTCGAATTAAGTGCCTAGATCAGTAGTAATCGTTAGAGGCGTGCCAAAAAGGAAGACCCATTGTTAATAGAATACGTTAGCTACTGTCTCAGCTTGCATGTCTTTCAACGGGACTGCATGTGGCCATCTGAAAAACCTATCTATTATTGTTAGACAATATTTGTATTCACTTATTAGAGGCATGGTGATCAGGTCAAGATGTACGTGGTTGAACCTTGCATCTGGCATTGGTAGACGGTGAGGCTCAGTCCGAGGGTGCCGGTGAATTTTTGCACGCTGGCACGGAATGCACTTACGTGCTCAGCGGATGGCATCCTTATTTATTCCAGGTCAAATATATTTTTTTTAGAGTTTTTGCCGTTGCACAACCACTTAAATGAGCGAGAATGTGGATAATTTCGAACGCCGTTCTCCGTAACAATGGTGGAAGGTATGGTCGTACTATCCCTGCCGAGACATTGCACTGTATGCGGGCATCACCGTTGGCGAGAGGTCGAAGTTTCAGAGATTGTGCTGTACCTGTAGGTGGTGTAGCTTTCTCTCGTTCCTGTGCTTCCTGAATTGTTGCTGCGTCTAGCTTAATTGGCATATATGGTGCATATGCGAGAGAGTGCATCTGCGAATACGTTGCTGTCACCTGGTAGGTGCACGAAGGTTGTGCTGAACTGGCTGATGAAGTCCAGTTGGTGAATTTGCCGGGAAGATGCTTTCTCTGGACGCTGCTGGAGCGCTTCGATAAGCGGCTTATGGTCCGTTCTTATAATAAATTCGCGGCCCTCAAGTATATGCGCAAAATATTTTAAAGTTGCGAAGGCGGCTAGCAGCTCCCGTTCGTATGAACTGTAGTTCTTCTCCGTTGGTGATAATTTTCTGGAAAAGAAGCCAATTGTCTTAGGAATACCGTTAATCAGCTGTTTCAATGAGCCACCGATGGCTGTGGAGGAAGCATCAACTGTTAGGATGATTTTGGCATTTGGATCCGGAAAGTTTGACGTAGTTGCATCTGCGACTGCCTTCTTAGATGCTTCGAAGGCTTCAATAAAGTTAGGTTGCCACACAATTTTTGTTTTATCACGCTTTCATGAAGCTTTTATTTGATCGTTGAGCCTGCGCTTGCGCTGCATGTGGTATAAGCAACCTGTAATAGTTTATGATGCCTAGGAAGCGTCTAAGCTCGCACACCATTTCTGGTCGTGGATAGCTACGAATGGCTTATACCTTTTCAGACGGTGTAGAAAAACCATTCTTGTTTACCTCGTATCGAAGGAATAATACTTTCTGTTTGGCAAAGTTACATTTGTCCCAATTGATGCAGAGCCTGTTAGTTAGCAGGATTTCGAATACTGAGCTTAGGAGCTCTATATGCTGCTCAACGTTGGATGAAGCAATCAGCAGGTCGTCCAGGTAGATCGTAACGAACTCCAGGTGACCCAGGATGCTGTTTATAAATCTTTGGAAGATCTGTGAAGCGTTGCCTAATCCTAGTGGTATGCCAAGAAACTCAAAGAGTCCAAATGGTGTTGTTACCGCCGTCTTCGGAATATCTTCTTCAGCGACTGGGATCTGAAAATATGCTCTTGTGAAATCGATTATGGAGAAGATGTTTTGCCACGGAGTTGCAACAGCTGGTCAGTGATGCGCGGTAGCGGGTACCGATCTGGCACAGTTTGTGCACTTAAACTGTGGTAGTCGCCTGATGGTCTGTACTCGCCATATTTTAACATTACCATGCATAACGGACTGGAGTACGGGCTACTGGAGGCACAAATTATACCTTGCTGAAGCAATGCAGAGAACTTTGCTTTAGCTGCCTTGAGTTTTTCTCCCAGTAGCTGACGCGGCTTGGCGATCACTGGCGGTCCAGAAGTGACGATGTGATGTCACACGCTTACTGTTGGACCTGGAGACTGAGTATGATGTCACATGCTTCCTTGCACCCAAAAATATGTTGTGGTGGAGAGATCACGGAGATTGAGTGGAGCGCGCTTTATGTCCGGAAGCAGCTTGAAATAGGCCAGGAAGTCCGTACCCAGTATTGCCGTGTTTGTATCCGCTAAAACTAAACACTAATTAAAATTTCATTAAAAGCCATCTTTCGACCATATAAGCGGATTGGAGAACCATTTGCAACTATCAGATAGCTTTCATACGCTTCAGCTTTGTTTTTTTTGGCTGAATACGACCATATCGAGACAACAGATCCGCTGTTAACTGGGAACAGCATGCCTATGTAGCGATCCCGCACGTGGAGGCTTTTTTCCCTCACTGGTTACGATGGTGAAGATGCAGTAGCGTTGAGGCTGCTGGCAGGTGCCGATCTGGTCAGCAGCTTTAGATGTTTCCCTGGTTGTTCTTGAAATTGCACGGCCAATTGCATTTTGTTACTGCAGCTCTAAACCTGGTGCGGTAGTAGCATGTGCCGTTCGTGTGCGTTCTGCTCCTCGAATTTGAATTCGAGCAGTTTTTGCTAAGGTGCCTGTTGGTGAATCCGTTCCGGGATGAGTGCTGTGTATCTAGCCTGGACACGAGTTGGTTTATTCGTTCAGCTGTGTCCCTGGAGACGGAATTTAATTGTGCCAGAAGCGAATCCATTCTTGACCATTCTGACGAACGAAGCTGCACGGAAAAGCCGGAATCTGCCTTGACGGCACTGACGCGTGGTACATATGGGCTGTCGATGATCTCATATGCCACCTGAAGCTGTCTCTCAACGCTGTCTGACCTAAATATTTTTAATGAACCTTTAATATTAAGGCGGCAGGAGGTCTAGCCACTTAACACGCAGCAATTCATCCGTTGCGTTGGTCTCTGCGAGCTCCCTCATTAGACGGAACAGCTGCGAGGGCTTTTCATCACCAAGTTCAAGCTGTGTTAGCATCTTATCGAGTTGCTTGTCCAGGAAGTCTACAAAACGCTTAATGACTTTAATGCAGCATATACCCCGTCCGCCGGCGGGTTTTCGACGATATCTATGATCTCCTTGAGAACGGTTGGGTCAAGCGCTGTGACCGTCAGGTCGAACTTTGACTTGTCCGTAGTGATGCGATTTACCTGGAAGGTTGCCTCTAGCTGGACGAACCATAAATGCGGCCGTTCGCGCCAGAACAGTAGCAGCTTGACGTTGGAAAGCGCGCATACATTTTCCTCCATCCTGAAAGCTGTGGAGCGGCCTTTGAGGGCCCTCGGACAGAGACGACATGAGGTTGAGGCGGGACGCTTGGAGTTTGGGTGGCTGCCCGACTTCGTCACTCAGCAGATTTTCAATGCTTTTCGTCACTTGAATTAGAGCGTCAATGTCACCTGAATTATCCCAGTCAAGGGAGAGCGCCGACAGGGATGTGCTTCCTCTCTGACGAAACGTCGCCCGGAGTGTTGCAAAGTCTGCATTCGCCGGTGAAGCAGAGTCTGACATGCCCCTTGCACATTCACTTTTTGAACACTTGGCGTAAAACGCATACTTAATATACGCTGTACGCTAATGGTGTTTAAGCAAAAGTAAAATGGCGTCACTTGCGTTTTTGCACTGCATAAAAGTCCTTCTTGCCGTGTAAGCCGTTACAAATATTTTTTCCTCACCTTAGAAATGTCCCCGCGCGCACTAAAAAATCACTGCAGGTGAAAAATATTACGTCGGGGTCACCAATTATTAGAATTTTTATTCATGTGTACCGGCTTATACGTTAATGCGCACGCTGAGGTCGCCATGCGCCTTGAATGAACGATCACGAGTTTACCATTTTTGGACATTGTGAAGGAATGCGCGCAAAAATGAATACGCAGTAATTAACGGTAAAAATAAGTCTTTATTTCATATAAAATATTTGACGCGTTGACGCTATATATAAGGCGATGCTAATAGATTACAACTTGATATCGCCGAGCGCGCGTAATGGCTGCGTTTACTTTGGAGGTACGCAGAAGAAGAAAGAAGTATGGCGCTGCTGCGTAGCCGTTGCCTAGAAGTCAGCGCGCTGCGTGAGCGTTTGCTTGCGCTGCCGTTTCCGGAGAATTCCGTGTACCGGTGCTATGCGTGGCGAAGCTGTTGGCACGCTGTACGATGGCGTCACAGAAGTACGGGAAAAAAATTGTAAGAATTTTTTAAATTGTAGCAAGAAAACACAAATAATCTGTAAAATTTGCGATGATCACGTTCTTTATTTCGGTTCGATGCCAATTTATAACAGAAAATAGAAAGTATTTTATATCCAAACGTTAAAATACAGTCTGTCAAGTAAGAGCGTGGTCGACTTCACCGACAAGTAATAAAAGATTTTGCTCTAATTCCTTCGCAAGCCGATAGAGGTAAGCTCTGTCCTTAATGCATTGTAAACAAAGATTCAGTTGTCGTTGATCTTTTAAAAGAGAATCACGTTAAACGCCATGAGTGCTAAGTACGCGTCGCACTATGAGGCTGTGTTCCTTTGCATCCACCCGAAAGGTCCCAAAATGTCGCAATCAGCGGCTGCTAAATATATGAGAAAGTCAAAGGAATTTGTACAGAAGTGGATACAGCGATATAAAGTTGCCGGAAATGTCGATGATTTACCAGAACGTGGCTCGATAGGAAAAGTGAACAAAAAAGATGAAAAAAGAATCGTTAATCTGTTTTCGCGGAATCCTGCTTTAACACTGCGGCAAGGACAAGCAAAATTAATGGCAAAAGGTTTAGATATATCCTACGAAACTATCCGAACCTATCTTCGTACTGATCATCTGAAATGGCGCAACACAATGAAGAAGCCTCTGTTGACTGAAAAACATGTGACAAAGCGACTCGCTTGGGCGCATGAGAATATTGATAGAGATTTTGAAAATGTCAATTTTACTGATGAATGTTCTATATGGGCACGTTCTGTCCTCACGCGAGCCTGGTCAACTTCCACCAATAGGCTTGTTTAGTGGACCGTAAAACATGGAATAAAGGTGCATCTTTGGGGCTGCTTCTCAAAGCAGGGATTCGGCACTTCGCACCTCTTTACTGACAACCCAAATGCCGAGAAAATGATAAAAATCTACAAAAAGGCTTTACTGCCATCTGCCAAACGATGGTTCATCACAAAAAATGAAGATTGGATTCTGCAGGAGGACAACGATCCTAAACACCGCAGCAAGCTCTGTACTCAGTGGAAGACTCAATCTGGCATCGTTACATTGGATTGGCCGTCGCAGTCGCCCGATGCAAACCCTATTGAAAATGTGTGGACATATATTAAACGGAAGCTTCGTGGAAGACGCACATACACTTTGAAGCAGTTGTCTTACGAAATTCGTCGGATCTGGAGATCCTTGCCACTAGACTACGCCGTCAAATTAGTAGAAAGCATGCCTCGGAGATGCCAGGCAATTATCGACGCCGGTGGTGACTGGACACATTATTGATCAAATTGCATCATTGTTTGTAATGTGTACAATGTATATAGAAATATGAAAGTTTCATCAAATAAATTTTTTTATAAATTAACACGACCACGCTCTTACTTGACAGACTGTAAACAAAGAATGCAAAAGGCAAATAAAATACATCTTTGAAAATAAGAAAACAAAATGAAGACAACCAAACAAAAATCAACAAAAAAAACCAAACAAAATAAAACATAAAAAGACAAAAAAACAAAAAAAAAAACAAAAAAAGATTCTTCATATACTTCACCTCCACGTAGTATTATAAATATTTTTGGAATCGTAACGGGGTCCGTATACTTCGGAGCTAATTTCGGGGGGAAAGGTTGCACGGTATCCGATAATCCGAGTACTTGCCTTATCACCAAGACGTTTACATTAACCTTCAATTGCATCGCTGTACATTATATTGTCGCTTGTTTTTCTTCTGGCATCATCGATGAATTTGGCTACTAGATCTCTAAAGGCCATAAGCAATTCTAGGATTTTCAAAAAATCGTTTTTTTTTTTTTTTTTTTTTTTTGTTAAAATGGTCCCTCAGAACCTCAAAAATTATATACCAAAAGATTATGACCGTGAATTATCTCTAAGAACTTATTTTTCGAAGTATAGTGCAAGGCTGGCAGGTAGGTTGGGAGCCTCTTATAACCGGAACTTATTGTGCTAATGGCAAAAGGCTAAAGCTACTAATAGTTTGGCTTTGTATAAACATAAGCTACCACTTCCAATTGGAGTTTATAAAGCTATCAAGCCAGTCTACGAAGAATTGTAGAAAAATCTACGATCTTCTTACTTGATGCATTAGTGGTTACACTCTAAACTGTAATAAAAGTTTTAATTCAACTATGTGGACATTGGTCCCAAAATCCACTTCTAGTGGTAAAACAGTGTTCGATATTGCTGTAGATATTGCAGTTTGCGTATACAATGACGGCTTTGCTCCAACTCTGCACATAATGAAAGCGATGGATTTAGAAATTAGCACGAACAGCTATAAACTGTGTTTGGAGATTGACAAATAGTGCATAAGGCTTGCAGAGAGATTGCTGTCTAAAGCTGCAAAAGAGTGGAGGATCGCTTTAAAATCCAATACAAAAAAAATGGAAGAGTAGAACACTACACTAGAAGACCAATTATATGAAGCAGCATTGCGTATTAAAGACATTGCAAAACTTTTCATGATTTTCTATAACTTAAACTTTAAACGTGTTTATCTCGAAACAACATATTTTAAGTTTGCCGTACCCATAACTCGAACAATTTTCAATCAAATTACTTTAAATTTTAAGAAAATCTTAAAAAATACGTTGTCTAGATAAGTACCTAGGATTTTTTTTTATATGGCGTAGTTTTTTTGTTATTAACAATTTTCTGACGTTTTTTTCTGCGAATTTTACAAGTTTGGCTTAGGAAGTGCGCCTTTCGGCTAAAAATCAATGTATCAAAAAAATTCTACGTACTTCTTAAGCTGTTTTTATGCACATTAAAAAAAATTAATGACTTATCTTAATTTAAAATTTACAGGTGCTGCTGGTACGATCGTGGATCCTTCCAAAATAAAGAGGTCATCTGACAAACGCTGCACAGCCGCTATTTTCAAATTATTTACTTTATAAAGATTATGTTTTTAATTAATCATAAATATATGAAATAAACTTCTGTCTTTCTAATCTCTTTTTTATATTTTTTCTAAAACAGAATCACAAAAAGCCTATTCTTTCAGCCTCTAGAGTGGCCTGAGGCTTTAAAATGTCTAATCTCTCAGCTCGGTCAATTCATACTTTCGGGTCAGCTTGAAACACGGGCTTAATTCTATCCATCTCTTATCGCAGGTCCTTATCTGGGCGAGGATAACGTCCGTAGTTGAGTCACGTTGATAAAAACTTTTTATCAGCTTGTACGGTGGTATTAACGGCGTGTCTGAATTCATGCAACTGTAAATCCTAATGTCGGTGGTCGTTGTGTACAAATGTTGCTATCATCATCTTCAGTGTCCTATTACTTCTCTCTATCGGGTTCGCTTGTGCGTAGTACGGCAATATTGTCACGTGTCTCACTCTATATTCACGTAGTGTCACAGCTTCGTATTTATTATCGAATTCATTTCCATTATCTGTTAGAAAATATTTTGGAATTAGCCTACAGGAATAGAATTAATTCTTCATAAGCTTGAGCCACTGCCTTGTCATCCGCTAATCTTAGTAGTATTTACTCTATCCATCTTGTAAAAAGATTTTAAAAGACAAATATGTATTTATCGTGGTTCTTACTCGAGGGTAACTCCATCGTATCCGCTGTTTCGATCACCCCTGGTCATTCGGCAATCTGGGAACCCATCAACCCTTATAGACCCATATGCGCCATTTTATACATCTGACGTTCCAGGCATTCGTGTACGACGGTGTGAATGTCGTGCCATATTCCTGGCCCGTAGTCCCTCACTGCGCGTTTGTAGTTATTCTTAATGCTTAAATGTCCTGACGAGGGAGTGCAATGTGCATCATTAAGTATCTTGCTGTTTCAACTAGCTGCCATCCCTTCTTTGGGGTCGTGATGGTGTCCAGTAACAGGTCGTTACAGTGTTTATATTGCATATCCTCCTTAATTTTTCAATCGAAAAATTCTTCGGGTGCTTCAGTACCTCCTGTCGCTATCGTATATACTATAAGTCCACAGATTCGCTGAAATTCGCTATTTTTCTCTTTTTTGTCTTCAAACATCCTCGATCACGCATCCAGTACATGATTTAACGCTCCTATTCGGTGTGTAATTTACAATTTCATGGTTGCATCTTGAGAGTCTATCTTCCTTTTTGACCTGTAGGTTTAAGTAGGTTTCGTAGCCATTTTAAGGCGCTGTGGTCGATTATTGTACCAAATAAATATCCTTTAATGTATGGTCGCAAATTCTTGATTGGATGCTCTCCAACTTTCTATTATTGTGTCAGCATAGCTCTGATGGCAAAATACTTTTTATCACTCGAAACAGTAAATGGCTTACTGAAATCTGGCTGAAACTAGCGTTTTTATGAGCCCACTGATTGAATGTTTCTGAATGTTTCTCTTTCTACTTTCACTCTAGTCCTTTTCCTAATAACTTTACTATCGAAATTTTGATCTCTAAAATATTATCTATAAATCTTGAGTACCAACCTACCATCCTTAGGAAACAATGCAGTTCTTGACATTTCTGGGTAATCTATTAAGGGTGCTATCTTCTTCAAATTTGGTCTCAGTCCTTCATTGTCCAACAAAAATCCTCATTATCCTTTCTTGGAGCATTCAAATTCATAATTAGCGTCATTGACAAATAATCCAGCGTTTACTAATTTCTTCAATACGAATTCAAGCTATTTAAAGTGCTCCTAGAAAGTTTCTGTTGCTAGACGATGTTGTCTAGATATCCAAAAATGTATGGTTTCAATTTTTTATTCCCTGAAAGGTCATAAGTGTGTCTCATAATTCAAAAGACATTCTACTAAATTATTGCAGCCCCGATCTAGGTACTGGGATGTCTGTATATTGTTTACTCAATCATCCCATCATTATTTAAAAGTAAGCTTGTTTTTAAGTCAACTTTTGTTAAGGGGACATTCGCCTTTGAAATTTTCAAAAAATCGATTTTAAGATTTTTACATATTTCGATTCTATATACGTTCAAAAGTTGCCTCCTAAAATTTCATCAAGAAATTCGTAATAGAAAAAAAGTTACAGCTATATTTGTAACAGCGTATGCCCATGAGTAAAAACCGGTTTCTATTCATGGGTGTAGCGCGGCGCGCCAGCTGCTTCTTCTCCTGGTGTAAACATCTTTAGTATACATATATGTGATATTATACTGCTCGGCAGTTGCTCTGTGTAATTCTTTAAGCAAGCACATGTTTTATTTTTTTGAAATTCGTTAAAAATTGGCTAAAAAGTTGTAAAAAATGTCTAAACCTGGTGGTCATTTCAAAGGTAATCGGAGTGCTTCTCGTTTTAGACGTAAAAACAAAAAAAAAACATTTGCTGGCAATCAGTTAACTGCAGAACAAAATCCTTAATTACCAAGTTCCTCTGCTAAAAAATTAAAAACAAGTAGTGAATTGCAACTTCCTACGGACAGCTCTATCCAGTACGAGTATGTGATTTTGTGCTTTAATTTAGTCTTTTCGGCTCTTTCTCAATATATAAAGTGCAAAGAATGTAATGGTTCAATTTCATTCACCCAACAAAAAGTAAGAGGCCTTGGATTTAAAATCTGTGTGGAATGTTCGTGTGGTAAAAAATTCATTGAATCTTCCCCATCTATATCTCGAAATTTGTACGAAATAAATCAGAGACTCATATTTGTCTTGAGAGTTCTCGGCGTAGGGTATAATGGCGTGAATGTTTTTGAGATTGATGGATATTCCTGCAGGCTCAAGAACTTACCTAGCTATTATGGATCTCATGGGCATCAAAATTGGCGAAACTGCAACGGCTTTTGCGCAAAAAGTTGACGCGGACCGTATTTCTCAAGCCAATAGGAGGAGCAGTGAGCAGTCAAAAGAAGGTCGAATTAAGAAGAAAAAAGCTTCGGCCAGCCACTTACAGCAATTACTAGATAACGAGGGTCCTCAGTATTCACCAGGAATAATCGATTAATGGTAAAAAAGTTTTCGACCTTTTATTCAATAAAATTATAGTAAAAAAACTTTAAACGCGTTTTTCTCGAAACTACCTTTTTCAAACTGGTAGGACATTTTTTTCTGAATCTACTCGACCGATTTTAAAAAACCAAAGAGCATTCAATTACTTATTGAAAATAGTAGACAATAAGTCTCTAAAAGTTTAAAAAAATACCCCCTCTTTCCTTTACGGGGGTGACTTACCCCTAAAAAATGCCGTTTTTTCGCATTTTTCAAAAATATACAAGGTCTGGCTATTAAATAACAAGACTGGTTACGAGAAAGAGTTTCATTATATAAATTATTCTACAATCAAATGCTCCCCTTCAATATACTCCCCTTCCCTCGCCACACACCTTTCCATACGTTTTTTCCATTGATCAAAGCAGTGCTGGAAGTCTTCTTTGGTGAGGACCTTTAGGAGCTCTGCCGTTTTTTGCTTTACCGCTTTCATTGACTCAAATCGGGTCCCTTCCAGAGCAGATTTTATCTTCGAAAACAAAAAAAAGTCGCACAGTGCCAAATCTGGCGAGTACGGCGCGTGTTCGAGCACTGGAGTGCGCTTACCGGCCAAATACTGCTTCACAGATAGCGCGTTATGGGCAGGTGCATTGTCCTGGTGCAAAATCCACGAGTTGTTCTTTCACAATTTGGGCCGTTTCTAACGAACTCGTTCTCACAGTATTGCCAAAACTGACCAATAGTAAGTCTGGTTGACAGTCTGACCCTCTGGAACCCATTCAGTCATCACGATACCGTTAATGTCGAGAAAAACGATCAACATTGCCTTGAATTTTGATTTGGACATCCTTGCTTTTTTTATTCTAGGCGATTCAGGCATCTTCCAATGCATCGATTGCCGCTTTGTTTCAACATCGTATTGAAAAATCCACGTTTCGTTGCAAGTAATAATGTTTTTCATCAGTCCGGAATCTTTTTTTAACCTTTCAAGGAAATCTGAGCAGACCTGTTGACGCAAGAGCTTTTCGTCAGGAGTCAGGTTTTTTTGGCACCAACTTCGCACAGACTTTTATCATGTGTAATTCCTCGTGTGACATTGTTCTCACCGTTTCTTTATTGGCGTTTACAGCCTCGGCAATCATCTGGATGCTCATTCGACGATCTGCACGCATAATTTGGTTGATTCTGGTCACTGTTTCCGGAGTTAAAACAGTGACAGGGCGACCTGGGCGTTGGTCATCTTCAGTGCTCACTCGGCCCTCACTGAAGCGCTTACACCACTCAAAAACACGCGCACAAAATAGAGAATTGTCCCCATAGGCCTCTTGCAACAATTTACAGCACTCAGTCGAAGTTTTTTTCATTTTAACGAGAAATTTGAGATTGATACGCTGCTCCTGTTTTTCGTCACACATGGTTTTCGGCACGAGAAAAAAACACGTTCGTTTCAAACCGCTACTCCACAAATACAATAATAGTGACGAGAACGTGTTTTGGTACGTGCATAGACAAGATATCTAGATACCCAACGCACTACTCGTTTTTTTCCCCACCTCTCTACGGCACCCTCTAGGCGCGCAGTCTCGTTATTTAATAGCCAGACCTTCTTACATACAAAAACTTCAAAATATGAAAAAGTATGAGTTTTAGAGGCTTATTGTATAGTTTTGAGTCTCAAAAATAGAATCCATTTTGAATTTTTCAAAATCTGTTACACGAGGTTCACAATATATCCTACCGTTTGAAAAGTAACTTTTGGATGACGCCCTCTACAGCAGCCAAGGGAAACTAAAAATGAAAAAAAATTTTTATATATTTCTTAGAGACTGTTTAACAATGTCCAAAAGAAATTTTGTCAATAAATATAATAGTTTTTTCATAATAAAATCTTTAAAAAGTGTTTTTTTTTTTAATTTCAAAGGCGAATGTCCCCTTAAGTATCTCGGTTAACGCATTTTATCCAATATTGTATCTATGCCCAAAAACAAGTACGGGATTTAAATGTACTTCTATTGTGGAAGGAAATGTGGTAAATTTACAACCAGGACATGTAGGACTAAATTTTAGAATTAAAAGACTATTGTAGCTATTTTTATTAGCATGCTAAAAAATAAAACTCATGCTCACATTAATTATAAACTAACTGCATTGAAACTGATTCTTGTAATTTTCAAATACATGGTCTTTAAGAATATGCTTCTTGTAATGAAAAAGGTTATTACTTCTGTCAGAGTACACAAAGAATAAAACTAAGATAGAACTCCAAAATAAAATTCCAAAGAGCAATTAGAATCAGAATAGTTAACATCATTTATAAAAAGTTGAAATTGGTTGAGAAAGTAGTTAAGTAAACTTATCATGATAGGAAGAATACATTTAGGCAATTCTTCACGATATTAAATAAACCCTCATTTGTAGATTGTAACAATGTGAATGGACTCAGGGATAATTTAGCGCCTGGTATTTATAATAACGATGATTTGAGACTTTTTATAGATTCTTTAACGCAAATCCTGAAGGCAATGTTACTTCTTAATACGAATGCCTACCCTCCAGTACCGGTAGCACATTCGACAAAAATCAAAGAGAATCACAAAGACATTCAAGTAATGCTAAATAAAAAAATTACGTAGAACATAATCGGTTAGTTTGCGGAGATCTAGAAATGTGTACTCAAAATTTTATAAGTTATTTTAGGGCGAAAATCTGGATACACAAAATATCTTTATTTTTTATGATCGTGGAATAGTCGGGACTATATAAAACATTACATGACGAAAGTATGGTCTCGAGAAACTTTGTTTGAGACGAATTCTTGGTTGTAAGCCCTCTTTTCTTTAATCTTTGTCTCGAAATTAGCTTTCTATATTTTAAGGTTAAAACTCTGTATGATCTTCGGGTGACGCTATAGCTTTAAATGTTCATAAAAAGAACATGCACCTTAAGGCAGAAGATAACGTGTTAAAAAATAATCTTTTAATTTTTTCCATAAGATATACAAAAATATAAGTCTTCTAGAAGAGAAAAAACAAAGAAATATCTCAAAATGTTTATTAACAAAAAGGTTATGGCATTTTACATTAAATGCTCCAGGATAAGCAATTTAATATATTTGAGCAATAAATGGATCGACTTGACATTACAACGAACTTATTTGATTTAGAATCTTTATTTTCAAGTTATAATTAAATAGAAAACATCATTTTTGTAATAATTATCGGTATTGCAAATAACAGGCATCAAGGTTTATGATTTACGGTTTTTTTTTACGTTTTTCGCATTAACTGTATGGCGAAACATATTGTATCATGGCTCTAATTAAAGGTATTCTAATTATTATCTATATTTTATATTCAAAACGTATTTATCTACAAAACGGTTCTTGACTTCTAGAAGCAAAAAACCTTTCTTCACCATCTTTCGATGCCTGCTATTTTTAACGTAGGCAAGTTCTGGCTTTAGTTATAGTATAGGTATTATTTATGAAGTATCTTCTATAACTTGGAATAAGCGGCTTCAGGTTTTTACTTTGCGCGTAATAAAAAGCTTATTTGATTGGACTATTACAATACTTTAAAAATTTTAAATATATTATTTAAATGATAATAATTGAATACTTTTTAGTTATTATTAAGGAGCAAAAGAAGAAAATAAATAATTTATTGAATACTGATAAGGAAATCAGAACTGTTTTAAGTATTGTTTTGAGCAGCACAAAATTTTTGAATCGACAATAAAAGATTAATTGATCAGTTTCTAAGCCAAATACATCTATTGTAAGCATAATATAGTTCAGATGTTACAAATCATGAATATTCTTGGCCAAGAATTGTACGAAGCAAAATAGCAATAAAGATGATGAAAGTGAATTTAATAAAGATTATATTTAGTTGAAGTCTAGTTTATTGTATAGGAAAAGGAATCCTATAGTTTTAATTTTATGAAAATTTTCCTTTAAATAAAATTATATAATTTTATAAATAATGCAATTTTATTATTATGTTAAATATAATATATGGACATGTATACACACAGCACACACACAAATATAATTTTATAATTAATGTCATTTTATTATTGTGTTAAATATATAATAATACACCGATATGTACACACACACACACATGCAAACGCACAATCCCATAAATCATTGCTATGCAATGGCACAGAATAGGGTACATTATGTGTATAAATAAACTATAATTTATTTATGAAAAGAATATAAAATCTAAATTCGATATTCTTGGCTGTTTTTGAATTATTTTTTATACATTTCTATACATGTTTTCTTGTGATAAGCAGCTAGATTACCTTCGAATATATTAAAACTACCAAATATTATAGTATCCATTATTATTAAAGAACAATTGAGAGTTACCTTAAAAAAATTAAATCGATTCCGTTGGTACCATATACAGAGTGATTCAGACCACCCGTACACTTTCTTGAAAATTTAAAATACGTAGTTAAGTGAAAAATAGTCGACATAAAAGTTGTTAGTTTCTGAGGGACACATGTTATGGTGATCTTGTCTGTAATCTTTATGGTTATTTTTAAGATCATTGTAAGGTCAACTTTGTTTTTTCAAATCAAAACTATTTTTGACCTTAGATTATAAAAGAGTGGAGAATTCTATGACCGTATCGCCTTGAGGTTAAAACTCTGGATGCATTACGCCACGGTAATCAAAAAAAACAGTGAGCAAAACTTTGGCATTTGATCGAACTTGGCATGTTTTTTTCGGTCTTGGCTCTCCTGGATTCTTGTGTTGGAATGATTGGGTTTTGGTTCCGACGTCACAACCATATACTCATGATTTGTCATCATTTATGACCCTTTTGAGCAAATCAGGATCATCATTGACGTTATTCAAGAGCTCCTGAGTGGTGCTCATGCGACAGTTCTTCTGATTAGAATTAAGAAGTTTCGGAACAAACTTCGCTGACACATATCTCATGCCCAAGACATTCGAAAAAAATTCATGACACAAGCCGGCCGATATGCTAACATTCCCACTAACTTTTCTTATAATTCCAATTTTTTTCAAAACAATTTTCTTTACAGTTCGACGTTGTCATCTGTTGCTAGTGCCAGAGTGCCCAGAGCGAGGTTCGTCATTGGCATCTTCTCAGTCATTTTGGAAGAGTTTTTACCACTTGTAAATATTTTTTTTTTTTACCAATAACAGGCTCACCGAATGCCACTGTGAAGATTTTAAGTATTTTAGAGCACTTGATACCATTTTTTACACAAAATTTGATGCAAATTCTCTGCTCTATTTTTTATAATAATAGAAAGTCACCGAGCACACTAAAAGACGTCAAACCTTTCTATCTATCAAAAACAAATAAGGTATGCTATACACCTAAAACAGTGAACATATGTTGAGTTGGTACATGTTGTGTTGTGTTGGTACATGTGTACCAACACAACAACAACAACAAAAATTGATAATCGAATACACTGTTGCATACGCAATTTGAAAAGTCACCTTACTTTTGGAACACACCTCGTATATATTCAGTTATTCACTGCTATATGCTTTGAGACTATGAACCTCAGATGCACTAATCCAGTATGATGGCTTTTTCTTGCAAACACCTTTCGAAATCGACAATGATCAGTTGAACAGTCGCATCGCGTTAAATAAAATAAATAATTCCACGAAACTTGAATAAATGAAATAGAGTATTCTTGAAATATTAATCAAAATAAAATTAAAATTTTAATAAATAACGAAAACTAACTTAAAGACAAATTGAAATAAATAATGAAATTGAATTGAAATTGAATTAAAATAGAATTAAAATAAAACTGAACTTGAAGTTCAAATAAATTAAAACTTGAAATTGAAACAATCGAGTTTGACTGAAATATCGCAACTGACATCTCCGTTTGCTTTGATTCGACTTATCACCTCAGATTCACACATAATTACCCCACTTTTTTAACATATTCTGCTAAGATGTTTTCAGTAAGAAGATCAAAATTTGTGAAAAATGAAGCGTAAAAAATGCTGCTACATTAACGTTTTGATATGCGCAGACACAACTTGAAAATTTTTTTGTATTGATTTAAAATCTATTATTCGTCACTCTTTATCATTTTATTATTCATCATCTGCAAATGAAACTTTATATTTTTTATTGATTAAAAATTATTGATAATTTTAGGTGAAAATCGATGTATAATTTTGTTCAGAAAAATTTTTTTAATTCTGCTACATCAATAAAACTCTTGCAAATAAAATATTTCCGCGGCTATGGAAAAAAACAATAAAGAATTATTATTATTTGTATTTTTATAGATAAATTTTGCATTTATTATTACAATGATTATACAGGCACACAAAAAAGAAGTTAAATGATACAGAAACGTAACACATATATCCCTACGTATTTTAATTCGCCCAAATCAAACCTGAAGCCAAAATTACTCCATCACTCATAAAATTTTTTAATCCCGAAAAGCAACCGTTAATTTAAAGAAAATCAAAGTATCCTGCTTTTCCAGCAGTCAATTCAAAAGTGTACCGTGTAATACTACAAAAAATTGTAGAACCACAAATTTATTTGTTTACCTTAAAACCTAGTATGTATTTGCTAAAGCTGCTTCTGAAGTTAGAATCTACTTTAAGTTTTCTTTTCAAACATGAAACAAATCTTTTGTAAATAGAAAAACTCCGAAAAATCTCACTTCTACGGAATTAACCTCAAAGTACATAGCGCAGTAAAAGAATAAAATGTGCAATTAAACATTTATGTATTTTAGGCTCGAAAAGCCTATGTTAAAAGAAAAACTCTGAAAAATCTTGCTCTGCAAAATATTGATCTCAGAAACGATAAATATTGTTAAGAAAGGAAAACTTGAATTATATATCAGCAGAGGCCTTAAACTCTTTTTGATTTATACAAACAAAAAAATACAAAAAATAATTTCAACTTTCATAAACAAAAAACAAAAAAAATATTTCCTCTATAATATAAAATGATTCTAACTTATACTCTTTTGCTTTAATTGAGAACTTTTTGGTCTTTAAAGGTCTATACAGTGTATATCGTTTTCGTTTATGGTTAATTGGTTTTCTCTTTTGAATGTTTTTTCTGCTTTAAAAGTTACTTCAATATGTCTAGAATCTAAAAAAATTCATGACTTAGGCCAAAACTCAAAACTCTCAGAGATAGAGCCGATTTCCGAGACCCCCGTTCATTTACTCCGAGAGCCGAGCACAGGTATATGAACTAAAGAACAGCGGGGAGCCCTTTTATTCAAAATTTCTACAGGCGATGTTTTTATAAGTATACTCTTATAAGGGTATAATTGGATTTTTTTGGTGAATATAGTACAAGGGTGTATACGTGTAAAGTGAAAAATGAGTTGCATAAACTGGGAGGGAAAGGGAAATTACAGTCTGTCAAGTAAGAGCGTGGTTGACTTCACCGACAGGTAATGCAAGATTTCGCTCTAATTCTTTCGCGAGCCGATAGAAAAAAGCTTTGTCCTTAATGCATCGTTAACAAAGATTAAGTTGTCGTTGATCTTTTGAAAAAGAATCACGTTAAGCGCCATGAGTGCTAAGTACGCGTCGCGCTACGAGGTTGTGTTCCTTTGCATCCACCCGAAAGGTCCCAAAATGTCGCAATCAGCGGCTGCTAAATATATGATAAAGTCGAAGGCATTTGTACAGAAGTGGATACAGCGATATAAAGTGGCTAAAAATGTAGATTATTTACCAGAACGTGGCTCGATAGGAAAAGTGAACAAAAAAGATAAAAAAAGAATAGTGAATCTGTTTTCGCGGAATCCTGCTTTAACACTGCGGCAAGGACAAGCAAAATTAATGGCAAAAGGTTTAGATATATCCTACGAAACTATCCGAACCCATCTTCGTACTCATCATCTGAAATGGCGCAACACAATGAAGAAGCCTCTGTTGACTGAAAAACATGTGACAAAGCGACTCGCTTGGGCGCATGAGAATATTGATAGAGATTTTAAAAATGTCATTTTTACTGATGAATGGTCTATATGGGCACGTTCTGTCCTCACGCGAGGCTGGTCAACTTCCACCAATAGGCTTGTTCAGTGGACCGTAAAACATGGAATAAAGGTGCATCTTTGGGGCTGCTTCTCAAAGCAGGGATTCGGCACTTTGCACTTCTTTACTGACAACCTAAATGCCGAGAAAATGATGAAAATTTACAAAAAGGCTTTACTGCCATCTGCTAAACGATGGTTTATCACAAAAAATGAAGATTAGATTCTGCAGGAGGACAACGATCCTTAACATCGCAGCAAGCTCTGTACTCAGTGGAAGACTCAATCTGGCATCGTTACATTGGATTGGCCGTCGCAGTCGCCCGATGCAAACCCTATTGAAAATGTGTGGGCATATATTAAACGGAAGCTTCGTGGAAGACGCACATACACTTTGAAGCAGTTGTCTTACGAAATTCGTCGGATCTGGAGATCCTTGCCACTAGAATACGCCGTCAAATTAGTAGAAAGCATGCCTCGGAGATGCCAGGCAATTATCGACGCCGGTGGTGACTGGACACATTATTGACCGAATCGCATAATTGTTTGTAATGTGTACAATGTATATATAAATATGAAAGTTTCATCAAATAAATTTTTTTATAAATTAACACGAACACGCTCTTACTTGACAGACTGTAACCGACGCTTTGATCAAAAAACTTCAAACTAACTATGTATTAGCTATTAGAAGCAATAAACACAACTTTGATGATATGAAAAATACAATAATGGCTACTTATCATTATTTGTCCTCAACAGATGAAAATCCAAGACACGAGCTTTGTCCTACTGGAAAAGATAACTGGTGTAAGTGGAAAGAGGCTGAAGCTATTGGAGTAAACAGCAACACCATAAAGCACCCTCCACCCCTCCACCCTGATGTAAAAAAGTATATTTTATCCACATTTAACGATTTAAGTAGTGACGCGTTTTTAAGCAGGTGCTTAGGAGGCCACACGCAGAACGCCGATCAAAGTTTCAATGCGACTATCTGGCGTTTGGCTCCTAAACACCTTTATTGCGGCTTCAAAATATTTGAAATTGCGGCTTATTCAGCAGCAATTATATTTAACGAAGGTTATTCTTAGATCTTAAAAGTTATGCAAAAACCGGAGCTGCAAATAGGCAAGCAAGCTATAGATTACGTTAGCAAAGTTGATGAGCATTAGATCGTTCGGTAAGACAGACGCAGCCTTTCCTCAACGAGAGAGGCTCGGAAGGCATGAAAAGAGGAGAGGATGGAGCGAAATGCCTTTCTTGGAGAAACTGAAGGCCTGCTATATAAAGCTTGTATAGCAGATTAGTCCGTAAGTAGCTTTATCAAACACGTTCCCGTTACCAAAACTTTGAACGCGTTTTTCTCGAAACTTTTTCACTTATCTTTTTTCGCTGCCAACGATTGCTCCGAGACTATGCAACCGATCGGGCCAAAATTTTGCACACGTTTTCATAACATATGAGACCACTTGGTAAACCTAAAAATATTAGGAATTTCTCAAAATTAACATTTTCTTTTTATCAGCGAACAAAAAATTTTCTTTTTGAAAATATTGACTTTTTTATTTCTATGTCTGCCATTTTGACAATTTTTAATTTATTATCAAAAAATTAGATTTACCGAGTGACTACAGGTGTATACTCACCGCATCTTTTTTCATTTATGTTTTAGATCATTTTTCACGGCGCTACACTTGGCACCGTAAAAAAATGCCTCCGCGACCATGTGGGTTCATTATGCCATATCTCCGTCAATTTTCAATATTTTTCTATTACTGAAAATGAAAAATACTTAGTAAAATAGGTTTTATGAACTGTAGAAATTTCAAAAAGATCCATTAATTTTTTCCCCTTTAAAAATTTCCGAAGAAACTGCTCAATTTCGAGGTTCTAAATGGTTGTCCCCCTTATTGTGTCAACGAATGAAATTATGACAATTTGTATTTTCACGCAAATGAGCAAGAATATGTTTATTTATCCTTTGCCCAATTTTATAGATCAGTAAAGTTATAATAAATTGAGAAATGCGTTACAAGTCTTGTGACGTTGTGCCCGAACGTGCACAAAAAGCGCTTTAATTTACTTCTATTTATTTTATTTATTCTTATTTATTAAATTAACAATAGAAGAAAGCAAAAAATATTGTATGTTATATTGTTGTTGAGCACCTGACAAGTACCCTTGCCAAAGTATTCGATTAACCCTCAGAGAGAGAGTTCCGCGAGAATCAACCACGTAGATCTACGGTCACTCGACGTCAGGAGTAGGCAAGGAATCGCAACGACAAATAATGATGAAGAAATAAAATTTATTTGAATAGTCTCTAATTTATTTGAAGATTGCTTTAAATTATGACATTATTTTTATAAACGTATATTCAACGGTCGGCCCAGAAATCGCGCGTTCTCTTCCGCACAGTCACACTCACACTCTCGCAATGCTTGACAAAGTGGATGTAGATTTTCATGAATTTGTACAATCACTTCACTTCGCGTCACTTCTCAGTCGCCGATATAATTAAAAATAAGAAAAAAATTAAGATTACAAAAAAAAACAATTTAACCAATATTTTACAAAGTCGCACGCCAATACCTGCACTGAGAGATAGAGAGAGAAAAGACAGAAAGAATTTATTTAACACCAGACTCACTGATCAAACCATGTCTTTCTTCAGATTAAGTAAATCTCTTTCTAAAATATACTTAGATAAAACTCTCCTGACTTTTCTTTCCTCCTCGTCGATGCTCGCAAATATAACAAAATATTTGGCAATGTTGCTTGCACGGTAGCTAAACAATGACTGATTTTCAATAATGCCTGATTCCGTTATCAAAATTTAGTTTACGAAGAAAAAGAAAGTAGATAAGTCATAATTTTCTTTTTGTTGAATTTTCGGTATCTTCTGTCTTCGCTGCTCTCCTACTTGCCAGCGATGCTAATGTATCTAGTCCAATTTATGCATTAATTGATTTTTGATATTCGTGGTTCTCCTAAAATTTCTCTCTGATAGGTGCTACCTCCTGTTGTGACGGCGCGAGTTTCGAATTTGTCATGTACGTATGTGTACACACGCAAATGGCGCTATACGCCGTTCACCCGGCGTTTATACATTGAGAAATGGCTGAGAGAAAGAGAAAGAGAGAGAGAGAGAGAGAAAGAGAATTAGAAAGAGAAAGAGAAAGAGAAAGAGAAAGAGAAAGAGAGAGAGATTATGCAAGTTAAATTTGACTTACGCGCGCCGTTAAGAATATAATATATGACATACGCGTGATGTAGGGTGCATCGTAAGTACTTGTGCGCTTTCTCTCTCTCTCTCTCGTTTTACAATCGCCGTCGCACGTCCCGAGAAGCGGGGAGGAAGGGGCGATCGTGGGTGTTGGTACGAGTATAATGCGTGGCTGTTGTGGTGGGGTGCATGATTGCTCGTGGACGTGCCATAAAGCCGGCGTGCCGCGCGCTGTCTCCACGTAGCAAGTGACGATAACCTCGACGGACAGCTTTCACTTCTCGTCTTTGTCTTCGGCGTCGATCTGGGGCCCTCTTCATCGCTGTTGGTGCATCTTGGGATCCTGCACTTCCTGTATAGGTTTCGTGCTATTTCGTGAGATTTTTTATTTATTTTCAGTGGGTGGTTTTCTCTCCCTCTCTCTCTCTCTCTCTCTCTTCTCTCTCTCTCTTTCTCTCTCTCTCTGGTAAGTTGAAATTACGCTTTTCGTTACACACTTATAACTATACTGTTTTCTGCCGCCCTTTGCCTTCGGGCGACTTTCTTTTGCAGATCTTTGCATGCACTTTATTCCAAACTATACTGCTCTGCTGTGACTTGCTATTTGCTGCTCTTTTTCCGCTGTAATTTCTACATTATATTTTCAATTGGAGCAAATTTGAGATTATCTTGTTTGTCATCGTTCGCCGAGTTCAAGAGTCTCAGCTGTCATCTTTCTATATATACTGATACTAATATACTCTTCTCGTCGATAAGACTGATATTTGCTTGGTGCTGCCATCTCTGTAAGCCTATCCATACTACACTATTCGATCAAACTGATAAGATCATTCTTATCTTATCGGTGCTGCCATCTCTTAACTTCTGGTCATACCACTATATCAACTATATATATCAACTTTTTTTCTGCATTTTTTTTTTATCAATCTCATATTTAATATATCTAATTCATGTCACGAAGATTTTACGGCCGCATCTAAACCGCAACAATGCATGAAATGCCATAATTATTATCATCCTTCATGTACTAAATTGACCTCTGTTAGTGATAATTGTGACAAAACGATAAAAATCTGTGGACCATGCCTTGCTGAAGCGAATTTTGGAGGTACACGCTTACGTACTAGCTCGGTTGGCTCTAATAGTGGTATGAGTAATGTTGCTAAGACACCAAGCAGCACCAGGCCTTCAACTCCTACTGCCTTACCGTCACCAACTAATGATTTGCTGACGATATTGATTGCAAAAATAAACAAAATTGATATCTTTGTTACTACTATGGGCTCTCAAATCAATGTACTTATCACTTGTTTCAATTCTCTTGACACAAAAATACAAGAGCTGTCAACAACCTTAAGCCAGCGTATTGATGCGAGCGAGCAACGGATGGACAAACTGCAGCAAGACCACCTGCAACTACAAGCTAAAGTGGATAGCTTTCTAACTGCATCCACTGACTCTACCATGCCATTACCTACACTAGAAAAACTGAAACAGTTGGATGTCACTAGTCAAGCTTTATCTGCTAAAATCACGCATTTTACGATGCAGTAAGAACGGATATCGCACGCGTCAGAAATTGTTCTCAGCGGCATACTACCTCATGAGTTTGGTGATCTGCGACTGGCAGCTGCTGCTATTTTCAGCTTCATCGACCCTACCATATCTAGTGATGATGTTCTACCTGTCCGCCCTTTGCGCAGACAGTTTCAGCAAGTTTCAACCTCTGGATCTTAGCAAGGAGCACCATCCACCTCCGCATCATCTACACATGTTGTCGCATCACCGTTGCGTACTGTTCCGCTTCTGATCACTTTCAAGAGTGCTGTAGTAGCTCGTACTGCACTTGCTGCAAAAATACGCAGGAGAAAATTCCACGCTTCTCAGATCAGCTATGCTCTACTCAATAATGCTCACAGATAATGCTACCTTTGATCAACATTAATGAATTTTCACCGTCTGCGCTACATCAGTTGAAGTTGCGAGTACTGCACAAATCCAGAGATCAGTGCTTTGACTTTCTCACCTATGTACGTAATGGGGGCATTTACGTTAGATGAAGGAAGGAAGACACTCCGCATCTCATTGCCTCGGATGAGGATTGAAATGCTTTCTTAAGCGAAATAGTGCCACCAACGTCCGATGCTCCCTCCACCACTAACTAAACTGTTTAAACCAGGTATGTTCTCTCTCTCTTTCCTTTTTCCTTCTTCTTCTCCTTCTTCCTCTACTTTTTTTCCTACTTCCTACTCATCTGATGCGGGACCTGTGGTTGGTAATGATGGTCTTCGTGTTTACCATTTCAATGCAAACTCTTTACGAGCGCACATTGAGATGGTAAGACTATTTCTGGCGTCTCGCTTCTACTTTTACGTAATAGCTGTAACAGAGACCAAACTCGGTCCCATTGTTGATGACTCTCTTGTATCTCTTGATGATTACATTCTTCATGGCCGTGATCGCAACACAAGAGGTGGTGTTTCTTTGCATATCCACAGCTCACTTACTGCTAGTGTTTTGTGCTCTTCTACACATACCTGGAGTGGTAAGCCCGGTCTGCCAGAATATCTGTTTTGTGAAGTTAAAACAAAGTCCTCTACTCTTATCTTCGTTGGTGTAGTATACAGGCCCCCACACGCACTATTTTTAGCAAATACAGACTACATTCCAACGCTGTCTACCTTGATACACAGTTACAGCACCAAAATTCTACTTGGAGACTTTAATGCTGATCAACTATCTAACACAGATGATGCTAAATTTTTGCGAGCACTCTTTTCTATAGAATAAGCATTCTTTCTCATCTATACCTGATGGTAGCACTCATCACACCTCTACTACTGAAACTTGGCTGGATCTTTGTCTGGTGGGCACAGAGGATACTGTACTTGACTACTGGACAACAGGTACCCCATTCATCGACGGACATGACTTAACTACAGTAACTAAATAAATTTAAATGCTCACTCACATGACTGCCACTCAAGAACTTTACTTTTCGCGACTACACCTCTATAAACAGAACTGCTCTTATCAATTATTTCTACTTCTTGAACTGCCTTACCTATGATAGTGACTCTCCTCTTGATACGCGACTCTGTTGTTTATATAAGTATCTAAATAATGTTATTGCTTCATTTGTTCCGCTTAAAACTATGAAACACAGAAAAGCTTATCGTCTATGGTTCACTCCCGCCATTCTTAAACTTTTGCAAGACAGAGACTGACTTTACAGACGATACAAACGCACTAGACTACCTACTGATCTCCGAAAATACAGAACAGCTCATGACATCTTATTCAAACAGACTTAAGCTGCTAGACACCTATATTATCATGACAGACTCACTCGTCGCTCAGAACCTACTTAGATATGGAAGGAACTACACCACTTTGGCATCTGCCCTGCTCCCACTAGCTCTCAGCATTCTTTCCCCGTTGATGACCTGGACGCCTTTTTTGCTAGTGAGGCATTTGACCCTGGGGTTCCTACCATTGACTTTTTTCTTGACTCCCTAGATGCCAATTTAACTCATAAACTTCTTTTCGACTTTCATCCAGTCACTGTAGATGATATTAGAAGTGGGTATAATGGCATCCCACAGTCGCTTATAGCTACTGCTTTCCCAGTTATTGCCCCATTGTTGTGTCGTCTGTTCAATGACTTCCTCCGAGAATCCTACGTGCCTGCTGTCTGGAAGAAAGCACTCATCATAACTATCAATAAAGTTGCCTCTCCTAGGGTGATTAGTGACATACGGCCTATCTCATTACTGTCGTACCTGTCCAAAGTATTGGAACGACTCGTGCATCATTGCCCAGTTTAGGTCCTCTCTTGGCTGGTTGTCTACGGCGCCGAGGGGAAAATATTTTATGCCTAATATTTTATTCAAGATATTCAGAACACAAGAACCCTCGTATCTGTGTGAAAATTTCTTGTGGAGCCAGTCTGATAGGCCCTCTCGGGGTGATGTGAGGCCATTCATCATACCGTCGGCAGCCACTGAGTATCGTGACAGTTCCATTCTTGTTTCTTCTTCCCGTTCCTGGAAGTCTTCTCTCTTCTTACTATACCATACACTCTATCTCACTTTTTAAGTCTTCTGTTTTTACTCTTCTCTTTTCTACTGAGAGAGAACATACTGGTCACCTGCTTTCTCAACTTTAATCTATTTTCTTTATTTTATTTTGTTTTATATTATTACATTTTTATTGTTATTTTATTATTATTTTACTTTCTGTTACTATTTATGTGTCTTTAATTGTAATTGTACAACTCTGCATGATAAAAATAGGTATCTACTATATATATTTATCTATCTATCTTCTTGGTAAGTAGATTTAACGCTTTGATTACGTGCTCCTCTTTTTGAACTTTTCACAGCTGTTTTCTGCCTTCGAGCGTTTTCTGTTCTAGATCATTGCATGCTTCTCTCTGCACACTACTGCTTTTTTATTTATTGCACTGTTGCCTGCTGCTCTCGCCTGTGAATTACACTACTTATCTTTCCTAACAGGATGATATACCGGCACTTTGTACCTTATACTTATTTTATCTTACTGGTCTATATTTTTTGGTGCTTTACAACGTTTGACTACTTTAATATGTGCGGCTCTTGTAATTCGTAAACCAAAGAATTTTCTGCTGCATCCAAGCCGCAGCAATGTATGAAATGTTTTAACATCTACCATGCCACGTGCACCTAACTTACATCAGTAACAGATAGCAGTGATAAGACGATAAAGATATGTGGTCCGTGCCTTACTGACGCAAACATAGCAGGTAGACACTCTCGTGCCAGCTCCGTTAGCTCCTCCAGCAACTTAAGTAATGTGTCTGAGATACCCAGTAATAGTAAGCCATCCACTCTGGCCACACTTGCAGTACCATCCAATGATCTCTTAACCACGCTTATTTCGAAAATAGTTAAAATCGATACAACAATCACTACCATGGGCTCACAGATAAATGCGCTGGTAACTGGGTTCAACTCACTAGAAACCAAAATGCTGGGCTTATCTACAACTTTGAACCTTTGAATGGATGCTGGTAAGCAACGCTTCGACAAATTACAGCAAAACGACCTAAATCTCCAAACAAAAGTTGATAGCATAATGGCAGCGACCACTAACAATGCAAAGCCATCGCTGACCTTAGATAACCAGAAACTTTTAGACGATTTCAACCGTAAGTTGTCCGCAGAAGTGTCGCAGTTAGTTCTACAACAAGAGCGTATGGCGCATGCGTCTGAGGTTGTCCTCAGTGGTATTCTACCGCATGATTTCGGTAATTTGGAGCTGGCAGCTTCGGCAATATTCCAGTCAATGAATGGATCTATTACTGATGGGGACATTCTATCAGTGCGCCCTCTACGTAGGCTATCAACTGATACGTCGCAAACTGGACCATCTGCCCCTGCTTCTTCAAACACTGTAGCTCCATCTTCACGCACAGTCTCACTCCTAGTTACTTTCAAAAGTGCTAATATTGCTCGTACTGCTATCACTGCTAAAAAACGCAAAAAGAAATTCCATACTTCTTAGATCCGTCCGACGTTATTTAGTGAGGCTTTACCAATCTGGCTAATTACACCAGCACTCATCAACGTCAATGAATTTTTGCTGCCTGCCCTCCATCAATTGAAGCTGGTAAAGAAAATATTTGTATAGAAAAAAATATCAGTATTTCCTTGTATTAAAATTACATAAAAATAAAGAGTATTTATAAAAATGCATTGTTACTTAGATTTTATTTGGATAATAACTTGAGAATCAATTGAGTATCATCTGATAATCAATTAAGAATTTAGTATGATTCTCATCTGAGAATAACCTGAAATTCATTTGATTCTTATTTGACTTTTATCAGTAGAGCACTTATTAAAGGAAATTTTTTTCCCAAATATTCGAAATAGTCCTCTCCCCCGCCCCCCTCCCCTTCCCTCATCTTTGACCAAAGCTTTAACAAACTGCTTCATGAGACCAAGTTCGATATGGAGAGGTAGGAGCAAAGATTTTGTAGCATTATGTTTTGCTATATTTATGGAGATTTTGAAGATAGAAAAAACAAAAGACACTTCTATAAATAGAAAAAAATTAATGGAGATTGTCTTAGACTTGAAATAAATGATATAGATATAAACGAGCTTCCTCATATGGTGTGTAGCAATTGCAGAAATATGCTGTCTGATAGTCAGAGAATCGGAATAATAGTCGTAAGAAAATTGCTACTTCTATATGACGGACACAGTAGATTTTAATGCATCCAATAAATCTAAAATCTCTAGCACTTATATACCTTCAGCCGTAAAATCTATTCAAACTTTTACAGTTCATTTTGAAGTCGAAGCAAAAACTCATGACACTATCTTAGAAGAGAACACAATGGAAGCTGATCAAACCTACGAAGAAGAAAATGATTATGAAAGTGTAAATAATAAATACATGCCAAAAGGAGAGGAAAAGAATAAGGCGCCTGAAAAATTCAATCGAAAGAAGTTGAATGATCTCATACGAGAATAAGGATTACCGAAAGATAGAGCTCAGTATTTAGCTTCAGCATCAAAGAAGAAATACTTGTGGTCTAAGAGTATCTAGGTTTCCATTTACTGAGATAAGATAAAAGAATTGCTCAATTTTGTAAAAAGTAAGGAAAATTCATTAATATACGAGAGCGGTCGGATAAGTACTTAGCAGCACCGCTCGATGGCGCCACTATCGCAAGATAAATTCACTATCGTGTAGTAAATTCTCGTAGACAGCTTCTGCTAAAATATTAGCTGAATCGGACTTGTAGTTTTGTTTTGACTGCGTGTGGAAGCGGGTGTGTCCACGGATTCTAGAAAAATGGAGAAAGAGCTATATCGGTCGGTGTTTCGCTTCTTGTTTTTAAAAGGGAAATCGTGCACTGAAATCAAAAAGCGCTTGGGTGCTGTGTACGGTGACTCTGCTCCTGCGATGGCGCCGTAAAAAATAGGTTTAACGAGTTTCAACATGGTCGCACGTCGGTTTTTGATGAGCCACGCCCAGGTACCCCGAAAATGGCTACCACGGAGGATAACGTGACAAAAATTTACGATCTCGTATTGGCAGACCGTCGATTGAAGGTGCGCAAGATAGCTAAGACGGTAGGCATCTCAAAAGACCGCGTGGGTCATATCCTGCATGCAATTTTGAGCATGAGAAAGCTGCGGCGCGATGGATGCCGCGTTTGCTCACTCCAGGCAACAAGCGCAACCGTGAGACCACCTTAGAGTAGTGTTTGACGCTGTTTAAGCGCAATCCGAGGGAGTTTCTACGTCGTTTGGTGACCGTCAATGAAAAATAGGTCCACTGGTATACACCAGAGACCAAGGAACAGTCGAAACAGTGGACTTAACCCAGCGAACGTGCTTCGAAGAAGGCGAAGACTGTCCTATCAACCGGAAACGTGATGACCACCGTTTTCTGGGATTCACAAGGTGTGATCTGCATCGACTACCTGGGGAAAGGCAAAACGGCCACAGGGCTCTACTATGCCGAATTATTGGGCCGATTTGACGCTGAATTGCAGAAAAAAAGACCCTATTTGGCAAAGAAAGAAGTGCTCTTCCAATATAACAACGCACTGACTTACACCTCCGCCGTCGCCACGGCCAAATTGGTCGAATTGGGCTACAAAATGCTATCCCATCCACCGTATTCTCCAGATTTGGCCCCGTGCGACTTCTTTTTGTTTCCAAACTTGAAAAAGTCACTCACCGGGCAGAAATTTTAGTCGAATGAGGAGGTCATCGCCGCCACAGATGCCTACTTTGCAGACCTCGAGAAAACTTACTTTTCAGACGGGTTAAGGAAGTTGGAGCATCGCTGGGTCAAGTGTATCGAGCCAAGAGGAGACTATATTGAGAGATAAATCGTCACTTTTCCAAAATTTTCATTTTTTTTTTTGTAAGCTAAGTACTTATCAAACCGCCCTCGTATCATTTAAATATAGAAGGACTAATGGATAAGTTAAAACCTAATGTTCATAAAAATAAAGAGTCAAGAAATTTTGTAGACTTTATATTTTTTATCTTTACTACACAATAATTTTTTAGATCAGCTAAAGCAGGACTGAGAAAGCAGGATTATTTGGATGTTATTCTGTTTATAGAAGATGTTTCATGTTTTAAAAAAAATCTCAACTAAAGGAGTGATTCTGACTTTGGAATTAGCTTTAGCAAACGCATACATGAATTTATACTTAAAACACATGAGTTTGTCATTTTATTATTGATAACATGCTGTCTCAGCCTTCTTTGAATTGTTTTTACCATTTGTAAACATTTCTTTCAGACAAAATCTGCTTACCGAAGGCCTTCTACAACATGCTGAACGTTTGTGCATATGAAATTTCATTCTGAAGACAAAATTTAATGCAACTTCTTTGCTCACTAAAATCTGACATTATAAAAATCGCCGAAATCACTTTTTAATGTTGACAAAAACGAGCTTCACTTGCAAACTAATGAATATATTAACATGAAATGTGACACAGATGTCTCTCACAGTGCTACCAACTTAAAAAAAAAAGTTTCGTGAAATCAATAAACCCGCCAAATTTAAATTGAGAATTGGGCTTATTTTTTGATTATAGTAGTATACAGTACTTTTTACAACGATTGCTCAAAAAAGTGATTAAACAATAGTGTTTAAATCACTAAAACGAAGTACTTATGTTTAACTTATTGTATAGAGAATTATATCTTTTAATCATATAATAGCCAGCGAAAATCAAGTCAAGCATTACGGTCATAATTAATGGATATACGTACAAATGATTATACACTAAATTAAAATAGACTTTTAAAATTAATTTATAAATTTACTATTGTTATACTTGAAAAATAGGCTCAGCCGCGCTCGCCATTATCGCAGCTCTTCGAGTTTGAGCTCGAAAATTCTTACTATAAGCGAATACTACCATTCGCGTTGCCTAGCTCGATGTGGGCCGGACTACGCATCCAAACGGTAGAATTTTCTCTAACGGTCGAACAAATAAAGGCGGCATTGAGGGAAGTTTTGGCGGACCTCACCAAACACAATAGCCTCATGGCGGGCCATAGAAGCCGAGAGGGTAGGCGGAGCCCGCCTAGAAAGTCCAGCCCAAAGCGGCAGAAGAAGCCGCGATCCGCGCCGAGCAGTCCGAAGTCCCAGTCCCCCAGAAGGGGGAAGAAGAAAAAGAAGAGGGACGAGAAGACGGAACAGCCAAAGCAGAAGAAGGAGTTCAGCTGCCATGGCTGCGGCAGGCCCAATATGATCAAGAGGTTCTGCCTGGACTGCTCGGGAAACGACTAGGGGAGAGCGTAGATAAGATCCCTACGCCCTTCCCCTCCAAGTCTAGGATCCAAGTCCCCGAAGGGACCACCAGCGAGCTCGTGAACACCGAACTCGCGTCAGAGACAGCTTCGGATCACCCAGAGGAGGGTGCTCCAAAAGGTGCCAGATGGTGGTTGCCTGTGTGCGTAGGGGGGTACACCCTACGCGCACTATATGACTCGGGCGCGTCACACACAGTGATGAGCGCCGTTAGCTTACAAATAGCCACGGCATGTGGACGCGCGATCACGCCGAGCCAGAACAAGGGAGCAATGGTAGCTAGCGGCCATTACGCTCTTATAGTTGGGATCGTCTAACTGCCCTTTGAGGTGGCCGGCGTGACGAAGGACATCGAAGTGGCAATCCTGCCTGGTCTACCAGCAGATTGTTACCTCGGTGTCAATTTCATTAGAGGATTTAGGACCATCCTCGACCCAGCGAGGAACCAGCTTCTCATACAAGAAGCCAGGAAGGAGCTAGCTTTGGAGTTAGCCTTGCTGGAAACAAAGGACAATTCTGCCGTGTCATCCATAGGCCTGGCTAACGTTCAGCCCTCGGAGCGAGAGCAGCTCCAGGGGCTCCTGGATAGGATGCTGGCGGAGGAGCCAGACACTCTAGGATGTACGGGTTGGATCGAGCACGTCATCCACGTCGGCGATGCTCGTCCCATCAAGCAGAGGGCTTACCCGTACTCCCCGAAATTCCAGGAGGTGATGCACGCCCAAACAAGGGAGATGTTAGAGGGCGGCATCATCGAGCCTTCGCATAGTGGCTGGTCGAGCCCATTCGTTATGATAAAGAAGGCTAACGGCAGTTACCGATTCTGCATTGACTTCAGAAAGGTCAATGCTGTATCGAAGCTGGATGCCTATCCATTACCGAGGATGGATAGCATCCTGCGCAAGCTGCAGAGGGCGAGATATATCTCGACTTTCGACCTCAGCAGCGCCTAGCACCAGATACAGCTAAAGGAGGAGACGAGGCCAATCACGGCATTCACCGTGCCAGGACTCGGACTCTTCCAGTTCACCAGGATGCCGTATGGTCTGAGCTACGCTGGAGCGACCTTTCAGCGACTCATTGACAGGGTGATAGGCCCGGAGCTTGAGGCCATTCGCGTTCTCGTACCTTGTCGATGTGATCATCGTCACGGAGACGTTCGAGGAACACTTGCGACGGCTCGAGCACGTGTTGCCACGCATTCGAGCGGCCGGTCTCACGATCAACCGCGAAAAGAGCGCATGCTGCCAAGAAGAGGCAAAATACCTCGGGGTGCTGGTGAACCGGGAAGGATTTCGCCCGAATCCAGCAAAAGTCGCTCCTATGATCGACTTCCCAGCACCCAAAAATCTGCGACAGCTGCCCAGATTCTTAGGCATGGCGTCGTGGCATTGCGAGTTCCTAAAGGACTTAGCCACGATAGCCGAACCGCTCACGCGCTTGACAAAAAAGGGCCGGCGCTACGAATGGGGAGAGAAGCAGCGAGCTGCCTTCGAGCAGGTGAAGGCCCTGCTAGCTTCTGCTCCTATCGTACAAAGTCCCAGGTTTGACGAAGAGTTCGTCATTCAAACGGACGCAAGTGACACGGGAGTCGGAGCCGTATTACTCCAGGTCATTGATGGAGATGAGCGACTGCTAGAGTACGCGAGTCGCACCTTGAGCCCAGCAGAGAGAAACTACAGCGTCACTGAGAGGGAGTGCTTCGCTGTAGTCTGGACCATCGAGAAGTTCAGGCCGTATGTGGAGGGCTATGAGTTCAGGGTAATAACTGACCATAGCAGTTTACGCTGGCTCAGTAGCCTCCACAACCCGACCGGGAGGCTGGCGCGGTGGGCCTTAGAGCTACAAGGCCACCGCTTCACCATCGAACATCGGAAGGGGGCGCTTAATTATGTGCCCGATGCTCTTTTCAGGATGTTCGAGGAAGAGGGTAACGTACCAGCCATCGCGGCCTTAACCTGGGCAGAAGGTACCACGAATGAGTGGTACCTTCGATTAGTAAATGAGATGCAGGAGAAGCCCTCAAGGCATCCTCGCTTGAAGCTCGTTGGAGGTCAGATATACAAATACGACCACAACCCGGCCATCGAGGATGCCCTAGGAGACGACAACGACGCCTGGAAGGTCGTCGTCCCTGCCAAACAGAGAAAGCAAGTCCTCCAGAAGTGTCACGACGACCCTACAGCAGGACATCTGGATCGCGAAAAGACGCACTCCAGGGTCACGTGGCAGTACTACTGGCCGAAGCTGGCAGACTGTGTGGCAGATTACGTCCGCAGATGCCAAGTCTGTCAGTAGTGCAAGGTGGAGCAGAAGGCTCCAGCTGGCTTAATGGGCAAGAGGCTCATAGAGCGGCCATGGCAGGTAGTGGCTACCGACGTGATATGGCCATTCGTCCGAAGCCGCAAGGGCTTCGAATACATCCTGGTCTTCCGGGATCTATTCACGAGGTGGGTCAAATGTGTCCCGCTGCGGAAGGTGAGGGCTGTGGCCGTCCTCAAGGCCTTTATTGAGTGTGTCGTGCTCCGATTCGGTTCGCCGGAAGTACTCCTGACCGAATATGGGACGGATTTTAAGGGACAACACCACTGTGACGGCTTCCGAAAACCGATTTTTTGAAAACCGTCTAGGAAAATCTAAAATACATTTAAGAATAGAATGCCGTTGGTCCCAGGTCGAATAAATAATTATTTTCGGAGATATTAAATATTTTGTGGAGCGGTGCAGCGCTTTGTGACACTCAAGGTCCCGCGCCACCTCAGCCAGGTGCGCGTCTCAACCGGTCGGCAGGTATACCGGGCCTTTCCCTATAGTCATGTGAGTCATTCACAGGTATTCTTTTGTCTCCCTTTACAAAAGCCGACTATTGTTATAAATATAGTTTCAAAAAAAGATATAGGTAGCGATAGTTGAAAAATTTTCAAGGCAGGTATAGGGATAGCGTTATAGCGTCAGTTTACGAATAGAAACCACGCTATTTGCATCTAAACGCTCCAAATCGTTTCGTTTATAAATATCGAACGCTCAGAATTATTCTTTGCTTATCGAAATGAACAACGAGAAAGTGTACGCGGGGAAAAAGGGTACGAAACGGAGCTATCCGACGAAGAGTCGATCGAAAATTTTGAATCAAAAACCTCCGAACCGTTATAGCTCTGAAAATAGTTCTGCAGATAATGTGAGCACGTCGGCGAAAAAGTTAAAATCGTCGGACGATTTGGAGGTCGGTGTTACTAACGATTTTGGTTATCGTATAGTACACCTCTCCCATGCATTGAACATTATATCGACCTTAGTGAAGTGCAAAGTGTGTGATCGCGATATAAAATTTACTGAAAAAAGTTTGCGCGGACTCGGATTCAAAATCGAGGTCGATTGCGGCCATTGTAAAAAAGTGCAAATCAATTCGTGTCCTATGATTGACAATGCATACGAAATTAATCGTCAGATCGTTTTCAGTATGCGTCTTCTTGGCGTCGGTTTGAATGGCCTGATGAAGTTTTGTGCATTTATGGACCTACCGCGCCCCATATTTCAATCTTTCTACGATCGAATCGTAAATTCAATTTCGATTGCCACTCAAGCTGTGAGCGCAGTGAGCAAACAAAAGGCTGCACTTGAAGAGAAGAGAATTTCGTTGGAAAATGGGATGGAGGACGGAATTATCGTTTCAGGCGACGGATCGTGGCGAAAGCGCGGTTTCAGTTCGCTATTCAGCATAACATCGCTTATCGGCTGGTACACTAAAAAAAATATCGACGTTATGGTAAAATCGAAACATTGCAAAGCTTGCCAGCATTGGGAAGCAAAAGAAAGCACCGCGGAGTACTGGGAATGGAAAAATACCCTCGACGATGAGTGCCAGGCGAACCATAACGGCTCCTCCGGAAAAATGGAAGTCGACTCAGCTATCAAAATGTTTCGACGGTCTGAAGAGCTCTATGGCATAAAATATAAATATTATATTGGTGACGGTGATTCTAAAACGTTCCTGGGCATATCAAATAGCGATCCCTACAACGGTTTCGAGATAAAAAAAAAAGAGTTCATCGATCATGTCCAAAAACGTATGGGGACGCGCCTCCGCGAAATCGTGAAAAAACAAAAAGAATTGTCAGGCAGAAGAATGCTCACTGGAAAATTAATCGACGAGTTGAGCACATATTACAGCTTGGCTGTTCGGAGGAACAGCGATGATGTTAAAAAAATAAGGAAGGAAATTTGGGCAACTATCAAGCATAAAATATCCACAGATAGTGAGCCACAACATGACGATTGCCCAAAGGGAGCCGAGTCGTGGTGTTCGTGGCAGCGAGCGGTCGCAAGCGGTAATATTTCTGAATATCGCCATAAGCCGCCTCTTCCTAAGAAAGGATTGGAGGCAATTACGCCAGTGTATGAAAATTTGAGCAGAGACGATTTGCTGCAGCGTTGTTTAGGTGGCTTTACGCAAAACAATAACGAAAGCTACAACAAATCAGTTTGGGCAATAGCCCCCAAGTGTCAGTCCGGGAGCAAAAGAATCGTCGATATTGCCGCTGATATCGCGGTATTATTATTCAACGATGGCTTCAGAAGCCTTATGAAAGTTATAGAGACGTTGAAGGTAACCATCTGCCCAAATTGTTTCAATCTTTGCGTTGAAACCGACGCAGCGCGGATCGAGCAGGCGGAGCGCTCGCTCACGGATGCTGCAAAAGAGGCAAGAAGAGCCTCTACAAGTTCGAGAAAAGATGCTGGGGACCTTGATTTGCTTCTCGAAGGCCAGCTATATGGTGCCGGAATCGCTAATTAAAGATAAAAAATTTTTTTCCAATTTATCACATAAATTAACAAACTTCAAACTTTGAACGCGTTTTTCTCGAAACCACTTTTTTGGGTGCGGCACGCAGCATAACTCGAGCAATTTTCATTCGATCGACTTCAAATTTGGACTGCATCAATAAAACTAGATTATCTAAAGAAGTACATAGGATTTTTTCGATATCTTAATAAAAAAAAAAGTTATAGCCTTTTTTAGACGAGAAATTTGGCTCGAAAATCGACCTTAAATTTCAAAAGCGTGCCTATTTTTTAAAAATCAATATTTTTTCAAATCCCTATGTACTTCTCTTTAAAATATCATATTATTAACGAAAACACTCGGTATTTTTTTAGATCGACTTTGAAGACAGTTCTGCTGCGTGCCGCGGATCACTGCAGAGGCAACAGCACCTGACGCGGGAGCTTCCCCAGCGCCACCATATGGCGTGAAAAAACAAAAAAAAATTTTTTATGTATCTTTAATAAACAAGAAACAAAACAAAAAAAAAATTTGGAATATGTCTTTTTTCCCACAAAAAAAAAAATTCTTGAAAGACGGCAAAAAAACCAGGGGGGTCACAGTGGTGTTGTCCCTTAAGAACCGGATGGTTGATGGGTACCTGAAGAAGCACGGTATCCATCATTCCACGACACCGGCCTACCATCCGCAGGCGAATCCTGTCGAGCGGGCCAACAGGACGATCAAGACAATGATCGTGGCCTGCTTGGAGGGATCGCACGATCGTTGGGACGAACACCTGTATGAAGTGGTGTTCGCCTTCAACACGGCTGAGCAGAGCGCCATCGGAGCAAGCCCGGCGCTGCTCAACTACGGCCGACAGCCCGCCCCTTCAAGGAGTGAAGCCCGCACGTCGCGCGAGGCTTCCACTCAGGTATTGCAGGAGTAAGCAATACGGGGCTGGGCAGAGCGCGTGCGGGAGCTACCGGAGCTTTACGCGTGCGCCTCCGAAATCGCCTCCAAGGAGCAGGAGAGGCCGGCGCGCTATTACGATGCGCGCCGCCGAGAACTCTTCTTTTAAGAAGGTGACTGGGTGTCGAAGAAAAACAAGGTGCTTTCTTCCACAGCCCAGGGGATAACGGGTAAGCTAGCCCCTAAGTTTGCAGGGCCTTACATAGTCAGTGAGGTCCTGGGCAGCAATGCGTACGAGCTGAGGGACGGAGATGAATGTACCATCCGTCCTGTACACGTCAGCCAGCTCAAGAAGTACGTAGCTGCCCAACCGTCGCCACCAGAAGAGGACGAGAGTACGACGAGCTGTACTCTCGACGCGGCGGGGCCCCTCCTGACGAGCCAACCAGGAGCAGGACCGGTCCCCAGCGGGGGACCCTCGCAAGGCGAGTGCGCGGCCGCTGCGCCGGCCAGAAAGCGTGGTCGACCCCGAAAGATGGTCTGCGTCGTGAGGCGTCCCACAGCGAATGTGAGGGAGCCACCGTCGACCGAGGATCGGCTGGAGGTAGGCGCGAGTGTCAGGCGAGGCTCGGGAAGGCCCCCGGGCAGTAGGAAGGCGAAGGGCGTGAGAGAACACGCTTCGACTTCGCCTCGCAAGACGCGCGCAAACTCGTAACCCTTACCCCAATTTAATCCTTGGATAGTGGGCAATAGTAGTTGCTAAGCAGAGCCTAGCAGTGACTGGGGGAGGGGTGTGACAGGTGGCTTATCGAGATTAGGCCACCTGCCATACAGTGCAAGATAGAGTTTGCGGCGCGACTATACGCGGCGCCATCGATCAAGCGATCGATGGCTTGACGCGGAAAAAGACGCGAAAATCCGCAGCGTACCGAAACGCGGCGCTATCGATCAAGAATCGATAGCGCTACGCGGGAAAACTGATAGGCGAGAGGGGTAAGAGGAGCCCTCCTCTCAAGCCTTCTTCTCATCCGAGCTGTTTTCCTAACCGCACGTGTCGTGATTTGTTCCTAATTTTTGTTAGAAAAGATAAGCGATTTTCCGCAGCGTTTCCGCAGCAGCTTGAAAAAGACGATTCCGCGATTAGATCTAAATCAAGTAAGTGGCTACTTCATTGCAATAATTAGTTCGCGAGTAATTATATTTAGTTTCCTGACGCGTGTGCTATCGCGTCAGGCATATATATATATATATATATATATATATATATATATATATATATATATATATATATATATATATATATATATATATATATATATATCTATAGGAGAGTTACGCGCGAGACCGCGTAACTCAAAACCGGTTAGGCCGCGCGAGTGCGAGTGAGAGGATCGATCTCTCTTTTGCACTGTCATAGAATAGGCGTACGAGTAAGAGAAAGCCACTCTTACTCGTACAACCTGCGAGCACGCAGTTAAGCGAGGGGAACGAGCTCTCTCGCTCAACCATAGACTGCGGCGTCGAGTGAGAGAGAGAGAGAGAGAGAGAGACGCTCTCATTCGGGCAGTCACGGGCTACGGAAGTATAGAGAGGGAACTGCTCTCTCTATATCTGTCGTCCATAGACTACACGTGTGTGTGTAGCCGCGTGAAGCGAAGAGGGTGCGCATGCACTGTGCGCACCTCGAGAATTAGTATTGCGCGTGAGGCAATACTAATTGCTCTTTGCGTAAACTGACCTTTCCGCAATTAATTATTACTTTTGTATTAATTTTGTTGTTTTATTTAGTAAACAAGCTTTAACCGAACTGCAGGTGCGTTTGTCTTAATTTTAATTCCCTACAGCGTCCCTATTCCGAATACCGCCGCCTCTGCGGGTGTGCCAATCTAGCATTGGCACAAAAACTGAGTAGCCGAGCCCGGTGGGAGCAACACCGGTTGCGGGGCCTTAGGCAAGGCCCTATACACACAAGACAAATAATAAAATTAGGACCAGAGGAAGGTCCTGCGTTGTTAGCGGGCGTGAACAAATTTACCCCGTTACAATTTTTAAATAAATTTTTAACTAATTTTTTTCTATTAAAATTATTTAGTTCAGTTAAAAATATCAGATTTTAAAAATAAAATAGTATAAAGGAGTTTATAGATCAACAAAAATAATCTAGTAATACCCAAAAAATCTTACCATTTAAAAGTGTAAAAGTTATTGCAAACAATGGGTCTGATGATTGTTTTGAAATTTCATTGAGATCTACTTGAAATCGAACTTGTCTTTGGAACATTACAGGCCCACTATTATTCCGTTTGTATTCCACTTTAAATGACATAGGTGTACTCACATTATGAGATAATTCAGAAATCTGTAAATTAAAAATTAATAAAGATATAGTATGATTTTAAGAATAATTTAAAAAATTACATTCAAATGTTTGTTAACACTTTTCTATTGGATCACGACTTGTATTCGTGATTGATTTTTTACTCATTACCACCCGAGTAGACTGAAAGTTCACTTTAATTTTAGCCCCATACAATGAGAAGAGAATATCAAGGTAAATGTCAGTAAATAAATATTCACCCAACTATTTTTAAAATCTATCTTTTGAATGGCGGAATTCAATATACGAATTATTTCTTTTGTCGAAAATAAAATATTGAAGGGGAAAAATACCTTTAGAAGCGTGAAAAATAACCATTTTTCGGGAATTTTTTTAGAGGCGATAAAATAATCGGATTACTTTAAAATTTGGATGAGTTTATTATAACTTTAAACTTGAAAAAAAATTTTTTTTTTGGATGTACAACAAAATGGTGGCGTTATGAAGAGTCTTAGGACGCCTGTTTCTTGCAACATCAAAAAGTGCTGCAGCAGCCATTTTTTTTCTTTTGATCTGTAAAAAATGAAATGAGTTTGATTTGTTTACTTACGTACTGAGGGAAAGGATATACCTATAAAATAATAAAGTGCAAAATTGAAAATTTGGGAGCCATTTTACTTGAAAGATCAAATTTTCGACTATTCTCTCGACATATTTAACTCCAAAAAAATTATTTATTTATACGCTGCCTTCCAAATTTTAGGTATAACCTTCCGGTAATATTACTGAGAGAAACTTCTGTAAATTCCATTCAAATCGGTCGATAACTTTTTGAGCTACAACACGAGCAATTTTTGAAAAAGTAGTTTCGAGATAATCGCGTTCAAAGTTTCAACATGTTAAAACTATTGATTCTAGTGACTTACCGATTAATCAGCGGCCCTAGGCGCATACAGTAGTCCTACAACTACCTCAAACTAATTTTCTTTCGCTAGCTGCTGTTTCCGGGCTATACAAGCTTTTTTTGGGTTAGAAAGACTCATCCGGTTCTGTCGAACAATCAGCGTCCCATCAAAGGTTTTGGCGAAAACTTTGCAGTTCGTGCCAATAATTATGTCTAACGCATTCATAATCCTTAAAATCGGAGAAAATCCATCATTAAATACCCTAGCAGCAATGTAGGCCAAAATTTCAACAATTCTAAGTCCTGAATGTAAGTGTTTCGGAGCCAATCGACAGATCGTCGTGTTAAAGCTTTCGTTAGCATTTTAGGTATGGCTACCCAAACATCTCTCTAGCTAATTATCTCTGGATAAATCTTAATGAATTGATAGGATATGCTCTTTAATACTTGCGTCAAATAACAGTTAGATATTTTATAATTTTAGATTCTTATTTAAGGCGATTGCTTTCTGCCATTTGCACCAGCTTTCGGGTCCAGTCATGCAGTATTCATAATTCGGCTCTTGTTTTGTTGAAAAAATATATTGGAAAGTAGCCAAAATCTCTTTTTTTATATTTTCAACACTATTTACATTTCTTTGAATGCTCAAACCATAATATTTTTCGAGTTTTTTTACAACTTTATCCATCAACTTGCCTCTTCGGAAAAGCTTTTTTCTTTTCTCACATTTCGGAGTCTGGTGTCCATTTTCTTCTCAGCGCGGCCAATACATTCGCTTTTAATAACTGTCAACTCGTCATCATAAAGATTTAGTTCTAGTGTGACCTTGAAAGTTTTGAATCCTCATCACCTATATAATTACTATACTTTACGCCGAATTTCTGTTCTAATCTGGAAAACATTTATTTCACAGAATCTACCTCCATTTTTCCCGCACAGCCTTCGTGATACTTCATGCAATTTTCTTCGTAATCTTTGAACCATTTCTCATATTCTTTAGTATGAGTCTTATTTTTCCAGAGCATACAGCCGTGGCAGTAACTGCTTTTCACAATCAAATTGATTACTTTACCAGAGTAGTAGCTGATGAGCGTGGTAACACCATACAGTGATTTGAACCCACGCTTTTTCCATGTGCCGTCACCAGAGACTTTGAGAATTTTTTCTGCTATCCTATTAGAATGAGAAAGATAGCGCTCTCTCACCCACACGAACCACACAAAACAAATAAATAAAAAAATTAATATAATGGGAGTAATCCGCGGAGGTCGCCCCAGCGCAAATAGAACGCGCACTCGCTATTACGAGGGCGGTTCAATAAGTACCCGTGTTTGACGACAGAGGGCGTTCCTGAGAGAAGTTGGTATTATCATCGTGTGCTGCCATCTATCAAACGACGGTAAAATGAATTTCAGACTGATTGATATGTTAGTTTGGATTTGGCAGCCATTCGAGTAAGACATGTTTTGTGATTTTTGCTAAGATGGAAAAAGAGCAGTATCGTTCTGTAATTCGCTTTTTGTTTTTGGATGGAAAAAAATGCGGGGAGATAAAAGCAAAGTTGGATGCTATTTATGGGGACACTTCGCTATCTATGACTACAGTTAGATATTGGTTCAACGAATTTAAACGTGGGCGAACATTCGTTTTTAATGAGGAGCGACCAGGATTCCCAGCAGACGTGGTTACCGAAGAAATCATTCAAAAAGTCTACAACATGATTCTCGCTGATCAACGAACGAAATTGCGCGAAGTAGCAGAGGCCGCAGGTGTGTCGACCGGAACGGCAATTAATATTTTACATGATAAGTTGGCGATGAAAAAATTGTCGGCCCGATGGGTCCCGCGATTGCTCACGGTGGACAACAAGTGGATGCAGCTGTTAACTTCGAAGCAGTGTTTAGAGCTATTTAAGCGAGATACGAATGAGTTTTTGCGTCGAGTTGTCACCGTTGATGAAACCTGGATTTATCATTACACACCAGAAACTAAGCAACAATCAAAACAATGGATTTCTCCCGGTGAATCGGCTCCAAAGAAGGCAAAGACAGTACCGTCGGCCGGAAAGGTCATGGCGACGATTTTTTGGGATGCGAACGGCTTTATCCTCATGGATTTTTTAGAAAAAGGAAGAATAATCACTGGATAATACTACAGTGAGTTATTGGACCACTTCGACTAAAAATTGAAGGAGACACGGCCGCATTTGGCGAAAAAGAAGGTGCTGTTTCACCATGATAACGCACCAGCACATTCATCCAGAGCTGTCGCCGCCAAACTGCATAAATTACGTTATGAATTGCTGCTGCACCCCCCGTATTCACCCGATCTGGCTTCCTGCAACTTTTTCTTATTCCCTAACATAAAGGAATGGCTCGCGGGATTAAAAATTCAGCTTAAACGAGTAAGTCATCGCCGAGACAGAGGCGTATTTTGGAGAGTTCGACGAATCATATTTTTTGGACGGGTTAAAAAAATTGCAGGAACGTTGGGAGAAGTGTATCGTTCTAGAAGAGAACTATGTTGAAAAATAAAAAAATTTTTTGAAAAAATGGTGTCTTTATTTCTAACACAGGTACTTATTGAACTGCCCTCGTATACAAAAAAAGGAAGACTTACTTTTGGCTGGCCAGCCGTGCACACAAAGAAAAGAGATGCCGCCAACAGCGAGACGCCGATTTCGCCGGTTGGAATTGTTTGGCGGAGCACGTCGCCTTGTGGAGACGTCCCTGCGTCCAAGTGGCAGTGCTCGGAACGCTGCGGTCGGGAGATGCACCTGCACTTGTCACACACGTCAAAAAAAGAAGGAGATGCGCGAAAAGAACTTCACAAAAAAAAACGCGAGAAGAAGGCGCGCGTCCGGCCGATCAAAATGGTGGGGTTAGATTAGCGAAAAACACGACGAGAAAAACTAGCTTAACTAGCCTAATCTTAAATGTATCGCGATACCATACACGTCTATCTTTAAATGCTGGCGCGTACCGTATCTTCCCGTTCGAGACCGTCGCGATACCGAGGTACGATTTTACCTGTGCGAGCGGCGAAAGCGCGCGAAAAATAAAAATGCGCGGGAAGTATGGAGTGCTCTCCGTGACAATATATATATACCAGGTGTACAAGTATAAATTGCGGATCTTAGACAAGAGATGGTGTACCAATGCAGTTTAAGCTGTTATGATTTAACACTTTGCCATTTTGTTGTGTCATCAACAAGTTCTGACGCGCTTTAGTGATAGACTGAAAAGCTGTGTGCATCGTGTTGCATTGTTGTGTTTAATATGCCAAAATTTATACCGAACAAAGAGCATTCACGGACAGCATTAATTTTTTGTTTTCGCTTGAAGAAAACTGCTGCTTAATCCTTTCGGTTACTACGAGAAGCTTATGGTAAACATTCTCAATCGCAAGATAAGTGTGAACGATGGTTTCAGCGTTTCAAAAAAGGTGACTTCGACGTTGCAGACAAGGAACATGGAAAACCGCCAAAAAAATTCGAAGATATGGGTTTGCAAGCATTGTTGGACGAAGATAATTTTTAAACACAAAAACGACTCGCACAGCAGTTAGGAGTTCCCCAACAAGCTGTTTCCAATCGCCTACGAGCAATGGGAAAAATTCAGAAGAGCGGTAGATGGGTACTACATGAGTTGAATCACAGGCATCTGGAAAATCACAAAATAACATGCGAAATTTTGCTTGCTTGGTACAAAAGGAAGTCGTTTTTGCATTGAATAGTAACAGGGGATAAAAAGTAAATTTATTTTGAAAATCCTAAATGCAAGAAATCATGGGTAGACCCAAGAGCATCATCCACATCGACCGCAAGACGAAATCGTTTTGGCAGAAAGACGATGCTCTGTGTTTGGTGGGACCAGAGGGACGTGGTCTATTATGAGCTATTGAAACCTGGGAAAACGGTTAATACTACATGTTACCAACAACAATTAACCAATTTAAACCGTTTGCTGCTTGATAAAAGGCCAGAATACCGAAAGAAGCAACACAAAGTAATTTTTCTCTATAACAATGCTCCATCACATACGGCAAAACCGGTTCGCGTCACATTGGAAGCACTCAACTGGGAAGTTGTGCCTCATGTGGCTTACTCACTAGATTTGGCTCCTTCTGATTACCACTTGTTTGCATCGAGGGGTCACGCACTAACTGAGCAGCGCTTTGATTTCTATCAAGATGTCAAAAAATGGCTCGATAAATGGTTTGCGGCAAGAGGGGAAGATTTCTACTGGCGTGGTGTTCACGAATTGCCTGAAAAATGGGAAAAATGTATAAAAAGCGATGGAGCATACTTTGAATAAAGCACTTTTTATTATTCTACCAAATTTAACGTGTTATTTTTTCTTTTAAAATCCACATTTCATACTTGTATACCTGGTATATATACTATAGTGTATATATAATGTCGTTTACATAAAAAAGAGTTACCTGTCCTTTTTAATAATTCCTCGAAAGATCTGCCTGGCCATACAAAAGGTAAATAAGAAAGTATTGCGAAGTAAAGGTTGCTCCGCCTCTAACGGTCCGAGCACCCGACTCGCTACCTGACCGCATGCTGCTGTCGCACTCTAAACTATATGCGTAGATTCCGAAAATATTTAATGTTTCGAGTTATCCTTTGGTCAGTATATTCTTAAGATATCATACTTTCGGAATATTTAAAAAAAAATATCAATTATCTGAAATTTCTAAAGGTAATTCTCTCTTTAAAGACGATTCTAGGGAGATATTAAATGCATTAGAATTTAACAAAAAAGAGCAATTGAAATAAAAATTAATTAGTGTCGGAGATAATCGATTGTTTCACGGAGACACAATGGTTAAAAATACTATCGAAGATTTTATAAATCACACTCTAAGTAATATTTGAAAAAAAAAATAATAATAAAGAATTTTCAAATACTAATAAACTGTGGGAGAATAACAAGGGAAACATGGTGACGCTGAAGATAATACAATAATAAGATTCCAAATAATGAAATAACCTAGCACTACGGTCACAATATTATTATACAAGAATTCGACTAAAACAGATAAGCAGATCTTCGATAAAATTAATTTTTACAAAGAGAACTTTGTTATATGTTTAATAAATGTTTGTGAAAAAGTACAAGGAAGTGCCAGTGTACTTTCGAAAAAGGTGCTACTCTGATTGTTCTAAAACTTCATATACTTATGTACTGTGACGCGGTGATTACGAATTTCGTATCGTAATTAGTGCTGACTTGATATTTACGGCGAAAACCATAAAAACTCATAAAAATGGTTTTATTAGTTTATTGCAGTAAATACGTATATTTTGAAAGAATCGTTCAAATGAAAGTTGTAAATTACGTAAAAGTACGTCTTTTTCATTAAATGAGTTTTGACTTTGTGATTAGTAGTTTTCGAGATATTCAAGCTCATATGTAAAAAAGTGAAGATTCATTAAATTTAATGAAATATGATAAAATTAATAAATAAATAATTTATCAATAAATGAGTAACGGCTCAAAAATAAATTAACATGTAAATAGATACAAAATGGTAGTCATTAATTTAAAATTAAATAAATGTATACGAAAAAATACGAACAAGCAGCTGAATAGAGGATATATTTTTTTTCAATTAGCTTATTTTGTATAATTTACTTATTTAATGAGTGATATTAAATATAACATTTTTTCCTCTTAGTTTCATTCTCAAAAATCCAGAGACTGCTTTACAATAGTTGTGAAATGTAAGGTCAATTCCTGCTTCACGGTTTTCTTCCAAACACAAAAAATGATGAAAATGGATGAGTCGCGTTAGGTATGTAGTCGATTTTATTGTAAAGAAAAGGGAACATTTCTTAATTTATATACTGTAGCCAAAACATTTGATATGTGTCATACTTCTCCAGTAGTATGTATTTTACTTACATATAGTCTTGCAGTTAATTTTCCATTTAAACAAGCTATGAGAGAGTGTAGTATTTTAGAAGGACAGCAATTTTCATTAAAAACTATTGCTGATAGAAATTTTTTTTTGTCGAGAAATCAGCATAATAGTGTGCGACAAGGAATTCTTGCAGATCATTTTAGTAAATTTTCGTGGCAAGGCCAGGTTAGATTAAATATTTATCTCTTTCGATAATTAATTGCTAATACTAAAATAATTTACTTAAGTCGTTAAATCAATATGAAATTTTTTGTAATTTATATTAGGTATATATTTTGAAATAATAATATAAAAAAAAATATCATACAAGAAAGCATACAAAAAAAAAAAAATGAGAAAAAAATAGGAACCAGTTAATCCTCCACTTCCACATAGTGAATTCTTAGTTTGCGCTAAGAGGGGACCGTGAAATGAAAGCTTTATCCATTTTATCACATTCAATACTAAAATAATAAATATTATTCTTCTTAATAAATTATTTTATTGGTTGGGTTATTAGATTATTTTGAATATTATGAAATTTTGATTATTAAGTTATTTTTTGCATTTTACATGGAATATCTCGAAAACTATTATTATATATTATTAGCCAAAAAGCAAAAAAGCATTAACTAGAAAAGACGTTTCTTAACGTAATCTACAACTTATTTTAAGCTTTTTTTAATTTTATGTATTTACTGAGATAGACTCAAGAAACCATTTTTATTGGTAGTAACTAACGATGTAATTCATTAATTTTTATTTTAAAATAAATGCATTTTTGACTGCAAAAAAACCGGACCAAATTAATTTGTACTCCCAATATATATTGTGACAGGTCGCTTATCGAGATTAGGCCACTTGCCATGCAGTGCGAGATAGAGTTCGCAGCGCGACTATACGCGGCGCCATCAATCAAGCGATCGATGGCTTGACGCAGTAAAAGGCGCGAGAATCCGCGGCGTACCGAAACGCGGCGCTATCGATCAAGAATCGATAGCGCTACGTGGGAAAACCGATAGGCGAGAGGGGAAGGAGGAGCCCTTCCCTCAAGCCTTCTTCTCGTTCCGCCGGTTCGACGTGCCGCACGTGCTTTGAGAGATTCACGAAGAATACGCGATTTTCCCGAGGAGTTTCCCGCCAGGTCCTAGCCGCAGATATAGAGGGAACGAACACCGCAATAGAAAAAGTAAGTGGCCACTAGAGAGTTACTATTTAGTTCGCGACTTCGTATAATTATCGTTAGTTTTCCTGACGTGTGTGCGATCGCGTCAGGCATATATATGGATATAGGAGAGTTACGCGCGAGACCGCGTAACTCAAAACCTATTAGGCCGTGCGAGTGCGAGTGAGAGGATCGATCTCTCTCTTGCACTATCATAGAATAGGCGTACGAGTAGGAGAAAGCCACTCTTACTCGTACAACCTTCGAGCACGCAGTTGAGCGAGAGGAACGAGCTCTCTTGCTCAATCATAGACTGCAGCGTCGAGTGAGAGAGAGACGCTCTCACTCGGGCAGTCACAGACTACGGCGGTATAGAAGGCGGTATAGAACTGCTCTCTCTATAACCGTCGCATATAGACTACACGTGTGTGTGTAGCCGCGTAAAAAGGGTGCGCATGCGCAGTGCGCACCTCGGGAATTAGTATTGCGCGTGAGGCAATACTAATTGCTCTTCGCGTAAACGGACCTCTCTGCAATAATTTATTACGTTTTTTACTATTTTTTAAGTTTTTCTTTATTAAATAAGCTCTTTGCACTGAGCCGGTGTTTTTTTCATTTAATTTATTTCCTACAGTTACCCTATCCCGAATACTGCCGCCTCCGCGGCTGTGCCAATCTAGCATTAGCACACAAACTGAGTAGCCGAGCCCGGTGGGAGGAGCACCGGTGACGGGGCCTTAGGCAAGGCCTCCCTAACACACAAGAATAAAAGCAGGACCCGAGGAAGGTCCTGCGCTGCTAACGGGACGTCAAAAATTACCCTTGTTACTATATATATATATATATATATATATATATATATATGTATATATATATATATACATTCTGACAAAAAAGTATCCGGAAATTCTCAGTTAAATTGCCCGCGTTGAATTTTTTTAAGTATTTAAAGTTTTTGTATGTTGGTAGGACTGTCCGTAATTACTATGTCAAACATAAGTGCGGTCTGTCAACTAGTTTGTTTACGACAGCTGTTGAAACCAGTCAACCTCAGTGGTAGTCTGCGAATGTTACAATGGAAAAAAATATAGAACAAAGAGTTTGTTTCAAATTTTGTGTTTTGAACGAAATTTCGTGTGCTGACTCGTTGCGAATGCTGGAAAAGGCTTATGAAGACTCTGTTTTATCAAAAACCCAAAAGTAAGAATGGTACAAAGCCTTTAAAAACGATCGGGAGATCGTCGAAGATTTGCCTCGTTCAGGACGACCGTCGAACTCTTCAACCAACGATAACGTCGAAAAAATCAAGGAAATTGTCATGCCAGTGTTAGAGAGATAGCTCGTGATCTCAACATCTCTCGTGAAACCGCTTGTTTGATTTTGGTGAACCAATTGGGCATGCAGCGCGTCGCCGCTCGGCTCGTTCCGTTAGAGCTGAATTTTCTTCAAAAACAGTACCGGATGCAGGTAGTTGCAGACATGCTGGATCGTGCGAATTCTGATCCCACGTCCATGGGACGGATCATAACTGGTGACAAGACATGGGTTTATGAATACGACACACAAACGAGCCAACAATCATCGGAATGGGTAGAAAAAAATGAGCCGAAATCGAAAAAACCTAGCAAAAGTCGTTCAAAAATCAAGACGATGCTTATTGTTTTCTTCGATATTCGTCGTGTGGTTCATCATGAATTCGTTCCGCAAGGTCAAACGGTCAAGCAGGGCTTCTATTTAACTGTTTTGAGACGTTTGCGTCAAAATATTTGCCGTAAACGGCCGGATTTGTGGCAAAACAATTTGTGGACTTTGCATGACGATAACACACCATCTCATCAAGCCACGATTATTAACGATTTTAAGACCAAACACTCAATAAATACCATTGACCAGCCACCTTATTTGCCTGATCTAGCTCCGTGTGACTTTTTTATTATCTTCAGACTGAAATTACCGCTCCATGGAACCAGATTTGACTCCATAGACGCCATAAAAGAAAATCCGCAGAAGGAGCTGAAGGCCATCCCTAAAAGCGCCTATGAAAAATGTTTCCATGATTGGAAAAAACGTTAGCACATGTGTATCGCTTCAAATACAGCATATTTTGAAGGAGATTCAATGAATATTAAAGAAGTTTAATATTTTTGCGTTTTATTTCAAATTTCTGGATACTTTTTTGTCAGAGTGTATATATATATATATATATATATATATATATATATTTATATATATATATATATATATATATATATATATATATATATATATATATATATATATATATATATAGCACATCGTTCAATAAGTCCCGAGACTAACAACGAAAACGACATTTTTTTTCAAAAATTATTTTTATTCATCAATATAATCTCCTTTTAGAGTGATACAATCTTTCCAACGCCTTTCCAACATTTCTATACCATGTTTATAGAAGGATTTATCCTTTGCTTTAAAATAGGCTTCAGTTTCGGCAATGACCTCCTCATTCGAGCCAAATTTTTTTCCCTAGAGCATTTTTTTTAAATCAGCAAAGAGCCAGTAGTCGCTGGGGGCCAAAACTGGCGAATGCGGGGGGTGGGGAAGCAAATCAAAGCCTAATTCGTTCAATTTTGCTATTGTTTTTATGGACTTGTGGCATGGTGCATTGTCTTGATGAAAAAGGATTTTTTTCTTCTTCATGTGCGGTCGTTTTGCTGCAATCTCCTCCTTCAAACGTACCAACAAGTCAACATAATAATCACTGTTAATCGATTTACCTTTTTCCAGGTAGTCAATGAAAATTACGCCATGTGTATCCCAAAAAACAGACGCCATGACTTTGCCAGCAGACTGCTGCGTTTTTGGACGCTTTGGGCGGCTTTCGCCAGCCATGCGCCACTCAGATGATTGCCGATTTGACTCCGGAGTAAAATGATGTATCCATGTTTTATCCATGGTCACGTATCAACGCAGAAAATCCTTTTTATTGCAAGTGAATAGCGATAAACAGCTCTCTGAATCGTTGACTTGTTGCTGTTTTTGTTCCACTGAAAGCAATCGCGGCACCCACTTGGAAAAAACCTTTTTCATGCTCAATTGTTCATTAAGGATTGTAAATACGCTTCCAGATTATATCTGTGTCATTTCTGCAATCTCACGGACCTTTACTTTGCGATTTTTCATTGCAATTTTTAACACTTATTTCACATTTTCCTGTGTAACGGCTTCCAATGGCCTACCCAAACGTTTTGCATCGTTTGTGTCCGTACGACCACGTTTAAATTCAGCATACCAACGACAAATCGTCGGTTTGGATAAAGAGGAGTCCGGGTAATGTTATTTAAGCCATTGCTGGGCTTTTACGGTGTCTTTACCGATTAAAAAACAATGTTTCATAAACACGCGAAACTCGCTTTTTTCCATTTTTTAAACAAATTACAAAGTGACTTAACTCTAACCTCTATAACTCTGCTGTCTGTGATCCGATCAAAGTGAAATTTTTACAAGTTTAATGTGAAGGTTTGCACTGTATGGAAACGTGGCCAGTTTGGTACTACTAGCACCATCTCTGGGTTAGTCTCGGGACTTATTGAACGATGTGTTATATACAGCGTGTTCAAAAATTTCCAGTACGGCTAAATAACTTGAAAAATAATAGTCCTAGAGAAAAACTTTCGATGAAAATTTTTTAAGAAATTTCCTTGGCTGTCCAGCGGTGACCTTGGCTTTGACCTTAAATCAGACCTTCAAGGTCATTTGTAACGTCGGTACACGACCTCCGTTCTTTGATTTTGTTTTTCGTGTCAGCCGATAAGTTTCTTCTCTGCCTTTCTTACCACGATAAAGCCCCCTTTACAACCTACGCGACGCACTCTCCACTGACATAGACCGTTGTAAAACTTAACCTAAGCTTAAACCGAAAGTTGAATAGCCGCTCTTGTTAGACTCAATTTGACTACGATGCAATTTCTTACAAACAATCGGACACATGTAATCATAAAATAATGTTCTTCTTTTTAAGTAAGGAAATGGCTAGTTCGCTTAGTCGGTCAATACGAATTTTATTGACATCCGACATACAAATTTTTGCAAGGTAGTTTTTCTTGAATCAGCATCTATAGCGTAATTTGGGACATCGCGCTATAACCTGAAATGTCACGAATTCCTCTTGCGAAACCCTCATAACAATTTTTTTTTTTTAAATAGATAATTAATTAATTAAATAAAAAAATTTAAATAATCAATTAATTGGCCAATGTTTAGCTGTTACATGCATCTATTATAAAAACATTTTTCTAGTTAAATTTTAATTTATACAGCTATTATTCGGCGACAATTCAACTATCCTATTTATTATTATTTAACTATTTTATACTGAATATTTATTATTATTATACTATTCTATGTATCTTTAATAACTGTCAGCGACACGCCTTTGTATAAAAAACAGTTGCGTTTTGTAATAAAAATTAGTTCTTTGATGAACTCCCTACAGAACAATTATTTCCATATTATTACTGGTAATTCCAATATTAATTTACAATTACATTAGCGTATCGTATATCTATTAAACAACTCTGAAAATAAAGTTAACCAAATAAGTACTTCTCTAACAGTCCATTAATTAAAAATTATAAATTCTAAAGAATGATTTTTTAGACTATTATAATTTTTAATTACACTCTACAATTATTTCTTTTTTGTAATTATAAATCACTCATATCGATAGTAGCAATCTTTTTCTCTATTATTTAAAAAATCATTCTTTATCTAAAAATCATTATGTAAGTTAATCGCTTAAAATGCGACGAAAAACTTCGTTTTTTTTTTCCCGCGTGTTTGAATACGGCGCAAAATTTTCACCAAGTGCAGACCTAAGGTAGCACTCGGGGAAAACATTACTACGGATCATATGCACGAGCAGACCTCAAGCAACTACAAGGAAACTACTAGGAAGCAGCTACGAAGCAACTATGACAAGCAGACTATTTAATTTTTCAAATAAATAAGAAGAAGACGAAAAGAAGTCAGCCACAACAACAAGAAGACGGAGAGAGAGCGAAAGAGAGAGAGAGAGAGAGAGAAAGGATATATCACAGCAAAACATAAAATCAATAAAAAGTAAGTTTAAATTTAAATTTTGTGCAGTATATTTTTTATTTTTATTTTCTATACTCTAATCTATTCTATATCCTCCCAAAGGTAGACTTAGCCTGAGTTTTGGCCGACTACCTTTTACCTAATATCGCATTGATTAGGTCCTTATCCAGAGCGGCGTAGCTGGCTTGAGTTTCAACCTAGACGTACATTTATGTAGTCTGAAACTACACCACCGCATCCTTAAAAGAAAGAAGAGATAAAGCTTTAAATCTTCTCCGCTATCCAGAGCCCGTGAGCTTGACTGCTTAGGCTCAAAAAGGCAACTACGAGTTTGTGTGATTCAAATTAACGCATGGTGGCGTCGCACCCAACATTACACATCTGAAGGTCAACATGATTTTTTTAAATCAGAACCCCTATTTTTGACACCGGAAATAAATAGAGCGGAAAATTTTACGTTCGATTATGTCCTTGATCATTTTTCAAATTTGACCTTAAACGGTCATGGTGAAGGTCAAATGTAGAGATAAAGGAGCGATTCCAAAGGTGGTTACGGTAACGCAAAAAAATAATGCCTCAACTTTTATCAGCGTCCTGATAATAACCATGCGTTTGATCATGACCCTCACCTTGAAGGTCGTTTAAAGTCAAGTCAATTTTTTCAAATGAGACCGTATACTTTTGAGACCGGAAATGAGTAGAGTGAAAAATTTTACGTTCCAATATGTCCTTTTTAAGAGCTGACCTTGAGTGGCTATAGTTTTACGTACAAGCATGTCCTTGTCTATATTTAGAAAATTTCATCTTGAACACTTATGATTCGTCATTTCAAATATCTCAAATCCACCACCAGATTCAAAATCAACGATTCTAAAAACCTCTTGATACAATATCCGAGAAATATTATTTCTATTCATTAACAATTTCAAATGCAGTGATTTAAAAGAAAACTTCGAAATTTAACTTCGTTTTTCTTTAGCAGATATTTCTATTTAATAAAAATTTTTCTATTTCAGATGAATCTACTAAAATCAATTCTAAGATGCTCTTCTAGGTTTTTTAAAAGTCTTATGTTTTGTCGATTGTTGGAAATATTCTGTATAATATTTTAAATTATTAGATACACTGCATCAAAACATATTACGAGTATTTTCTGTTAATTTGTCTTCCTACTGTATTTCCCGTTATTTCATTTTCCGATTTCTGTCTAGGCTACAGTTTATTTTCAGTAGGTTTTGGTGATTTGAATTTTAATCATTTATATAGTTTTCTGAGAGCACGATGGTGCAATTAACTGAGTGAGAGCGAATAAAGATTCTCATGATAAGAGGTTACAGTGACCAAGAGAGATCGTTAGAGTAAGTTCGCACTATATTCAATAGAGATTTTCCAAGAGTCCAACCAATTTCAAAGAATACTGTCAAGATTACGATTGACTGCTATGATTTAACAGGTAGTGTTAAGGATCTCCCTAGATCTGGTCGTCCAGCAACAGCTACGAATGAAGACAATCAGATGAAAGTTATACGTCAGTCAGAAGTACATCAACAACATAATCTCAGCATTGGTTCAGTTTACAATATTTTAAAACAAAAACTCAAATTTCATCTATTCAAAGTGAAGCTTGTGCATAAGCTTAATAAAGATGATCCAGACAGACATGACAAATTTTGTGAAAATATGATGGACCGAATCATAGCTGACGATAGTTTTCCAAGTTGTATTGTTTTTTCTGATGAAGCTACGTTTGAATTAAACAGTAATGTCAATAGACATAATATGAAGTATTGGAGCGCTGATAATTCACACTGGAATATTGATAGCCGATCGACTCAATACCCTTGAAAAATTAACGTCCTGTCAGGTGTTATTGACAACAGGATTGTTGGACTATTTTTTATTGAGGGTAATCTTACTGCTGGAAAATATGAAAATAAGTTATAAAACGACGTTATTCTGACAATTCAGGCAATCATTGACAATAAAATCCAAAACACTTGGTTTAAGCAGGATGGTGCAGGTCCTCATTACTATCTTAATGTTCCAGCATACCTTAAATAAGTGTTTCCATATAGATAAATAGGACGGAGAGGCGAGATTGAATGGCCACTTAGATCTCCCGATATTACTGCACTTGATTTTTTTTATGGGGATATCTGAAGGATAGAGTGTACCGAACGAATCCGACAGATATTAAAGAACTAAAACAAAATATTTGGAATGAAATAGAACAACTCGATGCAACGAAAATTCAAGATGCTGTTGGTGCGTTCTATTATCGTTTGGCACATTATCAACAAGTTAACGGTGAACAATTTAAACACATTTCCTTAACTGGCTAGGTATGATATCTCCTTGCCTTAACTGGCTGGGTATGATATCTCCTTGCCTTGACTGGCTGGGTACCATATCTCCTTGCCTTAATTGGCTGGGTATGATATCTCCTTGTCTTGATTGGCTGGGTACCATATCTTCTTGCCTTAACTGGCTGGGTATGATATCTCCTTGCTTTGACTGGCTGGGTACCATATCTCCTTGCCTTAATTGGCTGGGTATGATATCTCCTTGTCTTGATTGGCTGGGTACCATATCTTCTTGCCTTAACTGGCTGGGTATGATATCTCCTTGCCTTGACTGGCTGGGTACCATATCTCCTTGCCTTAATTGGCTGGGTATGATATCTCCTTGCCTTAACTCGCTGGGTACATATTTCCACCTTTCCTCAAAGTCAAGGATAAGGTTAAACCTATGGTCATCATCAGGTTACTAATAAAAATTAATTCGTTAATGTTTCAAGGTTGAATTTAAAAAATGATTAAGGACATATAAAAACGTAAAATTTTTCGCTCTATTCATTTTCGGTGTGAAAAATAGGGGTTCACATATAAAAGAAGTCATTTTGACCTTCAAATGACCTTGAAGGTCTATTTTACGGTCAAAGCCAAGGTCACCGCCGAATAGCCAAGAAAATTTTAAAAAAAATATGTACAGAAAGTTTTTCTTCAGGACTATTATTTTTAAGATATTCAGCCGTATTGGACTTTTTGAACACGCTGTATATATATATATATACATATATATACAGGATGCGTACGTTATTTGAGGACATGCATAAATGTGACTATAACTTCCCGAATTTTTTTTTTATTTTTTTTCCTTTTCAGATAAGAAATGGTGGACTACAACATCACTCAAGAAATGAAGAGACATGCTGTCATCGTCGCTATATGTGCGAACCATACAGATTTAGAGATCTCTAATTTTCTTAAATGTGCCCGTTTATTCGTGCATAAGGTTCGCCGTGAATTGGAAGCATCAGAAGGCGATACAGAATCGGTTGCAAAACGCAAAAAGCACGAACAACGTTCTGACACTGTCCGATCTGCAAAATTTTTAGAGCAAATGCAAGCGATCATAGACGAGGACCCTTTAAAATCAATGAGGGTCCTTGCGAGTGAGCTTCATGTTTCTGAGCGCCTTATTCGTAGAGTTGTCTACGAAGATCTTCGGTATAAGTCTTACGTGATGCGCAGAGGACAGTTTATGTCGGAACGAGCACGGGAACAGAGAGTTCTCTAATCAAAACGTCTTTTAAACAAAATCAAACACCTTGAGGCGCCCAAAATGTTATGGTTTTTTTCCGACGAAAATAATTTTGACCAAGATCAAAAGACCAATCGCAGAAATGACAGATGGCTATGTTCAAATCCTACGGAGGTTCCTATTGTTATGCACACAAAATTTCCAGCCACTGTTATGGTTTTAGGTGTTGTCAGCAACGAAGGACATGTTATGCCACCACCCTTTTTTACTCAAGGACTTCCAGTGAACTCTGCTGCATACATCGAGATATTGGAGACGGTAGTGAAACCCTGGATAGACAATGTAAGCGGAGGCAGACCATGCATTTTTCAATAAGACTCTGCTTCTTCACATAAAGCGATGGCGACACAAGATTGGATGGCTGAAAATTTTCATGACCACATAACACCGAACCTATGGCCACCTAGCTCCCCAGACCTTAATCCTTTGGATTATTACGTATGAGGCGTAGTTGTGCGTGAGACCAATAAGCGTCCTCATAACACCACTTCTTCGCTGAAGACTGCTATTAATGCCGTTATGGTCAATATGAACAAGGAGCATTTGATTCAGGCATGTAATCTTTTCCGGACCCGGATCGAATAGGTTATTGCTGCTAATGGCGATTTTATTGAATAACTTTATAGCCATATATTAATTGAACGTTGTATAAAAAATTCCTAAAATTTCATTAAATTTTATTAAAAATACAAGCTAATTAATTTTACTTTCAAGTTGTCCTCAAATACCGTACGCACCCTGTATATATATGTATATATATATATATATATATATATATATATATATATATATATATGGCATTCTTTGTCAAATCAGTCACCTTCCTGCCCATGTTTTTGATGCAAAATTGATGTTGTTTCAGGTGTCAAAATTTTCGTCTTAAAGTGTAGTTTTCGATGTCATCTGGTATTTTGTATGAAACCTCTTTTCTAACCTTAAAAGAGCAGGCACAAATAAGAGATGTAACAAAAGAAATTGATCTTTTTACAAAAATTGCTCGTGAAAAATATACCCAATTAATCTTTACTGTGTTACCTATGTAGGGTTTTTGAGGTTGCTATTTACTTTAATAAAAAATATCATGAAAGAATAAGAAAAAGCCTAAACAGAAGATTTACAAACTGCGAAAGAGTTCCGAAAATTTCTAAAAGTTGTGCATTCATTATAAAAAATGATGAAATTACGATCAGAACCTTTTGAAAGGATAAAAGTTATATTCTCTGGTCAACAAACTTGAAAAATAAAATAATGACATTTTCATACAAATAGACATTTATTTATTGTTAGACAAAGGTTTGATGAGAAAATTATAAAATAAACTGGTACGACGTTAATAGCTAGTTCTTTATTGAGCACCTCCTCAGGCGGTGGATAATGAAACGCTTCTATTAAGAAAATACCGAGTAAAAACATAATCGGGGTGTACCAAAACTAGCGCCAATAACATCGAAATCATAATGGGAGACTTGAAAAACAAATATTCTGGGTGTCTCGTTTTAAAAAACTCATGCATATATCTCTAGAACTAAACGTTTTAAAAAGAAAGTTTTCAGACAAAAGTTATTAGAATTTGAAAGGGACGTCTAACCATAACTTTAATAACGACCTTAATTATGGCCTTCAAGGTCATTTGAAAGTCAAGTTTGTTTCTTTGAATGGGAACCCTTACTGTTGACCCCGGAAAAGGAAAGAGCAAAAAATTTTACGTTTTAATATGTCCTTGAACATGACTTTGAATATGAACTTCAAGGTCATTTGAAAATCAATTAAATATTTTAAATAAAAAGCCTTATCTTTGACTTCAGAGAAGGAAAGAGCAGAAAATTTTACGTCTAAGCAGTTATGACCTCGACCATAACCTTCACAGTAATTTCGAAAACAAATTAATTTTTTCAAAGGAAAGTCTCCGCCTTTGGTCATGGCAATGAAAAAAAGCGAAAAATTTATGTGGAATATCTTTTACCAAGACATTGTCTACGGCTTCGACCATCACCTTGGAGGCTGTTTGAAGGTCAAGTTACATTTTTTTAAAAAGGAACTTAAACTTTTAATCATAATTTTGATACTTAATAATTCCGTTGGCATTCTTCTAACAGTAGACAAACAATGATAATCCTCTTAGTTTAGTTACGAATAATAAAAAAAGTTAAAAATGAAAAAGCAGTAAGTGTTTTTATATTAATTTTCATGATAAATTAATTTAAACAAAATTAGACGTACAGAAAGTAATATTTTCGCAACTGATAATATTTCTCTTAATAAACAAAGATTCTTGCCTAATAATAAGAGAAGTTTGACAGTCTCGAATTTTGTATTATTTTTGCCTTGATTTAATATTCTAGTATTTGGCGATCACCTTCAATGAACAACATAGTCTATTACAATCATTCTGGAAACGTGAATAAATTTTTTTTGTTAGTTTCTTGACTGTGAATTTGGTTGCCATATAGTGGTTTCTGAAGTTATTACTAATTTAAATTAACCGTGTCATTCAAGCTAAGTTTATTTGAATGTAAAATGAAGGCATCATCTTAAGAAAGTTCAAGTTCCTTGAAATTCTCTTATTTATAAAAAAATTCGTTATTTAATTGAAGAAATAATTTATTTGTTTGTTAATTTTTCAAATTGAATTCGTTTTTCTAATTTAAGTTTTATTTTTTATTTTGACATTTTTTCATTATGTCTGACTACAAAGCTAATGAAATTGTCAATATTCTCCTTGTGTTAAGAGAATGTCGACGAAAGTACGTTCAAGCTTCCATTTTTGTATGCTGTTAAATTCTCCAAAAGACTTCATCCCAATGATGTTGTAATTCATAATATTGAATTGCGTGGCCGACAAGATAAGTTTGCTTTGCAAATGAGGTCCATGTTAACAGAAGAATATGCTAATAATCCTCAAATGATTGCGGCACTAGCTATAGTGCACCTGGATCCTCAGATAAGTTTGTGTCAAATTAAACATGAGCTTGGTGTAACAAAATCAACAGCCAGCATATATCTAAAAAATGTAAAGTACCATCCATATCACATGTCTTTAAACCACCAAGCCTTATCGGTTAAGGATTATCAAAGACGACTTATTTTTTGTCAATGGGTGATGCAGCAGGTTAATAATCTTAAAAATTTTTTCAAATATGTTATATTCAGCGATGAGACTACATTTCAAAGTACTGGCGTCTTGAATTGCCATAATTGTCACTTTTGGTCTCTAGTTAACCCACATTGGATGCAAGAGGTTGACCGTCACACTATATAGTGTGGAATCGTTAATGACTACTTGATTGGCCCTTACTTTTTTGAAAGCAATGTTGGCGGACCAACTTCTTTGTAGTTAATAAGAGATAAACTTTCAGTTCTGCTTGAAAAAGTTGACCTTAATACGAGAAATAGATAATGGCTTTAACAAAACGGTGCTTCTTGGATTAGACAATCACATTGGACAATCATTGTAAGAAATTATCTAAATGAAAGATTCAACAATCGATGGATAGGTGGAGGAGGTTGCGTAGAATGGTCACTTAGGTCACCAGACACTTACATCGCTTGATTTTTATTTATGGGGCTTTCTGAAAAATGAGTTTTATAGAACTAGATCATCGATAGAAAAAGATATAAAGGTGAAGATTCGGAATGCATGTAACACCATACCGCAAAACGTTTTATTAAAAACGATATCGCATTTCCGAAAATGAGTTAACTTGTGTATTCGAGAAGATGGATCAACTTTTGAACATCTTTTGCCTCAAATAGCTCTTTTCATCCCGCCTCAGCTGTAAATACAGCTTGCATCGATGGATGATCTTGCCTCTACTGGCGGGGCCTTTGCTTAGTCTTGCCTTAACTGGACGGGTCTCTGCTTAGTTTTACTTTAACTGGCTGGCTCTTTGCTTGGTATTGCCTTAACTGGCCGGGTCTTTGCTTGTTCTTGCCTTAACTGGCTGGGTCTTTGCTTGGTCTTGCGTTAACTGGCCGGATCTCTGCTTAGTACAATTTTCTGTTTTTTCGTTTTCTGGGGTTGAAAGTAAGATTTTCTATTTAGAATGTTCAACTTGACTTCAAATGACCTTGAAAGTTAAAGTCAAGGTTAAGTTTATATAAGGACGTAAAATTTTCTGCTCTATCGTTTTCCGGGATCATAAGTAAGGGTTTCTTTTTAAAAGAAACCAACTTAACCTTCAAATGATTTTGGAAGCCACATTAAGGTCATGGCTGAGATCACAGTTAGATGTCTTCTTCAAAATCTAACAACTTTTGTCTGAAAACTTTCTTCTTAAAACCTTCAGTTCTAGAGACATATGCATCCATTTTTAAAATGGGACCCCAAGTATATTAATAAACTATCAAACTTTAATTATATACCTAAAGAAGTGTTTTTAAAAAGAAATAAAGTTGGCTAAATTAATTCTAATTGTAAAGTACGCGGCATCAACTCCACATATTTTTTTTCAAAAGAGGCAACGACAGCCAAAGGCGCAAATCAAACTAACTTTGTACTGGAATCAAAAGAAGAACTTTAATAAATTGTGATTGAATTTAAAAATTAATCAAACGCCCGTATAATTTGCATGGTTAACACGTTCCGGCTTTGTCTTTCGTGCTCTTTATAGATGAAGATTTCATGGCAGTTTTCGGCCATCAGCGAATCTTTCTATAGAAGAAATCTCACGCTCTCGAAAGCAAAGCCGGAACGCTGCCAAGAAGCCCATTTTTTTTTAATCTATTATATAATTTTCAATAATTAAATTATATAAATTTCGGCAGCGTGTAACTACAACGTTACACAGATCGAGACTCTTACTAATAAAGTCTTTGGGCTTTGACCAAATGAAATATGAGGCCTATGTAATGATTTAGGTTGAACAGCGCGCTTTTTTATATTCTGTAATTCTTAAAAAGTAATTTATGTAATAGCGCGCTTTTAGCAATTATATTTTCACGCATTTTGCCACTTTTTTTAATTAAGCAAGTTTATCATTAGTTTTTGCTTGACTTAAACTAGCTTATTTATCTATACCACTGTGTACTACTTCAGTTAATTGTAAGGTCTGAATATCCTAATTACTCAATTTCAGAATATTTACTTCTTTGGTTTTCTTCTGTTCAGCTACTATTGATTTTTTGAGCTATCATAGTATATGCTTACGATGCTCATACTTAAGATTGATTATTTTTTACTCTCTGGTTTTCCGGCCCTTACTTATCAACGGGAAAGATGCTCGTCAATCGGCTACTTATAGCGATCTATATCTAAGTGCTCCACCACGAGAAAGCCTCTCTCAACAACCTACTTTACCACTCACCACTGACACAGACCGTTGTGAAACTCAACCTAAGTGTGGGCCAAAAGTTAACGAGTTTCTCCGGAACGCCTAGAAAATAGTACATACACTTTACCGTAACAAGAGATGACAGGCCAAACACGTGCACGCCAATTCGGCGACCAAAACAATAAAAGTGTCCCATAAATACTCTTCTTTCTACACATAGTATTCCCATTTAAAATTAATCTTTTCTTTTTTGAACATTCTTTCTGAAAAACATTCCAAATGCAAACTATGCAAAAGAATAATACGGAGAAAATCGAATATTCTTCATATTATTATTTTATTGCAATAATTTTCGCATGAAGTAATGGTAACCCTTGCTTACTTGCTTGCTTCTGATGCATCAGAAAAGTAGCGCAATAAAACAATAAATAGATTATTAGAAAAATCCCGGTAAATCAGTTGTTGGTTGTTTTAACCTCGTCTGAAAAATAGCTATACATTAAAAAACATTAAAATAATATATGAACCGCAACGTTTAATTAATAGAATGAAAAACTGCGATTTCCAAAAATACTACTCAAGACATACTTTCGTACACTATGTAAAATAATTTTAATTGGAAATATTTTCATGCACATAAATTAATCACGAAATAAGTATTTATTCTTGCAAATATTATATTATTAAAACAGAAATGCCTTTTTACGAAAATACAAAGAGACAAAAATGCAAACAAAAAAATTACGTACAAAAAATAATATATTATAACAAAAGACTTTTTCGTTTATAACGGGGGGTTTTCCGTCAGTGTACGTGCAGGACTCTCCTTCACACGTGCGCACTGCTGCGGACGCAGCTATCCCTCGATGCGGCCTTGAGTGCCGACGGACGTTGGCCGTCGTGCAATAGCACTCGTGTGCAGTACCGGAACTATTACAACGTAGGATCCTCCTTGGATCCTACTTTCTATACGTGAAGGGCCTCACTTTAAGGCCCCGCAGTCGGTAATACTCTCCACTTGGCTTAGCTAGTACAAGTGTTCGTCTACTGAAGGTTGACACGCTCGCGGAGGCGGCGGTATTCGGGAATGGGACGCTAGAAAAGGGAGAAGTGAATAAGGCTCACTTGTTATCCGCAGTCAAATTTATTAGAGTTAACTAATATGAAATTATACAATAGTTGCTTATTCACTAAGTTTTTAGACCCTTGCCGAAGGTAGCAATCCAATACAAATCGTGCGCAAATGATTCAAGCAGGACACGCACTGCGCATGCGTGTCGGTTACTCGCCTTGCTATGTTCGTGTAGCAGGGCGTGTGAAACAGCCCTAATATCTCGTGGGCTGGCTATCGGTTGGACGCGGCCTCTCGTGGTTCACCAAAAGACTATGAGCCTGTAGTCTCGCGCGCGTCTACACGCACACAAGTATCGATCTATGGGTGAGTGAGAGCTAACATCTCACTCGCTCTTCTCAACGGTTCAGCACAAATATTTTGCGGTCGCGTGCGTCAAAATAATGGTACTAATGCAAAGAAATAAAGTTGCCACTTACTGTTACGTTTCTCGGGTTATCGTCCTCTAGAAAACCGTCGCTCGATTCGGATAATTTGCTTGTTGTCTCTGCACGTAGTTACAGCTTAGCGGGCAAAAAGAGAAGAAGGACACCCTCTTACCTATCTTGTGTTACGCCGATCGATTTTTCCCGCGGTTTTCCCGCGCTGCGCTATCGATTGCTTGCCGTGTATAGTCGAGCCGCGAACTCAGACTCGCACCGCATGGTAGCTGGCCTAACCTCAACGGGCCATCTGTCACAATATACGAGGGCGGTTTAAATATGATCAAGACAAATGCTCTGACACGTTTATTTACTATAAAAAAAATTTACAAAAATTTACATTTTTTCTAGGTACTCCCCCTTACAAGTTTCGCATTTTGTCCACCTTTCTGGAAGCTTTTTGATGCAGTATCGAAGAAGTCCTTGGGCAACTCGGACAACCATGTGCGCACGAACTCCTCTACCTCGTTGTCAGTGTTGAATCTTTGACCTCCGAGGGCTTCTTTCAGTGGTTCAAACATGTGATAGTCGCAGGGTGATAAATCCGGACTGTAGGGGGGGGTGTTCAAGTACATCCCACCCTAATTTCGATATTTTATCGAGCGTGAGACGCAAACTTCCAACCGCGTGAATTTTTGCTCGAAGTTCAACAGTTTAGGAATCCATCGCACCGTTATTCTGCGCTATTGAAGGTGCTCGTGGATGATAAACTCTACACTACCAATACTGATGCCGAGTTCAGCCGAAATATCTCGAAAATTCATCCTACGGTCCTCCAAAATGAGTTGTTCTACGCGGCAAATGTTGTCTGGTGTGATGCTGGTTCGCGGTCGACGATCATGCGGCTCATTCTCGACGGTTTCGCGACCATGCTTGAATGCTCTGGCCCATTTCAACACAGCAGCCCTGTTCAGGCACTCACTACCAAACTTATTTCGCAAACGCTGAAAAATTCCCGTGTTTTTAACGCCTTTCCACACTAAAAAACGAATGACAATAGGTTGCGCAACGGCGGTCAGCACTTGACGTTCACTCATGGTCGTAGCACGCGCGTAAAACATGCACTCCCGACGAACACTATGCCACACTGTTCGTAAGGGACCCAGCTATCACATACTCAAGCCACGACCTTTAAAACATACATGCGCGCCATCTACAGCGTTTGTCTCCATCATATTTGAACCGCACTCGTATATATTAGGAGTATGAATAAGTTCTCGCCATTTTTTGTTAAAATAAATACTTTCTTTAAAAAATTATAATAAAACAAGTCAATTAAAGTATTGCCCATCGCTGGAGATTACTTTTTCCCATATTTCTATGGAAAAGTATGGCGACTATTGGAAAAACTATCGAGTTTCTCAATTAATGTTCTCAATGAGAGTTCTGACAGTGAAGTCTGACCGCACTAATAAGTCGAAGTTCGCAGTACGGCCACAGTCGCACAACCTTATTTCTTAACTGATTAAAAAAATGAAACGTAAAGTAATGATCCAAAGTCGAAATAATAAGTCTCTGCGATTCTGAGTCTTTTTGGAAAGAAAAACGAATCGAGTTGTTATTTTCAGTCACTAATGATTTTCATGAACATTTTCATTCGCTGATTTTGCCAATGTAAACCTTTTTCTATGCGTCAAAACCTAATTCGAATTTTCACGCTGTTAACTTTCGAAATTCTTTGTCAGCCCAGGTACCAGCATTCTAAAAAACGAAATAAATCAAATGTAATAAAAACGATTGTAATCCAGACTCTGTTGGAAAACGAGTGGCAACTATGTGTATTTATAGTAAATTCATGAACAATATCTTTCTATAGTTCGCGAATGCTGCGTGATTCAAAAATTTCCAAATAACAATAAAGTTACGAAATTGTTATGATCCCTCGGTTTTCAGTCATATTTCTTATTTTTTAATAGCATCTTCCTATAGTACAAAAACGAGAGTTGTAACCACTTCCTAGTTTTCGATGTCTACTTGACGTGCATCGAAGGTTTTCGTTGTCCAGGTCAACAGCTTCATAGTTTTCGATGTCTAGGGATCAAACTTAAAGGTCATCTGAACGTCTTCCCATTTGACCTTGAAGTGGACCATCAAGGTCATTTTAAGGTCATCCTAGATTTGACCGTAGAATAGCTTTGTAAGACATTTTTGATTTGACCTTGAAAAACCATTTCAAGGTTGAATGGAGATGACCTTGATCTTCAGATTTGATCCCTGGAGGTCAAGGTCGACCTGGGCGACAAAACGCTACTGTGCGGGATATTGCAACCAATAGAGCAGTCGACTTTTTCGTACATATACGCTCAATGGCGCGTGTACGCGTGATGTATTGGCAGCAATAATAGATTTCAGTTCCTCTAAGAGCGTTGACTGCACAGATCGGGCCCATTGCAATAAATTTAGGCGTTGGAAAATTAAGCATTGCACCTTTAGTACCCTGGTTCTAAAGGCCGAATTGTGGGAGGCAAGGGGACTCACATTAAAAAAGCACCCCATAGGGACATGCTTCTACTACGTCCACGCCGTTGTCTCCGGGTAATGCCAGAAGTAGAATAAACATTTTCATCAAAACAGATTTTTTTTAAACGTGTATACGTGTTGTGGTGTCATTGCATGTTCCTTATTCAGATTAATGAATTTTCCTTTTCTACCTTCTCATATGCGTAGTTGTTGAGATATTCGCATTGATAGATTAAAACTGCCGATTACAGCGCCATTTGTCATGCATCGAAAAAAATGTTTGTGACAAAACTTTTATATTTTTTGACGCAGAATCAGAATCTGTAATAAAAAGTTGAGTTTTTAATTTAAAATTTGTGATTCGACCCTCAAATAATCTTCAAATTTGACCTCATGGTTAACGTCAAGCCAGCGTTGGACCACCCTCTTTAACTCCTACAACTTTTGTCTAAAAAATTTTTTGATATAACCTTCTGCCTTTGAAGTTATTTCAAACGATAGATTAAAACGGACCACCCTGTATATATATATATATATATATATATATATATATACACAATCGATTAATTTAAATTTCAAATCTTTTAAATAACTTAAAATCCTAAATTCAATTTTTGGAAGTCACTTATTTTTCTTTAAGGGAGGAGATCCACTTAGAATTTTAAGAAAATCAATTTTTTTTTGGATCTTCTAAAAGTAGTGCATTTTAAAAATATTCTGTGAAAATTTCAGAAAAATCTGGCAGTTACGAGGCATGGTAAAAAAGTAATGAAAATGATTTTTTATTTACTTAAGTTTTTATTTTTTCAAACATTAATGTTATCCGCTTTAAAGTAGTTTTTGTGGGCATCTACACAACGATGGAGACGTTGTTCCCACTTTTGATAGCAGCGCTGGAAGCCTTCAACCGGTATGATCTTCAGCATGTCCATTACACTCTTTTGGATGTTCTCTAAAGTCCCGAAATAACGTTTTTTGAGGACATTTTTTAGTTTAGGAAAAAGGAAAAGTCACAAGGACTAAGGGCAGATAAATAAGAGGACGGGGGAGCCATAGAAATGCCTTCTAAGGTCAAAAATTCTGTGACGGAGAGAACAGTGTGACACGGGGCGTTGTCACGATGGAGCATCCAATTGTCTGCAATGTCTGGTCTAACGCGAATGACCCTTTTTCTAAGACTTTCAAGGACATCTTTATAAAAAACTTAGTCGACAGTTCATCCTAGAGGAACAAATTCTGTGTGGACGATTCCTCTTTTATCAATAAAAACAAATCAGCATTGATTTGATCTTCGATTTGCTCATTCGAGCTTTCTTTGGTCGAAAAAAGCTCGCAGTGTGCCACTTCTCACTTTGCCTCTTATTCTCAGGATCTTATTTAAAAATCCATGATTCATTACCTGTGATCATACGACCTAAGAAATCCTGCTCATTGGCGATTCGGTGAAAAATATCAAGACACTTGTTTTTTCGATTGTCCTTCTGCTCAAATGTGAGGCTTATCGGCACCACTTTGGCACAGACTTTTTACATGTGCAAATGTTCAGAAAAAATTTGATGAACGGTAAATCTGTTTAAATTTATTTGTTCACTCAATATTCTTAATGTTGAACGACGGTCTCGTCTCACAAGAGTGTTTACACGTTCGATGTTTTCGTCGGTTTTCGAAGTTGACGGCCTCCCTGAACGGTGTTCATTTTTAACGTGTTCTCTGCTTTTCAAAAATGATGTGTCAGCGAAAAACTTGAGCTCGGAATGAAAAATGTTCCCCATAGGCCTGTTTTAACTTTTCAAACGTCACACTCGCTGATTCTTCAAGTGAACAGAAATTATTAAAATGATACTATATATATAAATATGTGAGAGAAAAGAAAATGAGGAGAGTGTGAGGGATTGGATTGATTAAATTAAAATAAATACAAAATTCGCGTTAATAAAAAAAGGAGACTTGCTTCGGCGTAAAAACCCTCGCGGTTTAGAGGGAAAAGCCAAAGCAAGCTGACTCGTGTAAATTTATTTATTGATAACGAACAAATAAAAATTAAATAATACAATGAAAGAAAGATATTAATTAGATCGCGCGCAAACAAAATGTCGCAAGGCAGACGCCGTACAGACGCACCTACGCTAACGCTTACTATGGGTTACGTTACCCGCGCTACTCACAAACATACAATCCAAAATTCGCTGGTCGCTGTGGAACACCCAATCCTCCTGGTGAAGCCAGGCCTGGGGAGCGTAGTGGTCCTGGACCTGCACACAACGCGCCCCGACGTCTCGGGGAGACCAACGCTATGGTGCTGGGCAATAAAACGTAATTGCCGCGAAGATACGCCCGCCCTGGAACGCGTCACGTCAAAATGGCGAACGTAGACATCGTTCCACAAATTCTGCTGAGGTGCACCTCCTCTCCCTTTTCAAACACACAACACACTTACGCGTAATTGCAAGATTCGGTTATCGAAAACCACGCAAAACCCTTTGCGAAAAGCTCGCATTTGCGTCGAACGCGATGTTAACAAGGCCAAAATAACTTAATAAAACTTGTGCGGACACGCAGAACCACTAATCACCGCAGCGAGCTATGATCAAGTAAGTCTTTTTCCCGCGCGCCGCACGCGCCACGCGGCAAAAAAAAAGAGGGCGCGCGAGGCGCAGGACCGCCGCGAGATACACTCCAGTCAATCTTCCTTCCGCGCGGTGCTCGCGCCACGCGAAGAAAAAGAGGGCGCGCGAGACGCGGGACCACAGCGTTGACGTTACAGACAACGGCGACGCCAATGCAAATATGGCCCGAACATTCCGCCAGCCTTCGTCCAACGGACGAACCGGAGACCTACATTTCCGAGTTAAGTTTTCTGATCACTGTCCTCAAGATGTAACGGGCAAACACGTGCAATATGCCGCCGAAGCACAGACGTGGCTGTCTTTATCGTTGCAACCCGCACAAGGCCATCTGGACCTGGATGTACTTGGATGATTTGTCCTAACAGCCACTTTGCCGGAGGATAGCGATCATCTCTAACCAAAACAAGTTTACCTACGCAAAAATTCTCTGTGGGATTTCTTCATTCCTCACGTTCCTGTAAATAAAGAAGATATTGTGAGGACCAACGCTTCCAAAATTGATTGCTAATACGCTGTAGTAATTAAAAGCGATCCAATCGGTTTTGCGGCACCGATGAAAGATCTGCCTCAGGGAGTAATGCGGAAGTACCATTATGAAGGAAATGAGAGGGCGTTAACGCATGAAGATCATCTATATCAGAGTTTAATGGCCCTAGTGGTCGCGAGTTTAAGCAAGCCTCAATCTGCACGAGAACAGTAGAGAGCTCTTCAAAAGTAAGAGTATGCTCTCCGACAACTCTTTTCAAGTAGTGTTTTACAGACTTCACACCAGCTTCCTATAATCCACCGTAGTGTGGGGAGCTTGGGGGGATGAAGGTCCAGTCTGTTCCGTCATTAGCGAGAATCGAAACAACTTCGTGATAGAATTCATAGGCTCGATGAAACATGGTCAGAAGCTCCTTATTTGCTTCATGAAAATTAGTGGCATTGTCACTGAACAGTTTCTGACAGATGCCTCGCCTGCCCACGAAACGACGATAAGCGCTGATAAAAGAACCGGCCGTCAGATCGCTTACGAGCTCGAGATGAATAGCGCGTATAAGGAAGCAGACGAAAATAACAATATAACCCTTATAAGATCGATGCTCACGACCCTTTGTAGCGCGTACCTGAATTGGACCGGCATAATCGAGACCGGATATAGAGAAAGGTCGTCCGGATTTCACTCGCTCGGCAGAAAGATCTCCCATTAACTGCTGTGCCAATCATGGCTTAATACGTTGACAGACAACACAATTATGAAGAACCGATTTCACCAATTTACTTCTACCCAATATCCACACCTGCTGCATTAAAATGCTAGAAGTCAACGTAGGCCCGCCATGAAGACACAATCGATGTGCATAACGCACGAACAGCAAACTGACAGCGGAATGCTGCGATAAAATCGGGGGTTTTTGATATCGAAAAAGAGATCCGAATGCGACAGTCACCCTCCTACTCGTAAAATATCATTTTTACATAAGAATGGGTTTAATTTACTTAGCTTACTGCGATTCGTTATTCTTCCTCCGGCTCTTAATGTTTCAATCTCTGAAGCGAAACTGCTCGCTTGCGATAAGCAGATGATAATACAACGAGCTTCAGATAATTCTAACGAAGTGAGAAAGGAAGGCAGCGGCTCCAAAGATTCCTTTCACCTATGCAGGTTAAGAAGAGGACGCCTGCAGTACGCAACAACACGTATAGCACGGGTGAAAGACGAAAACTGAGTCAAGATCTCAGGTTCCGAAGGCAAAATCTTCGCATGAAGTATACGACGCTCTTCAGCAGGTTTAGGCCAGTGATCAAAGCCTTAAGAGAGCCAGGAAGGCCCGTACCACCATAGATCGGACTTCGACAACTCAGTTGGTTCTGAACCTCGTGTCACTAGGTCAGCTGGGTTCTCCTTAGTAGGCACGTGTGCCCAAGTGGCTGACGACAGTTCCGTTTGAATATACGACACTCTATCAGCTACAAAGGTCTTCCAGTGACACGGATGTTTTCGAAGCCAAGTAAGTACAATCTGACTATCAGACGACGTAAAGACAGGCAGATTACTAAGAAAACCTAACCTAAGAACGTGACCAATTAGTTTAACGAGGAGAGCGGCACCGCATAATTCTAGGTTAGGAATGCTAATTGTCTTAGCTGGAGCGACCTTCGATTTGGCAGCGAGCAAAGAAACGCTAAATTGATTGTCTCCCTCCTGGATCCGTAAATAAACCACCGCTGCATAAGCTCGAGAGGAGGTGTCTGAAAACCCGTGGATTTGATAAGTGCGATTAGGAGCGACACCAAGCCATCGATTTATTGACAAAGAAGACAAATAAGACAAGGACTTGTAATATGTAGACCACCTCTCACGAAATTCCAATAGCAAAGAAGTGTCCCAATCACACTTCTGGATCCACAAGTCCTGCATTAAAATTTTCGCCGTTATTGTAATAGGTGAAAGCCATCCGAGCGGATCGAACAAACGAGCTATATGCAAAAGAATGGAACGCTTTGTCGTAGCTACCAAAAACTCTTCAACGTTCGTAACAATGAACTTAAATTGGTCTCGACCTGGAATCCAATGAACTCCGAGCGTTTTCACTGCTTTGTCGACATCGATTTGCTTTGCTGGCCCCTGCTCAACCTGTGGTGGAAGAAGGTCTGGATGATTCACAGACCACTTATCCAGCTCAATACCTGCTGTTCTTAAAAGCTCTGTAAGCTCAACTCTTTTTTGAATAGCTGTAGAAAGCTCATCCGCGCCAGCAAATGTATCATCCACGTATGTCTCGTATTTGAGACATTCAGCTCCCAGGGGATATCTCGTACCCTCATCCTCCACCAACTGCAATAGCGTACGAATAGCCAAATACGGAGCGCAGGTAGTACCATAGGTAACGGTATTCAGACGATAGTCAACAAGCTCCGAATCCGCGTCAGGTGCCCACACGATTCTTTGCAGATCCTGATCCTCTCGCCGCACATCTGTCTGCCAGAACATCTTTACAATATCTGCTGTAAACGCGAAAAGGTATTTGCGCCAATTAAAAAGAATTAGCGAAATATCACTCTGCAACGGGGCTCCTGTAAACAAAAAATTATTCAAAAAATGTCCCTCACGAGTTCGACGCGAAGCATCAAAGACAACTCTGAGTTTCCACGCATTCATTGATTCCTGCACTACTAGATGATGTAGCAAATACCACACGCGTGCATGTCGCATCTCGGAATCTGAAATCCGTACCATATGCCCTAGTTTCTTGTACTCTGACATAAACTCTCGATAAGCTGCAGCTACCTTACTGTCACGCACAAAACGACGATGAACAGAACCAAGAGATCCAAGCGCCATTTGCCGAGTTTCCGCACCAACGGAAGGCGGCTCTAACTTTAACGGAAGTCGCACTTCATACCGCCCCTGTGCATTACGATGATGATGTTCTTTGGAAACCTTTTCACAAGCCTCGTCTTCGAGCTTCAATTTAGAAAAGGAAGTTGGTACCTGGCCTCTTCGAGCATCTAGAATCGCTGCATCGTTTGATCTAAGTCAGGCACGGACGTGCAATGCAAAACCTGCGACGAGGAATGAGATGCGAGCTGAACCGCCCGCCGTGGCGCATCCATCTGCAAAGCACCGAAAACAATCCAGCCAGAAGCTGTATTTTGAGCAACAAGATGGGACGGAGAGAAGCGTTTTAGACCTGATCGTAACAAACCTCCATAAACGTCGGCACCTTAATTAAGATCGACCTTATCCGAGACGAAAAATTGTGGATCCGCTAGCGTAAGTCATGCGAATTGCTGAAAATTAAAATCACTAATGCTGTCGGCCGGAAGTTGCGAGGTAAGTCGTGGAAGGATGAGCGCATCCGTTATCAGCTGAAAGTTCGATTTAATATTAGATTCTAAAATGAGTTGCGTCATTAAACGCGCAGTGCCCGCTGAACTAGCACCAAGCTCTGGCAAAGGTACACACGTTCGCTGTTTCGGCAGCCCCAGCAGCTGCACGATCGACTCTGAAACAAACAAGGATTCTGATCCCTGATCCAACAGTGCACGAGCATAAGTGCTTTCACCGCTTGAAGCTACCACCCGAACCCGTGCTGTAGCGAGAATAACCTTTCGCTTCCACGCAAATCTATGCGCTGCATGGAAGCTTACGACCGGTTGAGGATTCGACTTATCGATTTAAGAACCTTTAAAACCCTGCACATTTGACTGCAAAGCCAAAGAATTTCCGAGAGATTTGAGATGGAGGAGTGTATGATGCTTGTCCTGACAAACCGAGCAACGTCCCTTAGAAGGGCAGACAATCACTCTATGTTTACCAAAGCAATTAAAACAAACCTGCAAACGTTTTACTGTTGAAAGACGATCGTATGGAAGCTTATCTTTAAACTTAAAGCACTTAATCAGAGGGTGTGGGCTAGAGCAAAGAGGACATTTCACAGAACCTGATTGCCGAGAAGAACTAGTATGAAAAACCTTACGAGCATGCGGAGCTAAGAGGGGAGTAGAAGATGGTCTTTTTTCCTTCCTACGCTCAGTAACCAACATGCTAAGAGCTTGAGCTCTTTTCTCAAGAAATCTAATAAGGTCTGTAAACTTCGGAAGTGACTTAGACATAGTAGATTCGTCCTCATTGTTACAGTTGAACTCTCTATCCTTCTCGCTAAGCTCAGCTTCCCACAGTTTTCAAGATTCTGAATCTAAGCGGTCAGACAGCAAAAAAAACGAGCCAAACATCCTAATGTTCAACAGGAAGCTTTAAATTTGCTAAGACACGAATAATACGTTGAGCCTTATCTACAAAACTACGCAAATCAGAAGCGGACTCCCCTTTCATGTGAGGAATTTCCATGAAAGAAGTCGAAAGCTTATTGATGATGAACCTAGGGTTGTGATACCATGCATTCAAAGCTTGCCATGTACTAGCATAATTTGCATTTGTTGTCGTCACATCTTTAATCAGATCTGCAGCGCTATCAGTTAGACATAACTTTAAGTACTGCTGCTTAGTCGCATCAGCCAAACGGGGTGTATCATGCACAAGAGTGGTGAAAAGATCGCAAAAGCTTGCCCAGTCCTCATATTTACCTGAAAAGGTAGGTAGAGGGATGCGAGGTAACTTTGCAACACGACCGTCAGAGCTACAATCCGAAATGCTCGATTCATTGTCAGCTTTCTCGAGAAGCGTAAGTAGAGTTAAAAACTCGTCAAGAGCATTCTCGTAAACACCCTGAATGCGTTCACACCAATTGTCAACTACATAAGCATAACTCTCGGCATCATCTTTAACTATTATATCGAAGTGCGTTTTACGGACTCCCGCCCAAATATCCCTAACAGATTCGAGTCTAGCTTGGACAATGTTTCTTTTTAACAAGTCGCGCGATCTATTTACTAAACGTGTGCGCATATTCTCAATTTCGGCCTCTCGAGTGGTTTGCAACGCGGTCAATTTCTTTAATGCTATGGGAGCCATTATCGAATTTTGTATCTAGAAAAATCAAATTGAATAAACAAAAGATAAATAATCTAAAAATTTACGATTAGATGACAATAAAATTTTTAAAATTATAAATAAAAGAAAATATAAATGAAAATTATAAATAAATTATAAATAAAATTAAAAGTGAAATTATAAATAAAAAATTATAAATAAAATCAAAATTACAAATAAACTCGATAAATTATAAACTAAAACTGTAAATTAGAAAACAAATTCACAAATTAAATTTTACCAATTGAAACAAAGTTTATATAATTACAAATAAAATTTGTAAATTCAAAATAATCCCTATAAAATTACAAACAAAATCCGAAAAATTAATGGAACCTGTTAAATTTATCAAAATAAATTTATATTAAAATTATAATTTACAAATGAAATTTATAAATTTACTAAAACACAAAAAAAAATATAAAATAGATAAATAAATAACAATATAAAACTATAAATCTCGAGAAACAAAATGAGAATGCTAGTACGCACACAAATAACCGCACCGTAATAGTCAACTACAAGTATAAATCAAAATAGTAAACAAACGCTTCCCAGTTTCGCCTTGATTCCGAGAAACCAGCCAAAATGTTAGGCTATCGTGCGCGGCGCGAAAACGCGTTCACGATGCAACTTATTAAATAAAAATTAAATTTATTTATAATATTAAAAATACGCATAAACTACATTAAATAAGCATAAAATTATTAATTAACAAATTAATAAAAGAAGAGAAAAAAAAGAAACAATTTTTTTGATCGATTTTTACAACTAAATTAATATAAAATCAAACCAATCACTCACTCCTCACCCGGGGCACCATAAACAGAAATTATTAAAATGATAATATATATATATATATATATATATGTGTGAGAAAAGAAAATAAGGAGGGTGTGAGGGATTGGATTGATTTAATAAAAATAAATACAAAATTTGCGTTAATAAAAAAAAAGGAAACTTGCTTCGGCATAAAAACCCTCGCGGCTTAGAGGGAAAAGCCGAAGCAAGCTGACTTGTGTAAATTTATTTATTGATAACAGACAAATAAAAATTAAATAATACAATGAAAGAAAGATATTAATTAGATCGCGCGCAAACAAAATGTCGCAAGGCAGACGCCGTACAGACGCACGCACGCTATCGCTTACTATGGGTCACGTTACCCGCGCTACTCACAAACATACAATCCAAAATTCGCTGGCCGCTGTGGAACACCCAATCCTCCTGGTGAAGCCGGGCCTGGGGAGCGTAGTGGTCCGGGACCTGCACACAACGCGCCCTGACGTCTCGGGGAGACCAACGCTGTGGTGCCGGGCAATAAAACGTAATTGCTGCGAAGATACGCTCGCCCTGGAACGCGTCACGTCAAAATGGCGAACGTAGACATCGTTCCACAAATTCTGCTGAGGTGCACCTCCTCTCCCTTTCCAAACACACAACACACTTACGCGTAATTGCAAGATTCGGTTATCAAAAACCACGCAAAACCCTTTGCGAAAAGCTCGCATTCGCGTCGAACGCGACGTTAACAAGGCCAAAAAAACTTAATAAAACTTGTGCGGACACGCGAAACCACTAATCACCGCAGCGAGCTATGATCAAGTGAGTCTTCTTCGCCGCGAGATACACTCCAGTCAATCTTCCTCCCCCGCGCTGCTCGCGCTACGCGAAGAAAAAGAGGGCGCGCGAGACGCGGGACCGCAGCGTTGACGTTACAGACAACGGCAACGCTAATGCAAATATGGCCCGAACACCAAGCTTAACACAAAACTTAACGGCACAACGTTGCTCCAAATCCTGCTGTTCCACTTTGCGCGACGCACAACCAAAACACAACTTCATTAATAGCAGTCACAAAAATCACGTAGTTAACAGAAAGAGTTAATACTCGCACTAAGCCATGGGAGGGTACTTATACACATGCAAGCGATCCGGCGACGCTGCGCAGTTGCCAGATCGCTTGCCGTGTTGCTAATCTCATTACTTTTTTGCCACACCTCGTATTTACGATGATATAGAAGTTTAAACGGAGCTGTCTCCAGCTCATGCTAGTAGGCAGATAACGGCAACTGTACGCACGACTACCTTAGTGATAAAGAAGGCCTTTAATGTAATAATTAAACCTCATAAGCAGGGTCTTCAGAAAGTCCCGGGCCGGTTGAATAACTTGAAATGTAGGCGTTGCTCGAAAAAATGGTCAAGAAAAAAGTTGTAGAAAATATCTCGGGCTACCCATCCATGACTTTGATATTGACCTTTAAGATCATTTCAAGGTCAAGTCCATTTTTATTCGGCAACTCCCAATTTCGACACTGAAAATGAAAACGGCAGACAATTTTACGTCCAGATACGATCTTCACCATTGGAAAAATTCGACCTTGGAATATCAAGTCAAGGCCGAGTAGTGACCGGCTGGATATCTTGAAAAGTAAACGTCGCTAAGAAAATGGTAAAGACATAAGTTACAGAAAATTTCTCTGGCTGTCTGACGGCGATCTCAGTCGTGAACTTGACTTTGACCCTCATTCCTTCCATCCACCATGTTGCAACTGCCATCTTGAAATTTTAAGTTTATAAAATCCGACCTCAAATTAGTAATCAGCAACCTCGAAAATCCATGTGGAAAGTTTTCAAGACACTTCTGAACATATTCTAAATTATCTCTCCGCAATGTTGGATTCGCCATCTTGAACTTTGAAATTCTTAAAATTTGTCTTTCAGAGTTTCAATCAACCAAAAGTAATAGTTGTGTGAGCGAAAGAATACAATTTAGAATATCTCTAAATTGCTTCCGTTTATTAATACTAAATGTTAATCCTCCATCAATTTTTATATTGATTATTAAGGGCTTAGGCCACTCTAGAGGCTGAGAAAATAGGCTTTTTTAGGACTTTCTTTTTCAGAAATACTACAAAATAGATCAAGATTCCAATACAGAGTATTTATTATTCATATCAGTGACTGTATACAACAATTTTTTTGAAGCGATAAATATCAAGAAGGCGGCTGTGCAGCGTTTTTCCGATGACGTCTCTGTTTTCTCAGGGTCCACGGCCGGACAAACAGCTTCTGTAATTTTTGAATTATAATAAGCCAATTTTTTTTTTGATTTTATATATTAACTGTTATAGAAGTAAGTAGGTTTTTTTTAATATATTAATTTTTGATCAAATGGCGCACTCCCAAAGTGGAAAGTGAAATATTTGCCTAAAAAATCATCAGATAATTGTTAATAATAAATGAACTATGCAATATAAAAAAAATCTCACGTACTTCAATAAATAATGTATTTTTCAAGATATATTCAATATTTTAAGTAAATCGGATGAAAATCGTCTGAGTTTATTTCCGACCAACTTAAAAAATGCAGTTTTGGGACACACGTGTTTGAAGTTTTGAGCGCTCACGAAAGGAGACCAAGGGGCCTTATACTAAAATACAAAAACCAAGTACTTAGAGATTTTTCCCGACTACAATCTTTTCGGACATTATTGTTGAGGTCTTAGGGGACAACTTAAAAAAAAAAAAAACGATTTTTCGAAAATTCTAGAGTGACCTAACCCCTTAACTTCGCTCCTTACTTTTGATTTTTTTTATTACTTTCAAGAACTGCGTATCATTTTCTTTGATGATTAAGCAGTTTTCTTCATTCATACTTCCTTTCGTAATTTTTAGGTCTTACGATCTTATCGCTTTGTATATTGTAATCTTGAATTTAAATTTTTCTATTAGATTGTTCCTTAATCTGAATATAACATGGCTCCTCTCACTGAACAAAAGCAAATATTTATTCTTATAATGAAAGAATACAAAGATAGTATAAAATCTATTGAAAATGTACGGATCTTATTCAACGATACTTTTAAGGTAGGAATGAAACCGATATCAAAATCGATAGTACAAAGGACAATTACGCGTTTCAATTAAGTGGGGATATAAAAGATCTTTCTGAATCGGGATGTCCAGTTACAGTAACTACTGAAGAAAATCAGCTAAATGTTACTCTTTTAATCAATGAACATTGCCACAGTACAGTTACGAAGTTGCATCAGTAACATGATATTAGTGCATAACATTTTGACAAGAAAGCTTAAGTTCCATGCATACAAGGTAAAACTTTTACATGAATTACTTGAACATGATCTAGTTAGACGCGTAGAGTTTTGAGACTTGATGATGAAATGACTTTAGGTACAGGAGTGATATAAACCCAAGATGGATGTCGGATACTCGCAGTACTCAATACCCTGAGAAAGTGAGTGTATGGACTGGCGTTATAAGCAACAGTGTTGTTGAGCCCTTTTTTATTAAAGGAAATCTTACTGCGATTAAGTATAAAGACATGCTCTGAAGTTAAATCATCCCGGCGATTCACGCAATTGTAAGCAATGAATTTGATCGACGTTGTCCGAGCAAGACGGTGCACCATCTTATTATGGGTAAGGTGTACGTGCTTATTTGAATGGAGTGTTTCCAGTAAGGTGGATAGGCAGAGGAGGTGCAATAGAATAGCCAGCCAGATCTTCTGACTTTAGTTCACTTGATTATTTTTAGTGGAGTTACCTTAAAGATGAGGTATATCGAAGGAAACTAGCGAACCTCGATGAACTCCAGCAGAAAATGAAGGATGAGATTATTGCTATTGATAAAGGCATAATTCGTGAAGCTGCAGCAGCATTTTACTACCGGATAGGACATTGCCAGGTAGTTAAGGGTAAAAACTTTGAGCATTTGTTGAAATAAAAACAATTGATTTAAATTTGACCAAAGTGATTCAACATTGCCTTTACCTGATAATCTTCATTCTGCCTTGCCTTTACTGGCTGGGCATCACACCACATTGCCTTAACTGGCTGGTGTAGCTCTTTAGCATAAATAAACTTATATAAGTATGCTTCAATTATTGAGTAATATTGGAAGTGTAAATAAGTTCTCGACGTTTCACCGTCAGATGACGGTACCAATATTTTGTGTGTATAATTCAAGATGATGATGCATCTATATTGAAGTTCTATGACCTCTGTTTAAGATCAGTGCGTGTTTTTCCATTAACCTATAAAGAACATTTTCTTTTTGTAGCGTAAAACATGTCAAATTTTGTGTCAAATAAACCATTTTTCGGAGAATTTTACTGTACTATTTTATTCAGAAGAAATCTGCAGCTAAAGCACACAGAATTCTTGTAAAAACCTATGATGATCATGCTCTGTCGAAAAGCACATGCAGAGATTTGTTTGACCGATTAAGAAATAGTGATTTTGATGTTTATGATAGAGAACGCAGTGGTGCACTAACAAGTTTCAAGACAAAGAATTGGAAACATTACTTGCTGAAGATCTATGTCAGACGCAATCCAATGTTGCAAAATCATTAGGAATTGATCAGACAACAGTTTAGAAACGTCTGACAGAATTATGTATGATACAAATAAAAGGATCTTAGGTGCCGTACAAACTGAAGCCAAGAGACATCGAAGGGCGTCTTGTTACGTGTGAACAGCTGCTTCAACGACAAAAAAGAAAAGGATTCTTACATCATATTGTTACTGGTGATAAAAAGTGGATATACTACAGTAATCCCAAGCGTAAAAAATCATGGGTTAAGTTTGGCGAAGCAGTAGCATCAACGCCAAGGTGGAATATCCACGGTTCCAAGCTTATGCTGTGCATTTGGTGGGATCAGCTCGGGGTTGTGTTTTACGAGCTGCTCCAACCCAACCAAGCTATCACAGGAGATCTCTGTCGATGACAAGTGATGCGTTTGAGCCGAGTATTGAAAGAAAAACGGCCGCTATATGAGCAAAGACACGATTAGGTGATTTTGCTACATAATAACGCTCGGCCGTATGTCGCGTCACCGGTTAAAACATACCTAGAAACGCTAAAATGAAAAGCCTTACCCTACCCACCGTACTCTTCAAATATTGCGCCTTCTGATTACTATTGATTTCGATCGATGACTAACGGCCTGGCTGAGTAGTACTTCACTTCGTATAAAGGAACGAAAAAAATGGATCGATTAATGAATAGCGGCAAAAGAAGTATCGTTCTTCCGACGCGGAATTCAAATGCCGCCAGAAAAATGGGAAAAAGTAATCTCTAGCGATGGGCAATACTTTAATTAACTTGTTTTATTATAATTTTTTTTTTAATAAAGTATTTATTTTCACAAAAAACGGCGAGAACTTATTTACACTTCCAATACATTCAGCTCCCAAATTGGAAAAACATAATATAACATTTTGATAGTTTTCTTCAGTTTCAAACAATTTTTAATATTATAGTTTTTAACTATTGTTTGCAACTTATTTTAGTTTCTTTTTAACTATTGTCTCATTTATTTAATTTCAAACAGTGAAATTGTTTATGAATTTCGATTTTTTTTTTTCTGTTACATTATTTTTTTGTTTTCTACTATTCGACCCATTAACACCCAAAAAGACAAATAATTCCATTAACTTCGAGCTTTTTAGAAGTGTGAAAAATGTTTTACGATAGTCTTGCAATTTTATATTTATATCTTGTAAGTAAGGGAACTCACATGTATTTTTGCTCATTCTTGAAAATTTTGTGGTAAAAAAAGCCTTCTTTTAAGCGAAACCACCAACATGCTGACTTTCAAAAAAAAAGAAAAACATGAAAAAATGTGATTATTTTTATAAATTGTGAAGGGGATGTAATTATTGGAATTGAGCATGAGTGAGAAGCTTTCCTTACACGTGCATACTGCGCAGGCTCAGTCTTTGTGCCTACCCAGCCACTAAGTCCTTCGGTGCGACTGCAAGCGCCAGCAGATGTAAGCTGTCGTGCAATGAAACTCACGTGCAATGCTATCTGGTACAACGTTGAAGCCTCCTCAGGTTTTACTTTCTAAGGTATGTGAGGCCTTGCTCCAAGGCCATAGGCCAGCTTTATCCTCAGCTAAGCTTGGCTGCTCAGTTGGCGTTTCAACGGAAGGTTGACACGCCCACAAAGGAGGCAGTGTTCGGGAAGGAAACGAGAAAGAACGATCAAATAAGAACTACGCACCCATTATGGGCAACAAGTCTTATAATTATAAGAACTATGCTATTTAAGGAGAATATTTACAATACCCTGGGTAAAAGGATCGATCCGTAGTCTCTACGGCTCTCGCAATCAATTCTTGCGAGGCGCGCACTGCGCATGCGTGCTCGACGCTCACTTTGCTATATTAACGCAACAAGACGTTTGAGCTTTAATGCTCGGTAGCTGGTAGGGCTACTTGTTCGTGGCCTCTTACGGCCAACGAGAAGGTTCCGCGTGTACACGCCCACTTAACTCTGATGTAATTTTAGTGAGAACTAACCTTTCACTCACTGTAATGCAATTATTATTAATTAAAGTCACCACAATATCGTTCCGAACAAATTACGTGGGCATGCACGCAGATGAAATAAATGGAAAATTACTTATTGTCGTCTGATTGCGTTGAATCCCTTTACAACCACAAATCTTCGAATCTTTATCGCAGCACGTGTACGAGGTCTGGCTATTAAATAACGAGACTGCACGCTCAGAGGGCGCCGTAGAGGGGTGGCGAAAAAAACGAGTAGTGCGTTGGGTATCTAGATATCTTGTCTATGCACGTACCAAAACACGTTCTCGTCACTATTATTGTATTTGTGCAGTAGCGGTTTAAAACGAACGAGTTTTTTTCTCGTGCCGAAAACCATGTGTGACGAAAAACAGGAGCAACGTATCAATCTCAAATTTCTTGTTAAATAAAAAAAACTCCGACTGAGTGCTGTAAATTGTTGCAAGAGACCTATGGGGACAATTCTCTATCTTGTGCGCGTGTTTTTGAGTAGTGTAAGCGCTCCAGTGAGGGCCGAGTGAGCACTGAAGATGACCAACCAAATTCAAGGCAATGTTGAATTGATGAACGAATGTTGAAAGTGTATAAAAACTCTTTGCCTTCAATTAGTACAGTAGAAAGATGGGTTGCTGAATTTAAACGTGGTCGTACAAGCCTTGAAGACGATCCACGTCAAGGTCGTTAAAAAACAGCAACAACACCAGAAATCGTAGAAAAAATACAGGATATCATATTGGAAAATCGTCAAGTGACTGAAAGAGATTTAATAGAAGCCCTAGGCATCTCATTGGGCAGTGTAAGCAATATTTTGACTGAAGTATTGGGTTTCAGAAAGCTGTGTGCACAATAGGTGCCGCATTCGCTAACAATGGAACAAAAACACATTCGAATGCAACTTTCTCAGCAACATTTAGAGAGTTTTCGAAAGGGTAAAGTGGATTTTGTGCGTCGATTCGTCACTATGGATGAGACTTGGGTCTATTACTATGATCCTGAATCAAAACAAGAGGCTGAAGAGTGGTGTGAACCTGGTTCTTTGGCTTCAAAACAAGTTCGTGTCCAGAAATCGGCCAAGAAGGTGTTAGCATCAGTTTTTTGGGAAGCGAAAGAAATTTTATTTGTGGATTACTTGCAAACTGGTAGAAAAATCAATTCTAAATATTATTGTAACCATTAAGATTAGCTGAAGGAACAAATTCGTGAAAAAAGACCCGGTTTGCAGAAGAAAGAAATCCTTTTTCATCAGGACAATGCACCGTGTCACAAGAGCATTTTGACAATGGCTAAAATCCATGAATTAAAGTTCGAATTGTTGGAGCATCCACCGTATTCACCAGATTTTGCCCCTAGCGACTTCCATCTGTTTCCAGCCCTAAAAAAATTCATGCGTGGAAAGCGTGTTTCATCAAATGATGAGGTCATAACATATATGGAAGCGTATTTTGCAGCCCTTCCAGATTCTCACTTCAGGGATAAAATTCATAAATTTAAATCTTGTTGGAACAAGTGTATTGATGTTCAGGAAGACTATACTGAATGATAAAGTGTATTTTGAACCATAAAATTGTGTTTTTCTTATCGCACCGCAAAGCTTATTGAACATCCTGGTATTCGTAGTCTTGACGGCTATGGATGAATGCTACTATGATATTAGCTGCTACTATAATACTTGCTAAGAGCGCTCGATATACCTTCTGTCCATTAGACCTGCCGGAGCCTTCTGCACCACCTTACATTTAGGCTTATCTAGGATTAACACATGAGTCTGCCACGTGCACCACCACCAATTCTCGCAAGCGTGTTAATGTGGCCAGGATACTCTGCAAAGGGATTATCTTGACATTCGTGTAGGATCGCTTTTCTCTTTTCTTGTGAGGTGACTATCTTCCATGCGTCATCGTCGTCCCTTTGAGCATTTGCTTTACTCGAGTTGAGATCGTACTTGTATAGTTGTCCCCAAACTATCCTCATGCAAGGTTGCTTTGTTGGTTTTTCTTGCACCTCTCTAATTTGTTAAAGGTACCATTCATCATTGCTAACTTCTACAGAGGGCAGCATAGTGACTGTTGGCCCTTTTTCCTCTACGAAAATTTGAGAAAGGGTATCGAGCACACGATTTAGTAACCATTTTTGATGTTCAGTAAAGTGTAAAGGGGTGGCCTCGTAGCTATAGAGCCCACGGCGCCAGCCCTCCCGTCGGATTGTGGAGGTTACTTAACGCCTGAGTCATAGAATGCAAGTAGGGTATACCTTTCGACCTCTTGTAACCACAGTCTCGCGCCTTTTATGGCACCCTGCTCGGAGTGGTCCAGTGTCGGCTCGAGCACGGGCTTAGCGCTCACTAGCTTTTCTGTGGCAGTTCTTTCAGGAACTTGGATTTCTGACTCGTTGAGAAGGGCATAGACATCTCATCTACGCTCTTTTTTGATCGTTTCCCGAGTAGTCTGGGTAGAACCTCCTAATCATATTATGCCTGCCGCAATCGTAGCAGTTAAACTCCTTCTCTTATTTCAGCTGTTTACTGCGCACGTCCTTCTTTTTTCTACTCTCTTGGCCGAAGACGGCCTTAAACTGCTCTGTCGTGAGCGCGACTCTGGCGGACTTCTTTCTCTGTCCTGTTGTTTTGTACCCGTCAAGGCGCTGGTATGTTGGGAAAGTGCCTCCATCACTCGCACCAACGTTCTGGTCATTTTGTCGATCGGCGATGTCGGCTGACTGGCTTTTGCAGCAGCGACTTCTACGACGGTTGCGCTCATCTTAGCACCCACCATATTTTGCGAGCACTTGTTTTCGGTCTTGGGGAAACAGACTGCCTCTGGGACTATTGCGTGGTTTGAAGGAACGTGAGTCCTTTCGCCGCTTCCCCTCCTAACTTTAACTTGGTTTTTTTTGGAGTTACAATCAGCTTCATTTGCAGGAGAAGATTATCTTGGAAACTGTCCACCATCTGCTCCTCACCAGGTGACGGCGTTATCTTTAATAATATAGCCTATAGGCACGTTATGTATTAGGTTGCTGCAGATGAAATAGCCGATTAAGTAATAAATTTTTAAACAACTGTAACTTTTTATAAAGACAATTTATTTAATCAAAATTGATACCAATAAATGTAACACAGTTTTCCCAACATGATACAAGTACATTTATTCCAGTTTTGTAGAAGTCCGAGTTTCTGATTTGAAGAAACTCCTCAAAGGCATTTTTGACAGCATCTTCATTATTAAATCTTTTTCCTGTCAAAAAGTGATCCAAATGTTTAAAGAAATGGTAATCTGTTGGTGAGAGGTCTGGTGAATATGGAGGGTGAGGAAGAGTCTCATAGCACAACTCGTTTAATTTTTGGATCATTGTTCTCGATATATAAGGTCGTGCGGCGCGCTTAGCTTTGGATTTGCGACCTCTCTTTGGGTGCGTGAATCTCGCACTTTATTATGCATTGCCTGTACGCACGCGAACATTTGCTCCATGGTCCGCGTAAGGTTCTTGATGCATCTCTCCATTTGCATTTCTCTAATGGTTGCTAGCAGGTTGTTCGTCTTCGCAATCTCTACTTCTTGTTATTAAATTGTTGGAGGCGGGATCTCCACTTCAGCCTCCAATAAAATCGTCAGCAGATGCTGTTCCTATAGATTATAATTTGCGGATCCCGACATCGTGCTTACTTTCACCTGGCAAGCTCGCTGCACGCAGTTTCTCCTTGTTTCTATTCTAGTTGCTTGTGTTGTTTCTTTGTTTTCTGTCTCATCCTCTTGGCAATCAGTTGCTGTATAATGCTAATTTCCCAGCAGCCAATTACTTATGCGGGCGAGCTTAGCTATTTTTACCCTTTCAGCCTGAACATTTAAACGTGGAGGGTTTCATTTATCTCTTCGCCCTCTGTTTTAAAGAGCCACTGATCTATTTTCTCGGCAGCGCTCTCTATCGCCATTTTCTTTGTTGTTGATAATTTAGTAAAAACAATATTGTATAGTTGCAATATCGTAAGTACCTCAAGCAGCAATTATATATATGCGAAAGCGGACCGATAAATACTTAGCCTACAAAAGAAAAATCTTGGAAAAGCGGCGATTTATTTCTCAACCTAGTCTCCTCTTAGCTCAATACACTTGACCCAGCGATGCTCCAACTTCTTCAACCCGTCTGAAAAATACGTTTTCTCAAGGTCTACAAAGTAGGCGTCCGTGGCGGCGATGACCTCCTCATTCGACTTAACACCTTTAACCTGGCGTGAACCACTGGTGGTTCACAGGCATTGCTTTCATCTGGCGGAGTAAGCCACCGGTGGTCCACACGTAGTTTGTATTTTATTTGTATATATATAATTCACAATTCGTAAATAAAGTTTTATAAGTACTTTATAACAATTTCATGCAACTAAACTTCAGACTCAAGCTACTGACAACAGAAAAAATAGTAAAACAAACAAGCGCCGCCAGATCACACCTTGTAAATCCCAGAAAACGGTGGCCATCACCTTTCCGTCCAATAGGACAGTCTTCGCCTTCTTCGGAGCACGTTTGCCGGGTGAAAGTGGACCCATTTTTTGTCGACGGTCAAGAAACGACGCAGAAGCTCCTTTAGTTTGCGCTTCAACAGCGTCAAACACTGCTCTGAAGTGGTCTTACGTTTGCGCTTGTTGTCGGTAGTGAGCAAACGTGTTATTCTTCGCGCCGACAGCCTTCTCATGCCTAAAATTGCATGCAGGATATGACTTACGCGGTCTTTTGAGATGCCTACTGTCTTAGCTATCTCGCGCACCTTTAAACGGTGATCTGCCAATACGAGATCGTCGACTTTTGTCATGTTATCCTCCGTGGTAGCCGTTTTCGAAGCACTTGGGCGTGGCTCATCAAACACCAACGTGCAACCACGTTAAAACTCGTTAAATTAATTTATGGTCGCCATCGCAGGAGCAGAGTCACCTTACACAGCACTTAAGCGCTCTTTGATTTCGCTGCGCGATTTCTCTTCCAAAAACAAGAATCGAATCACCGACCGATATTGCTCTTTCTTCATTTTTCTAAAATTCGCGGACACGCCCGCTTCCACACGCGGAAAAAAAACTACGAGTCCGATTCGGCCGAAATTTTGATAGTAGCCGTCTACAAGAATGTACTACACGATAGTGAATTTCTTTTGCGATAGTGGCGCCATCGGGCAGTGAGGCTAAGTACTTATCGGACCGTCCTCGTATATATATATATATAATTTAATATGTACATTTATATTATACATATATTTTTGACCAACAAGAAGTTGGTCATAACCTCTAGCATGAATGCATGTTGTTCTATAAAATAAAAGTACATTTAATTAAGAAGTCAAAATTACTTTCCATGTCATAGATACAATACTATGTTAGTTAGCCAAATTTTTAAAACAATATCTATTCCATTCTAATTATGAGTATGTACTTTTATTAATAAAAAATTTTAAATAATATAAATGTATCATTTCTCCAGTAAATTAATTTAAATTGTTACAAAAATATATAGAGCTTCAAATTTTATGAAAGGCTTAAAATATTAATTTAATTTGATTATATGACATTATTTACCGATAAAAATGCATGAATCAAATCAGCTTTCAAAATAGCTAGGGGTTTGCCTTTTATTAAAACTGTGAAAGTTTCATCTTTTTCTGTTGTCATTAAATTTCCGAACCAGGACTTTTTTGTGAATTCTGGAGAAGATTCTGGTGTAAGTTGTACCTGAAATTTATTAATTACATGTTTAATTTCATGAGTTGTAATAAAAAATTTTTATTTTATGTTAGATGTAAAAAGTTCAATATACAGTGTAGCCCAGCGACAGTTGCCCACTTTAAACGAAAATTGGTAAAGCTAAAAATTTTTACATCTTAGAGGAAAATATACATAATAAAACAAATTAAACATCAGTTTAAGGTGTGAGGCATTCATTAAATACATTTTGTTCTATTCAAGAAATCTTTAAATTAGGTTTTTGACAGCTGATAAGTTATATTTTTTTAAATATTTTACATCCACAAAAAACCGTATGCAGTTTTAGAAAGATTAATCATATTTCATAAAAACATGATAAAAAAAGAAAAATATTTGCCTTTTGTTTAAAATGAATGCAAAGAAAATTTTTGTTTAGCCGTTTGAAAGTTACAAAAATTTATGTAAAGAAACGTCACTTATTTGCATTGTTAAACATCTTAGAATCTGTGCATTGCAGAATATGACTTCAAGGAGAAAAAATCTTTGTTTTTCCTCGTAGAATATGTATCAACAAAGAAAAAATAATTTTGGAAAAACCAAGGTTTTCTCATTTCTTATCCATTGTCTTTATTTTTAAATGAACTATTTTTTAAATAATTTTGATCATATTTCAACCTTAACGCAGATTTCTTTTTATTTTGGTAAAAAATGTATATTTGAAATAAAAAAGTCAAAGAATAAAATGTGAAAATAAATTATTTTTAAATTCTTTTTTATAGATATTTATTTCGAAGTATCTATAATTACATAAAATATAATAAAATATTTACTATAATTTTTTTTTTTTTTACAATGCATAGATTCTAAGATTTTAACAATGAAAACAAGTGACGTTTTTACATAAATTTTTATAACCTTAAAACGACTAGACAAAAAATTTTTGTATTCATTTTAAAGTAGAGACAAATATTCATCTTTGTTGTTATGTTTTTTTAACATATGATTAATCTTTCCAAAATTACACCCGATTTTTTATGGACGTAAAGAATTAAAAAAAAATAATTTTTTACTTAAGCCAATTTTCGATTGAATATAAGGTGGGGTGACTCACAGTGACAGCATTGTATATAAAATTTCAAAGTATACTTTGAATAATTATTCTTAACATTCATCAATAATTAATATTTATATTAAAGTAAAGTGTTCTTATACTTTAAATGTTAATATTAAGATAGTTCCACGATAAGTATGTAAAAGATTTCTCTGAGATCTTTTTTTTATTTTAATTGACATCGACAAATATATTAAAAAAAGTTCTTTGTCAGTTTTTCAATATTTATTAAACTTGTAAATTATATATATATATATTTTTATTGAACGATGTGTTATATACTAAAAGCTATTGCAGCTTGAGAGACCGAATATAGTTTTGATAATGAATTCAAAATACTATAGAAAATCAAAATTTTGTTTTGTATGATTACTCGTAATAAAATAAACAAGAAAATATTCTATGTTTTCGAAATCTTGATTCAATTTTGTGTTAATTGAGAAATAATAAATGTAGGATGAAATATCTAAGTTATAAATATGTACTGCCTATATATGTAGGATTTTTTAATGGAAGTAATGACAATTTTTTAACAAAAACTTCTTAAGAAGAAGCAAATGCAGTAAGAGATAAAGAAGTGAACATCTCAAGAACATCTGGTTGTTCCAAATAAATATTAGTTAAGCATCGTTGGCACCTTAGTTAAATGGCGGGATCGACTGCTCTGATACGGCTTCAAGGTACCTCACTAGAAATTATTTTACACATTATTCTTATTTATGGATTGCTTAAGAAAGCTTTATCATTGTTGATACGCTAGTTTTATTTATGGCTTGCATAAAAAAATTCACTCAATTTATCATTATTAAATAAAGTTTTAGAGAAATGAAACTCTTTTACATTTTCTAATAGTATTGGCTACTAACAACATTTAATTGTTTCAGTTTTCTCAAATATGTCTATTTATAATACTAATACGAAGTGTGCTAAATAAATAAAGCCAATTTTTAAATTATGCGGGCTACATACATTTTCTTTTAAAATATGTTGATACACATGCCCCTAACTTGGGTTGACAATATCAGCCATCTCGCACGTTCGTGTTGTTTACATCAGATACAAAGAGTAACTGTCTTTACACGTACGTGGCGGTTTTTCGTCGTTTAAAAAAATGGTGCAAAGCTCACATATCGTTGCTGGTTCACTATTTCTTGGCGATAAACAACGACACAATCACGCCCCAGCCTCGATATTCACCAGATCTAGCCCCGTGCAACTTTTTATTTCCAAAACTGAAAAGCACCTTTTAAAGGCAGAAGTTTTTCACGATTGAGCCGATGAAAACCGAATCGCTAAAGAAATTAAAGGGTATACCAAAAACGAGTATGAGAAGTATTTCTTAATAGCATTGGAAAAAGCATTGGCGCAAGTGTACTACATGGGCTGAAAAGTCCCGGGATTTTTAATGAAAACAAGCGTTTTTTTGGCAATGTATTTATTTCTCAATATAGTTGCCTTCGAGGGCGATACACTTAGTATAGCGATTTTCCAACATTTCAATGCCCTTTCTGTAGTACAAAACGTCCAAGCCTTCGAAATACGCCTCGGTTTCCACGATGACTTCCTCATTCGATGTGAATCTTTCCCTGGACCCATCACTTCAGGTTTGAGAACAGATAATAATCGCTGGGGGCCAAATCTGCAGAATGCGGTGGGTTAGCAACCAATTTAAATCGTAATTGGCCCAATTTGGCCATCGCTTTAAAGGACGTGTGTGACGGAGCATTATTGTGAAGGTACAGAACTTCTATCTTCTCCATATGAGGTCGTTTTTTCTTTATTTCATCGTTCAGTTTGTTTAATAACGCTGCATAATACTCACCAGCAACTGTTCTTTTCTTCTGCTAATAATCGATGAAGATTATGCTATGCGCGTCCCAAAAAACGGAGACTAAAACCTTCCCGGCCAAGCGTTGATCTTTTGGCCGCTTTAGTCGGCTTTCGTGACTTTTCAGCCACTCTGCAGACTGCCTGTTGGACTCAGGCGTACGGTAATGGATCCACGTTTCATCTATCGTCACAAAACGTCGAAAAATGTCCAGGCGATTACGTTGCAACAACGCCAAACCAGCCGTTGTATCATCAACGCACTGCTGTTTTTGGTCGATGGTCAGCAAACGCGGTACCCATCGCGCGGATAGCTTTTTCATGTCAAAAAAATTATGCAAAATATATCCCACTCATTCTTTTGAGATGCCAAAGGCCTTAGTTATCTCGCGCAGCTTCACTTTACGATCATTCGAAACGATTCGATGCACTTGCTTTATGATTTCTGCATTCGTAGCCTCTTTTTGTCTTTCAGAGCTAAGTGCGTCTTTGGTGCTTGTACGACCGATTTTAAATTAACTAAACCACCAATAAACTATTGTTCTCAAAAGAGCAGATGTAAGATAACATTTCTTTAACCATTTCATTGATTGTGCAGAAGTTTTTCCCATCAAACAACAATCTTCGATCAAGATGCGATATTCCTGTTTTTCCATTTTCTTCACTAAAGCGAAGGTATCGAAACTTAAAACAGTAGTTTGTAATCAAATGAACAAAATGTCATAAAACCTCACACATAAACTAGTGACAGATAAACCTTTCGAAATGAATCATGTTCATTTTCTAGTGGCGTCATCTATCGAAAAATCCTGGGACTTCTCAGCCCATGTAGTATATCTGATGGGTATTACTTTGAAAGGGAAAAGATAAAGTTTGATGAATAAATAAATATTTTTTTGAACACATCAAAAATTGCTTTATTTATTAAACGCACCACGTATACATCACATGCTTTATATGGATCTATGTATACGGTTGGCATATAACTGCCCAATAAATCTATTGAATTTTACGATCAAGCTTCGACGGCTTTCAAAACATTATGCCGCGATTTGAATCCTGATTTTGTAATGGTAGATTAAGTAAGCAGCTGCGAATCCTATCACAATATTTTGAAAATGCACAAATCAAATTTTTTTTTTTATAAAATAATCTCAGTATAACTTGAGTGAACGTAGATTAAAAACTGTGTACGATAACAACTAAACTTTAATCCAGAAACTAATATAATATCTGCGTTAGTATTCATACCATTCTATTATGTTATATTTTAGGTTGCTGCAGATGGAATGGCCGCTTTAGTAATAAATTTTTAAACAGCTGTAACTTTTTACAAAGACAATTTATTCAATCAAAATAGGTACCAATAGATACAACACACTTTTCGCAACAAGATACAAGTACATTTATTTCAGTTTCGTAAAAGTCCGAGTTTTTGGTTCAAAGAAACTCCTCGAAGGCATTTTTGACAGCAGCTTCATTATTAAATCTTTTTCATGTCAAAAAGTGATCCAAATGTTTAAAGAAATAGTAATCTGTTAGCGAGAGATCTGGTGAATATGGAGGGTAAGGAAGAGTCTCATAGCACAACTCATTTAATTTTTGGACCGTTGTTCTCGATACATGAGGTCGTGCGTTATTATGAAGCAGTATCACTCCATCCCTGTTGACAAGCCGAGGTCATTGGACTATCAATTTCTAAATCATTTCATCCAGTTGAGCACAGTATTTCTCAGCATTGATGGTTTTGCCAGGTTGCAGGAACGAATAGTGGATAGCTCCAGCTACTGACCACCAAACAGTCACCATTATTTTCTTTGGATGAAGGCTTGGTTTCGACATGTGTCTTGGCGCTTCATCAGCATCTAGCTATTGGGCTGATCGGAGACGATTATCGTATAAAATCCCTTTTTCATCGCAGGTCACAGTTCGGTGCAAAGACGGTTTTCTTTTGTTGCGGGAGAGAAGAGAACTTGAAATCTCCATTCGACACGACATGTTTCGCTCGGTAAGATCATGCGGAATCCATTTGTCAAGCTTTTTCACTTTTCCAAGTTGTTGCAAGTGGCAACAAACTGTCGAATTGTGAACGCCTAATTTCTCGGCAAGATCCCTTGGGGTCAGACTCCACTAATGCACGCATCTCGTCGTTATCGATCGATGGTCCTGGGTGTCCACGTGGCTCATTTCCAAGGTCCATATCTCCGGATCGAAATTTTTCGAACCACTCAATCCTTGCAGCCAAATATTGAGCTAGCTGGTAACGCGTTTAAATCCTATTAGAGTTATACTACTGTGATCAAAAAGTGAGGTAAAATCGTCATTTTAAACTCCCGGGCATTAGAAAGGCAGGTAAATTTTTTTTCCTAGGTTGGTAGGACTGTCTACAACATTTGCCAAGCGTCTGTTTGTCCAAAGGTTTAATCATCTCCGAGTTACACGTGTTTTTGTAAACAACCAAAAGTGAATTTATCGATTTTCACAATGGGTGATTTTGTTAAGAAAAGAACTTGCATCAAATTTTATTTGCATCAAAGTTTGCGGAACAAATATTCTTGTGCGGACACGTTGAAAATGTCGCCGAAGGCCTTTGGTGATCAAACTGTGGCACAAAAAAACGTTTATAAGTGGTACAACGAGTTCAAAGCGGGCCGAGAACGCGTTGAAGACGAACCGCGCTCTAGACGACCATCAACGTCTACCGACGAGGGCCACGTCCAAAAAATTAAAGATTTGGTGCTTGAAAATCGTCGATTGACAATTATAGACCTCGCTGATAGTGTTGAAATATAATTTGGCTCAGCCTAAACCGTTTTAAAGGATGTTTTGTGTCTCAAACGCGTCAAGTCTCGATTGGTGCCAAAATCGCTTAATTTTTTGGAAAAAAAGCGTCGCGTTAATGTGTGTGAAACTTTGCTGTCTGACTATCAGGACCTTTCGAAATGCATTATTACTGGAGACGAGACTTGGATTTACGCATACGACCCTGAAACCACCGACCAATCCAGCGATTATCGTGCAAAAGGTGAAGCAAGACCGAAAAGACCACGGCAAAGTCGATCGAAAATCAAGGTCATGTTGACAATTTTCTTTGATTATCGTCGTGTGGTGCTCTATGAATTTCTTCCGCCGGGCCAAATGTCAACACAAAATATTATTTGAGCGTTATGCGTCGTTTGCGTAAAGCTATTCGTCTGAAACGGCCAGAATCATGGGCGAACAACTCTTGGTTCTTTCATCACGATAATTTACCATGTCATACTGCATTGGTTCTTCGCGACTTTTTTGCCAAAAACTCGACTCATATCGTTCCGCAACCACCGTATTCGCCTGATTTGGCTCTGTGCGACTTCTGGCTATTTAGCAAACTTAAAAGGCCAATGCGGGGACACTGTTTTGACACGATTAAGGAGATAAAAACTGAATCGAAGAAGGTCTTGAAGGCTATACCGGAAAAAGACTATTCCGACTGTTCCGAGGACTGGAAAAAGCGTTGGCAAAAGTGCGTTTTATCGGACGGGGATTACTTTGAAGGTGATGAAATTAATTTGGAAAAATAAATAAAGAACTTACATTTTATGAACAAATGCACCTTACTTTTTGATCACAGTAGTATAATACCATGCATGGTACCGCCAGCGTAGTTCAATTTTCGATCATCTGACCAAAAATTAGTTTAAAAAACGTTCAAAAATGATTTTCGAATGTTGACGACTTTTCTACTTAAGTAAGCTCTTAATTTACTTAAAAAAATATATAGTAAAGACTTGGTTCTAAGCTCAGAAGCACTTGTGCTTTTGAGATTTTTGCTTAGCCATAACTTCATTTTGAATTGACCTTGACTTTAACCAGACAGTATCAAATTAACTCCAAATTTTGATTCAGCAAAACATAAGATAAACTTGGTCGCTTATTTGTTCTAAAGTTCATGGAGATTACAATCTTATGAATGGTTTTAAACATGTAGAAAATCAATTTTTGACTCTTTTTTGGCGATTGGCCCAAAATCCTGAATTACTGCAACAAAATGTTGAAAAGATTCGTGTTTTTAGGCTTAAAATTCATATAAAATAGCTAAGATTGTTCGTGTCAATTTTTTTTTTTTAATTTGTGGTCCTGTGTAATTTACCAAGAATTAACAAACGTGTAGAAGGCTAGCATTAGGGATTTCAATATTTATTTTTATGAAGAAACTCAAATATATTGGCCGTTTTGAGAGCCTTCAGAAGTGATTACGTTTTTGCCAAAAAATTAATGCGTGAACGCAGCAAGGTGAGCGACAAGCATGCATGCGAAGTGGTGTGTGCTCCGTGTGGACTAATTGCGTGAGTCGTAGAAACAACCGCTCGACCTTCTTACCTAGGGTTTTTTAAATATTCTTTATAAATAGCACAGATTTTATGATTAGAAGACTTGTTGCGCATAACAGGTAGGCAGTTCTTCTTAAATCGAACTTCTCCGTTTTTTTCCCAAATACCACCGCCTCCGCGGGGATGTAAACATTCTGTTGACACGCAAACTAAGCAGCCGAGCCCGGTTAAGGATATAGCTGGCTTAGGGCCTTGGAGCAAGGTCCCACACACCTTAGAAAGTAGATTACGAGGAGGATCCTCCGTTGTACTGGAATAGCACTGCACGCGAGTGTCATTTCACTACGTCTAACGTCTGTAAACACTCGCTGCCACATTGAGCAGGAACTTAACGGCCTAACAGACGAGGAGCCGGCACCTGCGCAATACGCACATGTGAGGAAAGCTTTTCACACATGCTTATTTTCCATCATAACATTCCCGTTACAAAACAAATATATTGTAAAAATAAAAAGTTTATATCGTTTTAAAAAGTTTAAATGAAACTATATTTAAATTTTAAATAATCTTAAATATTTTTTTACAGTAAATTTCCAAAGTTCATGTTACTCTTTGGCCATTTATATCAGGATGTCCCTTTACAGTCTGTCAAGTAATAGCGTGGTCGACTTTACTGACAAGTAGAAAAGATTTTGCTCTAATTTTTTCGCAAACCGATAGAAAAAAGCTTTGTCCTTGATGCATTGTCAATAAAGATTCAGTTGTCGTTGATCTTTTAAAAGAGAATCACGTTAAACGCCATGAGTGCTAAGTACGCGTCGCGCTACGAGGCTGTGTTCCTTTGCATCCACCCGAAAGGTCCCAAAATGTCGCAATCAGCGGCTGCTAAATATATGAGAAAGTCAAAGGCATTTGTACAGAAGTGGATACAGCGATATAAAGTGACTAAAAATATCGATGATTTACCAGAACATGGCTCGATAGGAAAAGTGAACAAAAAAGATGAAAAAAGAATAGTGAATTTGTTTTCGCGAAATCCTGCTCTAATACTGCGGCAAGGACAAGCAAAATTAATGGCAAAAGGTTTAGATACATCCTACGAAACTATCCGAACCCATCTTCGTACTCATCATCTGAAATGGCGCAACACAATGAAGAAGCCTCTGTTGACTGAAAAACATGTGACAAAGCGACTCGCTTGGGCGCATGAGAATATTGATAGCGATTTTGATAATGTCATTTTTACTGATGAATGTTCTATATAGGCACGTTCTGTCCTCACGCGAGCCTGGTCAACTTCCACCAATAGGCTTGTTCAGCGGACCGTAAAACATGGAATAAAGGTGCATCTTTGGGGCTGCTTCTCAAAGCAGGGATTGGGCACTTTGCACCTCTTTACTAACAACCTAAATGCCGAGAAATTGATAAAAATCTACAGTCTGTCAAGTAAGAGCGTGGTCGTGTTAATTTATAAAAAAATATATTTGATGAAACTTTTATATTTATATATACATTGTACACATTACAAACAATGATGCAATTTGGTCAGTAATGTGTCCAGTCACCACCGGCGTCGATAATTGCCTGGCATCTCCGAGGCATGCCTTTCACTATTTTGACGGCGTATTCTAGTGGCAAGGATCTCCAGATCCGACAAATTTCGTAAGACAACTGCTTCAAAGTGTATGTGCGTCTTCCACGAAGCTTCCGTTTAATATATGCCCACACATTTTTAATAGGGTTTGCATCGGGCGACTGCGACGGCTAATCCAATGTAACGCTGCCAGATTGAGTCTTCCACTGAGTACAGAGCTTGCTGCGGTGTTTAGGATCATTGTCACCCTGCAGAATCCAATCTTCATTTTTTGTGATGAACTATCGTTTGGCAGATGGCAGTAAAGCCTTTTTGTAGATTTTTATCAATTTCTCGGCATTTAGGTTGTCAGTAAAGAGGTGCAAAGTGCCCAATCCCTGCTTTGAGAAGCAGCCCCAAAGATGCACCTTTATTCCATGTTTTACGGTCCGCTGAACAAGCCTATTGGTGGAAGTTGACCAGGCTCGCATGAGGACAAAACGTGCCCATATAGAACATTCATCAGTAAAAATGACATTTTCAAAATCTCTATCAATATTCTCATGCGCCCAAGCGAGTTGCTTTGTCACATGTTTTTCAGTCAACAGAGGCTTCTTCATTGTGTTGCGCCATTTCAGATGATAAGTACGAAGATGAGTTCGGATAGTTTCGTAGGATGTATCTAAACCTTCTGCCATTAATTTTGCTTGTCCTTACCGCAGTGTTAGAGCAGGATTCCGCGAAAACAAATTCACTATCCTTTTTTCATCTTTTTTGTTCACTTTTCCTATCGAGCCATGTTCTGGTAAATTATTGATATTTTTAGCCACTTTATATCGCTGTATCCACTTCTGTACAAATGCCTTCGACTTTCTCATATATTTAGCAGCCGCTGATTGCGACATTTTGGGACCTTTCGGGTGGATGCAAAGGAACACAGCCTCGTAGCGCGACGCGTACTTAGCACTCATGGCGTTTAACGTGATTTTCTTTCAAAAGATCAACGACAACTAAATTTTTGTTAACAATGCATCAAGGACAAAGCTTTCTTCTACCGGCTTACGAAGAAATTAGAGCAAAATCCTTTATTATTTGTCAGTGAAGTCGACCACGCTCTTACTTGACAGACTGTACAAAAAGGCTTTACTGCCATCTGCCAAACGATGGTTCATAACAAAAAATGAAGATTGGATTCTGCAGGAGGACAACGATCCTAAACACCGCAGCAAGCTCTGTACTTAGTGGAAGACTTAATCTGGCATCGCTACATTGGATTGACCGTCGCAGTCGCCCGATGCAAACCCTATTGAAAATGTATGGGCATATATTACACGGAAGCTTTGTGGAAGACGCACATACACTTTGAAGCAGTTGTCTTACGAAATTCGTCGGATCTGGAGATCCTTGCCACTAGAATACGCCGTCAAATTAGTAGAAAGCATGCCTCGGAGATGCAAGGCAATTATCGACGCCGGTGGTGACTGGACACATTATTGACCAAATTGCATCATTGTTTGTAATGTGTACAATGTATATATAAATATAAAAGTTTCATCAAATATATTTTTTTATAAATTAACACGACCACGCTCTTACTTGACCGACTTTAAATAAGATATTGAAATTAAGGTTAAGATTAGTTCTTAAGTAAGTATTTATATTTTTTTATTTTAAGCCTTAAGATTCACACTTGAAAAAGTTACAAAAGATACGCATAAGGGTAATTTTAATCTTGTGATACTTTAAAAGCTTTTAACATTCGATCAAATTGATAAAATTGAATACTTTTTTTTTTTGATTGACAGAAACTTTTTTTAGAAATATGAAAAACAGTATTTGATTGCGATAGAATAAATTGATAAAAGAATATTTTTGGAAAAATAAGGAAAAAAAAACATTTTTATTTATAAACTATTTTTTTTTTTTTTAAATATAAATATAAATACGCATATGAAAGTATTATAAATCTATACAAAATCAAATTTAAACACTCTATAAGTGATTAATAGAAAGCTAAAGAGTTGAACTTTAAAATAGTACTATTTAAGTTTTTCCGTCTATTTCAAAAACTATATTTTTTTTGCAATTCGTAAACAGCGAAATATATATATATATATATTTATATATATATATCTATTACCAATAATGCTCATAATTCTATGCTCGACGTAAGCGTATATAGCCAAACTTCTTTCTTACCATATTTTCTCAATGCATAAGGCCGAACGCAATATCAACAAATCAATAGGATGCGATGAGTTAGCCTCGGGTAGGCGAAATTGGAAAACATCAACTTTAATATTTGCTTTTCGTTACTCGAATTTAGAATAAAGAAATCTTCGGAAATCAAACAATGATCCTTTTTTTTTTGCTTTTACTCTTCCCGAAAGCGATAAATTAAGCGAGCGTCACGTCACCACCCGGAACACTCCGAGTCTGAATATGGGCAGCCAAAAGCAATAAACTAAAGCATTTTTTTAATACTTTTCTTTGTTTACGTCTTTTTACTTGTCACCGGTAACTAAACATATTTTTTTACATGCACTTTTCCCTTCTTGCCACCTACAGACGACTCGGCTTAAGCAAGAGAAAATATGTACAGTCCGGTACAAAATTTTCTCCATTTCTTTTTATTAATTTAAATTATATTATAAAAATTCAAATAAAATTTCGGCTCACCGTTGTCGTATGAGCAATAACCTTTAGCTTAAGTTAATTTAATTTTTTATTTTAATTATGTAATTAGGTAATTACACAGTTCAACAAGGTTTTGCGAACCTGAATGAAACTTATAAGGTCTTGTAAATTTTTTGATGATGAATCCGAATCCGGCCATAAAAATGTTCTATCACGTCAGACTTTAAGATACTTTAATCAAAAAGTGGCAAAATAGAGGATTTGCTTTATATTTGAGGTTATATAATATCACGAAGAAACTTTTTTTACAATACTTTTTTCTGATTCCTCTTTGAGAAATCGTATTTACAAATTTTTTATGTTATGCATATTTTTACCGTAGAAAAATGAAGCTGTACAAAGTGGATCATAAATAATTGGAACTTTTGTCAAGTAAGGTATTCTTGACAGAAATCAAAGTCATTGTAAAAGTATCATTTAACAAAAAATCTCATTATGATTTTGATTTTGTCTTTAACTTTGACCTTCACGATGAGCTTCAAGGTCATTTCAAGCTCAGCTGTTGTTTTCAACGCTTACAAGTTCATATTTTTCTATCTGATCATTTCGCTTAAAATTTCTCACTCAAAGGTTTTTACGGACGCTGAGTGTGAATATGTAAATTACAATTTCTTTATATTAAAGTATGTACTCAGGAATAAGGCCTTATCTAATTATAAAGGTCACCTAAAAGTTTCTTAAACTTCAACAAGCATAGTCCGCCTCTGTAATTACAAGCTTCTTGAATTCTTTCTTAATGACCAAAGTTATTAGTTTTAATAAGATGTATTGAGCTCTGAACTTAAATGTGATCTTGAATACAACTTTCTTTTCGGTAGAAAATTGATTTACGTTTAGTGTTATATAGGAAAAACCACGTGGACGTAGTGCATTATATTCCTTTTAAGGTGCTTGATAAGCGTACGTCCCCTTGCCTTTTACGTATCTATATCTCTAAATTGTGGTAGTATAATACCATCGCTGTTTATTTTAAACTCTCTTAGTATTAATTTTTATGCGTTTTTTTCATAAAACATTAATTTCTTTTTTATTATTCCAAGGTGATTTAGATTAACACACTACTACGTATATGTAAATATAGTACGAACAATAGTCAGCTGACATTTTCAGCTGACTTTCCATGTCTTGGTAGAAGCGTTCACCATGCTCATCTCTAACATGGTAAAGATTCGTAGGAAAAAATAATAAATGAGAATGAAGAAAATAGAGTCTTAAATACATATTACAAGGGGCGTTTAAAAAGTCTGTGCAAAGTCCGAGAGATAGCACCACCGGCGCGTATTGAGGTCATTTTTAGTTAGTAACATCTCTTGAATGAACACACACCAAGTTGCAGCCATATTGATCTATTTCTATGTGTTTGGCATTTGTGTGAATTAAGGAAGTCGAGTGATTTTCAAGAAATGGACGAAAAAGAATTACGTGTGGTGATTAAGCATTACTTTATAAAAGGCAAAACGCCTCAGGAGACTAAAGAGAAGCTTGATAAATATTATGGTGACTCTGCACCTTCGATTAGAACAGTTTATAAGTGGTTTCAAAATTTTCGGACTGACCATATAGGCACAAGTGACGCTGAACGTTCTGGACGGCGTGTGGAGGTTACGACTTCAGAAATCATTAATTAAATCCATGATATGGTGATAGATGACCCGGAAAAGGGTAAAACTATTACAGGAGCATATTATTCATCGTTATTGGACCGTTTGAAAACCGAACAGCCAGAAAAACGCTCGCGATTGGCCCACAAGATAGTCCTTTTCCATCACGACAACGCACCAGCAGTTGTGGTCGCAAAATTAATCGAAATAGGATTCAAACTCGTTTCACATCTCCCCTATTCTCCAGACTTGGCTCCCTCGGACTACTATTGGTTCCCTAATTTGAAGAAATGGCTGGCGGGATAAAGATTTTATTCAAATGAGAAGGTGATTGCAGACACTAATGGATATTTTGCAGACTTGGACAAATCCTATTATTCGGAAGGGATCAACAAACTAGAACATCGTTGGACGAAGTGTATAAGCCTGAAGGGAGACTATGTCGAAAAATAAAAAAGGTTTACCCCAAACACGTAAGCAGTTTTTATTTTTGCACGGACATTTGAAACGCCCCTCGTACTATCCATTTTTTTGTATGTTTTTACTAGTTCTCTTACTAAACTTTTATACTTTGAATCTTGAATATTACCTAAAAATTTTTTAACAACGTTCTTTAGTGCTGTCTAACCTATTGGTTTTCTTTTTTATCAAGCATTTGATCAAAATTTGTATCTTTGAAAATTTCTTTAATTTCAAAACCAACAAAAACTCCTTCTTTAACCTTTGCGTCGCTAATACTTGTAAATTTTTCTTTCAAATACAAAAATGCATTGCCTTCTTTATTTAACACTCAAACAAATATTTTCATCAAACCAAATTTAACATGTAGTGGTGGTAACAGAATTTGATTTTTACCACCAAGCGGTTCATACGCAATAGTTTTTTCACCAGGGACGAATGATTTTCGTTTTGGCCATACTTTTTTAGTATAATATACTTCCTTTGCCTGGCTGTTCTATTCACAGAAAAAGCAATGATACTATATGTTGTATATCCACATTGAAGTCCAACAATAAAATTTTTTAGGTCAAATTACTTTTAGGTCTCCACATATAAACCATTTATATTCCGCATATTACAATTTATCTAAAACAAATTTTATACAACTGTACGATTCTTTCATAAGTGATAAATATGCTACTGGAACTATTAGAAATCAATTAGTATTATAAAGTAAAACAGCCTCTAAACTAGATTCAGATGAATTAATGAATAGTCTCTAATCTTTAGAATTATTAGGTGAGTCTAATGCATCGAGTAATCTAGTAATATCACAGCAGAAATAAAGATCATCGCTGCTTGTGAAAAGGCTTAAATATGTGGAATGACGCTTTCAAGAACTTGCTATTGTCACTTCTTCATGAAGGAGATTCCATTGACGTGACATAGAACCTAAAAGCTCTGACTTCTACTTTGATAAGTTTTGAATTAGTATATGTGGTTCATTAGTGAAGAATTTAATATCTGACCGATCATCACATTCCATATCAGCTTCTGACATCACATTATTAGGTTCCACAGTTGCTGAAGTCTGCGTAAATAGTTAAGAAACTGAATACGATTTGTCATTAAATACGGGTTTTTCTACCGAATTAACATTGGTATATCTGACAGACTTTCTGTTTTTAAAAAAAAACTTCCTAAATTCGTCAAACAAAATAACAATCGGTTAAGCGATTCTCTTGTTCATTCCAAATCATAGGTCTTAAAAATTTTATTGCTTTATTTGAGCCTTACATCCAATCTAATATATTGATTTTGCAAGTTAAGCAACAAAACGTTGTTATAAAATTTTTACTACCATTGTTAACTGATAAATCAAAATAGAACTTATATAAGCTTTAGCCACTGCAGGAGTTATTATCTTCGTTGATATTTTTATCATGAAGCAACCACAGATAAAACAAAAACAATTGAAATAGTTATTGTCTGGATGGGTCTAATTCTGGGCATTATGATGAACGCCGTATTTTTTCCAATTACTTTTGCGATATTTTATATAGATTAATTTCTCAATGGTTGAAACATATATAACTTACAAAATTCAAAATACGATTTTTTAAACAGTAAAAAAGATATTTGAATAAAATAATCGTCATTATAAAGGATTAAAGTAATACTTAACAATGGCTAAAGTGTTTTGTGAAAAAGAAATTTCGTGATAATGCATAGCCTCGAATAAAGTGAAAAATGGCTAATTTACCACATTAAGGTTAGAACATCTTAAAATCCTGACGTGATAGAGCATTTTTATTACTAAATTTGGATTCAGCATCAAAAAATCTACAAAATATCATAGATTTCATCCAGGTCACAACAAAAAGTTATAGCTGTCGAACCGAGTTATTTAGGTATAAGGTAAATTTTGTTTATGATGTAGTATTTAATACAATTTACCGCAATGCATTTCAATATAACTATTATAAGCGAAATAGCGAATTTTATTCTTAGTTATTATAGTATTAAGTAAGCGATTTTTGTCTTAGCGTTTTAAATATTTTTTTACTTCACGTGACTAGAATTAAAATATAAAATGATTATGCGAATGTATTTTAAAGATTATGCAAATAACAAACTATTTATTTTTTATATTCGTTAGTCCACCATTAATAAATATTAAAAACCAGTTAAACTGTATATAAGAGTTAAAACTTTCTCCGTGAGCAACTAAGTTCCCGCTGTTTATCAATAGATAGCTCCAGCAGTAAGTGCTTATCAATTTCGACATCCAAAACTTTATGAAGCAAGCTTAGACATATGGTTAACAAATTGTCTTGACACATTAGTGATTTTGTTTTGACTTCATATACTTTTGGTTGTGTGAAAATGTCTCATTTTGTGCCAAATAATCCTCATTTGTAGGAAGTGTTGCTTTTCTTATTTCATTTAAAGAAAACGGTGGCTAAAGTACATCGGGAACTCCAAAATGTTTACGCAGATGCTGCTGTAAGTAAAACAACGTGCCTTGATTGGTTCCGTCGCTTTAAAGACAGTAATTTCGATGTTGATGACCGTCCGCGTAAAGAAAGGCCAAAAACCTTCAGAGACGCTGAATTGGAGACATTTCTCGACGAGGGTCCATGCCAAATGAGAAATAAGCTTGTTTCAGTATTAGGGGTTACCTGCCAACCCATTTACAAGCGATTGCAAGCGTTGGGAATGATTCAAAAGTAGGGAACTTGGGTTCCTTATGATTGTAAGCCCAGGGATGTTAAGCGTCATTTTTTCTCATGTGAACAACTGCTTCAGCAGCAAAAAGGGAAGGGTTTTCTTTATCGCATCATAACAGGTGATAACAAATGGATTCATTACAGCAACCTAAAGAATAGAAAATCATGGGAACTGTCCAGTAATGCTTCTGCGTCGTCGACTAGGCCCAAAATTCACGCTACGGAGATTATGCTGCGTATTTAGTGGGATCAGGTCGGTATTACTTTTAATGAGCTGTTAAAACGAAACGAAACTGGGCAATAGTATAAAATTCAATTGATGTGATTGAGCCAAGCACTACGCAAAAAACGGCCACAATACGAAAAGAGGCACAAAAATTGATGTTACGGCATGACAACGCTCGGCCTCATATTGCCAAACCCGTTAAAACCTATTTAGAAAGGCTCAAATGGGAAGTCTTGCCTCACCCATTACATTTCCTAGATATAGCGACGTCCGATTATCATTTGTTCCGTTCGATGGCACATGGTCTGGCTGATCAGCAATTTCACTCGTATAAAGATATCAACAATTGGCTTGATTCATAGATAGTTTCAAAAGACGAACACTTTTGCCATAACAATATTCAAGCTATGCCAGAAAGATGGAAAGAAGTTGTAGCAAGAAATGGGTAATATTTTGGATGATTCAGCTGTAACAATGTTTTTACAATAAAATTGCATTTTCTTCAAGAAAAACAGCGAGAACTTAGTCGCGCAGTTAATTATATACAGGGTGTCCCATTTTAATCGCCCCACGCGAATAACTCTGAAAATAGTTCCTTTGGAAAAAAATATTTTAAATAAAAGTTGTAGGGTTTTAAGGGCGACATCCAATGGTGACCGTTAGTATGACCATGAAGATGACCTTCAAGGTCATTTAAAGGTCAAGTTAGTTTTTTTAAATAAGAACCTCTTTTCTTGACCCCAAGAATAGAAAGAACAGAAAATTTTACATCCGAATACGACCTTGACCATGACCTTCAAGGTCATTTTAAGGTGACGTCACTTTTTTCAAATGGAAACCCGTAATTCAAACGCCGAAATTAAAACGCTGCAAGACGTGGAATACGCCCATTTAAGGGAAGTATCGCAATACCTAGCTGGTCAAGGCGAAGCATAGATTTTATTCAGTTAAGGAAAGACTGTTAATACTCAGCCAGTCAAGGTCAAGGCAACGAGTCCGCCCAGTGAAGGGAAGACTCATAGCACCCAGCCAGTCAAGGCAAGGCAACGAGTCCGCTTAGTTAAGGGAAGACTCTTAGAACCCAGCCAGTGAAAACAAGGCAACGAATCTGCCCAGTCAAGGGAAGACTCAGAGTACTTAGCCAGTCAAGGCATGGCAACGAGTCCGACCAGTCAAAAAAAAGGCTCTTAGAACTCAGTCAGTTAAGACGTCTCTTAAAACAAAAAAAGACGTCTCTTAAAAAAAGAAAACTTTCTTTATTCTTGTTTTCATGTCCTCTGTGGTTGTTAGAGCTTGCGCAAATACTAGCTCTTTTACAACACCCTATAGAAAAATATCCATCGGTGTCAGATCTGGTGATCTGGCTGGCCATTCATGTACTTGGCTGGCAATGTCAATCCACCGATTAGGGCATGTGGTATCCAAGAATGCCTTAACTGGTAGTGTACGGTGTGCTGGTGCCCCATCTAGTTGAAACCACATGATTTGTCTCAAGGCTAATGGGACGTCCTCTAACAATTGTGGTACTTCATTCTGAAAAATATTTAAATAGAAAAAACCATTCAAATTATTATTATAAAAAAATGGACCTATCACATTATTTCCTGTTATACGAGTACCTACCCATACATGTAATGATCACCGTCTCTGGACACGATGATCTCCTTGCCAATAAGGATTTACTTGGGAATAGTAATGGGCATTATGGAGATTGACACCTTTTATATTGTCAAATTTCGCCTCGTTTGCGGATAAGAATTTGTCAAAATAGAAACGATCTTGGCGCATTCTGATAGATGCCCATCTTCAAAAATTTAAACGCCACTGGTCATCTCCGATCTCAAGACCATGAGTGAGGCGAACATGGTATGAATGGAATTTCAAACTGATTAAAATGCGGTTAGTAGTTGTTTTTGGAACTCCATGCGTTTGACTGATTTGCCGAGTAGAAATATGGGGATCATCAGCAACCGAAGTCAACACACCTAGTACAATATGCTCTTTAAAGCCAGTTTTGTGCCTTCTTCGTGTCAGATTACCATGTTTAGCTCTACTCACTAATCGCTTATTGGCTTTTCTACCTGGAGATCGAGAGTCTGGATATTTTTCTGCATAACTTCTTTTGTGCAGCTCTGTAATTGTCTGGACACACGCCAAGAACCTTAATCATATTAACTATTTCCTGTGGCGTATAGTCAGCCATAACAAAAAAAATGTAAGTCCACCGTTAAAATAATTTAAACACTTTCGATTACAAAGATAAAAATTATTGGAGCTGAAACTATTTTCTTATGTACCTTATAACAAAAAAAATTTTAATTTTTCTTATCACTGATTATGATGCAATGGTTCGTTTCTATGTAGGAGAGATTTAAAGGTGCGAAACGGGGGTTAAAAGGAAAGAGCCTTCAGCAGCTGGAACACAATAGTATTTTTTTAACTGAGCAGGAGTCATCTCCTAAACTAAACTGGCCAAGGTCATAAATCAACGTCACTTTTTTCGCACGTATTAATTTTGGCATGAAAACAGAGATGTTCGTCAATAATTATTACGACCTTAATATGTCTGATCTCAAGGTCAAGGTCAAGATCATAAGCCGTCGTAAAATATTCCACTCTTTCTATCTCCACGTTTAAAGATAGGATTTTCTCAATGAAAAAACTAGCTTGTTGGCTTTCGAATGAAATTAGAGGGCATAGTCAAGGTCATAGGCGTATTCAGACGTAAATTTTTTTGTTGTTTTTATTTCTGGGGTCGAAAGTAGGAGTTTCCTTTCTAAAAACTAACTTGACCTTTAAATGACCTTAAAGGTTATGTTAAGGTTACAGTAAGGGTCACTATTTTATGTTGCCCTTGAAACCCTACAACTTTTATTTAAAATGTTTTTTTCCAAAGGACATATTTTCAGAGTTATTTGCGTGAGGCGATGAAAATGGGGCACCCTGTATATATATATTTGCCAATTGGTACTCTTAGGGACGTTTTTATCCAAGAATCGGTACTTTTGTGGACATTATGTACTTTTGGAGACGGTCCTCAAAAATCCTACCCATCTATTGGTATTTTTGGGGACCTTGTGGAATTTTTGGGGACGGTCCTTAAAAAGGTTTTAAACGAAATGGTACTTTTGGGGACATCGTAATGAAATAAATTATTATTTCTTTTTCTACTATCTGTGCTGTTTTATTGTACATTGTAAACTACTGACAAACAATTCGTAACATTGGTTTTATTTTATACGATTTTTATCACGTATGATGAATCGTGTTATTTCTGATGGCAAGTAAATGTATGAGTATTAAAAGAGGAGGATCAGCTTATGGCAAATGATAAAGCGTAAAGTAAAACGAAACAATAAAACAAATAAAAGTACATAAATAAAAAAAAGAAGCTTAAAAAGGAGATACAAAAAGATCAACATCAACATTTTTTAAGTTGCAAAAAATGAAGTTTTTACCAATTGAAAGCATAATCGTAAGTTCTAAACGCAAAATGACCTAAAAAAAGGAGTGAAAACAGTTTTTCGTAATATCTTATAAACTAATAGGGATATTTTAACGATTCAAACGGCAAAAGCTTGTTATTTAATGTAGAAATTTTGTACATAATTTTAATTCCATAATTTCGCGACCCTCAATTTTTATGGAAGTAAATTCAGTTGTAATAACGTATATTTCGATTTAAAAGTTTTCAAATTTTATGAAAATAATTGCAAATAAATTTTTTACAAAAATGGAAAACTAAATTGACGTGTTGTCAGGTTTTTTTAAAATCACCCTTGCAGAGGGGTAACCAACCCCTAAAACACAATTAATTTCTCCTAGTCTATTAGGAATATTTTAATGATTTAAACGGCAAAAAATTTGTTATTTGATATAGAAATTTTGTACATAAATTTATTCCCGTAGTATTATACCAGATGAATTTTTATCTCATAATGTAGCACTCGTTTTTTTTGTTTGGATTAATTCTATTTTTTATTGTATTTCATGGTACTTTTTTTGTCAAATACAAATACGTTTTAAAATCATTTATCCTATATGATAAAATTAAATTTATTTTTATTTTTACAAAATTGAATCAAAACTAGGGATTTAGTTGGAATAATAATATTTACGTGTTATTAACATATAATACATTATTGATGATTCATTCGTAGTTACAGCTACGTAATTTTATTTTTTAAAGTCTTGACAATAATGATAATCTTCATAAAAATGTTTAAAACAAAATGATTTTTGACACCAACCACAACGCACAATAGCAATATTTGTACCACCTTCTATTTCGCAGTTTGTACTGCAAGAATCTCCAAAACTAAAATCAACAGGATTATCAAATTCAGCAGGTTTCACACCGATGTAACCACTTCTATACCAGGAATATATAAAGAGATTCGTATATCTTGGTGATAAAAGCTGGTTGTGGACTAAAGATTGAAGTTTAATTATTTTATTTCTTAAATATAAATTTAAATCATAATTTATTAAAATCACGTTATCAGAAAATTGTCGAACAAAGTTCTTCCACATGCGCAATCCGTATACATTAAGCGGTTGTATTTTTCCTGTTGTTCTTGCCAGTATCTTTTTGATATTAAAAATTTTATTTTCTAGCATTGTTTCTTCTATAACTATATCACAGTGCCAACTCCAAGAATAAAGTAATAGTACAGAGTGATGACCTACATTTGGATGAAATACTTTTTCTAACCAAATCTTAAAAAGGTCTGTAATTAAAACATAACTACATGAAATTATCCAGTATCATATCGCACCAAATATTTATCACATTATTTATTATCACATTGCATAGAAGTGGTTTGAAATATGCTTAGTTGTAGTTAATTTTCCAGATTTAGATGCCTCTACATATACGTTTCCAGGTCTAAATAAATTAGCTTCTACAATAGGACCAAATTGACCAATCAGTTCTTTTTAAGACTATAATAAGTGGTGATAGTAGTTGTCCCGCAGCTGATATTAGTGGTTGTATAGTCGAACTGTGTATTGTTGATGAAACCGACTGTACCAAGCATTGTACTTATTTTTCTCCTTTAACTGCTAATGTCCTTCCAGAATGCATTTCTGATTGGAATCCACTCTGATCTGAATTATATAAATTCTGGATTCCAATTGTTGGTACACTCGATTTAACTTCAGCAACAAATACGCCTACTTTTGTGTGAAGGTCTAAGTCACTTTCTAGTATTTTACTAGTAATAAATTTATTTATTTTTCTAGATACTATTCTATGAGCCTGTATAAAGCGTAATAACCAACTTCTTGAAGCCTTGAATCGAAAATCTTCAGAGGCAATTTCTTCTTTAGCGCATAGGGCCCACCGACATACATCGCAATCATGAATAATTAAACCTCCTTGAACATGAGTTTTAAAATTATCCAATGTATATTGACAAATTCTTGCAACTTTGTCTGTATAAGTGCCGCCATTATTAATTGTGTGGGCCCAACGTTTCAGTTGGCTGGTAGATATCACTTTTTTAAACCTGTTCTTAACAGTTTTAATATTTAAATTTTTCTTTTTCCCACTTCTCCAAAATTCCACGGCTTTTTATTTGTAATCGAAATCTACTTGTTTATTATCTTCTGTACATTCATTTGTTGGTGTCTGGATAAGATTAGGAAAGTGATGTTGTATTTCATCCTCGACTATTCTTGCATCATGGTCTTTATACTTTTTATGAAAATCTAGCGACTCTTCAACAATCATCTTCATCTAATCTCCACCTCGTTAAATTTATCATTAGCATCTAGTAATAATTGTTAAATTTTTTCTGCTGATTAAAATTCTTTGTGGTTGGTCACGCTATCTGGTATTTATAGCGTTTGGAAATATGCTAATAATAAATTTATAACATTTATAGGATTAATCCTCATTTTTGAATTTAAAATAAAAACACTAATAATTATGAATTAATGTAATTATTGAACAATCAATGTATATAAATTTTTTTGATCATTTACTTTTCAGTTATAATAGCATAAAAGTGTAATTGAAATAAAAAATAAATTACAATGCACACAATATGCAAATGTTACATTATACATGGTGGGCCATTTTAATTTCTCCGCCAAAATATCTCAAAATCTAAGCAAGATACGGAAAAAAGTTTGAGATAAGTTGAAGAGGGCATTAAGGGTCAGATAACAGTGACCTTTAGCTTGACCTTGAAGTTGACCTTTAAGGTCAGTTAAAGGTCAACTTAATATTTTTTAATGGAAACCTCTATTTTTTATGCCGGAATTGGAAAAAGCAAAAAATTCTACATCAAATTTGTTTTAAACTATATTTTGTTTTATGACCTCCAAAAGGTCAAAAATCAAGGTCGAATATCTTAAAAAGCTATTTCTTGCATTTACACTGCATTACCGTGGCTTTTAGGAAAAATAAACAAATCTATTACTAATCGAAAGCACTATCAATACTTACCCTACTAACCCTAAGTCCGACCTTTAAATACTACCGGTCCCCCAGCCCCGACAACCCCCTACACCCTCCACAACCCTTTTTATTTTAAGAATAACTGTTCAATCTCAAGTTTCATCCTCGAAATCCCTATTTTTATTGCTGGAATCGAAATAAACGAAAAATTCTACATTATTTTTGTCTTAGAGAAAATTTTATTTTGTGACCTCCTAAAAGTCAAAAATCAAGGTCAAACACCTTGAAAGGCGTTTTTATGCTGACGTGACTTTTAGGAATAATAAAATAAAAATTTTGTATACGTGTTTGAATTCGAATTTTTTAGCAAAAAAAAACAGTTTTTGACTTTAAGACTATAATTTGGAAAAAAAATAAAATTTTCAAAAACCCTTAAGAGGTCCACTAGATAAATATGTTTTTAACATTTTTACACACAAATTAGGCCATTAGGTTGCGAGGTATTATCGGGAAACTTTCCACGGAAATTCACCTTTTTTTCAAGGCGCTATGGAAGATCAGCTATGCCACCGCTATTTTGTTTTCAAATGTCATGAGGAAAACACATACACACTTATTTTCTCTCCAACACCCTTACACCTCATTAATCTCAAATGCTATTTATCACTACGCTGCCTACCCAAAGTTCTACTAGATTGTAGGGAGAGCTGAGTAGGGCATTTGCGGGTAGAGCTTGCGGCGAGAAGAGAAATAAAGATAAGTGTCAACTTTAAGTCGACGTCAAAGTTGACTTTCACAATTATTTTAAGATCATCTTTACATTCTGAGATAAAATCCTTTGTTTTCGATTCTGCAATCAACCTCTATTTCCCAAACCGCTTATCTTCCCTTTTACCAACGTGTGTACCCTGCACATCTCAAATTTTATCCTTGCTATCTACCACTACTCTACTTTCCCAAAATTCAATCTACTAGTAAAACTCATTTAATAGGGTATTATTCAGTAGATTTCAAGATAGGAAAAACAATAAAAATAAAGGTAAACTATATTTTGCCCTTTGAGCTAACTTATCAGGTTATTTTAAAATCAACTTTATTATTGATAATAAAAACCTTTATTTTCAATGCTGGAATAGAAAGTAGACTTCGAAAATATTTTAGAAGAAGTTAATTATTTTATCTTTGAAAAGTTACGAATCTCATAAATGTTTAGAATATCTGTTTTTTAATCGTGAAAATCGTTAACAAATTTCTGATTCATGTGACTTTTTGATAAATGACAAAATTACTTTTTGGCCAATCTTAAAAAGTACATTTATAATACAGTTGCAGTCGGGCTTCAATTTTTTTCTTTTTATAAGTTTTTACAATTTTAATTATCATTTCATCTTAATTCTGCAAACGTGACAAACAGAACTAAAAATGGCTGACTATCAGCCCAATGATATTGTTGATCTGATAATGGTTCTAGGGGAAAGTCATAATAATTATAGTGATACGGCAAGATTGTACGCAGAACGCTTTCCTAATAGAAGACATCATGATCATAAAACAATAAGTCAGTTAACACAAAGAGCTCGTGGTAGACAGCTGGTCTATCAACGCAGGCGTTATAAATATGACGAAAATGATGTTCGTGTTGTGGCTGTTCTTGCAATCATTCACGCTGACCCTTATATTAGCAGTCGCCGAGTTAAAAGAGAAATTGGTATACTTAGAAGAACCATCTTGAAAATCCTTAAAGTCCCTAGATACTATGCCTATCACATAACTTTAGTTCAAGAGTTACACTTTCATCATTTTCAATAGCGCATTGTGTTTTGTCAATCGGCTTTGGATATGATAAAAAATGATCCTGATTTTCAGTTTTATGCTTTTTTCTGATGAGGCCAAAATTCAAAGTGACGAAGAGCTCAATAGGCATAATTACCATTATTGGTCCGATGAGAATCCTCGCTAGCATAGAACAGTCAATCATCAAAGACGTTGGAGCCTTATGGTATGGTGTGGAATTGTTAATAGGTATTTAATTGGTCCTTACTTTATTGAAGAAAATGTTGATAGGAATAACTATTTACAGTTTATTAGAGATCAGTTACTAGTGCTGATGGAAGATGTTGATTTAGAGACGCTACGAAGAATGTGGTTTCAGCACAAAGGTGCACCAGCACATTTTGCACGGATCTTACGAAATTTCATGAATGAAAAATACAATGGTAGATATATTGGACAAGGAGGTACTATAAACTGGCCTGTTTGTTCACCTGATATAACATCCCCGGATTTCTTTTTATGGGGTTACATAACAATTGTTATTTTTGAACAACAGCCTACGACAAGATTAAACATGCAAAACCGCATTAGTTGAGCATGTGCTGCGATCCCAAGGCAAACTTGGTTTAACACCGTGCGCCATTTTAAAAGACTTTTGCTTTTGTGCCTTGAAGCAGAGGTTCGTAACTTTGAATATTTGCTTCGAGATTAAATTAGTAATCGTAAAACCAGTGAGAGGCGAGGGGGCTTACTTTAACCCAGCATCCCGAATAGTGACGGGCTAGGAGACTCACTTTAAACCAGCACGCCGAATAGTGAGAGGCGAGGGGACAAATTTTAAACCAGCACCCCGAATAGTAAGCGGCAAGGGGACTCACTTTGATCTAGCACCCCAAATAGTAAGAGACAAGGGGACTCACTTTAATCCAGCACCCCAAAGGAAACAGTACTTACTACGTCCACGTCGTTGTTTCTGGCAACTGGACCTGTTTGTCCAATCCATGAACCATTGTAATTTTTATCCGAGAAATTCCACATAGTCCATGTAAAATGTACTGGTAAACCGTCATTCTGGTAACACAATCTTTGTCACTTGTCTAAATCGACTTGTTTTATTAGTTCTGGTAACTGATCTCTAACAAACTGTCCATAGATATTCCTATAGACACTTTCATCAAAAATGTACGAACCAATTACATATCCGTTGACAATTCTACATCATACCCATAAAGCTCCAATTTTGTGGTGCTTTACTGTCCTATGCCATTGAGGATTCTCGCCAATAAGGGTAATTATGACTATTGCTTTCTCAGCCACTTTAAGATTAAGTCTTATCAGAGAAAAAGTATGAAATTTAAATAATCAGAATCATTTATCATCTCTAAAGCCTATTTGTAAAACACAATATGACCTTAAAACAATGGAACTTTAACTCATGAACTAAAATTATGTGATAAGCATGTATCTAAGGACTTTAAGAATTCTCAGGAAAGATCTTAATGGAATAATGGATGGATTCGGCTACTGCTTGGTTACTGATAATATGAGGGTCTAGATAAATTATTACAAGAACAGTCAAAATAAGAGTATTGTCATTGTCGTATTCGAGGTAATAACCTATTCAACTCATCTTCACCAACGGATTAAATTTCGAGTAAAGAGCGCGGATAAGCATAAAATTTGAGATAGATGGGGTAATGTTAGGTCGAAGAGGGTTATTGGGTTATTAATTTATTTTTCCTACAAACCACGGTAATGCAGTGAAAATGCAAGAAACGGCTTAAGATATTCGACCTTGATTTTTGACCTTTTGGAAGTTATAAAACAAAATTTTGTTTATAACAAATTTGATGTAGAATTTTCTGCTCTGTCCGATTCCGGCATAAAAAACAGGGGTTACTAAATAAAAAAATTAAGTTGATCTTCAACTGCCCTTAAAGGTAAATTCCAAGGTCAAGCTAAAGGTCAATTTTATGTGATCTCCTACGCTTTCATCATCTTTTCTAAAAAACTTTTTTTTATATTCTGCTTAGATTTTGAGATATTTATGTGGGGATATTAAAATGGCCCACCCTGTATTTTAAAAGATTACAAAGAATTCATAAAAGGTTTTTTTTATCTTATTAAATATATGCTTTTCCGAACTTTTGCTGCGTAATACAATTATAACATTACGTGAAGAATAACGAATATTCTTAAATTATTTTATTACAACAATCAACGTAACTTATAACCGTAACCTTCGCTTACCGATACACTGTACAGGTAGCGTAATAAAACAATAGATAGGTCACTAAGAAGACTCTGGTAAATTAATTAGGTAACTGTTTTAAACTAGGAATACATTAAATAATATTTAAACAAAATAAAAAGTACTATGTTTAATGAAAAGTATAAAAACTGCGATTTTCAAAAATACCTCACAAGGTATATTTTACACAATAACTAAAGTAATTTACCAAGTTAATTATTTAGAATCTGAAAAGAGAAAAACATAGAGATTACATACAAAATATTAAATAAAATTACTTATTGAAATTGTTTAACATATACTAAATAAAAATTTAAATTTTATAAATAATTTAAAATTCAAAAAAAATAATTTTCTAACGGTGATATAATTTGTTTCTAAAAAATACAACAAACTCCTGCTTCTTGTATAATTCACGACAAATTTACATTTTTAATATTATATTATAAAAGGCTGATTATTTTTAAATAAAATTAAACACGTATATCCAATAAAAAAAAAAAAAACTGCTATCTTCAAATTTAATTGAATTATACTTTAAAATAATGCAGCCGATTTTTCTTTCAAAGTATATACATATAAAAATATACATATATTATAAAAAAGGAATTATACTAAAAATATCTACAATAATCTTTCACGATAACAAATTATTACAAACGGCCTGACTATGTTCGTTTTCAATTAAAATATTGAACAAAATAACAAAATAATTTTTCTATTCTTTCTTTCGAAATAAAAAGATAAAAAACACATGTAATAAATTTTCTCATGAATTAATTTTCTTTATTTGTGAATAATAAAATTTATAAACGCTTAAGATAATTTAAAATTATGAATGAATCGTTTCATCTTTTTATTAAAAGAAACCAACATTTAAGTTAATCTAACACAAGCATTAGAATTTAAGTTCACTATTTTATTTTTACATTAAAATCAAATATATGCAAAAGAAAATGTGCATGAAACAAAAAACAAAAAATATATTGGGTGTACAACTTTGCTTCCGCCGTTTTTTTCCAAAATTCGAGGCTTTATTGTAAAAAACTGGTTATATAATTATGATTTAAAGTATTGTCCATCGCTGGCCACTACTTTCTCCCATCTTGCGGGCAGCATACGAATCCCGCGTTGAAAAAACTGGTCATCTTTTGAATCGATCCACGAATCGATCTAGCTTTTTACTTCTCCATAAGATCAGAAGTGCTGGTCAGCCAGGCCGTGTGCCATTGATCAAAACAAATGATAGTCTGAGGAAGCAGCGTCTAAAAAATACGGCGGGTGGGGTAGGACTTCTTATTTCAAAGTTTCTAAGTATGTCTTGACCACTTTCGCAACATGGGGTCGAACATTGTCATGCTGTAAAATCACTTTATCATGTCTCTTGTTGTATTGCGGCCGTTTGTCTTTCAATGCTCGGCTCAAACGCATTTTTTGCGTTCGATAACGATCGCCTGTGATTGTTTCAGTCGGTTTTAACAACTCATAATACACTACGCCGAGCTGGTCCCACCAAATACTGAGCATGACCTTGGAACCGTTAATATTAGGTTTGGCCGTGGACGTGGAAGCATGGCCGGGATATCCCTATGATTTTCTGCGCTCGGGATTATCGTGGTGAACCCATTTTGCGTCCCCAGTCACAATGCGATGCAGAAATCCCTTCCGTCTTTGCCTTGCAAGCAGCTGTTCACAAACACACAAACGCCGTTCAACATCTCTCGGCTTCAACTCGTACGGCACCCAATTTCCTTGTTTCAGAATCATTCCCATGACTCTCAGGCGTTTTGAAATGGCTTGTTGCGTCACTCCCAATGATCCTGCCAATTCTTGTTGCGTTTGACACGAGTCTTGATCAAGTAATGCCTCAAATTCTGCATCTTCGAAAACCTTCTTTCTTCCACCGCCATGCTGGTCTTCGACGTTAAAATCGCCGTTCTTAAAGCGTTGAAACCAGTCTCGGCACGTTATTTCACTAATAGCGGCCTCACCATAGGTATTTGAGAGCATTCGAAGAGCCTCAGTCGCAGATTCCTTCATATTAAAGCAGAAAATTAAAATCTCCCGCAAATGACGAGAATTGGGCTTGTAAGCTGACATGTTTAATCGAGTATAACTTTATGATGCCGACACAAATCGACTAATATTTCGATGACGTTATGCTTTTAAATACCTAAGCTTATTGTATGACATCTATGATCTATTTATTCCAACTACCACTACTTACCGCTACAGCCATCTATCGCAAAACGGCGGAAGCAAAGTTGTACACCCAATATATATATAATTATGCGTTTAAGCTGAAACTCAGCAACATTATTTATTGAATAATGCGTTTTTTTTGCGAAACCATAACACATAAAAAAGAAACGCTCTAGAATTTTCAGAATAAAATCAAGGAAAATATCTTATATAGAACTAACATTGTAATTAAGGGGTTACCCCTACTTGCGACTTTGAAAGAATCGATTTTTTGTTACAGTCTGTCAAGTAGGAGCGTAGTCGACTTCACCGACAGGTAATGAAAGATTTTGCTCTAATTCTTTCGCAAACCGATAGAGGAAAGCTTTGTTCTTAATGCATTGTCAACAAAGATTCAGTTGTTGTTGATCTTTTAAAAGAGAATAACGTTAAACGCCATATGTGCTAAGTACGCGTCGTGCTACGAGGCTGTGTTCCTTTGCATCCACCCGAAAGGTCCCAAAATGTCGCAATTAGCGGCTGCTAAATATATGAGAAAGTCAAAGACATTTGTACAAAAGTGGATACAGCGATATAAAGTGGCTAAAAATGTCGATGATTTACCAGAACGTGGCTCGATAGGAAAAGTGAACAAAAAAGATAAAAAAAGAATAGTGAATCTGTTTTCGCGGAATCCTGCTTTAACACTGCGGCAAGGACAAGCAAAATTAATGGCAAAAGGTTGAGATATATCCTACGAAACTATCCGAACCCATCTTCCTACTCATCATCTGAAATGGCGCAACACAATGAAGAAGCCTCTGTTGACTGAAAAATATGTGACAAAGCGACTCGCTTGGGTGCATGAGAATATTGATAGAGATTTTATAAATGTCATTTTTACTGATGAATGTTCTATATAAGCACGTTCTGTCCTCACGAGCGCCTGGTCAACTTTCACTAATAGGCTTGTTTAGCGGATCGTAAAACATGAAATAAAGGTGCATCTTTGGGGCTGCTTCTCAAAGCAGGGATTCGGCACTTTGCACCTCTTTACTGACAACCTAAACGCCGAGAAAATGATAAAAATCTACAAAAAGGCTTTACTGCCATCTGCCAAACAATGGTTCATCACAAAAAATGAAGATTGGATTCTGCAGGAGGACAACGATCCTAAACACCGCAGCAAGCTCTGTACTTAGTGGAAGACTTAATCTGGCATTGTTACATTGGATTAGCCGTCGCAGTCGCCCGATGCAAACCCTATTGAAAGTGTGTGGGCATATATGAAATGAAAGCTTCGTGGAAGACGCACATACACTTTGAAGCAGTTGTCTTACAAAATTCGTCGGATCTGGAGATCCTTGCCACTAGAATACGCCGTCAAATTAGTAGAAAGCATGCCTCGGAGATGCCAGGCAATTATCGACGCCGGTGGTGATTGGACACATTATTGACCGAATTGCATCATTGTTTGTAATGTGTACAATGTATATATAAATATAAAAGTTTCATCAAATAAATTTTTTTATAAATTAACACGACCACGCTCCTACTTGACAGACTGTAATTGCATTTTTTTGAAGTATAAGTATCTGAGAATATGACCTAGAAATTTCAAGTCGATCCGAACAAAATTGGCTGAGATATGAGCGTTGAAAGAGAAGAATTAACTGAAAGAATAAACTGAAATTAAAACTTTAAACGCGTTTTTCTTGAAATGGCATTTCTGAAGTCGGTGACCAAGATTACTCGAACACTAATGAACCGATCTTCTTGAAATTTTGCCGGCTTACTTAATACATAAAAATGTAGTTTTTAATTGTTCGATTTTTTTTCGTTAAAATCGAACCACTAACTTTGACTCTCCGCTATTTTGTAAAAAATAAATATTTTTTTAAATCCTCTGATTAAAGACTAGTTTATACTTATATTTAACCAAATCTATCCACATTTTTTGTTCCAGATGATCCACTTCGCCGCAATGTTGGTCACCGCAAATCGTATAAATAAAAACACTATTCTATTGGCGGCAATTTGCCACTTATTAATGTAATATTTTGCAATAACAAAATTACTGAAAGTTCTTAAAGATGTATTCTTCAAGATGATATAATAATCGTTTGGAAAATTTTGTAGTTTTCTTTATAAAATTCATGAAAAAAGGCCTTTTTGTTGAGCTACAAGTGGTGGTAACCCCTTAATGAAAATGCTTTTATTTTATCATGTCTGATAGAAGTTTTATTCCTACATTTTTTTTCAAAATTATTCACAACATTACTATTATAATGACATGAACACATTTTGAAATAAATTCTATAAATCTAATAATTTTATTAAATATTTAAAATTATTATTAAATAAAATATTTTTTTTTTTTTTTTTTTTTTTTTTTTTATAAAATGTTATTATTAATTAAAAATTTTTATTTAGTTTATCGTTTGCTCAATTATTTACTGTCACTTTTTTGTTGACCTACAAGTGGGGGTAACCCCTTAAGCATAACAATTATAAAATTAACGAACAACTAGCTTTATTTTTATAGAAGCGTTTTTTTTGCGTCCTTTTGTACAAAATATCATTCTTAAACATTAAAAGAAAAACACAAATTCTTTTTGTTTTCTCACATTTATTTTTCTTAACTTCATATATAAATATTAAAAATAATTAGAATTAAAAACTCCTTGTAAGTACGATATTTTTTTTTCTTTTCTCCTCAAGATAAAATCATGTTTAGATCTGAATTTATACTAGAAATAATTATTTTAAAATTATTTTAAGTTATATTTTAACTAAGGTTCTTTTTTTTAAATTTATATTTTAACATCAAGTAGTTTAAACATTATTATATTAATAAGATTCAAATCATAAGTCACTTCTATAATTATCTGGATTTTATGAGATAATAATGCTAAATTTAAAACCAAATTATAAACAAAACGCGGAGTAAAATTATTTAAATGCGACATATCGAATAAACAATGATGTTTCGGCAAAATTTATTCTGTATTAGTTCAACAAAAATTATCATTATTCTCTCATAAGATGCAGAAGATTATAAAAATGTATATTTAAGTTTATATTCCCTGTAAAAATAAAAAAAAATAATATCTAGATAATAACATGATAATAATAAGCAAAGCTTAAAACATTATAGATGCGTAATAAAAACAAAATTTCATAAATTCAAATAAAATAACAAAAATAAATTATTCATATTGTTAGAATTAAGCTACGAAATTGATTCTTTTTCGTAGCCTAGTTTAAATTTCACGTAGATTATTATTAAAAATCAAAAATTTTCAAATAATTAACACCGACATTAGTTTTTAAATTATCACACTATTTTTGTAAAATTGGACATCCCCTCTCGATCTCTCTCTCTCCGACTTCAAGATGACACACCCTCGCGGAGGCTTTACACGCCCTCTCAGACAGGCTCTCCGAGAAGAAGGGGGCCCGAAAAACTTACCCCCTCCAGAATTTTTCCGGAACAAGGATTTGTTCGGCGCAACTTTGGAAAAGCGCATAAATACAGCGCGAGAAGCTCCAACATCATAAGTCAAGGAGAAACAGCAGTCAACCACGAGCCTTTGGGTATTCCAGCAATCAATCAACAAGAATCAACAGTCAATCAGCAAGCAGTCTAGGAGCCAATAAGAATTTAAGTCAATACACAGTCTGCAGGTAGAGTCAACGAGTTCCAGCTTCATCCCAACCGAATAACGAGTCAGCGAGCCACCAGCAATTAAAAGAAAAGATTAAATAAAAACAAACACATATACACATTTGTTTCAAACCGTTCTTTTAAGGGGTTACCCCCACTTGTAGCTCAACAAAAAAGGCCTTTTTCATGAATTTTTTTAAAGAAAACTACAAAACTTTTTCAAACGATTATTATATCATCTTTAAAAATACATCTTAAAGAACTTTCAGTAATTCTTTTATTGCAAAATATTGCATTGTTAAGTGGCAAATGGCCGCCAATGAAATAGTGTTTTTATTTATACGGTTTGCGGTGACCAACATTGCGGCAAAGTGAATAATTTGATTTAAAAAATGTGGATAGATTTAGTTAAATATAAGTATAAACTAGTCTTTAATCAAAGGATTTAAAGAAATATTTATTTTTCACAAAATGGCGGACAGTCAAAGTTAATAGTTTGATTTTAACGATAAAAAGCGGCCGTTTTTTGGCTATAAAACGACCATTTTTTCTCGAAACAAAAAATCGAACGATTAAAGACTACATTTTTATGTATTAAATAAGCCTGCAAAATTTCAAGGAGATCGGTTTATTAATGTTTAAGTAATCTTGGTCATCGATTTCAGAAATGCCATTTCGAGAAAAACGCGTTTAAAGTTTAAAGTAGCCGGTTGTTTACACAACGGATTCTTCTTTTTCAACGCTCATATCTCAGTCAATTTTGTTTGGATCAACATGAAATTTCCAGGTCATTTTCTCAGATACTTATACTTCAAAAAAAATGCAATTAACAAAAAATCGAGTTTTTCAAAGTCGCAAGTGGGGGTAACCCGTTAAGAGCGATCTTTCAAACGTAACTTTTACAAACCAAAAAGAAGAAGACGACATCGAGGATACCTTCAGATTTCAGAGAGAGAGAGAGAGAGAGAAGACTTGCTATCAACCACTACTAAATCAACAATAAATAGTAAGTTTTGAATTAAACTTTGCTTCTTTCTGTTTCTTCTCCAAAGAGATAGTATTAGCCAAGATTGGCTAAATATCTCTATTCTAAGAAACACTTAGTAGGTCCTTTCCAGAGCAATCTGTAGGCCAACGTCGGCCTATATGTTTGCTCAGTCCCGCAACTCATCACCTTTCCTATAAAATCTCACAAATAATTCCTCTGCCGCCCCGAGCCCATAAGTTTTAGTACTTTGGCTCGAAAAAGGCAAAAAGGGCAGCTTTACGACAATTCGAACGTGGTTGCAACGTCACCCCGACGTTACAGTTAATATTTAATCTTTTATATTTTTCTAATATTTTTACATTAATACTGTATGTATATTAATATTACAACATAAGGGATAATGTGAGTTATATAATTAAAGAAAATAATATAAAATAAGTAACAGTTATAAAAATACTTACCTAATACGTGTATACAATTAGTTTGGTTATTTGTAAGAATTACTATATAACTCTTATTTATTAATGTTATACATCTAAAAAATACTTATTTAAAAAAATTGAAAGACTTAATAATTTTAGTTACCACTATTATTGTCCTTGTAGCAATGAAAACTTCGATGTTCTGCAAGTTTAATAAGTAGAATGATTCAATTTTTTTGGGGTGAACGTGACTAACGATTATGAATAAAATACAACATTCTATTCTAATTATATTCAAATTATATTCCAATAATATTCTATACTTACCTGATGTTTGTTCAACAACTGATTATTTTGCTCAAAAAGCAGTAACTATAATATCAGCAGTAATAATGATAATAAAAGTAATAATAATTTTATTATTATTTTTATAACGATCGTTATTTAACTATAACTATGAAAATGATGGTAAAAGTAAACTTAATTATAAAAGTAGCCCAAAAGATTATTAAGGATATATGTTAAAATTGAATACAATATTATTAATTCTACTAGAATATAACAAATGCTACATTGTTATAAGATAAAGATAATGCATTAAATTTTTATATCAAATAACAAGTTTTTTGCTGTTTGAATCATTAAATTATTCCCAATAGACTAGGAGGAATGAAAAATTTCGTTTTAGGGCTTGGTTACCTCTACCTTAAGGGGTGATTTTTAAAAAACCCCAAGACACGTCAATTTAGTTTTCAATTTTTGTTAAAAAAGAAATAATTTGCAATTATTTTCATGAAATTTAAAAAGTTTTTAATTGAAAAATACGTTAAAAAAACTGAATTTACCCCCATAAAAATTAGGGATCGCAAAATTATGGGATTAAAATTATGTACGAAATTTTTATATTACATAACAAGTTTTTTGCCGTTTGAATCATTAAAATATTCCTAATAGACTAGGAGGTATTTGAAATTTTGTTTTAGGGGTTGGTTACCCTTCTGAAAGAATGATTTTTAAAGCCCTGACACGTCAATTTGGTTTTTTATTTTTGTGAAAAGAAACTTATTTACAATTGTTTTCATAAAATTTGAAAAGTTTAAAATCGAAAAATACGTTATGAAAACTGAATTTACCCTCTTACAAATTAGGGGTCGCAAAATTATAGAATTAAAATTATGTATGAAATTTCCAGACTAAATATCTAATTTTTTGCCAGTTGAATCGTTAAAATATCCCTATTAGTTTATGAGATATTACAAAAAACTGTTTTCACCCCTTCTTTTATTGGTCATTTCAACCTCTTAAAAGCGAAAGTTAACCGATAAGAAAAAGCACGTATCTCTTATTTTTTGATGTAGTGTAACATATCCCAGAACCGAAAAAATCGATAGGCCCGGGTTGAGAACCTTTCCTTGTAAGCCGTTTTCCCCACTCCTTATGAAAGAACCAGCAACCGTTATGCTATATCATCTAGTTCGGAGATGCGTGCTAAGCAGAATAGCTAAATTACCGTTTATGTTTGATTCACACTCGTATTAAATCTTTTTTTCTGTAATTTTTTTATGGTACTTTATTTAACTCTTTTAACTATTGGCAGTAATTTCAATTTTGTTGCTATATCATGATTGCTATGTACTGTCTCTATGTGCCTAGTCAATTTAACTACTTGCTTTCCGCAATAAACGCAAGCATACTTTTTAGTACCATTGTTACTTGCTGGTACTATTATACTTCTTCCTTTCTTTATAAGTTCACCTGCAACACTCGAGAGTGATGTATTTAAGCCTTCTGATTGAGCAGATGAATTAACGTTTACGTTCAAATTTTTTTTAATTATATTCAGTATTAGTATTTTTATCTATATTTTTGCTAGTAGGACAACTTTTATTTAAAATATTAGAATAATTTAATTCCGATGATGTATCAATAATATTAAAAGGAATCCACTATAGAATTTGGAATAAACATCGAATCATTCGACAAATCAATTGATGGCTCAGAATAATCGTTGGTAACGGAGTACTTGTTCACTCTTTTTCTTCTATTTAAAGTTTTAAACTTTGAGGTGCATTCTAAATTGTGTGATGTTTCATTATCGTAACTTATACATTCAGAATTAATATTTTCTGCTAAAGTTTATAATTGTTGCTTTATTTTATTAATATCAGTGTTACATATTATTTCGAAAAAAGTTGTTGTCATTAAAATTATTTAGGATATCAAATTTTTTAATCACTACTAATCGTTCTTTGAAAATAGGAAACTTAAATTCTTTTGAACTATTATTAAGGGGGGAAGTCCATATAGAATTTTCAAAAAATCGATTTTTTTTTTTCGATAATCTAAAAATATACTATGTTGAGCGTGTACTGACGAGACGAAAAAAAAAAATCTTGAATATTTACGAAGTTACAGCTAATATAATGGAGCGGGCCAGAGTACGTATTGTAAAGTAGCGAGCCAGGTAGTCGGAGCGCTTCAGACAAAAGGGCTCTCTCCATTATAATAACTTGAAAAACTTCTTTTGTCCCATACCCGGAAATAATACTTTATATTATAGTATATATGTAAGTATATATATCTACATTTACGTTCCTGTACACGTGTAATATTGCTATACGAATAAAGGTTAGTCGAGAAATATAGGTAGTTTAGCCGGAGAATTCATCGTGTTCAGTTGATTTCGGAACGTAAAAATTCCGAATTATAAAAAAGGTACGCGAGGCAATATTGCACGAAATAACCCCAGAAAACGAAAATATCTGGGCAATCAGTTTACCGATAAAGAAGGTAAAAAATTTGAAGCCAGTACAAGCCATAATGACAGTGCCAGTGGAAAAGAATTGTATACGCGTGATAGTGAAGATATAATAACTAATCCTTTGGACGGGTACAGAATAATTAAATTTTCTACAGTGTTTACAGCTTTGTCTGAAATTGTGAAGTGCTCGGTACGTAATCAGAAGATAAAATTCAGTGAGTGTGGCTCTAGAGGTCTTGGTTTTAAAATTGTTGTCACGTGTCCATGTGGTGATAAAAAAATATATGATAAACATCTGCATTCTGGACTAAAAGTAGTTGAAAAACAACTCACACAGTAATTAGGAGTTTCCCAACAAGCTGTTTCCAATCGCCTACGAGCGATGGGGCAGATTCAGAAAAGCGGTAGATGAGTACCACATGAGTTGAATGACAGGCAACTGGAAAATCGCAAAATCACATGTGAAATTTTGCTCGCTCGGTACAAAAGGAAGTCGTTTTTGCATCGAATAGTAACAGGGAATGAAAAGTGGATTTATTTTGAAAATCCCAAACGCAAGAAATCATGGGTAGACCCAGGAGCACCATCCACATTGACCGCAAGACGAAATCGTTTTAGCAGAAAGAAGATGCTCTGTGTTTGGTGGGACCAGAGAGGTGTGGTCTATTATGAGCTATTGAAATCTGGGATAACGGTTAATACTACACATTACCGACAAAAATTGACCAATTTAAGCCGTTTGCTGCTTGTAAAAAGGGCAGAATCCCGAAAGAGACAACACAAAGTAATGTTTTTTTATGACAATGCTCCATTACATACGTCAAAACCGCTTCACGACACATTGGAAGCACTAAACTGGAAAGTTCTGCCTCATGCGGCTTACTCACCAGATTTGACTCCTTTTGATTATCACTTGTTTGCATCGATGGGTCACGCACTTACTGAGCAGCGCTTTGATTCCTATCAAGATATCAAAAATGGCTCTTTAAATGGTTAGCGGCAAAAGGGGAAAATTTCTACTGGCGTGATGTTCACAAATTGCCCGAAAGGTGGAAAAAATGTATAAAAGGCGATTGAGCATACATTGAATGAGGCACTTTTTATTATTCTATCAAATTTACCGTGTTATTTTTTCTTTTCAAATCTGCATTTCATACTTGTATAACACATCGTTCAATAAGTCCCGAGACTTATCCAGAGATGGTGCTAGTAGTACCAAACTGGCCACGTTTCCATAGAGTGCGAACCTTTACATGAAACGTGTAAAAATTTAACGTTAATCGGATCACAGACAGCAAAGTTATCAAGGTTAGAGTAAAGTCACTTTGTAATTTGTTAGAAAAATGGAAAAAAGCGAGTTTCGCGTGTTGATAAAACATTGTTTTTTAATGGGTAAAAACACCGTAGAAGCCCAGCAATGGCTTGAAAAATATTATTCGGACTTCTCTCCATCAAAACCAACGATTTGTCGCTGGTATGCTTATTTTAAACGTGGTCGTACGGACACAAACGATGTGGAACGTTCGGGTAGGCCATTGGAAGCCGTTACACAGGAAAATGTGAGTGAAGTGTTAAAAATTGTAATGAAAAATCGCAAAGTGGAGGTCCGTGAGATTGCAGAAATGACACAGATATCATCTGGAATCGTATTTACAATCCTTCATGAAAAAGTGTGCATGAAAAAGGTTTTTTCCAAGTGGGTGCCGCGATTGCTTTCAGTGGAACAAAAACAACAACGAGTCGACGATTCAGAGAGCTGTTTATCGCTTTTTACTCGCAATAAAAAGGATTTACCCTTCTTGAACCGACTGAACCACGTGTAAACAGTTGTACGCGACACTACACCTTCGCCGTAAGCCAAATTGATAATTTTTTTCGTTTCCGCAAAATTTTTTTAGGTTTATAGCAGAATTTAATTGCGCCACGATGTTTAAATTTCTCATCCATCGTAGAGCTTGCACCGGGGTACTAAACACGCGTTCACTCAAACACGTCTATTTTGGCAACTAATAAACGGATACTGGTTAAAAAATTCTCAGACACTCCAGAGGGATGTAGCAACATAGTACTGGTTTCGTCCAAGAGGTGGCGCCACTCGTACAAGCGCTACAAAATAAGTTCGGGAACTTTTCCGACATACTTTGTATATTATAATTTACTTATTTAAACTAGATAATAATATAATAAATAATATAATAATGATAATAATAATAATAATAATAATAATAATAACTATAATGATAAAACAGCAGGGGAATTTTCTCTCAGGAAGATCATCGTACTTTGGCCGAGTACGCTGTACCCCAGGCTGCGACATAGTCACGCCTCACGCAATCCCACATACATACACCATTACACACACATTCACTTTTCAGAAAATGTCCGAAAGACAGAAACAATTACATTTGGGACATATACGTTACCATCACAAAGTGTGAGATGACTCAAATAAAAAATTTTCAAGAACAGCAACGCCAACAATGTAACAATAGATACCCGAAAATGCATGCGACACACCAACGAGTAGGAGACCATCGAAGGTCTATAGTAAGATTGAAATTACTGTCACAAAACACTATGAATAACACAAGAGATTAAGTGGCCGAACTTATGCAACTGGACAACCACAGGACGGAAGACAGCGAAAAAAATCAAAATCTCAATCGCCCCAATCAACAGGAAACGGAGGGAGCTAGTTATGGATGGTGAGAAACCCTGTCGAAACGTCGTCCCTCAAAGTCTAAGCACTGCTCCCCAGGCAACAATCTCGTCTCATCTATGCTCTCGCAGGAGCACTATAAGAAAGGCTGAAAGAAGGCTCATTCATACAACTCGAGTGGTCAAGTCTGCTCGATAGGGCTCACCGGCACATGGGTCAGGGCGCCTCTTTAATCTGGGAAAAATACCGTGTGGTGCTAGGTGATCCTATAAACGGATATCTTACGGCGGGTCGTGGACTTCCGAGTCAAGATATTGAGTAGACCAATGTGCACTATGCAGTGCTCATCAAGTAGTGATTTAAAAGCGTTCAAAAGGGCTCTTTTTCGAAGTTGTATGCCCCCTTATACTGGACAATACTTTATGTTACACCAGTATGGCACTGCTGAGCCGCCATTAGTTAGAGGGCCCAAACCTGGCTTGGCCAGCATGGGAGGCTGCCATGCACAGTTGTAGAGCGAAAGCTAAATTCCCGTTTTTCGCAGTAGTGCCGATTGGTGATTTAATTGGTCGCTGATGCTAGGGGTGAGGGGGAGCAACTCTTAAGGCCACCAGACTGTAGAGGGGCTCTGTCCCCGGGGGAGACCAGAGCGGTTCGCTAGACCTACTGCTTGTTAAGCCTCCTGACTATCACATTATCTACGCAAATACAATATGAAAATTTTATATACCAATCAAAGGTAAATGTACACAAAATAAAGCAGGCTCAATAGTGCCGCTTGCGACGATCAAGGACTAAGGGGAGTCGAAGGTACAACCCAGTACGCCCACTGCAGTAGTAGGTAACCTAGCTATGGCAGAGGAAGAAGCTACAGGAAACCAAGAAAAATAAGGTAAGAATGTGAGTTCTCCTGAGCTGTGCATCCGGTTACAGTTCATTTAGATTCAGATGGCCCTACTCTCCATTTAGGCTCAGGCCAAAAAACAAAGGAATGTCGCGTAAAGACTAAGACTACCGTGAAAAGTGTAGCGAAAAAGACCAGAACAGGGGGTGCACGCACCAGTGTAGTGCTTATCAGGCCGAACGAGAGTGTTAGTTATGTGGACGCACTGCGACGCTTAAAATTGGATAAAGATCCTAAATCTGCGAAAGTGCAAATTCAGAACTGCAAAAAAACCAAAGATGGGGGCTTCTCCTAAGACTTGAGAGCGGTACGATCGAGAGGCGAGATTTACAGGAGAAGCTCAGGGAAATCATGGGTGAGAACAGTACGGTCAAAGATAAAACTCCAGCAATCTGGCTGGAGATACTGGACTTGGATAGCGTCACCGAGGAAAAAGACATAAGCGACACACTGCAATGCAACACAGGCGACAGCCGGGATCCGAAGCCTCACATCTTCGAGCATAATGAGAAGAACAACTACTTGGCTGTAGTAGAAATGGTGGAATAAAAATCCGTTGGACCAACTGCCACGTCAAACTCAGGCTGACAGTTCCCAGGTGCTACCAGTGCCTAGGTTATCGAGATAGGAGGAGAGATTGTAAAGGGCCTAATTGGTCGCGCTACTGCTGGGCTTGCGGGCACAAAGATCACGACAGCGAGACTTGCCGGTCGACAAAGACGGAATGCTTCCTATGCTTGGAGGCGGCACGTCTCAAGACTTAAATCCGGGAAGACACCAGGACCAGGCTGCACTATGGAGGAAATTTTCCGACAGATCTCCCTTGTGCTTTCTTTTAAACATGTTCGATGTATGCCTACGGCCCAAGAGGTTTGCTATATGAAGGGAAGCGGCCCGGTTAGTTCTCCTATACAAGGGTAAGGATGATCCAGAGTCACCCTCGTCGTATAGACCTCGGAATCTTTTGAACCCAGCGAGCAAACTATACGAAGCGCTGTTAAAACCGCAAATGACGAACAAGATAACAGTCACCGGAGGATTGGCCGAAAATTAGTATGGCTTCCGCAAGAGCTATTCGACGATAGCCGCGATAAGTAAATGTTACCTAAGCTTTCCTAAAGACAAGGCGGGTTTGCAACGGCGCAAAATCACTAGTACTGCTCGCGATGCTGAATGTTAAAAAAGGCGGGCGTCACGCAGAGATCAATTCTAGGACGTGATTTGTGGAACGCGGTTTGCGACGGCCTGCTGAGGCTGGAAATGTCGGAGAACGCTTCACTCATCGCTCACGCCGACGGCGTAGTAGTAATGATCGTTTAGCATGATCTAGAATTAGCACAGCTGATGCTAAACCGGGTTATGTTAAGGGTAGACAGATGGATGTTGAAGCACGGACTGACGCTCATCTTGACGAAAACCGAGTCAACACTGATAATCGGCAAGAGGACACAAACCGCCATGCCGATGATGGTGGAGTCGCTGCAGATGCAGACCAAAGAAAAGGTAAAGTATTTGGAAGTAACCCCTGATACGAAGTTGACTTTCTAGCCACACATACATGAGACGGCAGAAAAGGCGGCGGCGTGGGTCTCCGTGCTTTCCCGCCTTACGGTGAACACGTATGGATCAAGACCGGGAAAAAGGCGGTTGATAATGGCCACCACACACTTGATCTTGTTATACGGTGCAGAAATATGGGCTAGTGCGTTCGGGGTAAAAAAATACCTCAAGCGACTTACGAACGTACAAAGACAAGAGGCTTTGCGTATCGCATGCGCATACAGGACGATCTCAGCGAAGGCCGTACTGGTGGTGGCGAGCGTCATTCTGATTGATCCGCTTGCTAAGAAACGGATGACCAATGGTTAACGGATGCCACAGCAACATAGACGAGGGACTTAAAAAGCTGCCTGAGATCGGGGACCGGGTAGAGGTATGGGGAAGTAAATTTTCCCCTAACCCAATTTCTCACGGGACATAGGTACTTCTGGCAGTACTTATTTAGGTGTAATAGGGTTGGGGCACTGTAATGTAAATACATCACAAGCAGGATAATGCAGATCCTACTTTATACGTCTGTTAACGTTAGACTACCGACAGTATATCACTTGAAACGATAATAGATAGCATCACGCCCAAAAATGCAGTGGCGAGGATGCTGCAAAATGAGGGCAGTTGAATGGCAATAGCTGCCTTCATCGAGACTGTCTTAAGAAGGAAAAAGGTAGATGGGTGCTTGGATTAGGTGGTGGAACTGGTCGGTGGCAGTAGCATGAGTCGGTGAGTTAATGGGTGTGGAAGGTTTGTATGGTACGAATGTAAGACGGACGTAGAATGCAATACCAAACGTAATGAACGAACGAATAGACAATAAAAAGGATGCAGAAAATATAGTCAAGGATTCAAGGAACAACTAACAATAAATGCAATAGTAATGAGACAAGCACAAATAGATAATAAAAAAATTCACATCATGTACATAGACTAAAAAGAAGCATATGATTTCATACCACACACCTGATTATTTCAAATTCTGCAACACTACCGAATTTACCCCAGAATATCCACAATTCTCCAAACAGTAATAAATCCATGGGCAACAAAACAATAATAGCCAAGAAAGGAAACACTTACACTATGAAACAGATTCATATCTGAAGGGAAATCTCCCTCTCAGCCCATTATGATTCTGTATGGCACTCAACACACTATCGGACCTACTTAATGACACCAACGCAGGATTCAAACTGAAATTCAATAGGACCACCATGCTATCTTATAACTTATGTACATGGACGGCATCAAAATATACGCAACGAACAACAAAGAATTTAACAGACTGGCAGGCATCACACAGAATTTCCAGGATCATACAAATGCAATTTGAAGTAGATAAGTGCAGGATACAATCAATCATACGAAGAAGGACATAGGGCTACACATACACACTAGATACGGGTGTAGAAATAGAACCAATGGACGAAAACAGCATATACAAATACCTCGTATTTCACTAATCAAAGAAAATATTATAGAAGCAGACCAAACAGAATCTCACCAACAAATTCAAAACCAGATTTAATCAGATATTAAAAACACAATTCAATGCAAAAAATAGTATAGAAGCAATCAATACACATGCAATACCGATCCTCACATACTCATTTGAAATAATAAAATGGTCTCAAACTGACCTGGCCACAGTACAAAAAACAATTAAAACACACACGACCAGCTACAGAAAACATCACCTTAGATTATACATTCTGCGACTCTCACAACTGAGACGAGATGGAGGACGAGGACTAAAAGACATCCAAAACCTATATACTAACCTTATAGCTAACATCTGGCATTACTTCCATACCAAAGCCAAACACACACGATTACACAAATACATCACGGAAATAGATAATAACCGCTTAAGGGGTTACCCCCACTTGTAGCTCAACAAAAAAGGCCTTTTTCATGAATTTTTTTAAAGAAAACTACAAAACTTTTTTGAACGATTATTATATCATCTTCAAGAATACATCTTAAAAAACTTTCAGTAATTTTTTTATTGCAAAATATTACATTGTTAAGTGGAAAATGGCCGCCAATGAAATAGTGTTTTTATTTATACGGTTTGCGATAACCAACATTGCGGCGAAGTGGATCATCTGAAAAAAAATGTTAATAGATTTAGTTTAATATAAGCATAAACTAGTTTTTAATCAAAGGGTTTGAAAAAAAATATTCATTTTTCACAAAATGGCGGACAGTCAAAGTTAATGGTTCAATTTTAACGAAAAATCAAACGATTAAGGACTACATATTTATGTATTAAATAAGCCTGCAAAATTTCCAGAAGATCGGTTCATTAGTGTTTGAGTGATCTTGGTCACCGACTTCAAAAATGCCATTTCGAGAAAAACGCGTTTAAAGTTTAAAGTGGCCAGTTGTTTACACAACGGATTCTTCCCTTTCAACGCTCATATTTCAGTTAATTTTGTTCGGATTGACTTGAAATTTCCAGGTCATATTCTCAGATACTTACACTTCAAAAAAATGCCATTAACAAAAAATCGATTTTTTCAAAGTCGCAAGTGGGGGTAACCCCTTAACCTAAGCAATAGAATACGGACGCTGGCAACAACCACAAATCAAAAAAAATTCAAGACGTGGTCACAGAAGAAAGCAAGCTTCAAACGACTGGCTGAATCGAGAGGAACTCTTCCCTAAGACGGAGGCTTTTGTGACTGCTATTCAAGACCAAGTAATAGATACCCGCAACTACTAAAAATATAACACATTGTTTAATAAGTCCCGAGACTAACAACGAAAACATTTTTTTTCAAAAATTATTTTTATTTATCAATATAATCTCCTTTTAGAGTGATACAATCTTTCCAACGCCTTTCCAACATTTCTATACCATGTTAATCGAAGGATTTATCCTTTGCTTTAGAATAGGCTTCAGTTTCGGCAATGAACTCCTCATTCAAGCCAAATTTTTTCCCTGAAGCATTTTTTTGAGATCAGCAAAGAGCCAGTAGTCGCTGGGGGCTAAATCTGGCGAATACGGGGGGTGGGGAAGCAAATCAAAGCCCAATTCATTTAATTTTGCCATTGTTTGCTCGTTGCTGTTTTTGTTCGACTGAAAGCAATCGTGGCACCCACTTGGAAAAAACCTTTTTCATTCTCAATTTTTCATGAAGGATTGTGAACACGCTTCCAGATAATATCTGTGTCATTTCTGCAATCTCATGGACCTTCACTTTGCGATTTTTCATTACAATTTTTAACACTTCACTCACATTTTCCTGTGTAACGGCTTCCAATGGCCTACCCGAACGTTCCGCATCGTTTGTGTCCGTACGACAACGTTTAAACTCAGCATACCAACGACAAATCGTTGGTTTGGATGGAGAGGAGTCCGAGCAATGTTTTTCAAGCCATTGCTGGGCTTCTACGGTGTTTTTACCCATTAAAAAACAATGTTTTATCAACACGCGAAACTCGCTTTTTTCCATTTTTTAAACAAATTTCAAAGTAACTTTACTCTAACCTTGATAACTTTGCTGTCTGTGATCCGATCGACGTGAAATTCTTACACGTTTCATGTAAAGGTTCGCACTCTATGGAAACGTGGCCAGTTTGGTATTACTAGCACCATCTCTGGGTTAGTCTCAGAACTTATTAAACGATGTGTTATTATTCGCCAACCAAATCTAGCAACCGACCTTTGCAAAAGATGCGATAGAACTACAGAAACAATCTTACAGCTATATACGAAGGTGGTCTAAAAAGTTTCCGACCTAACACAGATACAAGACATTTTTTTTTAATTTTTTTTTTTATTTTTCAACATAGTCACCCTGCAACTCTACACACTTCTTCCAGCGATGCTCCTATCTCCTTAACCTATCCAAATAGTACTCAGCGTATTTCTCTGCAAAATGACTGTTCACGAAGGTGATTACCTCCTCATTTGACGAAAATCTCTGTCCTCCGAGTGCAATTTTCAGATAAGGGAACAAAAAGAAGTCGCTCGAGGCTAGGTCTGGTGAGTAAGGTGGATGGTCAAGCAGCTGAAACCGTAGTTAATGGATTTTCGCCATGGCAACCGCTGAGGTGTTAGGCGGCGCAATGTCTTGGTGAAACAGGACCTTCTTTTTCTGCAAATGTGGACGTTTTTCCGCAAGTTTTGCATTTAGCTTGTCAAGTAATGATGCGTAGTATGCTCCTGTAATGGTTTTTCCTTTTTGACGATAATCGATTAAAATAACTCCATGACTATCCCAAAAAACAGTCGCCATCACTATCCTAGCCGAAAAAACAGGTTTTGCTTTTTTTGGAGCTGGTTCCCTCTTTGCAGTCCACTGTTTTGACTGTATTTTTGTTACGGGCGTATAATGGTGTATCCAAGTTTTATCTACAGTAATTAATCGGCGCCAAAACTCGGATTTATTGCGCCTAAACTGTGCCAATAGAGCGTTGGAAATGTTCATTCAAATACGTTTTTGGTCTAACGTGAGCAAACGCGGCACGTAACGTGCGGACAGCTTGCTCATGCCAAAATCTCGATTCAATATGTAGCAAACACGTTCTTTGGACATGTTTATAACCTCTGCTATCTCTCTCACTTTAATTCAGCGGTCGTCTATCACCATTTGGTGAACTTTGGCGATGTTATCGTCAGTGGTTGCAGTTATTGGATGTCCCGAACGTTCATCGTCTCCCAAGCTCTCACGGCCACGTTTGAATTCAGCTGCCTAAAACTTTACTAAGGTAAATGATGGTGTAGAGTCCCCATACACAAAGTTAAACTCATTTTTGATTTGCGTAGGCGTATTGCCTTTCAAAAACAAAAATTTAATGACAGCTTAATACACAATTTTGTCCATTTTCACAACAACACTCACATCGACTCACTCAAACAACTGTCAACTAACAACTGCGCATCCAAAATGGCTAAGACTTTAGTGAGCAACTGTCAACAGATGAACAATGAAATTCACTAGCTTTTATTGTCGAGTGCTGCTATCTTCACGTTGAGGTCGAAAGCTTTTCGGACCACTCTCGTATATACGAGGTGCTACACAATTTAAAAATGAGTTAAACTCTGTGTATGGAAACTCTGCACCATCATTTACCACAGTGAAGTTTCGGGCAGCTAAATTCAAACGTGGCCGTGAGAGCTTGGGAGACGATGAACGTTTGGGACGTTCAAAAACTGCAACCACTGACGATAACATCGCTAAAGTTCACTAAATGGTGCTAGACGACCGTTGAATTAAAGTGAGAGAGATAGCAGAGGTTATGAACATGTCCAAAGAACGTGTTTGCTATAATACATATTAAATCAAAATTTAGGCATGAAAAAGCTGTCCTTACGTTGGGTGCCGCGTTTGCTCACGTTAGACCAAAAACGTGTTCGAATGAACATTTCCAACGTTATATTGATGCAGTTTAGGCGCAATAAATCCGAATTTCGGCGTCAATTAATTACTGTAGATAAAACTTGGATACACCATTACACGCCCGAAACAAAAATACAGTCAAAACAGTAGACTGCAAAGAAGGAACCGGCTCCAAAAAAAGCAAAAACAGTTTTTTTGGCTAGGAAAGTATAGGCGACTGTTTTTTGGGATAGTCATGAAGTTATTTTAATCGATTATCGTCAAAAAGGAAAAACCATTACAGAAGCATACTACGCATTATTACTTGACAAGCTGAAGGCAGAACTTGCGGAAAAACGTCCACATTTGCAGAAAAAGAAAGTCCTGTTATACCAAGACATTGCGCCGCCTAACACCTCAGCGGTTGCCATGGCGAAAATCCATTAACTACGGTTTCAGCTGCTTGACCATCCACCTTACTCACCAGACCTAGCCTCGAGCGACTTTTTTTTGTTCCCTTATCTGAAAATTGCACTCGGAGGACAGAGATTTTCGTCAAATGAGGAGGTAATCACCTTTGTGAATAGTCATTTTGCAGAGAAATACGCTGAGTACTATTTGGATGAGTTAAAGAAATGGGAGCATCGGTGAGAGAAGTGTGTAGAATTGCAAGAAGACTATGTTGCGAAATAAAAAAATTTAGAAAAAATGTCTTGTATATGTGTTAGGTCGGAAACTTTTCAGACCACCCTCGTATATATATATATATATATATATATATATATATATATATATATATATATATATATATATATATATATAAATATAAGGGCGGTTTCATAAGTACCCATGCTTGACGATAGAGGGCGTTCCTGAGGGAAGTTAGTATTATCATCGTGTGCTACCATCTATTAAACGACGGTAAAACAAATTTTAGACTAATTGATAGGTTAGTTTGGATTTGGCAGCCATTCGAGTAAGACATGTTTTGTGATTTATGCTAAGATGGAAAAAGAGCAGTATCGTTCGGTATTTCGCTTTTTGTTTTTTGATGGAAGAAAATGCAAAGAGATAAAAGCAAAGTTGGATGCTGTTTATGGGGACACTTCGCCATTTATGACTACAGTTAGATATCGGTTCAGCGAATTTAAACGTGGGCGAACATTCGTTTTTGATGAGGAGCGACTAGGACGCCCGGCAGACGTGGTTACCGAGAATATTATTTAAAAAGTCTACGACATGATTCTCGCTGATCGACGAAAGGAAGTGCGCAAAGTAGCCGTAGCCGTAGGTGTGTCGACCGGAGCAGCAATTAATATTTTGCATGACAAGTTGGCGGTAAAAAAATTGTCGACCCGATGGGTGCCGCGATTACTCACGGTGGATAACAAGTGGATGCGGCTGTTAACTTTGAAGCAGTGTTTGGAGCAATTTAAGCGAGATTCGAAGGAGTTTTAGCGTCGAGTTGTAACCGTTGATGAAACCTGGATTCATCATACCACACTAGAAACTATGCGACAATTAAAACAACGGATTTCTCCCGGTGAATCTGCTCCAAAGAAGACGTAGACGGTCCCATCGGCCGGAAAGGTCATGGCAACGATTTTTTGGGATGCGAACGGCTTTATCCTCATGGTTTTTTTAGAAAAAGGAAGAACGATCACTGGACAATACTACAGTGAGTTATTGGACCGCTTCGACAAAAAATTGAAGGAGACACGGCCGCATTTGGCGAAAAAGAAGGTGCTGCTTCACCATGATAACGCACCAGCACATTCATCCGGAGTTGTCGCCGCCAAACTGCAAGAATTGCGTTATAAATTGCTGCTGCACTCCTCGTATTCATCCGATCTGGCTCCCAGCGACTTTTTCTTGTTCCCTAACATGAAGAAATGGCTCGAGGGAAAAAAATTTAGCTCAAACGCGGAAGTCATCGCCGAGACAGAGGCGTATTTTGGAGAGTTCGACAAATCCTATTTTTCGGAGGGGTTAAGAAAATGGCAGGAACGTTGGGAGAAGTGTATCTTTCTAAAAGAGGACTATGTTAAAAAATAAAAATTTTTTAAAAAAATGGTGTCTTTATTTCTAGCACGGATACTTATTGAACCTCCTTCGTATTTATACATACATATAGCTATAGCTCAAACCAACTACAAGCATAGACCAAGCATAACATGACCAATTTGCAGCAATAGTACACGAAAATCTGTCCCAATGATATTCATTCATTCAAAACAAGATAGCCTATACCAACCGAACAAGATATTGGACAACAATCAACATAGGATCTACTCTGGGATAGGACCATAGTGACGGACAAGACAATGCATCATCACAGACCGGACATAACCCTACTGAACAAGTCTAACAAAACAGCATAAGTTGACGAACCTATAATATTTAAAAAAAATGTAAATAATGTACCCCTTACGACAACCGAGCTTAATTCCTTGGTATATAATTACCTGGGATAAGTGAATGATTCCAGCGCAAACTGAGAAGTGCGAAAAGTCGGTTATAATAATAACAATAATAACAATAACATCTGACGAGGAAAGCACTCGGAGTGTTTGGATCCGATTTTGATAAAACTATGATATGTAACGTCGGCATAGGACCTTCGTTTTTTTTGTATCGTTGTTGATAAGTTCTTTTTGCTTTTTTTCCACCTGTTACTAGACAAGAAAGATAACTACATTGATCACATTGACCTCTCGAATAGATCTATGACCATACCCTCCAACAAAATTGATAGTTTCCTATATACTGCATTACCTACCTAACCTTCGTACAAACACTGTCATGAATGCAAACTTAAAAGCTCGCAAGGTTAAACGAGATTCTGAACAACGCTAAAGAAACAATTAGTTTAAATAAGCTAATCCTTTTTAAAAGGAAAATAAAAAGTTACGCACTTAAAATACAGTGCAAGTACTAGGCCAAACATGCGAGCGTCTCCGAGACTGCAAGCAGTAAGACGGTCGTAAACCTTTTTCATATCTCATCTTGGATTTTCTTGATTTTAAATTTACTTCCTTCCGAATAAGATACGTACGCAGCTGCATTTAATGGTCAATTTACACGAATTTCCCTTGTTGTTTTTTGTCTTCGATTTTTTTTTTTTTTTCCAATGAATGTATAACGATAACCCTCGTACGATCAGTGATCGGATTACGAGCAAAGAGGTAGAGCAATAAAGGTCGTTTCGTTAAGGAACTCTTGATCACCGATAGAAATTATTTTAAGGGATCTATCTACTTTGTTAGCTTTGAGAAAATCGATCTTTTGTTTTTCATGGATTTCGAAAGTAGAGTACTTTAAGAACATCGTCTAAAAATATCTATATGGAGCCATTATCGTTAATTAGCTACGAGTGTAATTTTTCTCAACAATTTAAAAAAAAAAAATGTTTTTGTGTTTTTTTTAAAATCATTTTTTTCAGTTGATGTCACTGAAATTTCGAAAACTATTGAGCCAATTCTTTCGATATTTTAACTAGATATTTGTAGCTTATATAGGCACAGCATGAACTAAAATCGTGTTGAAATTTTGATTTTTTCGTATTTTTTTGAACGGATAAATTGCCGGAAAAACACTGATTTTTCGAACTTTCTCTTCAAACAGCCGCCATTTGGTTATTTTTGCATAAAAATAAATAATTATAATTCATGCTATAGCTACTATTCTACTAAATCTAAATATTTCTGTTTTATGTTTAGATATTTTCTTGCTGTAAAATCAATCAGACACCTTTAACATCTTTTTTTTGGGATAGCTACGAAGAAGCTTCCATTTTGTATGAATTCGTAGTATAAAATCAATAAATTTTTTGTTTATTTTATGAGTGTAGTTATTTAATTCAAGAAGATTTACAAACATATCTTTTAGTGATTCGAATTTTCTCTCTCTCGAATTTTCCAACCAATAGAAAAATTGCGGTCCAATTTCCCTGATTTCCTGAAATATCGCACAAAATTTCTGGCAATCAGCAGACTATAGGCAGCACTTCGAGAGATATAACACTTAGAGGGAGACACTTCAAAGATATAAAGCCACTTAACTTTGCCGAGACCAGCAGCTGCGAGACTATCACCACCAAAAGATAGTATTAGCCTATGTTTCAGCCTATATGTTTACTTCGCCCTGAGTCACACACCTCTCCCAATCTTGCAGATTTTCTACTCTGCTATCTCAAGCCCACAAACTTAAATGCTTAGATTCACAGTGAGCGTTATTTTCAACGCACAAATAACGTAACAAATGTTAGAGATACGTTGTAGTATACTAAAAACGAAGTTAAACGTATTTTTTCTTTATCGGCGGAGAAGCATATCAAAAGAATGGAAACAAACTCTATGATTAACCCCCTAAAACAGTTTTGTTTAAATATATTTAGAAAGAAAAGGAATTTTTCAATAAAACAAATTTTATTTCTTATAATAAGCAACTTCGTTTAGTACTACTACTTTACCAAAAAGTTTTAATTTTTATTTTTTATAAAGATAAGTGTGATTTATTAAGTTTTGTGGTGTCAAAACTGTAAATTGATTGACAATTTATAGGAAATGAAGAAAATAGAAAAACTAAAGTGATATCTCTCGGTGTTTTTTTTCATTGATATTGATATTTCTACAATTGATATTTTTCACAGTCAATCTCATTCATTCGATCCAGGTTTGAATGGATGAGATTAACTGCGAGAAATGAAACATACATCGGACCGAAAACAAAGTTAGCGGTGGGTCCTCATAGAGTAAAGCAAAATTTTCATCAATCAAGCTGCTATTCCAGTCAACCGAAACACTGATTCTTCCTCATATGCCCGTTTTAATTGCTAATTGAAAATTATAACTTGTGCAAAATGCTGTGACATCTATAAAAAATTAAATATTTAAAATCTGTCCAATTCAGCGTGTAGAGCAGCAAAGACCTTGAAAATCGTTTTAATAAGACCTCTCATTTGCTACCTATACTTTAAACAATCGCAAGAAATATTTTTTTACTTCTTTTTTTATTTAAATGTGCTATATTAAAATAAAATACCTCACCTTTGTCACTTTACCAGTTAGAACGAATCTAAGGACACCTTTTAAGTTAAAATTCATCAAGCTATTTAAGTCTCGGAGGGTAGTATAACACCAGGTGTAGAAGTATGAAAACGGAATTTTTTGTAAAAATTACACATTTGTTGCTTGAAAATAATAAATATTTCATCCAACATAATCTTCACTGCTGTATATACATTTTTCCCATCTTCTCCGAAGTTTATAAATGCCACGCAAAAAAAACAGTGCTTTTTAAGCGAACCAGTTATTAAGCCATTTTTGTACATTTTCATACGAATTAAAGCGTTATTTATCGACAGTGTGCCCTATTGATGCAAATAGATAATAATCGGGTGACGCTAAGACTGGAGAATAAACCGCATACGCTAGTATTTTCCAACTGAACGCCTCGATCGTTTCCCTACCTGTTTTGCTGTGTGTGATAGGGCATTATCATGGAGCAAAATGACCTTGCCATATTCGATATCCCGGTTGCATTTTCACAAATTCGCTCGATTTAAATCAATCAGTGTTAACGGTTTCACCAGATTTTAACAGCTTATAATAGATTAAATCCTTCTTATTTCATCAAACAAAGACAATTGTTTTCTTTCCAAAGCATTTTGGTCTCGCAGTGGACGTCGATAATTCGCCTAGATTCACCCACGATTTCCGACGCTTAGGATTCCCAAAATATATCTATTTTTCATCACTTGTCACGATTCGATGGAGAAATGACTCTCTTTTGTATCTTTTGAACAGCATTTCGCAAGTGATTTTTCGATTTTCTTTCTGTCTATCATTCAGTTCGTGCGGAACCCATTTACCCACTTTCTGGATCTTTCCCATGGCTCTCAAGTGATTGAAAACATCTTTCTGCGTTACATTCAGTTGATCGGCGAGTTCTTGTTGAGTTTGAATATCATCTTTATCCAAGAAGGTTTGCAATTTGTTACCTGCCAATTTTTTCGGCGCTTTCTCACGCTCATCGTTTCTCACGTCAAATTCATCACTTCTAAATTTTACGAACCACTAAAAAAACTGTGTTTTACTAAGAACAAAATCACCGTAAGCTTCTACAAGCATTCGATGCGATTCTGTAGTTTTCTACTGATGATAACAAAAAACCAATGTTGTCCGCAAATCGTAGTTTGTAAGTACAAGACGCAACATCCTAAGGATATAGAAAAATATGTCGATGTACAGAAATTGGGTTATTGTTTGTTAAAAATCATTGTTATCTGTAAGAGGGAGATGATGGCGCTGCAGTAGCGGTCTTACGGTCTCTACATTGATGGCTAGCACCATCTATAGGAAAATTTCTCTTTCATACTTCTACACCTAGTATTTTTAGCAATAATAGCATGCTGTATCAATAAAGTTCTTATTTTAAATTATTCTTTTTAGTTATAAATATAAAATATCATTGTTATATATATACGGTTAGTTAGTAATTCTAACATCCATGTAATTACTTTTAACGAGTAGATAAAGCTTATTATAACGTCTTTATAAGGTTTCGATATTTAAAAGATGCACATTTTTTTTTCTCTCTTTTTCCTTTTTCTCTTTCGTCAACTACATGCATACACTCGCGACACACCAAAATCACATGCCTTGAAACCGTTCGGTAACGTCGCACTACTGATCTCTGTTTTATATTACTTGCACTCTCTTTAAAAGTACGGGTAAAGATCAGTCTACACTCGGAAACTTTCTAACCCACAAAACCCTAGGACTCTAATGTTGAGTCCTAGTTCAAACTAAAAATCTTTTACAAATAAATTTAAGCTAATAGACTATCCTTTCTAGAAAAGGAAAGCTTGGCGCAATGCTAGTCGTTCTTGACGGACACGTGCGCGACACTGAGGCGCCGCAAAAGTAATAAAATTTCTTTGGGGATCTTTTTCTTTCATTCTGCTGCTCACGTTTTCTGTCACTAAGGCCGTAAGGTACATTTGGAAAAAGGCTATTTTCCTGAATGCAGATAATAGCCGTACCGTTTCCTTTATCTATATACTCGATTCTTAGCTATGCGCGCTATAGTATATTTATTTTTATTTTTGAATTTAAACGTTTATTTTGTTTCAATCATAAATAATTAACGTTAAGGTATAATGTAAAAATATGATATCCAAAAACAATAACTAAAATTTTGTCACGCAAACAAAGCGTTCAATATTTTTAAAAATTAAATAATACCGATTTATTTTTCTTTTTGTAATTATTTCCAAATTATAATTATTCCGTAACAATGAATAAATTAAACTAAGAAAAATCGACAATTAGATTAAAAATTACGAATTATATTTAGGTAAAAATAACAGAAAGACCAAAATAAATGAAATAAAACAAATAAAAATTAATGCGTCACATTTATCGTATATTTTTAGTATATATTAGGTTGCTGCAGATAAAATAGCCGATTTAAAAATGACATAAAGTTGGCTGCAATTTTAGTGTATTATGTTGGCACAAGGCGGCGCAAATGATGTGACATATTTAAGTATAAATACTGCTACTTTGGTTTATGGAGTCATTTCTGTTTTGCACTTCATAGTGATCGTAAAAACAAAAAGAGAAAGTGAACAAGGAAGTAAATAAAAAACGGCTACTTTTACTATACAAATTTAAATTAGAGCACAACGCAACGAAAGCAACGACGAATATCAACAGCGCATTTGGACCTGATACAGTTAGCGAACAAACCACTCGGCGGTGGTTCAAAAAATTTCGATCCGGAGATATTAACCTTGGAAATGAGCCACGTAGACACCCAGGACCATCGATCGATAAAGACAATCTGCGTGCGTTAATGGAGTCTGACCCCCGCCAAATCATAAGGGATCTTGCCGAGAAATTAGGCGTTCACAATTCGACAGTTTGTTGCCACTTGCAACAACTTGGAAAAGTGAAAAAGCTTGACAAATGGGTTCCGCATAATCTTACCAAGCCAAACATGACGTGTCGAATAGAGATTTCAAGTTCTCTTCTCTCTCGCAACAAAAGAAAACCGTTTTTGCACCGAATTGTGACCTGCGATGAAAAAGGGATTTTATACGATAATCGTCTCCGATCGGCCCAATAGCTAGATGCTGATGAAGCGCCAAGACACATGTCGAAACCAAGCCTTCATCCAAAGAAAATAATGGTGACTGTTTGGTGGTCTGCAGCTGGAGCTATCCACTATTCGTTCCTGCAACCTGGCGAAACCATCAATGCTGAGAAATACTGTGCTCAACTGGATGAAATGCATCAGAAATTGATAGTCCAACGACCTAGGCTTGTCAACAGGGATGGAGTGATACTGCTTCATGATAACGCACGACCTCATGTATCGAGAACAACGGTCCAAAAATTAAACGAGTTGGGCTAGGGGGTTCGTTCCAGAGGGTCAGACGGTAAACAAAGAGTATTACCAAGGCGTTATGAAACGTTTTCGTGAGCGTATCCGTAAGAAGCGGCCAAATTTGTGGGCGAACAACTCGTGGATTTTGCACGATGATAACGCGCCGTCTCACCAAGCTACGATTGTGACCGACTTTCTCGCCAAAATTTCAACGAACACGCTTGAACAACTACCATATTTGCCGGATTTGGCTCTCTGTGACTTCTTCCTCTTTCCAAAACCTAAATTCCCGCTCCGTGGCACCCGTTTTCAGTCGATGAAAACCATAAAACAAAATTCAGTGCGCGAGCTGAAGGCCATCCCGGAAAGCGCCTATAAAAAATGTTGGATGATTTAATGTTCGATGATTTGAAGTGCCGTTGGCATAGATGTTTTAAAGCAAATGGAGCCTATTTTAAAGGCAACCCAATAAATTTTGATTATTAAACGTAAAAATGTTGTTTTAATTTAAAATTTCCGGTACTTTTTTGACAGACAGCATACGAGGGCGGTTCAATAGGTACCCGTGTTAGAAATGAAGACACCATTCTTAAGAAACATTTTATTTTATTTTTCAACATAGTCCCCTTTTAGAAAAATTCACTTCTCCCAACGTTCCTACCATTTTTTTTAACCCTCCAAAAAATATGATTTGTCGAACTCTCTAAAATACGCCTCTGTCTCGGCGATGACTTCCTTGTTTGAGCTAAATTCTTTTCCCGCGAGCCATTTCTTTATGTTAGGGAACAAGAAAACGTCGCAGAAAGCCAGATCGGGTGAATACGGGGGGTGCGGCAGCAATTTATAACGCAATTCATGCAGTTTGGCGGCGACAACTCCAGATGAATGTGCTGGTACGTTATCATGGTGAAACAGCACCTTCTTTATCGCCAAATGCGGCCGTGTCTCCTTCAATTTTTTGTCAAAGTGGTCCAGTAACTCACTGTAGTATTGCCCGGTAATCGTTCTTCCTTTTTCTAAAAAATCCATGAGGATGACGCCGTTCGCATTTCAAAAAATCATCGCCAGACCTTTCCGGCGGATGCGATCGTCTTCGTCTTCTTTGGAGCAGATTCACCGGGAGAGATCCATTGTTTTTATTGTTGCTTAGTTCCTGGTGTGTAATGATCAATCCAGGTTTCATCAACGGTGACAACTCGACGCAAAAACTCCCTCGGATCTTGCTTGAATAGCTTTAAACACTGCTTCGAATTTAAGGGGGGAAATCACAGTAAAATTTTCAATTTTTCGAAAAAAATTTTTTTCGCCTAAAAGGTGCTTTAGGGTCTTAAAAATAATATACCAAATGATGGAACACGGCAAAAGTGTCCGAGTGCCCAAATTTTTGATTCTGCGGTAACGCCACTCAGGTATGCTCCTTAAAACTTAAAACTTTTTAACGCGTTTTTCTCACAACCACTTTTTTTGAGCTCGCCGAAGACATAACTCAAGCAAATCTCTACCGATCGACTTAAAATTTTGACAGTAGCTTCAAAATATTTTTTCCCACGGAGCTACGTAAGATTCTTTATTTTATATGGCTTAGTTTTTTTATCGAAGATTTGATGGCGTTTTTTTTTGTTAAAAGTTTAACTTAATTTTCAAACATGCACCATTTTATAAAAAATCAATACATCAAAAAAATCCTACGTAGCTCGCTAGCTGTTGTTATATCAAAACTAAAAAATTTTGGTTTTTTCTTCCAGGTCAAAAATTAAGGAGTCTACGTCTTCGGCCATTGACACTCTTACAAAAATAGGCGCCTTGGGGCATATGCTGCGCAGCCGCCATTTTTAAATATTTTTTATTGAAAAAATTACATTTTGTACTTTTTTAGTATTGCTATATAACCTATTTTACAGATTTTTAATTGATACTTTTATTCAGCCAAAATTAATTCCCGAAAATATGCCTATTTTTTTGTGTGCTACTGTGATTTCCCCCCTTAACAGCCGCATCCGCTTGTTGTCCACCGTGAGCAATCGCGGCATCCATCAGGCCGACAGTTTTTTCATCGCTAACGTATCATGTAAAATATTAATTGCCGTTCCGGTCGACAAGCCTATAGCTTCTGCTACTTCGCGCACTTTTGTTTGTCGATCAGCGAGAATCATGTCGTAGAATTTTTGAATGGTTTCCTTGGTAACCACGTCTGCTAGGCGTCCTGATCGCTCCTCATCAAAAACGGACGTTTGCCCACGATTTAATTCGCCGAACCAATATCTAACTGTGGTCATAACACATCGTTCAATAAGTCTCGAGACTAACCCAGAGATGGTGCTAGTAGTACTAAACTGGCCACGTTTCCATAGAGTGCGAACCTTTACATAAAACGTGTGAAAATTTGACGTCGATCGGATCACAGACAGCAGAGTTATCGAGGTAAGAGTAAAGTTACTTTGTAATTTGTTTAAAAAATGAAAAAAAACGAGTTTCACGTGTTGATAAAACATTGTTTTTTAATGGGTAAAAACACCGTAGAAGCCCAGCAATAGCTTAGAAAACATTACCCAGGCTCCTTTCTATTTAAGCCAACGATTTGTCGTCGGTATGCTGAGTTTAAACGTGGTCGTACGGACACAAACGATGCGGAACGTTCGGGTAGGCCATTGGAAGCCGTTACACAGGAAAATGTGAGTAAAGTGTTAAAAATAGGAATGAAAAATCGCAAAGTGAAGGTCCGTGAGATTGCAGAAATCACACATATATCATCTGGAAGCGTATTTACAATTCTTTATCAAAAATTGAGCATGAAAAAGGTTTTTTCCAAGTGGGTGCCGCGATTGCTTTCAGTGGAACAAAAACAGCAGCGAGTCGACGATTGAGAGAGCTGTTTATCACTATTTACTCGCAATAAAAAGGATTTCCTGCGTCGATACGTGACCGTGGATGAAACATGGATACATCATTTCACTCCGGAGTCGAATCGGCAATCATCTGAGTGGCGCATGGCTGGCGAAAGCCGCCCAAAGCATCCAAAAACGCAGCAGTCTGCTGGCAAAGTCATGGCGTCTGTTTTTTGGGATACACATGGCGTGATTTTCATTGGCTACCTGGAAAAAGGTAAATCGATCAACAGTGATTATTATATTGACTTGTTGGTACGTTTGAAGGAGGAGATCGCAGCAAAACGACCGCACATGAAGAAGAAAAAAATCCTTTTTCACCAAGACAATGCACCATGCTACAAGTCCATGAAAACAATGGCAAAATTAAACGCATTGGACTTTAATTTGCTTCCCCACGCCTCGTATTCGCCAGATTTAGCCTCCAGCGACTACTGGCTTTTTGCTTATCTCAAAAAAATGCTCCAGGAAAGAAAATTTGGCTTGAATGAGGAGGTCATTGCCGAAACTAAAGCCTATTTTAAAGCAAAGGATAAATCCTTCTATAAACATGGTATAGAAATTTTGGAAAGGCGTTGGAAAGACTGTATCACTCTAAAAGAAGATTATATTGATGAATAAAAATGTTTTTTGAAAAAAAATGTTGTTTTTGTTATTAGTCTCGGGACTTATTGAACGATGTGTTAGATGGCGAAGTGTTCCCATAAACAGCATCCAACTTTGCTTATGCCTCCTCGCATTTTTTTGCGTCCAAAAACGAAAAGCGAATTACCGAACGATACTGCTCTTTTTCCATCTTAGCGAAAATCACGAAACACGTCTAACTCGAATGGCTGCCAAATCCAAACTAACTTATCAATCAGTCTGAGATTTGTTTTACCGTCGTATTATAGGTGGCAGCACACGATGATAATACCAACTTTCCTCAGGAACGCCCTCTGTCGTTAAACACGGGTACTTATTGAACCGCCCTCGTATATATATATATATATATATATATATATATATACGACGTGTGTCCGGAAAGTATCCGACTACTAGTCGTAGTGATTATACTAAAGGTTTTAAATCGCTGGCAAAGTAGGTAGTGGTGGGGGGCAATGTTATGAACTTGTCTAAGTCTGTCTAGGCTCATTTAAACTCTTCAGTCGGCTCTGCGACAGAGAATAGTTGAGGTATGTTTTGTTTGTTGTCGATTTTTTTAATTTTTGCAATGATAGAAAGAGAAGACCAACAAGTTTGCATTAAGTTTTGTTTAAAACTTGGTCATTCTTCGGCCGAAACTGTTCGTATGATTCAAAAGGCATTTAGTGAAGATGCCATGGGTGAAACTGAGATAAGAATGTGGTACAAACGTTACAAAGAAGGTCGTGAGTCAGTTCAAAGTGATTCAAGGCCAGGCTGACCATCATCGAGCAGAGACGATCAAAACATCGAACTTGTGAGATCAGCGATTAATCAAGATCGTCGATTGACTGTTTGAGAGTTAGAAGAAGATCTCGGAATACCAAAAATAGTCGTTTCTGAAATTTTAACGGGTGACCTTAGAATGAAGCGAGTTGCAGCAAAATTCATCCCTCAGATCCTGACGCAACAACAAAAAGATTTTCGTGTCCAGATTGCAAAGGACTGTCTTGAATCGTGTGAAACCGACATAAACTTCCTTAAAAAAATCATAACCAGTGACGAATCATGGGTTAATGGTTATGACCCTGAAACCAAAGCTTAATCAAGCCATTGGAAGACGTCCTCATCTCCGCGAGCAAAAAAAGCACGCCAAAGTCGAAGCAACGTTAAGACAATGTTGACAGTTTTTTTCGATTATCAAGGTGTGGTTCACTATGAGTACGCCTTTACAGGTCAGATAGTAAACAAGGAGTACTACCGAGATGTGCTTCGGCGGCTGAGAGATGCAGTGAGAAGAAAAAGACCACAGATGTTTTAGAGTTAGGACTGGCTGATCCACCATGACAATGCACCAGCACATGCTTCGAGGTTGGTGCAAGAGTTTTTGGCCAAACACCAAATGGCTTAGGTAGCCCAGCCCCCATACAGCCCTGATATGGCCCCTTGCGACTTTTGGCTCTTTCCAAAGTTAAAATCAAGCCTGTAAGGAAGGAGATTTCAGTCTGTAGAAAAGATAAAAGAAAATACAACGAATAAACTGAAAGCGATCCCGAAAGAACTGTTTGCTCGATGTTTTGAGAAATGGGAGCATCGCTGGAATAAGTGTGTGAACTTCCAAAGAGAGTACTTTGAAAGAGATTAGGTTTGTTAAGTGTTTTAATATTTCTAATTTTTAAAATAAATACTGGTCGGATACTTTCCGGACACACCTCGTATATATTATTTTTTTTTTAATATCAAAAGCAAAAAATAATTACAACATTTAGTTAATTCATATTTTAAGATTATAAATTTTAATTGGGCAAAATAAAATTAATATTTTAAAATTTAGAAAAAAGAATTAATCAATGCAATAAAATTCAAATCACTATAAAACTATGAATAATAACTTTCGATTTGATAACATTTAATAAAACAAAGATTCTCCATTAACTTATTATTTAGAAGATGTTTATTAATGGTTAATAATATTGTCTGACTCACTGCACGCATATTAAAATTACATCAATTTACACTTTCTAACGATTATTTTAAAATGATAATAAATAATTTAAATATAAAAATATTTGAAGTTAACTTACCACGATAAAATGAAACTCATATGTATACGGCAATATTTAAATTGATTTTAATTTATTAAATTGATTTCAAAACTGTATATTCTTTTTTTTCTGAATGTTTAACAGAATAAAAAAATTAATATTGATATTAAAAAGAATAGAAAACTTGTAGACAATAAAATCAATGCACGAAGCAATTGTTTTAAAAATCTATTTTTAAACTACAGAGTGAATTAAAAATTTATCATCTATATTTCCTTTTGATCCAACAAAATTGTTAACTATTAATAAACAAAAATTTATTTAAACGAAAATATTTGACTAAGAATTAAATAAATTTGTTATTGCCTAAAATACATTTGATATTTCACTAACGAAAGTTTTATTGCTTTTTACTATTTTTAAAGATTATTATTATTAAATAAAAAAATAATTTGATTGAAATTTTAAGATTTTCTGAATCAAGTATTGTTATACTTTTATTTTAATTTTGCAATTACAAATTCGGATTTTTAATTTATAGAAAATAAAGAAAAACTCAATAGTATTGCGAAACGTAATTATTAATTATTGTAAAATACTCCGATGTATTTCCACCACAATTGTTTTATAGTATATTTTTCCGTTAAAATAAGCGTATTTTATGAACAAAAATTTTGTACTACGTTTGTTTGCTTAAAATCTTTTATTTTATAATTTACTATTTCAACTTTATATTGAGCTAGATAAATCGTATAATTGTTAATTACATAATGAATAATTATATGATAAATACTTTTTTTTATATTAAAATAAAATATTCGTCTGTATACGATAACTACAAATCAAGTATTTAAACATTTAGAAAAGTTTTATTTTAAAATTAAACCTTAATCTAATTTATATTTGATTCCAATAAGGTTGAAATATGCATTATACGTACGATATTTTAATGTTGTTTAAAATATATATTTATGTATATATATATATATATATATATATATATATATATATATATATATATATATATATATATATATATATATATTATCACGGAGAGCACTTCGTACTCCGCGCGTATTCGCATTTCTCGCGCTTTTGCCGCTCGCACGAGTAATATCATGCTTCGGTACCGCGACGGCCTTTGACGGGAAGATACAGTACGCACCAGCATTCAAAGATAGGCGTGTATCGTACCAAAAATTGTTGAGCTTAGGCTAGATAAGGGAACTTTTTCCCGCGTCTAGTCTAGTCGAGTTCCGCCATTGCTATTCTCGAGACGCATATTTTTTGTTTTTTGGAGTACCCGCGATCGCGCGCGAATAATGCAGGTGTGCAGGGACTCACTGCAATGCCCCAAGCGCCGCTACCAGACCACAGGGACGTAACGACGGAGCGACGTGCCTCGCTGAGCAACTCCAACCGGTGATATCGGCGACCCGCTTCTGGCGGCATTCTTTTTTCGTGCATGCGCGGTTAACCAGCCAAGAGTAAGTTTTTTGTACACGTAGTGGCGCGCATAATTTTCTCCTTTTTTTTATATATATATTTGCGTTAGAGTAACCTTCGAAGGTTACTCCATTTTTTATCTTTATTCGTTTGACGCGGTTCGTGTGAGTGAGAGAGCGCTATCTCTCTTACTCTCGTAGGATCAGTGCGAGAGAGTTGCGTTCTCTCTCGCACCCGCGTAAAGCTAGGCGTGCGCGAGTGGGAGAGTGCTTTCTCTCTCACTCCTACGGGCACAGTGCGGGAGAGGCGTCTTTTCTCTCACACTCCCATAAAGTACGGCGCGCGCGAGTGGAAGAGCGCTTTCTCTGTCATTCCTAGAGTCCGTTGCAAAAAAGTTGCGGACTCTAGCACATAGAGCCTGTTCGCGCAGAGTAGCGCGTAATTAATCTGCGAATAATAGTATCTTTTATTATATGCGCTCCTCATATATTCCTTTATTATAATATTTATTCTGTTTGTTATTGATTCTTTCTGTCGTAATTTATATTTCTCTTAATTTTTGTTTGATTATCAGTTTATTACATTATTTTATTTATTTTAATATTTTTTTTATTCTCTTCTGCTTTTTATTTCCTTTTTTTTTCTTTCCTGTTTCGTTACTTTAATTATCGTTTTTTTGCATTATGTATTTTTTTATATTTTTTTTTTCTTTACTTAAATAATATTTTATTTCTCTTTAATTTTATTTATTTATTTTTTTTTCCTTCAACTTTTATGTGACGAGGAGATTTCAGCCTCCCTCCCGAATACCGCCCTCTTCGAAATTTCAGCTAGCCGGCGAGGACGACGCACGAGCCGCGCAACGAAGATTGCACGGCGTTGTAGCGGGAAAGTTAGGTCCGAAAGACGGCTTTACGTGCCCGAACCTAGGAGCAACGTTGTCCGAGGCTTTAAAGGCCGAGAAGAGGCTGCATATTATGCAGCCTTATTGCAGCGTTTGAGTGATGAAATCAAGAAAAAACGGCCCCATCTGACGAACAATAAAGTGTTGTTTCATCACGACAACGCACCAGTCCACACGTGCGTCATTGCGATGGCTAAAGTCAATGAGTTGAAGTTCGAATTGCTTCCTCCCGCACCCTATTCGCCAGATCTGGTGCCCTCGGATTATTTTCTTTTTCCGAATTTGAAAAAATGGCTCGGCGGCAAAAGATTTGCCAACAATGAAAAGGTAGAGTCTGCGGTAAGTAGGTATTTTGAGGAGCTTGACGGTTCCTACTATGAAGCGGGTATCGAAGCTATTGAACATCGATAGGAAAAGTGTATCAAACTGAAAGGAGAATATGTTGAAAAATTAAAAGCATTTTCACAATTTTTTACTGTTTTCTTTGTCGGGTCGGGTACTTTTGGGACTGCCCTCGTACGCTGGACTTCTTGCTGCGCAAATTCCAGAATCTTCGGAGCCATTCTCCAAGGCGCATGTTGAACGGGTCTGGCGTCTTGAACTTCGATATGGTGTTTAATCAACGTAGTAAAACTTAAGACTTGCGAGGGCGGCGGTATAAGCCTATCGACCAGCTCTGCGACCAGCCGCCTCTGTTCATCTTTGACTTCACTCAAACCCACACATCGTGGCGCAATTAAATTCTGCTATAAACTTAAAAAAACTTTAGCGGAAATGAAAAAAATGATTGGTTCGGCTTACGGTGAAGGTGTAGTGTCGCGTACAACTGTTTACACGTGGTTGAGTCGGTTCAAGAAGGGTGGAGAGTCGTTAGAAGATGACGAGAGAAGCGGCCGGCCTCCAACAGCTTTTACCGACGAAAACGAGGCTGATACACAAAGAATTTGTGCCTTCAAACACCACCGTAAATGCTGCGTATTACGTAGAGGTGTTAAAACGTCTGAAGCGCCGGATTAATCGCATCAGGCCTGAGTACAAGAAACCGGGATCGTGGAGTTTGCTGGATGACAATGCGCCTGCTCATTCTTCGAACATTGTGAAGCGTTATCTCGCCAAAAATCAGATCCCACGCATCAATCACGCCTCATACTCACCAGATCTGGCTCCAGCCGACTTTTTCCAATTTCCCAAGCTAAAAATGGCCTTGAAAGGACGATTTTTTGAAGATGTACCGAGCATTCAAGCGGCTTGCACCAAGCGTCTCACAGCAATAACTTCAGAGGAGTATCAGAAAGCTTTCGAATCACTCATGGAGCGCTCAAATAAGTGTATATCTAGGGAAGGGGACTATGTTGAAAGTTAACTGGAATAAATTTCTTTAGATGTAATTTTCGATTTTTTATTTTAATAGTTCGGGAACTTTTCCGACATACTGTGTATTCTCAGCGCACACGTCGACCGCGTATTCATCTTCGTTTTCCTGGCTAGGCATGGCCGAGTCAAACTCGGCCTCTGCCCCCCCCCCTGAACTAGAGTAGTCGCTGGCGACTTCTCACAGTTCACCACACGCCGTCTTGCACCCACCACGGGATCTTGCGAAGATCTACAGGGCACGGAGTGAGATGGCGAAGTGTCGGTGGGGTTGTCATTATGGGCAGACGCACCTTTTGAAACTTGCGGCTGGCTAAGTAAATGCCTGTCTTTAGGCTTAACGCCTCTGGAGAAATCGTGCACTGCCTGGCACAAATACTCGCCACGCATGAGCTTCTCTCTCTCCTCGCTCGTACTTTCCCTTGGCTCGTTTATAGCAGTTGCCGTTCTTCTTGGTCCATTTAACGACGAGCCGCAGGGTCCACCGGACGACTTGGAGACTCTGCTCGCTGGTTTTCCATACGGAGGACCATAAGTGCGCATCGCGGGCAGGTGAGAGCAGTAACTCCTGCCGTCCCGCATATCTGGCAGATAACAGGCGACGAGTTAGCGGTTGCTTCGCCACGCTCGAGTAGTACCTTCGGCGTCGAGGGGCACTTCGCCACGAGGTGGCCTAGATGCCCACACGCGAAGCACCGCCTCTGGGGGCAAGGCGACGCTCTGTGCACCACCCGCTGACATGTATAGCAGACACCATAGAACGGGCTGCCGTCCCGTGCAGTCGCCGTAGGCGTCGGCAAAGGGCCTGCTGGCGGCGAGCTGGGTCTCTTTTAAGACATCCTCACTCGTGTCTGCCAAGACACCGACGCCGATAGCTGCTTTAAGGCCGGCTTAGATGCTGGCGAGCTCTGCGCGACTGCCGCGTAGCTCCATGACGGCGTGGGACTCCTTAATGCCAACTGCACAGCCGCAGCTTCGTCTCCACTCGAGGAACTCGAATTCTTTCTCTTTCCTTCGCGCTTCTTCTTCTTAGAGGTTCCCTTGGGGTTCTCCAGCTTGCCCGGCTGACCCGACGAGAACATCCCCTTCTTCTTCGTCTCTCTCACTTCACCTATCTTGTTGTAGCGCTTCGGAGTACCGGTGAAGGCCACCCCTTGGAAGACAGACTTGTCTTCTAACGAAGGCGGATCCGTGGAACGCTCGTTCATGCGCATATTCTTCTCGCACCGTTTCCAGTGTGTTATGCTGTTATCTTAACTGCGGATTGATGCGGTGGCCATGAACAGCCAGTACTCGGGTTGCAGCTGCTCGTACGCCATCTTTGTCAATTGCGGCATAGGCAGCAGGTTTTTCAGATGAGCTGCAATCACGCAGAAACACGATATGTATCGTGTAACGCTCTCACCCTTCCCCTGCGTACGCTTCTCAAACTCTCTCATCACTGAGCTCTTTCCTCGTCCTCAGGGCAGTACTAATCAAGGAAACGTCGAAGAAATCCCTGCCAATCGTAAATGTCTTCTCTGATTTTCCTGTACCAAAAGCGTGCTGCATCGGTGAGGACGACTGACAGAGCACTTAGCATCGGTTCTTCACCGTGGGAATGTACAGCGGCACGTGCTCCTCGGGGAGATCGAGCGCACCCAACTCTTGTTGAGTCTTCGGCCGAACACCCATATCGCACTTGCTCGACGTACTCGAACGTACGCTTGCAGCTCGCCACGGTCCTTGTGCCGTCAGCTGACGGTGCGCTGGACTCGGGGGGGGGGGGGGGGAGGTCTGCTCTGAGCAGTCCCTAACTTCCCGGTCGACGTCGGCATCTGAGTGGCTTTTGAGAACAGACTTAAAGATGGCAGAAGGTCTTTTAACTCATTAATTTAATTTCCGTTCACCGTTAGCTAGTGTTGGCGGTGACGTCGACGCAGGGGCCACAACGGTCGAAACCGGGCTCGCCGGATGCGCCAGTAACGCAAATCCCGCCAAAATGCCAGTGAAAGGCGCCGCCGCGCTTGTCTTAGCAAGCGGCAGCACGACGGATGGCCAGTGAGGCCCCTCCGCTGTTCCACTCTCCATTCACCTAGACTTCAAAGCTCTCCCCGCACTGCTCCGAGCAGGAGTGCGGGCCGTGTAACCGATCCTCAAGGAGTTCAGTGCCTCCAGCCCCGCCGAACTCCCTGCGTCGGACTCTCCACTCATGAGATCCTCCGAGGTACTTTGCGTTGCTCTACTCTCTCTTCGAGACCACTTCCTGGTCTCCCAGAGTCGTTTACACGACATTGGGTTCGGTGTCGTAATCATCATACCACAGAACCGACACGCTCAGATCATCATCTCGTACGATCGCCCTAAGGAGTCGCTCGCACAACTCTAAACCTTCCCCCCTTGTCCTAAGTCCGCGATCTTCTAGCCTTTGGATGACGTCCTTAACCAGAAGAGCGCCAATCTCTCGTCTTGCTTGGCGGGCCGCCCGAGACCTACTCAGCATACGAATCATTGATTGTTTGTAATACGCCATCTCGGTGTTCTGCAGCAAGCGAAATAAAAAAAAAATAAAAAAAATACAAAAAAAACGAACCACCAAATTCTCCTTAACCCCCCCCCCTTTACTGGAAACTAAGTTCGAATCAGTCGAAAATGAACTAGGTTTGGACGTGCAAAATCTTGACAAAGTCCACTTTGTCAAAAAAACACAAGTCCGAATCAGCCGAAAAATCAACTAAGTCCGAAGAGCCGAACAATCGGCTAAGTTCGAACAAGTCAAAAAAAAAATCAATCAAATTCGAACGAGTCGAAAAAAAAATCAACTAAGTTCGAACTAGTCGAAAAATGGACCAAGTTCGAACGCACGTGCTTTCGCTGTAAGTGCCGGGTGCACTTAGTGCAAGCGCTCTCAACTCTCTCTCTCTCTAGGCTGGCAATCGGCCCTTCCTATTTGTGCGTATCTTCATCGCGCGAGTGAGCCGACTGTCTCTCTCGCACTTACGCTGCTTGAAAAATTACTTTCTTAAATAATATTTGAGAAATTGTACATCGGTAAAAAACTCGCGCGCAATGTTTACATTGGGCAAGCTCACCGATGTACACAACGAGGACCCAGAATTACCAGGGTCCTGTCACGGTCGCCATTTGTAACGCGGACACTACGCCGTAGCCGATTTAGCTACGTGCGCCCTGAGTGCCATGCACAAAAATAATATATAATTGAACTAATGTTTTAATCTCTCTCGCTCTCTCTCACTCTCTCTCCCGCTATTTAGGTCGCGATGATGCAGGCCGGTCGCCTGCGACTGTCTCCCAGCCGACAGAGGCCTATCGCTTCTCCAGGGCCGGGTAGTGGCAATCCCTCACCTCCCTTACCGAAAACCCGCCACCACACACTCTCGCTCTCTCTCTCTCTCTTGCTCTCGCTATTTCGCACGAATAAATAAGCACGCTCACCCTTGCGGTCTATGAAGCTCGTCCGCTGGCCATTGTGCTCCTGGCAGCTTCCTTCGGCACCACAGTACCTCACTCCTGCGGCTCTCCCTCCGAAGAAGGGCTGCCAGACCTCGCTGAGACTTCGCCTCGATGCTTCCTATCTCTGCCTCTTCCTCGGCTTCTGAAGTTGCGGTGGAAACCACCAGTCGCCTCCCGCTGGCTCTTGACCTCCCTGTCCCCCGGTTTTCTGCTACGATGCTCTCCTCCGTCGTCAGTCCTCTTCTTCGCGTTGCACCCTCGACTTCTTTTTTTTCACTCTCTCTCTCTCTTTCACACACACACCTCTTCCCCTGGTTCACTCACTCCGACGCTCTCTCTCCCCCCTGTCACAAAAGATAACTGCTTACTTTCGCGTGAAGCGCGGAAAAACAACTTACTCCGCGGGAGAGCACAGCTAGACTAACTGTTGTGAAAATCGGGTAATTTTCGAATGTTGCCGGCTTTCCGAAAAATCCTTCTAAACGGCTTTCCCCAACCGGCTAATCGGTGACAGTCGACGAAGAATGTAAACATTACATTCTTCGTCGACGATCTATGACGGACTCTACGTCACAGGGTGCAAATCCGTATTAAGGATAATGGATGTGATTGGCATCAAAATCGGCCACTGCGCTCAGTTTTTGTCGAGGCGCTTGATATCCAGCGCACAAACACAGCAAACGAACATGTATCGGATGCTTCTAAAGAGGGCAGACTAAAGCGTGAAGAAGCTTGAAAACTGAAAGAGATAAAAAAATTAAAAGAGATTGAATTTCTGGAGGAATAAGAAGAAGTATTGTATGGTCTAGGCATCGCTGATTGAGCGTAGGAAAGATTTCTTAACGAGTATTTAGAAAAAAAACTTTAAATACATTTTTCTCGAAACAACATTTTTACACCACTTGTTGAAAAAATCTTAGAAACTACTGAAGAGATTCTTATAAAATTTTAACCACATATTCTATACACTTAATGCTATATCCTGTAGCGGAATCATTGCAAAATTAATTTTCACTATACTTGTTTATTTGCAAAAAAAACGTGGAAAAAAACCCCTTTCTTTATTTTTTTCTCACTATAATTTTTTTTCTTTTGCGGATAAATGAATAATTCTGCTACGGGATATAGCCACAGTTATCTTAAATCTAGAACAATTTGATTTTTCTGTTTCACCTGACTCATCTTCGAGATTTTATCGATAGCGCACAGCTATCTGCTTTTTGAGGAGTCCTGTATAGCTGCTGTTTTGATACAAAGACGTGTTCGAAATAAATCAAAAAATTTTTATTTGTTATTTAAAACTGTTTTTATTAAGTCTTTTAAGTTTTGGATCAATAAATGTAATTAAACTCTTAAAATAATTCTTAAAATATTAGAGATGAATTTTTTTTTTATCGGCGGATAAACATTTTAAAAGGGTGAAATCCACCTCCAAAGTCACCCCCCAAAATCCAATTTTTTGATATTCCTCAGCATCTAATAAATATTTTTGCAAAAAACAAATTGCAAAATCTTAGTATTTAAAAACCTCAACTATTAGTAGTATTTATGACCAAAGGGGTTGCAACCTCTATAAAAAAGAAATAAAAAACTACATTTTTTAATAGAATTTTTTTGTAAATATCGCGGTATTGCCTCAACAAAATTAAAAAAAGATTTCTGTGAATATTTTAGGATATTTAATTTGACGCGTTTCGGCTTTTTTTTTAAAAAAGCACCCCTAACCATCCTCAACCATCCTTCACAGTAATAGGCCACATATGAGTGATGGATTTTTTTTTTCTCATTATTATTTAGCCAATGCGTAAAATAAACTAAATTAACAATAAATAGATCATGTTCAATTATTTTTTCTTCTATTTTTTCTGTTTCTAAAATTCAGGATTGAGGTCTGTGGGCATGGGTTTTGTAGACTTGGAGTGCGAGGACTTCTGATGTGTGAGTTTGAAGTTTATATGCTAAAAATTAATGGTTCAAGGTTGATGGACTTGCGGTGTATCAGTATAAGGTATGTTGGCTTACGGCTTATGAGCTAGCGATGTGTGAGCTTAAAGTTTTGTGACGTTTTATGCCCAAACGCGCACAAAAACATTGCGGGTGTAAGTGCGTGAGTGACCGATGGCAGTATATGATCGCTCGGGGGCGCGCATATCATGGCACACTGCCTCTAAGTGGCAAGCGACCATAACCTCAACGCGGATGGTTCTTCTCGTCGTCCTCTTCTCGTTGCTTCCTGGATCCTCTTCATCGCTGTGAATAGGGGTGTTGGTAATGCACTTCAAGCGCATCACAATTCTTCTTTGCATCATGAAAGTTTCCTCTCCCTTGCTGTAATACATCACTATTCTCTATCTCTCTCTTCGCCTCTTTCTCCATCATTTGGTTGCTGTGCAACCCAGTCGCGTTCATGTCCGCGTTCGCGTTACAAAACAAAAAAAGAAAATAGAGAAAATTCGATCTTAATTAATATTATTTCGGAGCCAGTTCGTGTCGCGTTTACATTTATTAATTCATTTACGGGTTTAATTGAGTATATATATATATATATATATATATATATATATATATATATAAATGCTTGAATCGTTGTAGAATCGCAACACAGTTTATAGGATTAAAAGTGCTGATTTGAGGTTTGTGAGCTTCAGCGGAAGGTATATTTATAATGTTTATTTTATATATAATATTTAATAATACATGAGAAGATATTATTTAACAAATGTTTTACAAAAATAATATTTTTCAAAAAAATGTTGGAAATATAGTGATTTCTTGTGCCAACCACATCGTACTATAGCAACATTGTTACATCCCTCTACTCCACATTTTGTATTGCAGGATTCACGAAAACAAATCTACAGGATTATCAGTTTTACTTGGTTTCTCATTAATGTAGCCGCTTTTGTACCAAGAATATTTGAAAATATTTGTTTATCTCGGTGAAGGGAGCTGATTATGAACCAGAGATTGCAATTTTATAATGTTATTTCTTAAATGTAGATTTATATCATAGTCCATCAATACTACTTGATCTGAAAAATATTAAACGGAGTTTTTTCAGATACTAAAACCATAGACATCAAGAGGTTGGATCTTTCCTGTCGTTCTTGTGGGGATTTTTTTTATATTAACGATTTTATTTTTCGGCATCGTTTCCCCTATGGCTTTGTCACAATGTCTGCTCCAAGAATCAATTAATAGTCCAGATTTAGGACCTACATTCGGATTAAATACTTCTTTCAACCAAATTCTAAAATATTCTAAAAAAAAAAAAAAAATTAAAAATTATTTTTTATCAAAAAATTTTCTTGATCGTTATATTATAATATGTTGACGTGTACTTACCTGTTGTTAATTTTCCTGATTTGTATGCTGCTATATAGACATTTGTTGATGTAAATAAGGTAGATTTCACTACGGGACCAAATTGACCAGTTTTTTCTTGTAATACTAAAAATGATTGTGATAAAAGTTTGCCTGTAGCCGATATTGTCGGCTGAATAGTGTAACTGTGGGTCGTTGAAGCGACGAATTGAACCAAGCATTGCACTTGTTTTTCTCCTCCAACGGCTGATGTTTGACCAGAGTGCATTTCTAATTAAAAACAACTCTGATCTGAATTATACAAATTTACAACTCCAATTTGTGGCATACATGATTTAACATCAGCTACAAAAGCATCAGCTTTAGTATGAAGTTCTGCGCTACTTTTTAAGGTTTTTTTAGTCAGAATCCGGCGAGACCTCAAATCTAATATTTTCATTGCCAATCATTTTTTGAGCGTGTAACGCCCATTTACGTATATCACAATCATGCACTATTTTACGAACTTCTATAGCAGCTCTAAAATTATCTAAAGTGTATTGGCAGATTTGCGCAATTTTTTTTTTGTAAGTTCCACCTTTATTTATTGTTCTCGCCCAAAGTTTAAGTTGGCTTATAGATGAAACTTTTTTGAATTTACTTTGTACAGTTTCAATTTTTACTTTTTTTGTCTTTCCGCTTCTCCAATATTCTATGGCTTTTTGCTTATAATCAAATGTGATTTCTTCGTCATTATTTGTTCATTGATTGGTTGGTGCAGATTCAGGGTCAGGAAAGTGATGTTGGACTTCGTCTTCAACAATTTTAGCATCAATATCTTTATAATGTTTATGAAAAAGTAACGTCTCTTCTTCATTAAATTCATGAGTGGCATTTATTAGTATTTCTTTTATCTTTTCTGATAAACTTACCACTTTAATATTAGTCTCACTATTTGGCGATTTTAAGGTTTCAAAGTATGCTAATAATAAATTCAATAGATTCAAAGGATTAATGTGCATGTTCAAATCTAAAATAAAAGCATTACATTGAAATCCTTTCTTCCAATAACATAGTTTTACAAAAAGTAAAAAATTAATAACTAATTATTATCTATCACAACAAAGTTTTAAGATAAATATAAAATTCAGCATAGAAAATAAACAACAAGATCGATACGAACTAACACCTGAGTTTTATATTAGTTTAAATCAGTAAAAAAGTTATAACAATATTAATTAAATAATACATACATGCTTGATAGACATACTTACATAGTTAATGAAAAACTTTCTTATTCTAAAAATAATTTGTCAAACTTCACTGATTCGCAGATGAATAATTATGTATTTTTGAAAATTCAGTAATACAAGCAACAAAAGAGTTATTTAAATTCGATTTAATACATAACAAAAAAAAGCCTCGTATCTTTTTAACTATTGTAATTGATGTAGTAGAATATGAATATGTTAAGTTGTTTTTAGTAATCCATATCTTCAAAGTTCAATTAACGTAGCGCGTGACTGCGACTAGATAAGATAAGGATGGAAAAATAACATATACACTACATATACCGACTATTAATAACTTTTAGTATTAATTTCATTTAGTATTAATTAATTTAGTATGAACTATTAAATTTTGATGCAAATATTAATATTTTAATGTAAATATTAATATTTCAGTATTCATGATCAAAATATATATACTATTAAAACAAGAAAACTAAACTTTATAATTTTATAACATACAGACACATACAATTTCTAAGAATTTACAAAATAGTTATTAAGTAGAATTTTATTTTTTTTTAAATATAAACCCTAATAGAAACCCTTTATGTCATAAATACGGATTTTTACGGCAAATATTATGATGTCTAATTTAATTGAAAACCGTCACTCAAACAGTATCAAATTATAATCTGTTCAAAACAATCAATTTTAGGGTTGATGTTTAAGGGTGGTTTTTATTTTTGAAAAAACGTAGTTTTTTAGGTACTAAATTTGTTTTCTTGGAAATGTATCAAAATTTTTTATAAAAGCTACCGATGTATTGGATAATTACGTTTGCCGGTGATTTTTTTCACTAAATAAGAAAACGCTTAATAGATAACGAAAAAAAAAAAAATTCTATCTCTTGTATGTGGCCTAAAACTGTAAAGGGTGGTTAACGGGTTACCCCCACTTGCGACTTTGAAAAAATCGATTTTTTGTTAATTGCATTTTTTTGAAGTATAAGTATCTGAGAATATGATCTGAAATTTTCAAGTTGATCCGAACAAAATTGACTGAGATATGAGCGTTGAAAGAGAAGAATCCGTTGTGTAAACAACCAGCAATTAAAACTTTAAACGCGTTTTTCTCGAAATGGCATTTCTGAAGTTGGTGACCAGGATTACTTAAACACTAATAAACTGATTTTTTTTAAATTTTGCAGGCTTATTTAATACATAAAATTGTAGTCTTTATTCGCTTGATTTTTTGTTTCAGAGAAAAATGGCCGTTTTATAGCCAAAAAACGGCTGTTTTTTTTCGTTAAAATCAAACCATTAACTTTGTCTGTCCGCCATTTTGTGAAAAATAAATATTTTTTTAAATCCTTTTATTAAAGACTAGTTTATATTTATATTTAACTAAATCTATCCACATTTTTTGTTTCAGATAATTCACTTTGCCGCAATGTTGGTCACCGCAAACCGTATAAATAAAAACACTATTTCATTGGCGGCCATTTGCCACTTAACAATGTAATATTTTAAAATAAAAAAATTACTGAAAGTTCTTCAAGATGTATTCTTCAAGATGATATAATAATCGTTTAAAAAAATTTTGTATTTTTCTTTAAAAAAATTCATGAAAAAGGCGTTTTTTGTTGAGCTACAACTGGGGGTAACCCCTTAAGGGTACTCAGGGTGGGTTTTTTTAAAAAAATCCGTCAATACAATCTTAATTATAAATGAAAACGTTAGCGTTGATTTTTTTGAATTTATTCCACAGCATTTGTGGTAAAATTAAAGATCAAAGTTGTAATTTGTAAAAAATATAAAATAAGAGTTTCTATCCTTTGAGTCATAACATACCTAATACGTCATACTTTTTTAGACAAATATTCTTGCACTTCATTTTATTGAAGACCATAACTCAATTGGTACCAAATTATAATCTATTAAAAAAAATAAATTTTAGGGTTTAAAATTATACACATGTGTAGGTAGTTTTAACCCTTAAAAAAAAAGTTTTTCAGACACAGCATTAACCATATATTCTTAACTTTTCCAATCGTCTAGGAATTTTTTTTTCGAGAATATATCAAAATTTTTTACACAAACCATCGATATAATGAATATTTACATTTGGGGGTGACTTTTTCCACCCTTTCAATAATATTAAAAAGAAAAAGTAATTGAATGTGATCTATTAATTATAAATTTAGTTTATTTTATGCATTGACTGAATAATAATAAAGAAAAAAAGATCTACCACTCATATGTGGCCTACTACTGTAAAGGGTGGTTAATGATAGTTAAGGGTGCATTTTTAGAAAAAAACTGAAACGCATCAAATTTAATATCCTAAAATATTCACAAAAATCTTTTTTTTACTTTTTTTGAGGCTATACCGCGATATTTACAAAAAAATTCTATTAAAAAATGTAGTTTATTTCTTTTTTATAGGGGTTGCAACCTCTTTGGTCATAAATACTGCTAATAGTTGAGATTTTTAAATACTAAAATTTTGCAAATTGTTTTTTTCAGAAATATTTATTAGATGCTGAGAAATATCAAAAAAATGGATTTTGGGGGGTGACTTTGGTGGTGGATTTCACCCCTTTAAAGTGTTTGTACGATAAAAAAAATACGTGTCTCGTATTTTTGTGAGTACTACAACATATCCGAAAATCATCCAAATCGGTAAGGTCGGGTTGGGGTGGTTTCCTTGTAAGAGATGAATGTAACGAGACCAAGGCAAACGACGATTGCAACTGACTGCACAACGTGCATCAATATTATACAAAATTCAAAATCCACGTGACTCTTAAGCAAGCAGTGGAAATACGCGTTCACAGCCTTTGCATTAACGTATAGATTTCGAATCACGCCGTACAGTCGACTTACATACTAAGTAAACGCGCTCACTCATGCCGTACGCACATGATTACAGAGTATACAGTGTAACGCCACTGGGGAGAAGGGTGGCGTACAAATGTAGGGAAGCGGTTGGGTAGCTAACAGGCACACTAATGACAAACTGAGTAAGACAAAACAGATACCGTTTATTAAATCTTAATATTAATAACAATTACTAAATTCGCGATTTTACGCGAGACCATGGTGCCAGCTACACACGCGTAGCGCGATTTCTTACTCGGCACTTCCGTTCGCAGGGCTAGCTTACGGTTAGAGTGGTCGCGGGTATAGAAGATGTGAAAAGACAAAAATGGCTCTTAGCACGCGTCGCAGTCGCAAACACAGCCGGGGAGAAACGGGGACAATTCGGTGAAGGGATGCCTTCTAGTAGCAGCTACTGCACCTGGGTGCACTTACCAGATATCTTACACGCACTCGAATACAAAAAGGAACGCTTCGCCCGGTTGAACACGCTCGTCTTTAAGGGGTTACCCCCAGTTGTAGCTCAACAAAAAAAAGCCTTTTTCATGAATTTTTTTAAAGAAAACTACAGAACTTTTTTAAACGATTATTATATTATCTCAAAGAATACATCTTGAAGAACTTTCAGTAATTTTTTTATTGCAAAATATTACATTGTTAAGTGGCAAATGGCCGCCAATGAAATTGTGCTTTTATTTATACGGTTTGCGGTGACCAACATTGCGGCGAAGTGGATCATTTGAAACAAAAAATGTGGATATATTTAGTTAAATATGAGTATAAACTAGTCTTTAATTAAAGAATTTAAAAAAATATTTATTTTTTACAAAATGGCAGACAGTCAAAGTTAATGGTTTGATTTTAACGAAAAAAAACGGCCGTTTTTTGGCTATAAAACGGCCATTTTTTTTTTAAATAAAAAATCGAACCATTAAAGACTACATTTTTATGTATTAAATAAGCCTGCAAAATTTTAAAAAGATCGGTTTATTAATGTTTAAGTAATCTTGGTCACCGAATATAGAAATGCCATTTCGAGAAAAACGCGTTTAAAGTTTTAATTGCTGGTTGTTTACACAACGGATTCTTCTCTTCCAACGCTCATATCTCAGTCAATTTTGTTCGGATCAACTTGAAATTTCCAGGTCATATTCTCAGATACTTATACTTCAAAAAAATGCAATTAACAAAAAATCGATTTTTTTAAAGTCGCAAGTGGGGGTAACCCGTAAAGGCACTACTTCGTTCGCGAATGCGGAGTCGAACGGGGAGTGAACTGCTCGCAAATATGGTAACGAACGGAGTGTCAGCTACTCGTGGCTATGGAACCGAACGGAGTGAACAAGTGCTCTTTGATCGGCACGATCGCGAGCGCGGATCTTGGATGATCGTTTTGCGCCGGCGCAACGCGCGTGTATAAAACACGTTGGGCAGCGCCGCCGTCACGCGTGCTCAGCGCTGTTGGCAGTTGACGCCACCGCGCGCCAGCAGCGCGCGTTCTAGGTTATCCGCTCGTAAGTGCTACTGTGGTTTTGATCTTCCTGGAGCGGTGAGAATCATCATCATCAGGTGTCCAGGGAGTCCAGGTGAGTCGACGCGTTCTATGGCGGTTAAGCGTCGACTAATTTTCCTCTTCTTTCTGTTTTTGTTGTGGATCAACGGCGTGGCGAATAGGAACGATAGACGGTGGAGAAGGCGAAGCGGCGGTACTGAAAACAGCGGTGGCCTGCTAACAGCGGCAGCGAGGCAGCGCTTCTAGACAATCCCGGCTATGTAATTATTTGCACGGAGAAGCTGTGCTTATGTTTTTTCTCACCTCCTAACCTCCCCTTGTCAACTTTCCTATGATGTTATGGAGTAGTCTGCACTTCCCTTCCAAAGTGCAGCTGCCGCTGTTATTTTCTTCTCTAACATAATTACTGTTTGGGAGGTTGCAGGTAATGGATAACGACAAAAACAGCGAAGGAACTTGGAAAAGGACCCTTTTGTTGCTGTGTGTGCGAGCACTGATAAGCTCGCTGTGAGCTTCTGAGTTTGACTCCCTGCTGGAGCCAGTACGTGAGTTCTAAGCCCATGCACTTGGAGGAGGTGCAGTCTACACAGCTCTGCGTGGCTGTCATTAGGGTTAAATGTGTCAGTCCTACGAGACTGCTTGGATTGTGCGAGATAGTGTGGGCTACGAGAAGGCCTACAAGCTACGCTTTGGCCCCCTCATGCGACTGGTGCAAAGCGCCACGTCACAACAGTTAATACTTAATTCATGGATAGCTTCAAAAGACAAATACTCTTACTGTAACGGTATTCGAGTTTTATTAAAGAAATGGAAAAAAGTTGCAGTCAACAATAAGCAATACCGAATAATTCATTTGTAATCATTTTCATACAGTAAACTTGCATTTTTATCAAAAAAAATAGCGAGAACTTAATTTCGCATCTAATAGTTTTTTAAAGGATAGTATAATTGAATATAGTAATTAAATATAGAAATTAAATATATGAGTATTGGGCTAAAGAGCCAGGGCTTCAAGGCTGCTCTGAACGTACTAGTGGAGATTTCTTCAAGAAAAGCCGTCGATTTCATCGCCGCACCGGCTTTTATACTCGCTGAACTACGAGGCACCACATTTTTGGTGGCTGGAAAAATGACGAAATAATTTTTGACGATTCAAGATGTTTGTTTTTGTTATGTCTGGTAAATCCAATCAGGTGCAGTGGTTTATTATTTTGCGGCAATCGTTTTTTTATGCTCTGTGACGTGGTGCTTTGCACCAGTCACATGAGGGGGCCAAAGCATAGCTTGTAGGCCTCCCCGTAGCCCACACTATCCCTCATAATCTAAGCAGTCTAGTAGGACTGACACAGTTAACCCTAATGACAGCCACGCAAGGCTGTGTAGACTGCACCTCCTCCAGGTGCATGGGCTTAGAGCTCATGTACAGGCTTCAGCGAGGAGCCAATCTCGGAAGCCCATAATTAATGTTGTCAGTGCTCGCATATACTGCAGAAAGGTTCCTTTTCGAAGCTCTTTTTCTATTCTCGGTCGTCATCCGTCACATGCAACCTCTTAAACATTAATTAGACGAGAAAAGAGAAATAACAATGACAGCTGCACCTTGGAAGGGAAGTACAGACTGCTACACAACATCATAGGAAAGTTGACAAGGGAAGGTTAGGAGGCAACGAAAAACATATGCACAGCTTTCCCGTGCTGGTAATTACATACCTGGGAGTGTCTATAAGCGTTGCCTCGCTGCCGCTGCTAGCAGGCCATCGCTGTCCACGGCACCGCCGCTTCGCCTTCTCCACCGCCTGTCGTTCCAACCCGCTTCGCCGTTAATCCACCGCTCTGCTGCACCTGTAACAAAAAAGAAGAAGAGGAAAAATTAGTCAACGCCTACCAGCCATGGAACGCGCCGACTTACCTGGACTCCCTAGACACCGGGTGGTGATTCTCGCTACTCTAGAAAAATCAAAACAACACTGGCACTCGCGAGCAGATAACCTAGAACGCGCGCTGCTTGCGCGCGGTGGTGTCAACTGCCAACAGCGCTGAGTGTGCGCAGTGGCCGCATTGCGCAACGTGTTTTACACATGCACGTTGCGCCGGCGCAGAGCGATCATCCAAGATCAGCGCTCGCGAACGTGCCGATCAACTAGCACTGGTACCCCGGATGCACCCTGGGTGCACTACCAGATATATTACGACACTCTAGACTACAAAAGAACGTTCCGCCTGCCTTTAACACGCTCGTATCTCATTTCGTGTGTAGCTGACGCCCTAGGCTCGCGCAAAATCGCGAATTAAATTATTGTAATTAATATTAAGAGTAAATAAACGGTGTCTGTCTTATTTAAACCGGTTTGTCAATAGTGTGCTTGCAAGTTCCCCGACCGCATACCTATATTTGTGCGTTACCCTGATCCCCAGTGGCGTTACAAATTGGCGCCCAACGTGGGGCCAACACAAATCTCGCTGATTTGTTATAAATTTCAGGATAGCGCAATCGTGTGTATGAGTGAGGACAGTGAAAAAAAAAATATATGTATAATAAAAACAGAGACAGTGAAGTGTGAGGTATGTGTTTGGTAGTCGTACTTGCAAGCGAATACCGCGTTCTCGAACTCGCCGTTTATCGCCATTTTTCGCGCTTCGTAAACGCACACGAGGCCAGACGAGGACAAGGAGGGAAGGAAGCCAGTGGGCGGCCATCTTGACCGACCACGCGAGAGAGTCGCGCAGTAGCGCTAGCGCTCGCATATGCCACGTCGGTGGTTGGTAAGCTCATTCAAGTGTGCGCATCCAGCGGTAAACTCGTGACTAATCTCGACAATTTTGAAACAAATTGTTTCGAAATAAGGGTTCGAAATTCAAGTTAATTTTAAATTATGTAGTTTTTTTTTTTTGCATTTTACTAGCGTATAGTTATTACAAAATTCTTTGTTTTTTTTTTATTTATTATTCGAATTAACTTTGAAGTAAATATCGATAAAAATTTAATAAGTCATGATTGTTTTATAAGAAATATAACCTTTTGCTGCTTTTATTAAATTCAAGTAATAAAATCATAGTTTTTTCTTTCTTTTACGATTAATAATTTATTTTTCGATCTGTTGTTTTCTCGGCGCTTGGCTTGCTGGCCCACCAGTAAATTTTCGTGTTATATAATCATAAATTATTTTGCATGATGAGGATGTAAATGAAAAATTGTTTTGTGTTATTGTTTGCGTACCACCCGCTATTATCTCTGCTAGCATGTGCAATAGTGAGTGCGTATTTGTATATGGAAATCATGACACGACGCGAGTTCGTCGTATATTCCACTGGCGCTTCGGAGTGAGTTGACCGCGAAAGACAACCCGGTATCGGCACATCATTTCAACATTTTCTTTGTGATTTTTAATTTTGATTGATACTTTACTGATTAGCTTGATTTAAGATTTTTATTTTATTTTGGATTTAAATAGTTTTTTTTGAATTTCAATATTTATTTAATTCTGTTCTTTCGTGGAGATTTGTCGCGAGTGGAACTGCGAATTTTCGGGTGTGTTTCCCGCTTCGGGTAGGGTGCGCCGTCGTCGCTACATCGTCTCGCGATACGACGAACCTGCCAGCGCTCACTCTCACACCACTAATAAAATTTTTGTGCTGTTTGTTTTGTTCCGTTCTGAGCAGGCGGACTCCCTCCCCCCTCCCAGCACTCGCTGCAAATAGCAATAGCGGATACTCGGTTATATTATTGATAATGTTGCATGCCTGTGAATTGAAATTATATATTTTTTTCAAATAAATTTTTTTGTGTGTTATATCCTGCTAATGATTTTATGTGTCTGCCGAATCCCGGGTCAGCACCGTTATTGATAACACCGTTCGCTTATCAGGGGGCCATTTTATTTTCTGCAATCGTACTTCACCTCACGCGCATTTCCCCGCTATTTCCTCCCCGATTATTATTATATTTTTTTATAGCTTGTTGCTGACCGCAACTGACTCCCGCTAGCCTAACCTTCCCCCGCATGGCACCATACTATAGCGAATTCATCGGCTTAACGTACGTTGCACTACGCATCCCACGCCGACGCATGCGAGCAAATTGTTAGTTTTCTTTTTAGCTTTCAGCTTCGCAGGAGCTAGTAAAATCGGATGTAGTAGCCGGGAAGTAGTTAACTTAAATTTCAGCAGCGGGTTGCGAGCTAGTGTGCTCGAGTTTACATGGTAGTCGTGTTCGTTTTTTTCCCATTTAGCGTAGCAGCAGCTGTTTAGGTGGAGGCCAACCCCCTTGGCAGAGCTAACCGAACGCATACTCGAGCTATTCGTCTCAGTTTTGGAATCTACGTTGAGCTGACTGCATGAAGCATTGATATTTGGCTCCTTTTGCCGTTACATCATTCCATCGTGTATCGTTACTGTATGTCGTCGCTTTCATCGTTGCAACTTTTCTGTTTCTTTTCGTGGTCTAGTATATTTCGAATTTGACGTAGAATGGATTCGGATTGCGCCGCCAATCGTGACATAATTTCACTAGAGCGTGAGATTCTTAGAAGTTCTTTTGGGTACGCGATTTACACCGCAACCAATGGACGCGTATTCGAAAACGCGCAAGAATGCGGACTTAACATCGGTTGCGATGTCTGCGTAGTGCGGCAGCGGCTGGAAAGGTACGAGCTCCATCGCCTGGTTGGAGCTGATGCTGCTCTATGGAACCCCGCACAGTATGGGTGCGCAACCGACAGCCGTCTTCCGCCGCTCGATACCCGCTCGCCACACGTGCACATCGCTGATACCAAGCCGGATAGAGCTCATGCGACGGAGACCCCTCCACCGCTCCGTGGATACAGTCAAGCTATTTCGCGCGACCGTGTTTATAATTTCGTCAAACTGCAGCGTCTGGCGAAAAAGTTTGAAATGAAGAAACTGCAGGACTAGGCTTATCGTTTGCCTTCTCCACCCGAGGAGTCGTTCTTTTCCAAGGACGCGTACGTGCCGCCGCATGCGGTACGTTCGGCTAGAGCTGCTCCCGTCGATACTGCCCGCTTGATAAATATCGACAACGCTACTCATCGCACGGACTTTGTCGCTGCCGCGGGCGCTTCGGAGAATCCCGCACTAGCAGCAACAATCTAAACATCCGGCTGCGCTGCAAGCTCGAACTCCTCCCAAGAAGCCGCATCCGCCAATGATTACGCGCATAGCAGTTTCCATGTCATCGGCGGGGACGCAGACCGAGATACCACCGCTTCTCTAACCCGCTGACGTGCCCCCTCAGCGGCAGCGTAATTCCAACTATTACGCGGGCAGCAGCACTGCACCGCCACGCGCAGTGGTATATGCCGCCAACAACCAGCATGATAACTCGTCACAAGCTCGCAAGCAGCGAGAGCCGTGTCGCCGCCGTAACCAGCTAGGGCATTAGGCTGCGGAACGCCCAAAGACCCCGAAATGTTATGGGTGCGGGCAGCCAAACGTACTACGCGAGGACTGTAACTGATGTAAAGCTAAATGCTCTGCTCAGTCGTTTAATCCCGCGAACACCCGTGTCGCTAGGACTAACCAATTTGGCAGTGCATACCATCGATTTGCAAGGAGTCGTGCTAATTCGGCGGCATGTGCGCCGATATTCTTCGAAAATGCTACAAGTGGCATACCAGGAGATCGATCGTATGCTCGCCGAAGGGATCATTAAGCCTTTCGACAGTCCGTGGTGCAGCTGTCCGGTAATAGCACTGAAGACCAATGGAAAGTGGCGTTTTCGAATTGACTACCCTCGCGTCAATGCCGTCACTAAACTCTCCGCCTACCCTATCCACAACATGGACGATATCCTAAACAAGATTCGATCAGCTCGCTATATTTCCAAACTTGACCTCAGTCAAGCGTATCACCAAGTCCCGCTTGACCCCGCTAGCAAAGAGATCACCGCTTTCTGCATCCCTGGACGCGGACTTTATCTATTCACGCGCATGCCGTACAGCTTCACGAAAGCCCCCGCTGCCTTTCAACGAATCATGGACCGCTTTATTAAGTTGCAGTGGGAACCGCACGTCTTCCCCTACTTGGACGACGTGATTATCGTCACTTCTACGTTCCAAGAACACTTGCAGAGACTAGAACGAGTGCTCGCGGCGTTTAAAGAAGGCAATTTACAATTAAACCGGGAAAAATCTAAGTTCTGTTACGCTGAAATCCGCTACTTAGGCAATGTCGTAAACGGAGAAGGTTTGAAGCTGGACGATGATAAAATGAAGCCGATTTTCGAGTACCCTGCACCTACGAACGTCCGCCAGCTGACGCGATTTTTGGGCATAATGGCTCATTACTCGCGTTTTATTAATAATCTGGCGGTGTATAAAGCACCGCTTACGCAACTTATGCGGTAAGGAACTCGTTGGCATTGGAACGAAGAACAATAAGTTGTTATCGCCTAAATAAAGCAAGCGCTTATGCAAGCGCTCGTGCTAGCTCGCCCGGATCTCACCCGCTCGTTTGCGCTGTAAACGGACGCGAGTGATTATGCCATCGCAGGTGTCCTAACCCAAGAGGTTGCCGGGCACGAGCACCCAATCTATTTTGTAAGCCGCGTTCTGTCCGAAGCCGAGCGCAACTATTCCGTGACGGCAAAGTAGTGCTTGGCGGTGCTCTGGTCCGTCGAGCGGTTAAAAGGTTACCTGCAAGGGGAAGAGTTTACTGTGATCACCGATCACCACAGCCTCTTGTAGTAACATAATTTCAAAGATCCCGCAGGCCGCTATGGGCGATGGAATACAATGCTGCAGCAATATTCCATCAAATTTGTGCATCGTTAAGGCGCGTCGCATCAAGTGCCGGGCGCACTTTCCTGTGTGCTCAGAAATAACATACAAGCCACCACCGTCGCTCCATCCGCACACACGGACGATAAATAGTATCAACGACATTTACTAGCTGTTCGCACCGGTCCGCACATATTGTCTGATTAGCGTATTGACAACGAGCTGCTATATGTGCACCGGCCGAGCCGGTTGATTGATTCTTTAGTACTGGATTTCGACGCTTGGGAGCTTGTATTAGCGCAAGGCGATCACGCTAAAGCGCTGTTTGAAGCGCACGACACGCCACAGGCGGGCCATCTTGGCGTCGAAAAACCTATGCGCGGCTCGCTACCTACTATTATTGGCCAAGCGTCTACTACGATACGTGTCGCTACGTACGCGCTTGCCAAGAGTGCCAAACGCACAAGGTGTCGTAGCAAGCACCAGATGGCTTGATGGGTGAGCGATACATTGATGGACCGTGAACGGTAGTTGCCGCGGACGTGATAGGGCCGAAACCACCATTAAAACGAGGGCACCGCTATGCCATCGTGTTCGAGGATCTCTTCACGCGCTACATCGAAATCCGCGCGTTACGAAAAGCCGATACGAAAAGTGTATTGCAAGCGTCCAACGATTTAATCATAAACCGACGGGGCTGTCCCAAGGTCCTGCTCACGGACAATGGGCCCGAATTCGCTAAAAAAATAGTAACCAAGCGGCTACAGCAGTACGGAGTGATGCAGTCCACCACTCCTCTGTATTATGCGCAGGCCAACCCTGTGAAACGCGTTAATCGGAATTTTCGTACGATGATCAACAGCTTTCTCAGCGAAGATCACCGTGAATAGGATCTGCCTCTTAATGAATTCACCTTTGCGTTCAACAGTATGGTGCATTCATCTACCAAATTCTCTCCAGGGTTCCTTAATTTTGGCCATAACCCGCACCTCTGCATGATTCTCCGGAAAAATCTCGAACATCCTGCTTCTGTACGTCTGCCCAATGCAGAACAATGTCTTGAACGCGTAAACCGCTTACCCACGGTACACGACTTAGTAAAGGGACACATCGAGCAGGCAACCGCGAAACAATCACCACACTACAACCATCGTCGGCGTGACGTCAAATATAAGGTAGGTGATTGAGTATACCACCACCAACACCACCTGTCCTCCGCCGGAAAAGGATTCGTGGCAAAGATGGCACCGCGATTCGTAGGGTTGGCAACCATTGTCCAGGTCGTCTCGACGGTAGTCTACTTGGTCAAAGATGCCACCTCGAATAGGCGCACCTAAATCCACGTAGGCGACTCGAAACGCTATGTACCGCCGCGCAACGCTAATCGCACGCTTCCTCTGTCCACAGCTATAGCGATTTCAAAAGGGCAGGAGCCGCAAGAGGGAGGACTACTAGACTGGTCTGCAGGCCTCGAGAAGGATTTGCCGCCACCTCCACAACCTGCACATGCTTCACCGCAGCTGGAGGACCTATATCTCCCGCTACTATTACCGCCGCCCTTCACTGAGACCATCAGCACCGTAGCGATCGCGGCTATGGGGCTTTTGCCGCCTCCTCAGCCCGTCGAGGACCTTGCCGCACGTCTGGTGGTAGTGGATGCAATCGTAGAAAAAATACAGGATATCGTATTGGAAAATCGTCAAGTGACGAAAGAGATTTAGTAAAAGCCCTAGGCATCTCGATTGGCAAAGTAAGCGATATTATGTCTGAAGTATTGGGTTTTAGAAAGATGTGTGCACAATGGGTGCCGCATTCGCTAACAATGGAACAAAAATACATTCGAATGCGACTTTCTCAGCAACATTTAGAGCGTTTTTGAAAGGATAAAGTGGATTTTGTGCTTTGGTTCATCACTATGGATGAGACTTGGGTCTATCACCATAATCCTGAATCAAAACAAGAGGCTAAAGAGTGGTGTCAACCTGGTTCTTCGGCTCCGAAACGAGTTCGTGTCCAGAAATCGGCCAAGAAGGTGTTAGAATCAGTTTCTTGGGTTGCGAAAGAAATTTTGTTTGTAGATTACTTGCAAACTGGTAAAAAAATAAATTCTGAATATTATTGTAACCTTTTAGACCAGATGAAAGAAAAACTTCGTGAAAAAAGACCCAGTTTGCAGAAGAAAAAAATCCTTTTCCATCAGGACAATGCACCGTGTCACAGGAGCATTTCGACAATGGCTAAAATCCACGAATTAAAGTTCAAATTGTTGGAGCATCCACCGTATTCGCCAGATTTGGCTCCTAGCGACTTCCATCTGTTTCTAGACCTAAAAAAATTCATGCGTGGAAAGCGTTTTTCATCAAATGATGAGATCATAACAGATGTAGAAGCGTATTTTGCAGCCCTTCCAGATTCTCACTTGAGGGATGGAATTCATAATTTGGAATCTCGTTGGAACAAGTGTATTAATGTTAAGGGAGACTATACTGAATAATAAAGTGTATTTCAAACCATAAAATTGTGTTTTGCTTATTGAAACGCAAGACTTATTAAACAGCCTGGTAAATAAAAAAACAATCTACTCGGTTACGTTGCAGTGGGTTGACACGTTAACACACAAAATGTCAATCGCTTAAATAGCACTCGTAAGACGCAATAGATTTACAGCATAGAGAACAAAAAGAGAGAAACGTAATCAAGGGGTGATCAATACTTAGACACTCACCGATTGAACCATAGTAACTCGCTACTTTCAATGGAAAAACAAAAAAGGCCGTAGATTGCTGGGTCGTCTGTATGTAGCGACGTGTAGACGATCAATCGTTTACTAATGGCGATTTTGTTGCAGCCAATTAAATTTTTATGAAGACGAAGAACGCGTTGTCGATGTCTTTCTTGTTCTTTCACTTGTTGGCTGGTGCTGTGAACATATTTTCCATCAGCGTATTGATTTCTCTTTGATCCGCGTAGTTTACTCTATCTCATTACTTCAAGGCGCGGCTTTTAAATCGGCTTATCTATTATATGCCGGTAAATGGCTCAGTCCGCCGTGTTCCTAGTATTTCTAGCTGCAAAATTATCGAAGAGAGAGAGAGGGAGAGTGCTTCAAAGTACCCGTTGGTTTTGCATGGTCACTTTTTTAGGATGGATTAACTAATTAATGTTAATTAACCAATCACAAGGTGGTTTTATCCCCGCCATGTATCCCTGCCACCCTCAAGGCCATCTTTTTATAAGAGACTTTGAGACTTGAAACCTGAAACAGTAAACTGCAATGTTCACCAATCTTTGTTTAAAAGTAGTCAACACGCGAGTCAACCCGAAAAAACATATTAATGTTTAAATCATTTGAAATAAATGCTTTATTTTTGAAAATATTTGATTGAACTGAAACCTATTTCAAATAAAAATGACCACTTTACTAATTCAATATGTATTTTTATTATTTTTTTCCTGCACTCATCTTAAAATTACAAGTGATTACTTTAAACAATTTTTCATTTGTCACCCTGTAGCTAGGTGCACGTACGCTGAGGTGCGTTCCAGCGCAAGGCTACACACGCAGCAGTCGAGCTGACTTTACAGCTCCGCGATAGATACGCTCTTACTCTAACACATGTGGGCGAAGATAATAGCATGCGATACGTAAGCAATAAGAACAATAAAAGAAAATTTTAATACAATTATTAGGATGCAGAAAAACGGTTATTATAAAAAGAAAAAAAATTACTTATTTCGAGAAAAGAGAAGAAAAAAAATTAGATTACTTTATTAATAGAATTAATTAGATTATCGATATGACCTCATTAAAATTATCAGATTGATTAGAAAGTTATTCACAAAAGAAATTTATTTTTAAAAAATAAAGACTTTTTTGTTCGGCTCCATAAATACGCGATTCTCAAAAAGAGAAATAGATAGACAGGTATATGTTTATTTGTACGATATATACAAAAGAATATAAAACAGATAATACATACAATTATGAATAAATTAAAAAGATATTGCACAAGTGATATCACAGTCAAGTCTTACTACTAATAAATACTAATATATAATACTGTGAGTCAGTCTCAATAATAGCAGTATCATAGCCATGTTTAAATACGATTAAACGAAAACTCAATACATTGTTTATCTTTTAGTCAATACGTAAAAGTAATAAAATACAGTGCATAAAATACATGAGTCAAACAGAAGTAAAATGAAATTTTTTAATTCTTATAAATACAGGTAGTCGTTACTCATTCATCCCTTAAATAAAATCACGCAATTAAAATCAGTGTATAAGGGGTAATACAAAAAATAAATTAACATATAATAAATAAATAAAAAAATAAGTAAGCAATTCAAAAAATACAAAAATAAATAATACATTTATCGAATGCGAGGAGGTGACTTTTAATTGCTTTCTTGAACCTGCTAAAATATGAAAGATTTCGAAATTCAGCAGGGAGGGAGTTCCACAAATGCGCATCTTAAACTTAAAACGAATGTTTACCAGTCTCAGTACGCATCAAGGGAACGACGAGTTCCTTTGCCGCATCTCTCAGTGCACCCCCGGGCACACACTTAAAGAAGAGATCCTCTTAGTAGTCCGATACATACATGCATACGATTTTTTACATTTGTACTACCATAAAATACTGTCTCCTTATACCAGTACGTAGCCAACCCAGAGAAAATCTGTGAGGAGAAACATGGTCTTCCTCCATAAGACTCTTCATTTATCGCATACATAAATTCTGTAGCGTTTGCAGTCTATTCCGTTGTTCTTGAGAAGCACCTAACATAACCACTGAACAATAGTCCATATGAGGGAAGAGCAGCGCCTCAGTAAGCCTCTTACGCAGTACTTGATATGTATACTTCCAGAAAAATCGAAGGCTATATATAACTCTATTAAATTTTTTAGTTATATAATTTGTGTGGTTTCCACGACAGCTTGGAGTCTAAAATCATCCCAATACTGGTAACAGTGTCTAAGAAGGGAATACAAACACCCTGTTCAAGATTAATACAGGCTTTTCCTTTATAAAAACCATTTACAAATTTTCGACAACCAAAGTAAATAGCCTTTGTCTTAGTAGGATTGAGTCTTAAGGGAAGGTTCACCTTTTTATTGACCAAAACAACAGTTTTTTTTGGAATTTTTTTTTTTCATAGAAGGAAATTAATAAACAACTCAAATTGTTTGCAACTTGTTTAATACAATAAAAAGTACAAAAAAAAATTTTTTTTATGACAAAATATAGTGTCGGTAATTAACGCTTTGACTACGGCAGACTTTGGCACGTACTAGCCGTACGGTACGGTACGAATTAACTCGCGACGTCTACTGGGTACGACGAAATTTTTCGTTAGACATGCATTTCTGAGGAGGTATATTAAAATATTCTAAATACTGAATTTAATTACATAAAACGAATATTACTTGAACAAACTTTAAGCTTTTTTTTAATATCAATGTTTAATAATAAAATTTAAGAATATAATAACGTATGATATATTTTAAAACACGGATGAACATATAATCCTACATTCCATTTTTTACATTCGTAATGTGTATCCTAATCACAGCCTCTCGTGGCTGTAAATCAAAATAAGTTAATTAGAATTGGTAATTCACCATTAGAGGTCTACATTACCATAAGACCAATTATAAAATTATAAAACAAGCAAAACGAGCGAAATTTGATTTGGACGCCAATCGGCGTCCACAGTACCGGCAAGCCAACATGTGTCGGACGCCATTAGACGTCAACAGTACCGGGAAACCAACATGTGTCGGGTGCCAATAGGCGTCAACAGTAGTCAAAGGGTTAATAGCACGCCCCGTAAAGTGACCATTTCCAAAAAAGGTGGCCCACTGTTGGCCACTCTAGCACCTGCAAAAATAAAAGAAGATTAAAAATCGAAAAAGTTTTATAAAATATATGAGTGTAGTCAGCATCTGACCTACAATCATCGGTAAAAATCAAAAATTAACAAAATAGCGGGCATTTAAATTTTTTTCATTATTGAGTTTTTTTTCACTCTTTAAAGTACTCTAAAATTAAAAATAATGCATATATCATCTTGATTGTAGTCCACTTTCCAATAAATAATTTAACAATTAAACAAAAAAAAGGCGATCCATCGAGTAGTTTTTTAGTAATCGTGGTCAACAGTTCAAAAAACGTGGTTTTGAGAAAAACGTGTTGAAAGATTTGATTAACGATTAATCTGTGTTAACGTCGGTCTCGTTTTTGTTCCATTGCTATAAAAAAAATATATATACGACCAAACGGTTTTGGGAATATATTCTACACTTAATTAACTACAAAAAAATGTAAAAAAAGAAAAATCGATTTTTTGGTTTAGAAAAAGGTAAACCTCCCCTTAATAAGGCGTCTGCAGCCTACTCTGACACTGATTTAGCTGCTCTCTAAAGCGCCCCCCTGCCCTCATCAAGACAGTCAAAAGAAACTTGAGGATAGATCTATATATCATCTGCATAAAGAATATGCTGAATGCTCCTCGCGTCGAGTACGTCGCATATGGAATTTATATACAGGGTGCGTACGGTATTTGAGGACAACTTGAGAGTAAAATTAATTAGCTTGTATTTTTAATAAAATTTAATGAAATTTTAGGAATTTTTTATACAACGTTAAATTAATATATGGCTATAAAGTTATTGAATAAAATCGCTATTAGCAGCAATAACCTCTTCGATCTGGGTCCGGAAACGATTACATGCCCGAATCAAATGCTCCTTGTTCATATTGACCATAACGGCGATAATAGCAGTCTTCAGCGAAGAAGGGGTGTTATGAGGACGCTTATTGGTCTCACGCTCAACTACGCCCCATACGTAATAATCCAAAGGATTAAAGACTGGGGAGCTAGGTGGCCATAGGTTCGGTGTTATGTGGTCATGAAAATTTTCGGCCATCCAATCTTGTGTCGCCATCGCTTTATGTGAAGGAGCAGAGTCTTGTTGAAAAATATATGGTCTGCCTCCGCTTACATTATATCCAGGGTTTTACTACCGTCTCCAAAACCTCGATGTATGCAGCAGAGTTTACTCGAAGTCCTTGAGTAAAAAAGTGTGGTGGCATAACATGTCCTTCGTTGCTGACAACACCTAAAACCATAACAGTGGCTGGAAATTTTGTGTGCATAACAACAGGAACCTCTGTAGGATTTAAACATAGCCATCTGTCATTTCTGCGATTAGTCTTTTGATCTTGGTCAAAATTTTTTTCGTCGGAAAAAAACCATAACATTTTGAGCGCCTCAGGGTGTTTGATTTTGTTTAAAAGACGTTTTGATCGGAGAACTCTCTGTTCCCGTGTTCGTTCTGACATGAACTGTCCTCGGCGCATCACGTAAGACTTATACCGAAGGTCTTCGTGGACAACTCTACGAATAAAGCGCTCAAAAACATGAAGCTCACTCGCAAGGACCCTCATGGATTTTGAAGGGTCCTCGTCTATGATTGCTTGCACTTGCTCTAAAAATTCTGCAGATCGGACAGTGTCAGAACGTTGTTCGTGCTTTTTACGTTTTGCAACCGATTCTGTATCGCCTCCTGATGCTTCCAATTCACGGCGAACCTTATGCACGAATGAACAGGCGCAATTAAGAAAATTAGAGATCTCCAAATCTGTATGGTTTGCACATATAGCGACGATGACAGCATGTCTCTTCATTTCTTGAGTGATGTTGTAATCCGCCATTTCTTATCTGAAAAGGAAAAAAAATAGAAAAAAAATTCGCGAAGTTATAGTCACATTTATGCATGTCCTCAAATACCGTACGCACCCTGTACAAACAGAACATTAGAGGTCCCAGAACAGAGCCCTGTGGCACGCCAAGATTAAAACTCAGCTAACCAGAGTTTCCGGTTGAGGATATTATAATTGATTGTACTCTATCAAAAAAGTAAGAATTAATCCATTTGAGAGTTGTCCTTGAAACTCCCATTGAGCCTAATTTTAATAGTAATCGTGCAAACCGTATAGTGTCAAAAGCTCTACTAAAATTGAATTGAAGTAGTAGCGTCACCATTTTTTTGTCTATACCACGTCTAATGTTTTATGCAAGTCTAAGCAAGGCTGTTTGCATTGGATAATACGGCCTGAAACCAGAATAATAGGTATCTAGAGTGCGAGAGACCGTTAAATGCTCCTGCAAATGATAATAAGCAAGCTTTTCCAGTACCTTTGAAAAAAAGCACAATACCGCTTTTGGCCGGAAATCCGATGCTGACAAAGGAGCTTTACATTTCTTTAATGATATAATATGCGCCTTCTTCCAGCACTAAAAACACCACTTAACACATTGTTGTCGGGATACGTAAAAACACGTTTTTCGCAAACTGTGAGTAAAGCGCGGGCCACGTTTGTAATAACGATGAAGAATACATTCTTAGACAAGAAAATAAAAGTTTAATAAAGAAATTCAAAGCCTTTTTAAATTTATAGTGATTTCTTTGTAACAATAAGATTTACGCACATTTTTCAATAAATTTTCCGCTCCAGCCATGATGCTCCAGTACAAAACGCTTGACTACAATGTGTTAAGAAAGAGTGATTGTACAACGGTTTTAGGAGAGAACTAGTTTAAAATAAAGGAAAGATTGTTAATTAAATGAACTTACGCAACAGTATATGAAAATGTGATGCACCCCAAATGCATTACCAACGCTACCTTCAGACAGCGACGATGTGGGTCCAAGAAGAGGATGAAGATGGAGATAACGTCAAACAACCACGAGGAGGGTATGGTCGCTCGCCTTGTGAAGGCAGAGCACCATGCGCCGCCACGTAGCATTCCCACGCCTTCTCGTACTGCACCCGCGAACGTCGCTCTTTCTCCGCACCCTGGGTGCCGAAGTGGGAGAGGCCACAAAGAGGCCAACTACGTAATGCGGCATCAAAGAAAGAGTAGTGTAACTGTGTAAAGTGGGGTGCACGACGGAAAGAAGTAAAAGAAGAAAGAGAGACATGAGGCGTCCTTGAGGCGCATACACGCTCACGCCAACTAATCGAGAGCCTATATATTGCGCTAAGAATATACGAGGCTACAGCGCTATGACCATGCAAAACCAACGGGTACTTTGAAGCGCTCTCTCTCTCTCTTTGATAATTTTGGAGCTGGAAATACTAGGAACACGGCGGACTAAGCCGTTTACCGGCATATAATAGATAAGCCGATTTAAAAGCCGCGCCTTGCAGTAATGAGATAGAGTAAACTACGTGGATCGAAGAGAAATCAATACGCTGATGGAAAATATGTTCACAGCACCAGCCAACAAGTGGAAGAACAAGAAATACATCGACACCGCGTTTTTCGTCTTCATAAAAATTTGAGCAGCCGCAACAAAATCGCCCTTACTAAACGATTGATCGTCTACACGTCGCTACATACAGACCACCCAGCAAGCTACGGACTTTTTTGTTTTTCCATTGAGAGTAGCGAGTCACTATGGTTTAATCGGTGAGTGTCTAAGTATTGATCACCCCTTGATCACGTTTCTCTCTTTTTGCTCTCTATGCTGTAAATCTATCGCGTCTCACGAGTGCCACTTAAGCGATCGACATTTTGTGTGTTAACGCGTCAACCCACTGCAACATAACCAAGTAGATTGTTTTTTTATTTACCAGGCAGTTTAATAAGTTTTGTGGTTCGATAAGAAAAACACAATTCTATGGTTTGAAATACACTTTATTATTCAGTATAGTCTCCCCGAACATCAATACACTTGTTCCAACAAGATTCCAATTTATGAATTTCATCCCTCAAGTGAGAATCTGGAAGGGCTGCAAAATACGCTTCCACATCTGCTATGATCTCATCATTTGATGAAAAACGCTTTCCACGCATGAATTTTTTTAGGTCTAGAAACAAATGAAAGTCGCTAGGAGCCAAATCTGGTGAATACGGTGGATGCTCCAACAACTCGAACTTTAATTCATGGATTTTAGCCATTGTCGAAATGCTCCTGTTACACGGTGCATTGTCCTGATGGAAAAGGATTTTCTTCTTCTGCAAACTGAGTCTTTTTTTACGAATTTTTTCCTTTATCTGGTCTAAAAGGTTACAATAATATTCAGAATTTACTTTTTTACCAGTTGGCAAGTAATCTACAAACAAAATTCCTTTCGCAACCCAAGAAACTGATGCTAACACCTTCTGGGCCGATTTCTGGACACGAACTCGTTTCGGAGCCGAAGAACCAGGTTCACACCACTCATTAGCCTCTTGTTTTGATTCAGGATTATGATGATAGACCTAAGTCTCATCCATAGTGATGAATCAACGCACAAAATCCACTTTATCCTTTCGAAAACGCTCTAAATGTTGCTGAGATAGTCGCATTCGAATGTGTTTTTGTTCTATTGCTTTTTATACATTTTCAACCTTCTTTCCGTTGAGAGATAGCATATAATATCTTTACCATCGAGATTATAATGCTAATCATAAATGTTCAGCTTTTTAAATGTTATGTCAATTTATAAATGTTAATTATAAATGTTTAATGTTAAGCGCTGAAATACTGTATTATTGCCATACTATTTTATTACAGTTTATATTATTGTTTATATTACTGTTAAATTTACTTTCTATATTACTGTTTATATTGTTGTTAAATTTACTTTTCATTATATAATTAGTTAATTATGTTTATTAACTGTTAATTTCTTGTATTTTATTGGCACAATAAAAATTATATCTATCTATCTATCTATATATCAATCTCTCTGTGTGCATATTATGCAATAATAATATTTAAACTATATTAATTATTATTGCAATGAATTTTAAACATTAGATCACAACTGTTAGATAAAATTTAACTAGTGATTATTACTAATATAATACTCTTCTTGTATTAATTGTATATTCAATGTTTAATTAAAGTTTTAGGCCACTCTAGGATTTTCAAAAAATCGTGTTTTTTTTTTTTGTTTTAAACGATTCCTTAGAACCTCAAATGATAATTAAGCAAATAAAACCTTGAATGATATTAAAAGATCAATACCGGAAAATATCTCTAAGTACTTATTTTTCAAAGTATAGTGCAAGGCTGGCAGGTAGGCAAGGAGCCTCTAATGACTGGAACGAATAGTGCTCATGGCAAAAGGCTAAAGCTACAAATAATTTAGCTGAGTATAAACATAAGCCAGCTCTTCCAATTGAAGTTTATAAAGCTATCAAGTCAGTCTATGAAGAATTGACCAAAGACGATGCATCGGTGGTTACAGTCAAAACTGTAATGAAAGTTTTAATTTAACTGTGTGGGTATTGGTTCCTAAATCCACTTTCATTGGTAAAACTGTGTTGGATATAGCTGTGGATATTGCAGTTTGCATGTATAATGACGGCTTTACTTTAATTTCGCACATAATAAAAGCGATGGATTTGAAGCTGCAAAAGAGTCCAAGAACGCATTAAAATCCAATAGAAAAGAAATAGAAAAGCAGGACACTAATCTAGAAGGCCAATTATATAAAGCAGGCATTATTTGCATCCTACAGTGTTCACACTAACAATAAGTACGGTGTTTGCAGCTTTTCCATTTACAGCTTCTATTCACTCTTGGCTCGAATGTAACAAACCGGTGTTCGCCTTAAAGATCGTGCAAAAATTTTCTGCGGCAAGACAAGGTTTAGCACGGGATCCAAATACGCTTTCGCTTTTGTACGCATACGTAAACTTACTTTCCGCTAACGTTTTGATGCACATATATGTAGCAATACACGTGCATGTATTATCAAGTTTTTTGCGCTTAATTGCCTAGGAATTTAACAAAACATTACATGTAAAAAACAAGCGATCATCTACAGTTTCGACTCTGGCGACAACTCATTACGAATAATATATAACATTATACGAATATACTCTCGCATCCGATTTTTAAAATGGGATATCCAGTATATCTAAAATATAAATTTCATGCTCTTTTAGAATCTTGTATTCAAAACGAGGCTTTTTATACAAAATATACAGGGTGGACCGTTTTAATCTATCGGTTGAAATAACTTTAAAGGGAGTTGGTTACATCGTGATAGATGGCGCTGTAATCGGCAGTTTTTATCTATCGATGTGAATATCTCAACAACTACGCATATGAAAAAGTAGAAAAGGAAAATTTGTTAATCTGGATAGGGGTCATGCAATGACACCACAATCGACCCCCTTCTCTAAACCCCTGTATGGAGCGGTTTCAACTTAAAAATCTGAAATCGGTATCCCAATTTTATATTACAGATTCTGATTCTGCGTCGAAAAATATGGAAATTTTGTTTGGAACATTTTTTATATTCGTGACAGATATCGCTTTAATCGAAAAAATTAAAAATGCGTACAAAAATCGTTACCAAATTAGAATTTCTCAAGAAATACTCATCGTGCTCTGCAAATTAGAATTCTGTGGATTAATACGTTAAAAAAAATCTGTTTTGATGAAAACGTTTATTCTACTTTTAGCGTTACCTGGGGACAACGACGTGGGCGAAGTAGAAATATGTCCCAATGGGGTGCTTTTTTAATGTGAGTCCCCTTGCCTGTCACAATTCGGCCTTTAGAACTAGGCTACTAAAGCTGCAATGCTAAATTTTCCAATGCTTAAATTCATTGCAATAGGCCCGATCTGTGCAGCCGACGCTCTTAGAGAAAATGAAATCCATTATTGCTGCCAACACATCACGTGTACATGCGCCATTGAGCGTATATGTACGAAAAAGTTGACTGCTCTATAGGTTGCGATATCCCGCACAGTAGCGTTTCGTCGCCCAGGTCGACCTTATCCTCCAGGGATCAAACCTGAAGATCAAGGTCATCTCTATTTAAACTTGAAATGGTTTCTCAAGGTAAATCGAAAATGACTTGCCAAGCCATTCTACGGTTAAATCTAGGATGACCTTGAAATGACCTTGATGGTCCGCTTCAAGGTCAAATGGAAAGACCTTTAGATGACCTTCAAGATTAATCCCTGGGCATTGGAAACTATGAAGTTGTTGACCAAGACGACAAAAACTTTCGATGCACATAAGGTAGACATCGAGGTCGTGAAGACATTCAGGACGACGAACATCCAGGTCTTTCGAATACCGTGGTTACTCAAAGTTACATTGAAAAAGTGCGTGAATTTATAAAAAATGAGCCAAAATCTTCATTGCGATACATGGAAATGGAATTGAATATGTCCAAAACTTTAATTCATCGCATTTTGACCGATCATTTAAATCTACGGAAGATGTGTGCATGCTTTGTTCCACACAAATTGACCGACTACGAAAAATTGCTCCGAATTCAACATTGTAAGGATTTGATTAAAGAGTCAAAAAAGGACCCAAACTTGAAATATTTAATTGTGACTGGTGACGAGACATGGTGTTTTCAATATGATCCCGAAACCAAGCGTCGAAGTGCTGAATGGAAGCACCCAACCGAGCCCAATCCGAAAAAAGTCGTCTTAAAAAGTTAAAAGTAAAGACAATGTTGATTTGTTTCTACGATTCGGAGGGTATTATTTATCGTGAATTCGTTCCACCTGGTAAAACGATTACTGCTGTGTTTTATCTTGGTGTTATGAAGCGTTTGCTCAGCCGTATTCGTCGTGTGCGGCCACAATACCGTGAAAAAGGGAGCTGGCGTTTGTTGCATGATATTGCCCCGTCTCATCAATCGAACTTGATCACGGGATTTTTGATCAAAAATTCCATTTTAACCATCAACCATTAACCGTACTCGCCGGATCTGGCTCCGTGCGACTTCTACTTGTTCTCCAAATTGCACTTGCCTATGAAAGAGAAACGTTATGCCGACGTAGAGGCCATCCAAAGAGCGACGACCGCCATATTAAAGTCAATGGGTAAAAATGATCTCAAAAACTCATTCGATATGTTAATTGATCGTGCAAAACGTTGTATTGATGCAGAAGAAGACTTTTTTGAATAAAATAAATGAGATTTGCCGGAACATTGAGTTTTTGTCTTTATTTTGAAAAAGTTCCGTTTTTCATGGGACACACTGTGTACTATAGACAGTTGCCACTCGTTTTTCGGCAGAGTCTGGATTACAATTACGCTAAAGGTAGAATAAACGTATTTATCAAAACAGATTTTTTTCAAACATATTTATTCACAGAATTCTAATTTGCAGAACACGATGTGTATTCCTCGAGAAATTCGAATTCAGTAACGATTTTTGTACGCATCTTTAATTTTGTCGATTACAGCGACATCTGTCACGAATCTAAAAAATGTTCCAAACAAAATTTCCATATTTCTCGATGCAGAATCAGAATCTGCAATATAAAATTGGGGTACCCATTTCAGATTTTTAAGTTGAAACTGCTCCATACGGAGGGTTAGAGAAGGGGAGGGGGGTCGATTGTGGTGTTAGTGCATGTCCCCTATCCAGATTAACAAATTTTCCTTTTCTACCTTTTCATATGCGTAGTTGAGATATTCGCATCGATAGATTAAAACTGCTGATTACAGCGCCACCTGTCACGCATCGATAAAAATGTTTAGGCAAAACTTTCATATTTTTTGATGCAGAAACAGTATACGTAATGAAAAATTGGGATAGTTAATTAAAATTTGCAATTTGATCATCAAATAACCTTCAAATTTGAGCTCAAGGTTAACGCCAAGGTCAGCGTTGGACGACCCTTTTCAACTTCTACAACTTTTGTAAAAACATTTTTTGATATAACCATCTCCCTTTGAAGTTATTTCGACTGGTAGATTAAAACGGACCACCCTGTATAAGAAAACTTTAAATTACATAAAAAGTAAAGGTGTGAGTAAAAGTTAGTATCACCCGCAACTACCACTGCTAGCAACTCTTACAAATCTCAGTAAATATGTTTACATACAGTGATTCAGAAGTATTTATGGTAGTTAAAATTTATGCTAAACATTAATAAAATTGAATTGTTAATATCCTACAATTTTTTCAATACTTACGTCATCAGCACTATTTAATAATTTACGCCGATGAAAGCGTGGGCTACCGAGAAAAGAATTTTTTATTGTATTTAATCTTGATCTCCAGTGATGTACACCGGAACTGGTAGCAGTATGTGGAGATGTAACTGGCCGAGCATCTGCATTCATAACTTGAAACGTAAAAAATATTATTCAGAAATTATAAACATTTTGTATCAAAAAATATAAATATATTATCCTTTATATTTATGAAAATTGTTATATAAATACGAGAATGCATGTTATGAGAATCGTAATATAAGGTGCAAGTCTTGCAAAATGAGAAACTTCTTATTAGAAACAAGTTTACTATGTTTATTGCATGAGATTTAGACATCAATCCAAGCTCAAAAAAAAACTTATTTTTTAACCGCAACATAATAATTTTTTGAACGGCATAAAAATTGATGATATACGAGTATAATTGAAAAAACTAACAAAAAAAGTTATTCGTTTTTTTTTATAGATTATAAATCTACAATAAAAAATGGAATTTTGTTAAGAAAATCAAAAGTTGCTTTATGTAAACTCCATAAAAAGCCACATAATATTTAAATACCATTAAATTTCTTTTAAGAATGCTATAGCAATACAACCTGCATTTAATATATTTTTCACATTCGTGCTTAGTGTTACTGATCTAAAAATAAAGTATAAATTCTGTTAATAAATAATAAAATGCTCATTGAAAGAAATAACGTGGACTATAAGTGTGGATTAGAATTGTGGAAAATAGTATTGTTTTATCATTCTTCTTATCAAGCTGCAGTGACTTATATCAATTTATAACAAATTTATAATAAAGTAAATTGAAATCGATTGAAAACAAAATCAATATATAACATAAAGATAGAATACTCTTTCTTACGCGATAATAATACTTAGCTTTTGACATATTTGTTCAAAAAATTAATATATATTAAAATTTTTGGATTTTATATTAGGTGTAGTAAAAAGTAATTCATTATTTTGCCAATAGATGGCTTTAGTAGTCTGTATCTCCTGTTGTAAAAGAGCGATCGAGTTACACTAGATGGCGTTAAAAAGATATGATTTCGTACTAAAAAAGCTTCTGATACAGTTTTGTGATTGCTTGACTCAGTATTTTTTAGCACGCGTCAAAGATGGACACCAACAAAGAGAAATACGCCATATTTTACAGGTTTTCTTCGATAAAGGCGAAAACGCAAGCCAGGCAGCTGAAAATGTGAATAGTGTTTATGGTCTTGATACTGTAACAGCCAATCATGCGCAATTTTGGTTTCGTTGATTCCGTTCCGGTAATTTTGACGTCAAAGATGCACCACGCTCTGGAAGGCCAATTGTCGTAATTGTCGATAAAATAATGGATATCGTCGAGTCCGACCGTCACGTAAGCACTGTTTCGATTGCCCAGGAGCTAAACATTGCACAAAAAACCGTTTGGAACCACTTAAATAAGGCTGGATACAAAAAGAAGTTTGATGTATGGGTGCTACACAAGTTATCGCAAAGAAACCTCATGGACCGAATTTCCATCTGCAAATCGCTGCTGAATCGCAACAATATCGATCCATTTCTGAAGCGGATAGTTACTGGCAATGAAAAGTGGGTCACTTACGACAACGTCAAGCGACAACGGTCGTGGTCAAATCGCGGTGAGCCGGCGCAAACGGTGGCCAAGCCAGGATTGACAGTCAGCAAGATTTTGCTGTGTGTTTGGTGGGACTGGCAGGGAATCATCTACTATGAGCTGCTTCCCTACGGCCGAACTCTTAATTCGGACTTGTACTGTCAACAATTGGACCGTCTAAAAAAAGCAATCGCCCAGAAGCGGCTAGCTTTGGCCAATAGGAGAGTAATTGTGTTCCATCAGGACAACGCCAGGCCGCATACATCGATAGTGACTCGCCAGAAGCTCCGGGAGCTTGGTTGGGAAGTTCTTATGCATTCACCTTATAATCCAGACCTGGCACCAAGTGATTATCACCTGTTCCTGTCTATGACGAATGATTTCGCAGGTGAAAAATTCGCCTCAAGAGAAGATTGTGAAAATCGACTGTCCCAGTTTTTTGACAATAAGGACAAGGGTTTCTACGAGAGAGGCATTATGAAATTACCTCCAAAATGGTAACAAGTTATCGAACAAAACGTTGCATATTTGACCTAAATCGTATCATTCTACAAGGGTAGTCCCAAAAGTACCCGACCTGACTTATGAATACAGGTAGTTTGAAAAAACAATTACTGCGATTGACAATACCACTTTTAAACAACTTAATGTGAAAAATTTATAACGGTACGTTTATTATTATTTCTTTTACCTACATCCAAAGTGAACGCTCTCAGTGAATTTGTAAATATGGAAAAAATCGGGCATCGTTATGTGATACAATACTTTCATTTGAAAGGTCTAAGTCTAACCGATATCAAAGCCGAGTTGGATTCTACTCTGGCGAAGTCTGCTCCTTTGTTTACAACGGTCAAATATTGGGTAGCTGAGTTTAAGCGGGGTCGTACGAGCTGTTAAGATGTACACCACAGTGGTCGACCATGTGAGGTCACTACGTCAGAAAATGTGAAGAAAATCCACAAAATAGTATTGGATGACCGTCGACTTAAAGTGCGCGAGATAGCAGACATGGCAGGCATTTCAAAAAGTGCTGTGCATCGAATTTTGACCGAAAATTTGGACATGAGAAAGCTGTGCGCAAGATGGGTGCCGCGTTTGCGAAAACAATCAACGGCGCATATTATGCAGCCTTATTGCAGCGTTTGAGTGATAAAATCAAGAAAAAACGGCCCCATGTAACATAAAAAGAAGTATTGTTTCATCACGACAACGCACCAGTCCACACGTGCGTCATTGCGATGGCTAAAATCAATGAGTTGAAGTTCGAATTGCTTCCTCACGCACCCTATTCGCCAGATCTGGCTCCCTTAGATTATTTTCTTTTTCCGAATTTAAAAAAATGGCTCGGCGGCAAAAGATTTGCCAACAATGAAGAGGTAGAGTCTGCGGTTAATAGGTATTTTGAGAAGCTTGACGGTTCCTACTATAAAGTGGGTATCGAAGTTATTGAACAGTGTTGGGAAAAGTGTATCGAACTGGAAGGAGAATATGTTGAAAAATAAAAAACATTTTCGCAACTTTTTTACTGTTTTCTCTGTCGGGTCGGGTACTTTTGGGACTGCCCTCGTATCTATGCTAAATAAAACCTTCAATTTAATGCAAAAATAATGGATTTCTTTTTACTACACATAATATAAATAAAATTTGATGCTTACTAATTTCTCACTAATAATGATGTAACGTCGGGTTGACGTTGTAACCGCGTTTTTAAATTAACGCGCGCTGCACATCGCCTTTTCGAGCCTAAGTAGCAAAACTTATGGGCTCGGGACGGCAAAGGAAGTAGTACCGTGAGAGTTTTAGGATAAAAATGAAAATGCAGGTCTGAACAACCGTATAGGCCGACGTTGGCCTATATGTTATCCTGGAGAAGGACCTACTAAACGATTTAAGGAGTTAGCCGATCTTGGCTAATGCTATCCCTTCGGAAAAAATAGAAAGAAAGATACAAATATTTTAATAGACTCACTCTTTATTGTTGTATTGTAGGCGTGCGGAAAAAAAACAAGAAAAATCCTTTCTCTCTCTCTCTTTCTCTTCCTTCTACTTGGCGGAGAACTGGATAAGTCCTGGTTGACCGAATCGACGGAGAAAGTCTAGTTCGAATGATAAAACGCGTAAAGGTAATTTGAATGTGAAAATAATACCTTATCTCCAATTAAAGAGAAATAAAAACCAAAAAAAATCAACAAGTAAGATTTAAAGTGCAAAAAAAATAAAACTTGAAGAATTGTATCGTGAAAGATTATGACAAAAAACTTGAGTTTGGTGGCGCGAAAGAAATCTTGAATCTGTCTCCGCGGGTTGATCCTCGCCTTTTTATGCACTTGTGCAGTGACTTCTCTGGGCCAATCCGATTGCTTGAAATTAGCGCGGGATGGACGCTACTGCTCTATCTTGAAGGTGTTACGATTGAATGGGAGAGCGAGAATTAGAGACAGAGAGAATGATTCTTTTTGCATAATTTTTATACATTTTCTTTATCTATTATTTATTGGCGAAACACATTTAATTAAATTACATGAGCGTATTTTATTTAAAATTTAATGCGTATTACAAAAAAGAACAAAGCTTTTGTTGCATTTTTACGCATTAAATGTATACGGGTTACTAAAATAAAAAATAATTATTTAAATTAATGAGAAATTGTTGTTACCCAGGGCACGTGTGGTATCCATGGGTCAGTAAAATGATAATAAGATATAATTCATGACTATTGAACGGTAGAAAAGAGAAATAATTGGGAAAAAAAGTAATTTAAATAATTATTCTTTATAAGTTACAATTTTGTTTAATTTGTAGGTAGTTGTTTCGGACTGTCGGATAAATAATTATTTGTTCGATGTTATTTTTTTGCTATAATTACTTCGTTTAAAACAAATGATTATTGCGCTTTAAAATAATTATTGTGGGTTGGAATTAAAATATCGCAAAACGTAATTAATAGTGTATTAATGATTTATGCCATGCCTCTTATAAGGTCTTGTTCATAAAAATGATAAAAAGGAATAAAATAGAAAAATTAGTAGAAAAATAGTTATAGTAAATCAAAATATTTGATGATATAATTTGTCCTCGCGCGGAAGGATAGAATTAAAGTTATAAAAAAAAATGTGTAAAAATATATTTGCGTTAATCATTAATATAGCATTACAGAAATAATGAGTATAAAATTACAAGGCGAAATTCATATAGAGAAATTAATGAAAAATATAGGCGCAGCGTTATTATCAATAATCTATGTATAATTCCAAGCTTGCTGATATTATTTAAATTAATTATTAAATTTGTGCAACGGAAAATTTTTAGGAAGAACGTACTTGTAAAAAGGAATTCAGCGCTTTGCGTGTGAACGGAAATAATATGTTTCCGCGACCTCTCTGATTGCAGCGGAGGCGCTCTTTCTCCTATTGCTTAGAAAAGATGATTCGGGAATAAAATAATATAATAATTAAAACATTTATGCTTAAGATAAGAATTTATGATTATCTTTATTAATAAATTTATATAAAAAAAAGAAAAAGACATGGTCATGCCGTTGGTATTATTTTTATTTATATTTTGTTTATATTACGTGATTCCTGTATATATATATATAAAAAAATATAATAAGGAAATTATAAACAATGCGTTATAACTTAATCTGAATTGGGTTTTAACGATTGTAGCAAATTTCTTCTATTTAGATGATTTATGGGCTTTACTTGAAAATCGCAAGCTCTTGGTCTAAGCTTAGGCTAGGTTCATAACAGTTCGGGTCGGAAGAGAGTGCGTCATGAAGATTGTGGGAAGGGGCTTTATCGTGGTGGAGCGCTTGGGTGTTGATCGAGGCGGTAGGTCGATATGTCTTTTTTTTTTTACTGTGGGCCGGAAAGGCAGGAAGCTGACTTATCGGCGGACACAAAAAGAAAAAAAAACGGAGGTCGTATACCGACGTTACAATAAATACCGTCACTCGCTAATGCTCGCTTAGATCATAATGAAAATAATGAAAAATAAATATAATTAATATAAACAAGAACATGCAGAGAAACAAAAAAGTATAAAAATGATTATAATGCATAAATAATATAAAATACGAATTAAATAATATAGAATATCTTTTATTATATTGTTTTCCAAATAGTCTGTTTTGGGCGTAAAGTCCCGTATATAAAAAGTGATTCATTATGAGGTTTGATTATCAGTAGGCTTTTTTTTACAGATCACGCGTGACTCCCGTCAAACTGTAATGTAATTTTTATTCAGTATTGTTTGACAAATCATCATGGAAAGACTTACACCGCAACAACGTATCTAAATTGTTCAGCTGTATTACGAAAATCAGCGTTCTGTAAGAAATATTTTTCGTGCTCTTAGAGCAACTTATGGTGTGCATCGTCGACCTACCGAAACCACTATAGCCAATACCATCCGCAAATTTGAAACCCAGCATACATTATTGGATGATACTCGACCGATTAGACCTCATCGAGCACGTAGTGAAGAGAATATAGCGGCTGTAGCTGAGAGTGTGGCTGAAGACCATGACGAATCGATTCGGCGTCGTTCTCAACAGTTTGGTTTGTCGCACGCAACAATTTGGCGTGTTTTATGTAAAGATCTTGGTTTTAAGGCATACAAATTTTAAATTGTGCAAGAATTGAAGCCGGGCGACTTAGGTTTGCGTCGTGTTTTTGGTGAATGGGCTTTGAATCAACTCAATGAAAATCCGCTGTTTTATCGCAAAATTTTGTTCAGTGATGAGGCGCATTTTTGGCTCAATGGATACGTCAATGAGCAGAATTGCCGTCTTTGGGCTGATAAAGAACCTGAAGAGCTTTAACAGCTACCACTAAAGCCACATAAATGCACAGTTTGGTGTGGTTTATGAGCCAGTGAAATCATCGGTCCATATTTCTTTCAAAATGAGTCTGGTCAGAACGTAACCGTCAATGGCGACCGCTATCGCGCCATGATAGCGGATTTTTTGCTACCTGAAATTGAAGCCCGTGGTATCGGTGAACTTTGGTTACAACAAGACAGTGCTACTTTGCATACAGCGAGAGAAACAATGGACTGATTGAGAAATCATCTTAGTGAGAATCTGATTTCACATTTTGGACCAGTAAATTGACCGCCTAGATCGTGTGATATCACACCTTTGGATTATTTTATTTGGGGTTACACGAAGTCTCTGGTCTTCAGGGATAAGCCAGCTTCAATCGACGCTTCACAAAGCAGCATGACTTGTGTCATTCGCGAGATACCGGTCGCTATGCTGGAACGCGTCGGCCATCGGCGTAGTCACGGTCAACATTTAAATAAGATAATCTCTAACACGTTCGCGACGGGGCCTGAATTCACCAGCCGCACCGTGGGGCGGTGCTGTTTTTCGTACTCGATGGGACAATTCTGTATGTACCATCGGCTGCTCATCCTGTCTCATGGGACAGACAAGAATGTACCACCAGTGGTACAAACTGTCGCGAACGTGTTAAAAATTAAATGTCATAGATTGTTCTGTCGACTCACAATAAAATTTTTACTATAGAATTTAACTTTATGCCTTTTATTTAAGATTAAATACCAAACCTCATAATGAATCACCCTATATATATACATAAATATATTACTATCTATATCAGTAATATTATGCTTTTAATCATTATAAGTACTAAGAATCTTATATATTTATTTATTACTTTTGAAAGTTGTAGCATGGTGATGTCATTTAAGGTTGAATCAATGAGTTAGGCACACACTAATAAAGTTAATAATTGTTCCTTCATTTATATATTACACACAAAGTGCAAATCGCGATACAAAATTAAATTAATTGAAAGTTATCATAAACGTTCGCTCTCTGGAAGCTATATAAGCCGACTGGACTCAAGCGCTTCGCGCGCCCAAAAAAAGACAAAAGGGAAGGAAGAGTGAAAGTGCAGCCCGTCATATCTTCAACAATTACATTTACAATTAAATAATTATATCAAACTTATTAAAGCTCTATGTTTTTTAGGATTTTATATATTTATGTTTTACGTAATTAAATATAGCATGTTATAATTAATGACTATCCATGTTATTAATTTCTTTTGATGCATTAAAAATATATTTTAAAACATCCTTATGCTTATTCAATTAGTATATTTTTACTTTGGAACGCGACACCTTGACAGCTTCTGACAATTTTTAGCCTGGATTTGTATTCCATAGTTAGAGTGAGCCAGTGAAACATTTTTTATTTTTATTAAGTTTTTTATAATATATTTAATTGATTTATGGTAATAAGGAATACAAAGAGAAAAACTAAAGTAAGAAATTGCTGATCTTCTACAAAATGGCTCTATCGTATTCTAGACAGGTATAGAAAGAGACGAGCCTCTGAAAGGTGGCTTAATCGTCTTTTTGGAGATAGAAGAGTGTGTAAATGGCAATTATAAAAAGAAGAAACGAGTTGTGCACTCAAGAAGGGAAGAGAAATGCAATATAAATACAGTTGAAAATAACCAGCTGGAATACCAGATTCACCTTGCAATATTTTTAAACAAACTCTAGCTATGCATCTAACTGCAATATACTCAGCTAGATCTATCTAGATAGCCCTATAAAAATTGACCAATGATAAAAATAGATAAAAATATTTATGAAAAATAGTTCAAAAATACTTAAGTTACATCTAAGAGATGTGTTCAAGAAGTAAGGTGAATTTTTAAATTGCGTGAGTAACGTACACTCGATTACCAATTTTTGTTGTTGTTGGGTTGGTACACATGAATACAAGGGTAGTCCCAAAAGTACCCGACCTGACTTATGAATACAGGTAGTTTTAAAAAAACAATTACTGCGATTGACAATACCACCTTTCAACAACTTAATGTAACAAATTCATAACGGTACGTTAATTATTATTTTTCTTACAGACATCCAAAATGAACGCTCTCAGTGAATTTGTAAATATGGAAAAAATCGGGCATCGTTATGTAATACAATACTAAGTCTAACCGATATCAAAGCCGAGTTGGATTCTACTGTGGGGAAGTCTACTCCTTCGTTTACAACGGTCAAATATTGGGTAGCTGAGTTTAAGCGAGGTCGTACGAGCTGCCAAGATGAACACCGCAGTGGTCGACCAAGTGAGGTGACTACGTCAGAAAATGTGAAGAAAATCCATAAATTGGTATCGGATGACCATCGACTAAAAGTGCGCGAGATAGCAGACATGGCAGGCATTTCAAAAAGTGCTGTGCATCGAATTTTGACCGAAAATTTAGACATGAGAAAGCTGTGCGCAAGATGGGTGCCACGTTTGCTCACAATGGAGCACAAACAGCAATGTGAGGATGTTTCCATCGAGTGTTTGACAATGTTTCGCAGCAACAAAAGCCAAGTTTTCGCGTCGATTCATAACCATGGATGAAACATGGGTCCATCATTTTACACCTGCGACCAAGGAGCAGTCAAAGCAGTGGACTAAAAAGGGAGAACCGGCTCCAAAGAAAGCAAAGGCAGTTCAGTCAGCTGGCAAGGTCATGGCATCCGTTTTCTGGGATGCGCGCGGAATAATATTTATTGATTATCTCGGAAAAGAAAAAACAATCAACGGCGCATATTATGCAGCCTTATTGCAGCATTTAAGTGATGAAATCAAGAAAAAAACGGCCCCACCTAACGAAAAAAAAGTGTTGTTTCATCACGACAACGGACCAGTCCACATGTGCGTCATTGCAATGGCTAAAATCAATGAGTTGAAGTTCGAATTGCTTCCTCACGCACCCTCTTCGCCAGATCTGGCTCCCTCGGATTATTTTCTTTTTCCAAATTTGAAAAAATGGCTCGGCGGCAAAAGATTCGCCAACAATGAAGAGGTAGAGTCTGCGGTTAGTAGGTATTTTGAGGAGTTTGACGGTTCCTACTATAAAGCGGGTATCGAAGCTATTGAACATCGTTGGAAAAAGTGTATAGAACTGAAAGGAGAATATGTTGAAAAATAAAAAACATTTTCGCAATTTTTTTACTGTTTTCTTTGTCGGGTCGGGTGCTTTTGGAACTGCCCTCGTATATTCATAGCTTCAAGTATATAGCATACTTAGTTCGCTTCTGACATATAGAAAGGTTAAATGTTTTAATGTACTCGGCGATTTTATATGATTATAAAAAATGTAGTAGGATTATATTATTATAAAAAATGAACAATAGCATACGGTGAGCCGGCTCTAATTAAAAAAAATGTTTACAAGTAATACATGCTCTTTCAAGATGGCCGAAAAGATGTCAATGACAAATCTCGCTCTGGACGCCCCAGCAAATCAACAACAGACGATAACGTCAAAGGTGTGAAGAAAATTGTTTTGGAAAATCGACGAATTACCATAAGAGAAGTCACAGAAGATTTTGGCGTATCGGTCGGTTGGTGTCTTGCAATTTTACGGATGTTTTGGGAATGAGACGTGTGTCAACAAAGTTGGTTCCGATACTTCTTAAATTTGATCAGAAGAACCGTCGTATGAGCATCATTCAAGAGCTGTTAAGTGCCGTCACTAATAATCTCGATTTGCTCAAAAGGGTCATAACTGGTAACAAATCAGGGATATATGGTTATGACGTCGAAACTGAAGCCCAATCGTCCCATTGGAAGCATTAAGGAGAACCAAGATCGGAAAGAGCACGTCAGGTAAGATTAAATGTCTTAGTTCTGCTTGCTGTTTTTTTCGATTATAGTGGTGTAGTGCATCAGAACTTTCTATCTTAAGGTCGTACGGTCAATAAGGAGTATTATCTTGAAGTAATGCGCCGTTTGCGAGAAGCAATACGAAAAAAACTTCTGGAATTGTGGAAAAACAAATCATGGATTTTGCATCACGATAATGCACCTGCTCATTCATCGTTGCTTATGAAAGATTTTTTGGCCAAAAACAATATGACAATCATGCCATAGACACTACATTCACCAGATTTGACCCCCTCCGACTTTTTCCTGTTTCCAAAACCTTAGAGACGTATGAAAGGACGAAGATATGCAACGACTGAGGAAATAACAACTGCATCGCTGGAAGGGCTCAAGGCTACACCAAAAAGTACTTATGGGAAGTGCTTCGAGGATTAGAACAAGCGTTGACACAAATGTATCGTATCTAAAGAGGATTACTTTGAAGGGGACCACATGAATATTGATACCTTACTTAGATCACCTTACTTTTTGAACATACCTCGTACAATTGTGTACATTTTTTAATTTGAAATGCACAAGTACTCTCACTTATGTGAAGCTGTATTTTTATGAAATGGATAGCTAATACAAAATGCTTACTTAGGTAAATTTTTTATTCATACCAGCTTGATGATAAATTTATATTTAACACATCGTTCGATAAGTCCCGAGACTAACAACGAAAACAACATTTTTTTTAAAAAATTATTTTTATTTATCAATATAATCTCCTTATAGAGTAATACAATCTTTCCAACGCCTTTCCAACATTTCTATACCATGTTTATGTATAGAAGGATTTATCCTTTGCTTCAAAATAGGCTTCAGTTTCGTCAATGACCTCCTCATTCGAGCCAAATTTTTTTCCCTGAAGCATTTTTTTGAGATCAGCAAAGAGCCAGTAGTTGCTGGGGGCTAAATCTGGCGAATACGGGGAGTGGGGAAGCAAATCAAAGCCTAATTCGTTCAATTTTGCGATTATTTTTATGGACTTGTGGCATGGTGCATTGTCTTGGTGAAAAAGGATTTTTTTCTTCTTCATGTGCGGTCGTTTTGCTGCGATCTCCTCCTTCAAACGTACCAACAAGTCAATATAATAATCACTGTTGATCGATTTATCTTTTTCCAGGTAGTCAATGAAAATCACGCCATGTGTATCCCAAAAACAGACGCCATGACTTTGCCAGCAGACTGCTGCGTTTTTGGACGCTTTCGGCAGCTTTCGCCAGCTATGCACCACTCAGATAATTGCCGATTCAACTCCAGAGTGAAATGATGTACCCATGTTTCATCCATGGTCACGTATCGACGCAGGAAATCCTTTTTATTGCGAGTAAATAGCGATAAACAGCTCTCTGAATCGTCGACTCGAGAGGAGTCCGGGTAATGTTTTTCAAGCCATCGCTGGGCTTCTACGGTGTTTTTACCCATTAAAAAACAATGTTTTATCAACACGCGAAACTCGCTTTTCTCCATTTTTCAAACAAATTACAAAGTGACCTTACTCTAACCTCGATAACTCTGCTGTCTGTGATCCGATCAACGTGAAATTTTTACACGTTACATGTAAAGGTTTGCACTCTATGGAAATGTGGCCAGTTTGGTACTACTAGCACCATCTCTGGGTTCGTCTCGGGGCTTATTGAACGATGTGTTATATACATTTATATCTTTATGTACATTTATGTATATAATTTATAGATAAATTATTTTATGTATACACTTTATGTGAATTAATAAATTGATTAATTTCTTAGTTTGTTAATTATATATGCTCATACATAATTAACAAACATTTTCATTCTTCATAAATCAAACATACTTATTATATATACCTTTTTTATAAATTTGATTATTTGAATTATTGCTTTAAATTCTTCTTTCTTCTTGGGCATACCAGTGCAGTCACCTATTCAAGTATGAACGCAGCCGAACGTTGCTTAACCTTAACGATTAACCAAGACGTAGTTCTGCTACCCCACCAAAGCGGTGAAGGTATGAATAAAGATTTCATTTACGAGGGTGGTCCCAGAAGTACCCATAAACTTCTATAATAGAAAGAATGAATCTTATAAAGCTTAAGTTTTAAGTTCCAAGACGCTATATTGTGTAGTATTTGTTTGGCAGCCATTAACAGTTAACGCGCTCACAAGAAAACCACCCCAACCCGACCTCATCGATTTTATTGATATTTTAAAAATACTTTTGAGGGGTGAAAAACACCCTCAAAGTTCACCACCAAAAACAGTTTGTTTTCAATATCTCATAAACTACTTAGACTTTTCAAATAAAGTTGACGTCGAAAACTTTCTTATAAAAATACGCTTCTACTGAAATAACTGCTATGCCGGCGGGTTGCCAACCCCTTTTTTATAAGGATTAATTTGCAATCGTTTACTTTTTTGCAATACAAAATTTATTTATTTAGCTAAATTGGGTTTGAAATTGTACTGATAAAGAAAAGATAAAAAAATTAATTTGACGTGTTTTGGGATTTTTGAAGAAAAAATCTATTCAAGTGTTTTTTACTCCTAGAAACCACCCATGCCAAACTATAAGTAGGCTAATCCACCTAACCCTGGGAACGACGATTTTAGTTGCTTTATTTCTCTTGAACTAATTCAATCCTGTACTGCAAGCCAGCTAACCCTCCTAACTACCCAAGCCCTAACCCAAATTAACCCTTGCAAACCACTCTTGCGAAACCCTAAGCAGACCCACCTAACCCTGGGAACAGTGTGTTCAGTTGCGTATTTTTTCTTAAAATAATTAAATTTTACACCATTAGTGAGCCAACCTACCTAACCATCCGAATGGCTCTATTATTATTAGGGTCTCGTTAAACTGCTAAATAATAAGCCAATATTCTATTGTATGATCAAGTGTAGAACTTCTAGTGGTGGGGTTAGTTAGTAGTTAGTTGGTCAGGTGGGTTAGCCTACTTGTGGTTTGGTAGATGTAGTTTTTAGGGGTTATGTGGGTTAGGGGATAGGCGTATAAACAAAATGTAAAGAAGGATTTACAACTCATGTTTTTAATTTTGGAAAAGCTAAATTTTTTTTGACATTTTCATTGTTCATTTTTAGATTTAATCTTAAAAATGAAGAAAAAAAATATTAACAGTAAAATTAAAATATTAAGTTTACGTGCTTTGGAGACTTATGTCAAATAACTTCTGGAATACTTTTTTCTGATATATCTGTACTTTTATTAAAAAGAATGAATAAAAAGAATATAACTGTAATTTTATTGCAAAGAAATATTTGTTAAATGTTCAACTTGAAATATATAAGTTTTGAAAGTTTAGTAATAATGGCAATATTCATAGAAATGTTTAAAACATACAGATTTTTTACATCAGCCACATTGTAAAATAGCGATATTGTTACATCCTTTTATTTCACAATGAGTATTGCAAGAATCTTCAAAACTGAAGTCTACGGGATTATCAAACTTGTCTGGTCTTTCATTAATATCCCAACTCTTGTACCACGAATACTTAAAAAGATTTTTGTATCATGGCGAAGATAGTTGATTGTGAACTAGAAATTGAAGTTTAATAATAGTATTTTTTACAGGAAGACTCAAATCATAATTCATTAAGACGATGTCGTCTCCAAATTTTCGGATGCAATTTTTCCAGATGCGAAATCTATAAACGTTAAGTGGTAGTATTTTTCCTGTTGTTCTTGATAGTATTTTTTTAATGTTTATTATTTTGATTATTACAATTTAGAAAAATTGTTGAAATTGCCACTTATTGTGCTGCGTGCATATATAATGAAGGATTTTAACCTTTATTGGAAATTATGGAGGTAATGGGAGTCTCTGTTGGGAAAGCTGCAGTAGATTTTGCGCAGCAACGAGATGCTCAGCGTATCGGCTCTGCGAACCGCCGCAGCCTTGAAGCATCAAAGGAGTGCAGGACTGAGCTCAGGAAGGAAAAATCTCATGCAAATGACCTTTTTGAGGAGGAAGTGGGTATATTATATGGAGCAGGAATCGCTGATTAAGCGTAAGATGTAAGTTTCACAATTTTGTGTCCACTTTTACACTAAAACACGTTTTTCTCGAAACAACGTTTTTTAACCTGGCTGACATGATTTTGAAAAATCTATATTACCGATCAGGCTAAAATTTTAACTGAGTATTTAGGACATGTATAGCTTCAGCCCCTACCAGATTCAGAATTTTTTATACATTTTTAACAATTTTATTAAACAATTTTGTTGCATGAAACAGGTCAAAAAATTAAAAAGTCCGCTATTTTGTTTTTTTTTCTTCCAAAATGTTTGATTCTGGTAGGGGCTATAGCTAATCAAATATTTTTTAAAATACCGTTTAAATTTTTTGTTTCAGGCATTCCAGTCATGAGATATCGTGTTAGCCATTTTTTTTATGTCTGTTGCAGTCGCAATTTTATAAATAAAAATAAAAAAAAAAAAAAAAATTTTTTTATATAATTTAATGATTTTTCTTTGATATGCGAAAGTTCCAATACATAAAAATAAATACTTCTGTTAAAAAAAAATTTTTGTAATTTCATGTTAAAGACCCAGACTGCCCCCTTAAGTAAGTGTCGAGTTTATTTAGTGCCCACACTACGGCTAACATTTCTTTCTATGTTGTAAAATAATATATTTCGGAGCCTTTTAGTATGCGTGATATGAAGGTTATTACTTCCTCGTCACCCTCGGTATTCATTTGCGACAGCTCAGCCCCAAGCGCGTGTTCGCTTGCATCTGTCGTTAAAATAAACGGTTTATCTTGTTTTGCAAATCTTAAAATAATATTTTCTTCGAATAACGATTTTATCTTTTTTAATTTTATCTTTCTCTTGTTCTTGTCTCCAAGAGTACGGTGTTTCCTTTTTTAATAATTTCAACAACGGTATTGTTTCTTTTGCGTAGTTTTTTGTAAACTTAGTATAGAAGTTTGCAAACCCTAAAAAGCTTTGTAATTCTTTTACATTTCTTGGTGTTCAAAAATTTCTTATTATTTCAAGTTTCTCTGGATGCGGTTTAATACCATTCGTTGTTAAAACGTACCCTAAGAAGGTTACTTCCTTTTTCAATAAGTGTGATTTTTTGAAGCTTAGTGTAAAATTACACTCCACAGCTTTTTTAAACAACGCTTTGAGATGTTGAAGGTATTCTTCGTAATTTTCGGATATGTTTAATAAGTCGTCTACAAACGGTATAATTGAGTTTCTTAGCTCGCCAATGGCAAAGTCTAATCCTCGTATAAGAGCTGCGCTGCTCGTTGACAGACCAAAAGGCACGACATTCAATTCCATGACTTTGTTGTCGATAATAAATGCAGTGCATTTTTTGCTTTCTTCGCTTAACGGCACTTGCCAAAAGCTACTAACGAGATCCATCGTCGATATGTGTTTTGAGCTTTTACAATTTTGAAAAGTTTCCTCTATGCCGGGTGGCGCTTCATAATCATGTTTAAGTTTTTCGTTGAGTTTTCGTGCATCTAGACATAAACGCACGCTTCCATCCTTTTTTATTACTACAACTATGGGGTTTATGTACGGGCTCGTAGATCGGCGTATAATTCTCATATTTGTCATTTTTTTAATTTTAGCTCTAACTTTCTCGCGATAGCCCATTGGTATCGAATACGGCTTGATAAAAAATGGTCGATCGTCTTTTAACTTCAATATATGTTCGTATGTTTTTATTCTTCCTGGTTCTTTTCGAAAAATACTTTTATGTTTATTTATTAAGGTTTTTAATGCCATTTTTCGTTCGACTGTTAGTTTATGATATTTTGCAAATTTTTCATCAATTTCTTTTGTTGTTAACTGGAGCATGTCCTTTGTTTCTTTCACGCAAGAGTTTTTAATGTTTTGTCTTTCTTCGCATTCATTTAGTTCGATTTTTTAGCTTTCATATTCGTGGCTTTCGAGGGTCACGTTAGTATATTTGACGATCTCGTCCTTGCCATCTATTTCTGTTTAAATTTCTTTATTTCTTGTATCCAAAAGCATATGTAGACTTTTTTGTGTATCGTATCCAAGGATACATTGCCTTGTGAGCTTTCGAACTATGATGTATATTAATTTCGTTTTGAAATTTCCGAATTTTGTTCTAGTATGACTTGTTTTTTGAGGCGTGTAGATTTTGCCCCCGTTGCACCGTGTATTACTTTTCCTGTAATTAGCAGTGTTAGTTTATTTTTAAAATGTTTGATATTTTCATTGTAGAATTGTTCTGAGACACAAATTACTTCGCTGCCTCAATCGATAAGTGCGTTGACCCTTACCCCCTCAATCATCAAGGTTATATCTGGACAGTGTTTACACGTTTGTTAAGTTCCTTGTGAATCCACGTCGCATAGAAGTTCTTCTTTCGGATTTTCAAAAATTAAATATACATTGACGTTTTCGTTTTCGAATCTTTGTTCTTAATAAATTTTGTTTGAAAATATGTATTTATTGAAATCAAACGTTTGCTTAGATCGTGTTAAATCTGCATTGATTGATTAGTTTGAATTTCGTTTTGTTTTTATTTTTTTTTGTTTAATTTTGTCTTCTCTCTCCTTTGGAGATGTTTTAAAAGACCTATCTCGCTTGTTTGCGAGTTCTGCATGTTTCGTATGGTAGTCATTTTTACCATTTTTTATGCTTTCATGCATTTTGTTTGTACGATTTTTTGCGACGTTTGTTTTTTTTTCATAAAGTACTTCTTGATTTATAATTTTATTCGTGTCTGTATATTTAATTTCATTAATTTTTTCTGTTGCACATGGCTGTTTACAAGTCTCCCTTTTTTTTTAATTTATGTTGTCCGAGAAACTACGTGCAACTAATGCGTGTTTCCCGGCTTCTTGATTAATCTTTCTTCATCGTCTTGTACTTCTATGTTATTTACGTTTTCATATGCTTTAAGAGCTTTCTTCATGCTATTCTTATTTTTCTCTTGTGTTTGCTTATCGATTTCTGCATATTTTTTCACTTTATAAGTTGTCTCTTTGTTTTCTGTTTTTTGTGTCCACACGCTCCTATTTTCATAAGTGTTGCCCTTCTGATAGGTTTTATTTTGCTGTTGTGCTTCATTCCTTGTATACGCTGGCTTCTTCATCTTCCATGCTTCTTTTCCTTTTTCGCTTATTGTGTCTGTATCGTAATCGTTTAATATTTTAAAATGACTCCTTTTATCTCTCACTTGCTGTCCTAATATTTTGTGTCGTATTTCTCTTCCGAAGTGCTCACTTATTTTATTGATAATCTCCTCTTCCGGACTATCTTACTTGAGATCATTTGATATGCTCAGTAAATAGGTTGCGTATTCAACACGTGTGAATCGTCCTTCAGGCGTATATCGGCAAAGCTCCAATTTTCTCTTTGCGTTTCTGCGCATAGAGTTATTCCAAAATCGTTCTTTAAAATTTTTTTCAAATGTTTTAAAATCGCCCGTTTCTTGTTCTACTGATTCCCACCACTCTCTCGCAGCATCCTGCAGGGATTGTGTAATAAAATATTTTGCGTTTTTGAAGTCGGCTCTAGCACTCTCCATATACGACTTGATTTCTTTTAAATATCGCATTAGGCGTTCTCCTTCTGTACCACTGAATTTTGGTATTTCGATTCTTGGATTTTGTTGTGTTTCGTATCGTATGATTTGTCCTGCTGGGTGACTATTGTCGTTTTGTATGTGTAACTCATCTAATTCGCGCTGCATCTCTGGGTTGCGTTTCAATAAACCGTCGTTATCTTTTTCTAGAATTTCGACGCGCGTTTTAAGCGTGTTGACTTCGTCCAAGATTTCTTGAAACTGCTTGAGCATATCTATTACGTGCGGGGCTACGCATACGTTACGAAATTTTAATATTTATTTTAGTGCTGGACCCGCCAACCCGTCCTGTACGGGCCCGTTTGCGCATCGCGAACCGAAGGGACCCATGCTATCGCGGATTATAAATATGACTGAGTCTACCCTATTCTTTAGTGAGAATCAGGCGCAGAGAGGAAAAGCGAAATTAATCAAGTTAACATTCATATTGATTATAATTAAAATCTTACCTGAACCTTAGCGTATCCTGGAATTCCGAAGGTGCCCGTGGGACAAGCAATTAAGGTTTAGAGTAATTACCACAAACAGTTCTCCTTAATTATTGTTCTTTATTTAATAATTTATACTAACACACTGACACAGTTAGTGAACGTCACTTTTCTAGTATACACTAATACACGCAACACGCGGCCAAAAACGGGATGAAACTAAGACAAAATTATTAAAATGGTATACTGTTCCATATATTTTAAAATATTAAGACTCAAAAAATTAACCGACTATACGACTGAGCTTAGATTACTGCTGTTCTTTTCCAACGGTCAACTCCTCGTGGCCCGTTGGTACTCATATTTAAAGACTTTGAGGTGGAGGCATCGTGGGGATTTTTGCTTATTTAGCATCGGCGCGAGCCTCGGTAGACTTCCAAACCTCCCCCGCGCCTCCCAACTAAAATGCAACTTTAGATATTTTATTTGTTCAAATGTGTGTGCCAAGGCGAGTTGAGCAACACAACTCTCTATAGGTGTGTGGGAAAAATATTTAACTATAAGAATACGTTTATTTTTCATGTCTCCTGGGTTTTTTCCACAGGAGTCAATTTGCAGCGTGAGTGCAAGTATCACCCACCTTTTCTCTAACACTCTGTTGTACAGAGTTCGTAGAAGTGCGCGCTCAGCATTTTCACACATTAAACGTATACCTTTATGTGATGCAGTAGTACATTGAACTGCTTAATTTTAATTTTAATTTAATTAATTTTTTTATATAGTTTTAATTTAATTAATTCTTAATAGTTTTTAATTTAATTTAATTATTAAAATTTCGTCACGTAACATCCTCCCCCCCTTAGAGACGTTTACCGTCCCGGTAAACAGAGGACGTGCTGCGTGGTGTATGCGCTTACAACAGACTCTTAGCCTATATATTATGGTTTGTTAATATTACACAATTGTCGAATGTTATTAGCCTTATATCATTGTTAGTGTCGTATTATAAAGGTTGATTAATTTGCTAAACGGTTTTAGGGTTGCAGGCAATCTAAATATTATTATATAATATTTATCGTAACCCACTGAAAGGAAGAAAAATTAAATTATTTAGATTCCCTTTACATGAAAAAAGGTTCTTAGCCTATTGTTGATATTTTTTTTTTTTTTTTTTTTTTTTTTAGTGCTAATTCACAATCTATAAGGAAACAATCCAAACTGATTTGCTTATTAGTATGATAAAAATTCATTAGGACTGTCTGTAAAATGAAAACGTTTGCATTGCTTTTACAAGATTTATTCTATTATATTGGCTAAATGTTAATATGGTTATGAGAATCAATTTTATACTATATGTGTTAATCTTTTAGACATATTTTTTTTTTTTTTTTTTAATCTTCTTTTATCTTGATTAATGAGGCCGGATGTGTGTGCTGGTAGATGCTTATGTCCCTTCTGGTGTCAATGGTCTGCTTAATTGTGTGTTTATTTTCGCACATGGTTTTTCATTTGAATTCTGGCGTGGTGATAGGGACTTGATTAATAGTCTTTTCGTGTCCCTCAATAGTGTCTTCGCTGGATCTTGATTCTTCACTTTTAAGCTTTTGGGTTACACTCCTTATTTTTTCCAAATGTTCTTTGCGGTCTCTCATTTGACACTGTATTTGGCATGTAATTAGATAATCTTCAAATGTGTTGCAGTCTACCCAGAGCATGCATTTCGAGTGCAGTGTCTTCGCATATTCATGATTTTTATCCTGATCTGCCTTTGACATCTTCGGGGGATCGGCAAAAATAGCACGATGCGTCTTTTTACTTCCTTTCAAGGCCTTAAGAGCATCCTTAGCGTTAATAACTTGAATGTATCCGCAAGTGGCCTGTCTTTCAATATTTCGGATGATCTTGATGAAATCTAACGGTCCAAATATTCGAAAATCCTTAAAGAGTTCTTCTTCCGTTATATTTCAAGGTAATTGGCAGAATAGTCTAGTTCCAGAGGGTCTGGTAGGTATGGCCCTTGACTTCGCCTTGTTCCATAATTTACGTAGCTCTCTAGTTTTGTTTTCTTCGTTGAAATACCTTATCTTTAGTATTCCGGCTGGATCCCCTTTTCCATTTAATCGTATGTTTATACTTCTTATTGGTCCCTTTTCTTCGGCTCTTCCTACAGCAGCTGATAAGGAGGTGGTGTAAGGGTTGTAAAATACTAAACTGCCTTCACCTTCTGGATTTTTAGTACCGTTGATTCGGCATCGCCCAGCCATGGTCTTTTCGGATTGAGTTTTCTGGAAGCTAAGGTTGTGGATTAGGCTTTATAAACGCCGGGTTTAAAATAAACTGGGGTCTATTAGTAGGACATAGTTTTAATTGTGGTCTTACGGAAACGTGTTCCGTTGGGTCTTTGTTCCTTCTCGTGGAACGGTTGCATAGTTTAAGGTTACGGATTAGTCAGTGTCCGGGATTTAAATAGATAATGTTTGTGGATAGGACAGGGTTTGTGGAGGAATTAATGGTTGATTTATCCATCTTCCAGGAACTAAGGCCTGTTCTGGTACCTGTAGTGTGCAGGACTGGCCTTCGAATGTTGGTTGATTTTGTAGGCCAGTTGGGCTCAGTAGTGTTTCCTGCATACGATGTGCAGGGGTACAGTCAGAGATTATTTTGACTTCGCCCTTGGTCTGATATTAATGTTGCAGCATTCTTTGAGTATGACACTTCCAGGCAATGAAGATAAGCCCTACGGTGATAAGGATTTGGCCCAAAGCTCCACCGTATATTAGGTAATGCGTGTTGGAGATGCTTCTCTGATGATTTCCTATTTGTTTTAAACGACGGGTAATCTTCTCTATCGACTCTTCGCGGTTTTTTCATCCTTTAACGTCAGGTGCAGGGGTGTTTGAGATCTTTGTTTCTGGAGTGCTGATCAGTCCTTGATGATAGTTTAACATGTCAGGGAATATGGCCTCTACATTAAGTGTTATCTCTGGTTTGTATATGTATTGAAAATCGTTGCGTTGGTTTCCTTCACTTATGAGAAGATGTTTATCGATCTTGCCTACACAGCCGGGTGCCATACGTAAAATTCCTGCCTTCTGGTGGTGTATAGTTTGGTCTGGTTGTCCTGGACAGATTAGACGTAAATCTTCTTATTGTCCTAAGGAATCGAGCCAGGATCCATCCATCTTTAGGTAACTCCATTGAGTGACGTTATTGGGAGTTATGGTTACGTCGTAGGTTTTCATTATTTGTATTCTGGGTCCCAGCAACACTGATACCTCGCAATCTCCTTGAATAGTGGTTTCAGACAAGGGTCTGTTGGTTGAACATATGTAGGCATAATGTGTATGGCGGCAATTCTGCAAGTCCTCATGATTTATATTCATGTACTGCCTTCGGTCCATTCCGATAACTAGGTATCTGTGGCTTGGCCTTATATACCTTGTTCCTATCCAATGTTCGTTAATTGTTTGCGATACAGCTAATGGATGCAGTCTATAGAGGTTGTAGGGTACTCGTTCTACTAATGGAAGATGCATGATAATTAATAACTTCCCGTTGTTGTAAACCGCGTCTACTTGCGCAATTCTTGCGACTTCTTCTGCCCTTAAATGTTAAACCGGTATGGGGAATTTTAATGCTTCGCTTGCCTTTGCTATGTCGGTTGTTAGGTGCTTTAATATATCTTTATTTAAGAAGGAAGGATCAACCTTGCATTCCTTAAGTCCCTGTATAATTTGCAGCATTCGTCGATTACTTTCAATTAGATGCTGCATTGCGACGTCTATCTTACGAGCGTAGATGGTTAAAGTAATTAGATATCGCAGTTCATTTTCTCCACTGACTATGAATTTGAATTTCCGGTCCATGTCCTTTTCCATTTGGTTTATTAACTAAGCATGGGCTTTCGTAGTATTGTATAAATCCTCTAGAGATTTGGTTATTTTGTGTTCTTTCTCATTTACTAGGTATACTAGCTCCTTTTGGTTTGTCAATAACTGGTCTATGTTGGTATTTATCTGGTCGACGTCTTCTACCGTGACTAGTCCGAATAGGCTTTTACTGAGGCTTCCAATGAAACCTAAGGACACCATCCACTTGTACCTCGTGCTTCCTGGAACTTTTATAAGATCATCCATGGTTTGTCCCATATCAGAGAGCATGATTTTATTTCTGTCTGTATTTGAATTAGGGTGTTTTGTCTCGCATCCATTAGGTCTGTCCCGAGCATAGCCTCACAAGTGTTCACTTCCATGAGTGCGATGCAATTAGCGAGTAGGGTTTCGTAACTGTCGATCGCCCCGTGAGTTTCTAGAAAATCTTTTATGTTCACATAAATTGTTACCTGCCATCTAGCCCTTTTTAATCGTACTACTTCCATACGCTCATAATACATTCCTGGGTTTTCTTTTATTAGCTTTATCTCGAAATTCTTTCCTGTGAGGTCTGGAGAAGTTTCTGCGTGTACCATTATCACGTAGAGGAGACAAAGAGACTTGTGCATGGTTTCCTGAAACGGTTATTCCTTTTATTCAGGGGCTAACTTTAATTCATCCATGTGTTTTCTAATACGTCTGCCATCGGGTAATTCTAATATAGCATTGTTTCTACCCAATATTTCAACTATTTCCAAAGGTTTATTAATATACCAATCGAACTTTGATGTTCTTATTTCCTTGAGCACATACACATAGTCTCCGACCTTGGCTTTTAGTTTCTTTTTTTTAGTATAATGTCGAGTTTTAGATTGTAGTTTAGCTGCTATCTGATTATCCCTGGCGATGTTATTTATTTCATCCAAACGAAGAAGTAAGCCCCGTAGGTACGTGTTATATGTATTCAGTTGTTCATTGACTGGTATTTTTAAAGGGAATCTTGCGATTCTTCCGAAAACCAATTCATAAGAAGTGAATTAAGTGGCAGAGTGTAAGCTGGTGTTGTAAGTGAAAGCTGCGAAAGGTATAAATCTATTCCAGTCGTTATTAGATTCTGAATACGTTCTGATAAAATCAGTTAATGGCACATGGCTTCTTTCTAGTAATCTATTGGTCTGGGGTCTATATCCTGACGTGGGAAGATGTCGTATTTTGAAAATTTTCATAAGTGTTTCCGTCAACTCTGACAGAAAACTGGTTCCTCTATCCGATAATATTGCTTTAGGAGCCCCAAATTGACATATGAGGTGCTTAGCCAATGCGTTGGCTATTGTGGTAGATCGTAAATTAAGTATTGGTACCACTATCAAGTATTTTGTTAGATTGCATTGCATGGTCAGCATATGGCAGTTGCCTCGAGGGGTAATTCTCAATTTACCTACGGTGTCGATGGATACCTTATTAAATGGTTCTATTGGTGTGCCCGTGATTATCATGGGCTCCCTTGTCTTAGTTCGATCCAACTTTTTCATACTGCATTCTCGGCACTTTCGGACATAATCCAGAACGTCGTTTCGCATACCTGGCCAGTAATGTCTCTCTCGGATCTTCTGATATGTTTGGTTTACCCCTTTATTCACCTTTCCGTAACATAGGGTTACGTTGATTGGGCTACCTTCAAATGTTTCTGTCAGCAGTTGAGCTAATAGTCCTGCCTCTAGGGCATCCAGCATGTCTTCTTTTCGTGAAATGCGAAATCTGGTGAGGTTTCCTTGAAGCATTGTAGTTCTGAGATTAGCTAAAGCGGTCCTTATGTTCGGAATAGTAAGACTGTCGAAGTACTTATGTTTTATAACCACGGATAGTATGTTATGATTCTTATATGACGTAACCAGGATCTGCCCTACTTTTGGTCTGGTTTCCTTTAATTTCATTTGACTTATTGCTCCTATATCAATCAATAACCTTGTTGTACTTGTTTTACTCTCAATATCGCTAGTTACGAAGTGTTCTAGGTTGTCTCTTTTATAGGTGAGGCTTTGTCGAGATGTTTTAATGTTATTTCTTGAAATCAGTAGAGGCGGGAGTTGTTGTTCTTCTAAACTGTCAGTATCTTCTGAACTTCGGTCACTGTGATCGGTGGTGGTAGTTTCATGCGACTCGGTTGAAGATATGCATAATGAGATCAGAGGTAGTAATTCGTTAAAACAATGTTTGGGCGCCTGGCTATAATTAATATTTACACTTGGTGTTTTTTCGAGTAAGGTTTTATGTGAGGGTTCTTTAGAATCTCCGGGAATGCAAACTGTCTCGCTAAAACGCGAGTGTTTCTTTACTTTCCCTGTTAGGGGTTTACTTTTGGCTTGTGGTTGTTGGTTGCAACTGAATGGTGTGTCTGGAATGGGTTTAGGTGCTTTTCTTGGTATCCCATGTATATTATCTGAATCTTCTGCGTCGGCGTGACTGTTTGTTCTATAATTAATTTTGTTGTCCAAGGTTAGGGGAGTCGGATTCCTCGTGCTAACCAGAAGCTGTCGTTCCAGTTGTGCCACTCGCCGTTCCATAACGTCGTCGTTAAGAGTTTTGTCGTTGTAGGGATCTATGGTGTCTAAGTACTCTTGATATTTGGGATCTACTATATCTCCTTCGAAAAAACTACTTTTACCTCCAAGGGTGTTGTCATCAGAGTTATGGCTATATTGATTGTATATTCTGTTATAGATCCTTCCCAGGGACGCGTTAAAATTTCTCCAGTCTTCTGTCGTTTCTATGTTTTCCGTAACTTCGTCACCTAACTTTTTGCTTGACGTTAGGGGTTGTCAACTTCTACACGCTCCTTGCAAATCGTCATTAGATTCTTCTTCTTCATTTTCTTCTATGGCGGTGACCTCCTCGGTCTCACTTCCTGAGTCTGCGGTAACATCCATACAAATTGGTAAATTATCGTTTTCTTGGTGGTGTTGAGTGTTCATGTCAGAATCCGATTCTTCGGTGGTTTCTTCCCACAGCCCACTCCTCCTAGGGTCAGCCCACGGTGGCACTTTATCTGTGTCCGTGTTGATATCAATTGGCTTTGTACGCTTTGATGCTAGCTCCGAGCTGTTTCCGACCTCGGTATCCGTAGGGGGATTTGTTGGTAATGACCCTTGATTTGGTGATATTGCATCTCTTCTGATTTCTTCTAATTTATGTGTTGTATTAGGTGTATTGACAGATTTAGTAGGGGGCCTCTGTGTACGGGAAATAGTAGATTGGGTCACAGATAAGGGCTTACGGATACTCCTTGATGCTTGAAAGGTTGTCGCTCTTAAGGTACGAAGATCACTTCCTCTATTTTGGTTAGTCTTAGCTCTAGTTCTATGAGCTACGGTGCTATGGTCTATGACAAGAGGTGCTTTTGTAGTTTTCAAGCCAGGTGGCCTCCATCGCCCTTGGCTTGCTATTGCCGAGCCAGGCACGTTTCCGGCCGGCGGATTTCCTGATCCGGGGGCTTTGGACTTTTTTTCTTTTCTTGGCTGAGATACTACCTTATTCAATACCAATATCCTAAGTTACGGTAATTTATCATTGATCACTTGCTCAGTGGCGTCTATTACTGGGTCGCGGGACAAAGCGTCCGCATTACTATTTAAACGTCCTGGTTTGTATTTGAAAGTATAGTGATACCCGGTGAATTTATACATCCATCGCATCAGTCGTTGCCCAGGATCAGTTCTATCATGCACTAAGTTGAAAGGTTCATGATCTGCTCGTAAAACAAATCTTTTTCCTAGTAGGTAGGGTCGGAATTGGTGCATGGCATATAATGCGGCTAAACATTCTTTTTCTGTAGTACTATAATTTCTCTCAACCTTGTTTAGGGTTCTTGATAAGTATGCTACGGGATGATCGTATCCGTTCAGTTCCTGGCTTAGTACGGCTCCAATTCCGTAGTCAGAGGCGTCGGTAGTCAGCGTAAATTCTTTCTCAATATCCGGATAAATTGAAATAGGGCTTTCAGATAACCGCTTCTTTAGTAACTCAAATCTTTCATCCTGTTGCAATCCCCAGTCACTACACTGCTGGCCTTTCTTTAAAAGGTCGGTTAGTGGCCTTGCAATTTTCGAAAATTTTCTATGAATCTTCGATAGTATCCTACCAGGCCTAAGAATCGTCGAATATTTTTTATAGTAGTTGGTTTTGGGAGGTCTTTTACTGCCGAAATCTTCCTAGGATCTGGTTCAACTCCTCTTTCGCTGATCACATGCCCTAGGAAGGGAACTTCACGTCGTAAAACTTTAATCTTGTCTGGTTAAAGCACCAGTCTAGCATCTCTCAGGCGATCTAAGAGTTGTCTTACTTTTCTATTATGGTCCTGCAAATCTCTTGCATATACTATCTTATCATCAAGATATACCAGCATTTCTGTGTTTTGGAGTCCCTTCAATACGTTATCCATTAGTCTCTGGAACGTAGTGGGTGCGTTCTTTAACCCTTCCGGCATGCGTACCTATTGGTAGTGACCGTTTGGGGTAGTGAAGGCGGTCTTGCATTTGTCTTCTGATTTCATAGGTATCTGTTGAAGTCCACTGGCCAAATCGAAGCATGTAAAGTAACTTGCTCCTCCTAGTTTATCTAAAATATCTGCTATATTGGGTAGAGGATATACATCCCCTATAGTTCTCTTATTTAACTCCCTGAAGTCAATACACACCAACGGGGGTTACCATGACTGTCTAGTCGTTTCGGGACTACCCAAATGGGAGAGGACCCAGGTGAATTCGAGGGTTCTATAATACCGTCCTTTAGTTTCTTCTTTAGTTGGTCACCTATGACTTCTCTATGTTTTGGGGGGTGTCAATATTGTTTGGTATCTATGGGTACATTATTTTCTAATGGTATCTCGTGTTCTACCTTATTAGTAAAAGGAAGGAGGTCTCCTGGCAATAAGAATACATCACAGTACTCATCTATTATCTGGTTCACGCTGTCTTTTTCCTCCTGATTGAGGTGACCGACCCGAATTAAACTTTGCAGTAACTGAGCTCGTTCCCATTGCTGGCCTATTCTGTTGGCTGGCGTTTCCGGTTCAGTATCTGTGTCAGGGTCGAATTCGGGGGTAGCATATTCAAACGGCAGTATTTCCACTGGGTCTATATTTACGCAGATGTCTTCTTCTTGGGTATTTATTGCCATCACTCGGCAAGTATCATGGTCATTTCGTACTATTCCTTCCCCTACATATACCCGATCATTGTTAAGATCTAATTTGGGCAGATATCCTTCTTCCAACTCGCTGGGCTTAATAGCTATCTGGAGTACTTGTCTAGTTCTTCCTTTTAATATATATTTGTGTTCGGATTTTGGTTGGTCGAGGGACGATTGATCTAGATCTACTTGATTATCTATGAACAATTTGCTTATGAAAGTCTCAGATAAATCACTATGTTCTTTGCAAGGGTCACTTGCTTTATATATCTTTTTGGTTTTCAGCTTATGTTGATCACTTGTTGATTGGAAAGGAATAGGATGCATAACATCTTCGCTTATCATAAGGGCTCTGTTATGATATAATATAACTTCTTTTTTTTTTAAGTAGCCTTATCCAATTATTCCATCTTGGTCAATTTTGAATTTATCCGTCACGACATGAAACTTCGCCGGTGACCCGTGTATGGTTAAATAGGTGGTACCTAAAGTTTTTACGGTCTCATCTGTAATCCCACCTAGTGTACCTATATCGCCTACATTAATCTGGAGATCAGGATGTAAGTAACCGAGTTTAATTAGGTTAACCGAGGCTCCATTATCTATCATAAAGGTTAACCATGGTATTCGACCCTCAAGGATGCGCAGCCTTATTACTGTAGGTTCGTCATCCCCTGAGTCTTCTTCTCGAGGTCTTGCACACGTACTAATTCGCCTAATGGTCTCTGTATTTTATTTTGGACCAGCAGGATCTGTCCTCAGGGCTCATCTCTCGTTATCGGGGGCTCTTGTCTCCTTGTGTATGGGGTCGATTCGGTATAGTATGGGCTCGTCAGCGGGATCTCGTGACGAGCCCCTATCGAGTTTAAATTACTGTTTGTTGGTCTTTTTTCTTGGGTAGGATTATTAGCTGATCTTCTTCAGGATTCATTAGGCCACGCTTGCCCTGCCGGGTTTTAATTCCACGGCCCTCCATAATTAGTTCTTACCCTGTAGTCATTCCTGGCATACTCGTTGTTATCGTAATTCGGCTGGTGATTAGCGTATCTTGTTCTGGAATTTTCCCTCATAGGGTTATATATGCGTGAATCGTTATTATATTGTGCGTAGTATCCATTCCTGTTAGTCCGCTGATACTGCTCCAGGGGTCCGTTCGGACGCTCATAATTTCCTCTGGATAGAAAGTGATACATCGGACGATAATGTCCTTGTCTCGAATAGTCCATTCGGTCGTGGTATTGCGTTGGTCCATATTGTCTATTCGTATTATAGCCATTAGTCCTGTTAGTCCAAGCTCCTGGTGATGGAATCTCCTTCGCTATGACTCGAACGTTTTTAGGACTATACTCACGATCGTTTGGTCTATAGTTTATGCTGCCTTGGCCTTCTGGATAGAACCTATCATTTCTACGTTTCATTGAGCTTGAGAACTCGTCATCCTTCTCATCACCTTCAACTTGTCTATGTCTAGGCTTTGCGTCTAGTAAGATGTGCCTCTTAATCAGATTTTCTAATTCTACTGCGGCTTGATACGCCTTATTAAAACTAGCGGGCCGTTGGCTGTGCACTATAGTGGCGATTTCTGCTGGTAATCCCTTTTTGAACATTAGTAGCGTTACCTCATCTATGGGCTTGATCTGCTCGGTTATTTGTTGTGATGTCACTCCTGGTTGCCTTAATGCTCCACGGGCTCCCATTAACAATATATTTAATCTGTCATAGAACATCCCAACTAATTCTTTTTTTTTCCATTGTTATGTTGTGTATTTTCTCTGAGTAGTACGAATAATCCTTTCCGAGCGCGAATCGCTCTTTTAAATGTTTTACTAAGGACTCTACATCTTCAAACGCGTATCCATAAATACAGTTTCGGGCTTCTCCTTCTAAGCACCCGAGTACGTTTTTTATATACGTGTCCTGTTGGCTCTCCGAAAGTTGGGCAGCCCCATTTCTGACATCTACTAGAAAATCCTCAAGTGGTCTGTCTTATCCATTAAAGGTTTTTAAGCCCTTAATGGCGTTCTTTTGATTGAGACTTGATGCCATTGTAGTCACTAGGGATCGGATTGATTCATCGGTGTTTTCATCAGCACCTTGAGTATGGTATGCGGGTTCCGCTCCTTTCCTATGTGGGTTCGGGGTTATTGGGTTCACTGCGTCGAACATATTGGTCTTAAAATTTGGTCTAATCGTTTTGGTCTCCGTCTTAGCCTCTGTGTACTTTATTCCGATTTTTTTTTCTAGATTGTTTTCTTGTTAATCCCAATATATATTAACGTTTGGTCCTCGTTGATTCTGTCCTTGGGGTTGTTTAGCTTTACAAGATGCAATCGATGCGAATGTCCAATTTATACTTATATATTTTATCGTTGAAATAATAGGTGGATATTGGTGTTATTTCGTAATTATAGATGCTTTAGAGCAGAAATAATTAGATGTTTATGAATAGGTATATATGTTTATGTATAATTTGTATTTATTATTATATTTAATTATAACTATCAGATATTGAATTATAATTGATTAAGATAGGCAATATGATAAAGATAGGGGCAGAGGCGTCACATATTATTGAATGATATTATTTATAAATGCAATAGCTTGATTCTCAATTGTGATGTTTATTTAATGAGTCATCTATCTCTCTTGTTCTGTGTCATGGAAGGGGGAATAGGAGGGGAGTTGGAGAGGCATCAGTTCGGTTGCCCAATGCCAATAAAATTTGGCTCAATGTTCGGCCCTACCAATCATTATTTACCTTGGAAGGTGGCCAGGATTTTTCGGAAAAAGTGGTATTAGGGGCTATGATGAAGGAGAGAAAAAAAATTTTATAAAAATTAGAGGAAAGGAAAAATTAACCTTTGGTTTCCGTGTCTTCATCCTCTTGCACATATTCCTGTCTGGGGTCGATGGCAAGTGATAGCAATCCTCTGCAGTGATTACAGAAAATTGCTTTGTCCAGCTCTCGTCGGTGTGTCTGATCTTTGCACAGCTCCACTACTTGTTTTACATCCCGGTCTCCGTTGGCTATGGCAGTCATGCATTGAAAGCAACTCCTCCAGAGAGGCAGGGGCCACTTGCACTTCTCACACTGCCCATTTGAGTAGGGTGGCAACACATTTTTGTCGCAGACGCGAGGGGAGTCATCCCACGCTGTGCAGCGCCACCCAGTGTATTCATTATCCCAAGGTTCGTCCTGGGAGATGATAATTGCGGGCTGGTCTCGGCATTTTCTACACGTCGTCCAGTTGTTTCAATCCCTTTGGTGCTGTGGATTTCTGCACTCCCAGGCGTCTGGGTACACATCCTCGGTATTACTCCCCAGCCAATTGACCAAGCACGCCTCACAGTCTCTCCAGACAGGCAACTGCTGGTGACATACGGCGCAATCTCCCTCAGAAGTGACAGATCTGAAGTAAGCGTCTCCATATCTGAGGGGCAGCGTTCGTATGTGGTCAATGGCGTTGTGACCGTATTCGATGGATTCGCAAAGCTGCATTTCCTCAATCCCATCATCGGAGGTCATTCCGTCATCAATTGGGGTTAACTCAAGATATTGTAGCATCTTGTTCCCCTCCTGCAGCTCATACCTCTCCTCTTGGTTCTGGGCTATGTTGGTGGTTATGAATGAGGCTAGGCTTATCTCCTCTCCTTCCAGGAGGTCCAGAAGAAACTTCGTACCTGGCTTTATGATCGGGCTAGTTTGTCCTTGTATCCTCTTGAGTACATGTAAATAAATCTCCTTAAAAAGAATCCTGTCCATAGCTAAGTACTTGGTTCCTTTCCTTGCTTTCATTCTTCGGGTTTTTTTTGTGCAGTGGTATTGTACCACCTCACCCACGATGAAAAGTCCCACTAGTGCCATCAATCTTGGTACTGCCATCTTTTGTCTTTTCTCTTTTCAAGCCTGCAGCGAATAGGAAGGGCAAAAGAAAGAAAAATGATTATGTCAGAATTTGCAGAACAAGAGATTCTCATGGGCAAAGGGATAAGAATCTACAATCAGCTGCAACAGGGTCCCTCCGATTCGGAAAGATACTAAACTATATGTATATATGTATAGCTAAAAATTTCAATTATAGTTGAAGGAACTAATTGGTATCGTATTAGAAATATATATATTTAGTATTATATAAGTTTCTTATCATGGCTGAGATATATCATTCGATCACTTCTAAGAGAATGATCAAATATTTACTAATATATGTATTCTTCTTAAACACATGGCCTATCAATTTTCGAATAAGTCATATTTGGTTTATTGCATTTGAATAATGCATCTAAATTCACAATTTCCGGCACTATAACCTCCGGATTAATTCTTTTGTATATGGAAAATTATTTGTTTTAAAGTACTGATACCTTGATATTGTCAACTTAATGGTTTAGATTACATTATCTAATTTTAAATTATAACTAATCGACCCGGAAATTTTATTATTAATTAATCACTAATAATGAATTTTATCAATAATTTAATTAGCGCAAACGTATATAAATTAATTATGTAACGATCACATTGTCAGTGTTAGTATTACTATTATTTAGTATATTGTTTATTTATAATTTATTATAGTAGATTGTATTCAATTTATGGTTAATTATGATAAAATGATTATGAAGGATTGTTGATTCGCATGAGTTACCCAGCATATAGTTATCGAGACCAAGGTGATTACAACGTTAATCATTATGGGTTGTTGTTAGTAATGTAATTTTTCCCTCCGCTATCTTGCCTGAATTTCATAATACATTGTCTCTGTTAGTGTTATTGCGACCCGATATTTCGGATCAAAGACCTGTTCGGTTTTATTTGTGGCGAGGTTTGATTAATGGTGACCCCTCTGCCGATACTTAGATTCTCAGCGGTGGTCGAAATCATATGCTCGCCGACTAGGAGGGAATACCAGGAGGGACATTGCCTCTTAATGTGTGCTATATCAAAATAGCGTTATGGTAATGTCGGGTTGCAAGGATGGAAGAAATCTTATTTTCATTGATGACCGTTATGACCTAATTCGTTCTTCCCTAATCGATATGGAAAGAACAAATCTTGCTTCATAACCCTACCAACTATTTTGTAAGATTTACTTAGGATTAGAAGGTTTTCACCTGCCGTTCATTCACTCGATCGTGAGGGCCTTAACACCCGACAAACTTAGTTATGAGTCAGGTGCAGCAAACCCTCACGGTATCTTGGTAACGAGTCTTAGGGTGACAAAAACTTTACAACAAGTATAATACTTAATTCAAAATAAATTTTTTTTTTTTTTTTTTTTTTCCGCTTTCTGCTATCGGCCACTTGGTTGCAACGCGATAGCTAATTCGGCAGAGAAATACTCTCGTCCGCGGAAGCACTCGCGGCTTACACGCCAACGGCAGTCAAGTAGCGCATATTTCTACTAGAACAATAAGGATCAGGTCTTGATCCTTTTTACATCGACGCAATAATTCTCAAAGCCAACGTATCATTGGTTAATTTACTTATTATTATTTATACAGTTGTATGTCTTTCCCAATATTAATTCAATGCATGCAAGTTTAACTTAGTCATCGTAAAATAATTAAGCCTCGCGAAACAATCTGCGCTATAATGAAAGAGTAGTACCGCCGTGTTTGTACATTAAAGGTAATTACCAAAAAATGATTGCGGGTATTGTAGAAAAAGAAATAGCATAACAAAAATTATTATTAGAAATTGTGTACGTTTGTTTGTTTGCTTGAGCGCCCTGATCTCCGAAATTATTAAACGTATATTCAAAGAGTTTCAATAGATAATCTAAGCTTAGTTCAAAGCAACGTACAAGCATTATTTAATCGAAATCGGTTCACAGGGAAAAAAGGTGTATCTAAACCTTTCGAGCGAAAATTTTCCATTATTTTACAATATAATATATTTATAATCGTATGCGCTGTTACATAAAAAATAGTATGAATATGGCTGCTGCATGCAGAACATTGAAAAAGGATGAACATTTTTGATTGGCGGATACGTTTTGCATCTACGGAAATGGAATGAGCCAATCAGACGCAGAAATCGTAGAATATCTAGAATAGAATATTTAACGATATTACGTCAAATTGCAAACCATAGTATATGTATGTACGTGTATATGTGCATAAAGATATATTTATTTGTAATTTGTATTATATTAAAAATGTTAACATATTTATGAATAGAGGGAAAGTAAAATTGGTTAGATGGTAAACGTATACCGAATTGACATACCCTATGTTAAGAGCAACCGCAGGAATAAATTTTTATACTATATACTATTATCTTTTTAAGTCACATATACACCGACTAAAATCCGAGTTGTATTTAAACATTGTCCTACTTAGATAGATTCTCATTAAATTCTTACTAATAATAAAAAAGTTCTAAAATTAGGAAAAATTTTAATTTTACTACTAATATAGTTTAAATATACATGATGTTTTTAGGCAAGATAAAAAATTTTAAATATGTCAATTTTTAATTAATATGTAAATCTAATCTAACAGGGAGATTATTAGTATAGGAATAATCATGACACAATCAATGTACATATTTGTATGTTTTTATTTAACACATCGTTCAATAAGTGTCGAGACTAACAACAAAAACAACATTTTTTTTTCAAAAATCATTCTTATTTATCAATATAATCTCCTTTTAGAATGATAAAATCTTTCTAACGCCTTTCTAACATTTCTATACCATGTTTATACAAGGATTTAACCTTTGCTTCAAAATAGGCTTCAGTTTCGGCAATGACCTCCTCATTCGAGACAAATTTTTTTCCCTGGAGCATTTTTTTGAGATCAGCAAAGAGCCAGTAGTCGCTGGGGGCTGATTCTGGCGAAAATGAAAGGTAAGGAAGCAAATCAAAGCCCAATTCGTTCAATTTTGCCATTGTTTTCATGGACTTGTGGCATGGTGCATTGTCTTGGTAAAAAGGATTTTTTTCTTCTTCATGTGCGGTCGTTTTGCTGCGATCTCCTCCTTCAAACGTACTAACAAGTCAATATAATAATCACTGTTGATCGATTTACCTTTTTCCAGGTAGTCAATGAAAATCACGCCATGTGTATCCCAAAAAACAGACGCCATGACTTTGCCAGCAGACTGCTGCGTTTTTGGACGTTTTAGGCGGCTTTCGCCAGCCATGCGCCACTTAGATGATTGCCGATTTGACTCCGGAGTAAAATGATGTATCCATGTTTTATCCATGGTCACGTATAGACGCAGGAAATCCTTTTTATAGCGAGTAAATAGTGATAAACAGCTCTCTGAATCGTCGACTCGTTGCTGTTTCTGTTCCACTGAAAGCAATCGCGGCACCCACTTGGAAAAAACCCTTTTCATGCTCAATTTTTCATGAAGGATTGTAAATACGCTTCCAGATGATATCTGTGTCATTTCTGCAATCTCACGGACCGTCACGTTGCGATTTTTTATTACAATTTTTAACACTTTACTCCCATTTTTCTGTGTAACGGCTCCCAATGGCCTACCCGAATGTTCTGCATCGTTTGTGTCCGTACGACCACGTTTAAACTCAGCAAACCAACGACAAATCGCTGGTTTGGATAGAGAGGAGTCCGGGTAATGTTTTTAAAGCCATTTCTGGGCTTCTACGGTGTTTTTACCCATTAAAAAACAATATCTTATCAACACGCGAAACTCGCTTTTTTCCATTTTTCAAACAAATTACAAAGTGTCTTTACTCTAACCTCGATAACTCTGCTGTCTGTGATCCGATCGGCGTTAAATTTTGACACGTTTTATGTAAAGGTTCGCACTCTATGGAAACGTGGCCAGTTTAGTACTACTAGCACCATCTCTGGGTTAATCTCGGGACTTATTCAAAGATGCGTTATAATATAGTTAATAACATGGTACAATAATATGGTATACGACGCATACATTAATATTCAGTAATATTGTAATAATTATCGAAGCGGAAGGTGTCATTTTCTTTTTTTTTTTTTCCAAATAATCAACTTGCTTCACTCTGTGACCTTAATATTTTCACTTATGATAATTCATTCAATTTACAATCATTTATCACTAATTTCGTCTAATTTGAAACGCTTCATTTACTCACTATCGCGTTATTTTCATTTATTGTAATTATAATTTTTTTTTTTATTATTCACTTTTTATTCATTCATGTTTATATATTTATATTTCTCTTCTCGCTTCCTTTTACTTTGTTTTAACGCAGTTTCTTTCTTTATGTTATTCTTTATATTAATTATTTATTATTTCATTTGTTTTATTTCACTCATTTTAATCCTCATATACATATATACATTGTGACAGGTGTCTTATCAAGGTTAGGCCACCTGCCATACAGTACGAGATAGAGGTCGCGGCGCGACTATACGCGGCGCCATTGATCAAGCGATCGATGGCTTGACGCAGGAAAAGCCGCGGTGTACCTAAGCGCGGCGCTATCGATCAAGAATCGATAGTGCTACGCGGGAAAACTGATAGGCGAGAGGGGAAAGAGGAGCCCTCCCCTCAAGCCTTCTTCTCGTCCGAGCCGTTTTACTAGCCGCACGTGTCGATATAGAAGTCAGGAATTTCCTTAGAAGAAAGGGTTGATTTTCTGCAGCGTTTCCGCAGAGTAATAGACGGGACGATTCCGCGAGTAGAGCGCAATCAAGTAAGTGGCCACTTAATCGCATTAGCTAGTCCGCGAATAATCAGATTTAGTACCCTGACGCGAGTACGACCGCGTCAGGCATATACATATATCTATAGGAGAGTCACGCGCGAGACCGCGTAACTCATAATCGCATAGGCCGCGCGAGTGCGAGTGAGAGGATTGATCTCTCTCTCGCACTATCATAGAATAGGCGTACGAGTAAGAGATAGCCACTCTTACTTGTACAACCTGCGAGCACGCAAGTGAGCGAGAGGAACGAGCTCTCTCGCTCAATCATAGACTGCAGCGTCGAGTGAGAGTAAGAGTCGCTCTTACTCGAGCAGTCACAGGCTACGGCAGTATAGAGAGGGAACTGCTCTCTCTATATCTGCCGTCCATAGACTACGCGTGTGTGTGTAGCCGCGTGACGCGAAGAGGGTGCGCATGCGCAGTGCGCACCTCGTGAATTAGTATTGCGCGTGAGGCAATACTAATTGCTTTTCGCAGGTACAGACCTCTTTGCTATAATTTATCAATTTTTGTATTGTTTAGGTTGTTTTTATTTATTAAATCAGCAGTTTAGCACTGAGTTGGTGCGTTCTTATTATTTCTCTACAGCGTCCCTATCCCGAACACCGCCGCCTCCGCGGGTGTGCCAACTGGTTGTTGGCACACATCCTGAGCAGCCAAGCCTGGTGGGAGCAACACCGGCCGCGGGGCCTTAGGCAAGGCCCCTTACACACAAAGCAAGAAAAGCAGGACCAGGGGAATGTCCTGCGTTGTTAGCGGGTGTACATAAATTACCCCGTTACAACATATATATGTTTTATTTCCCTTTCTTTTATTTTGCTGCAATTTATTTATCTGTTTTTTTTTATTTATTCATTCTTTATCTCACTTATTATTCATTTATATAATATTTCCATTTTATTATTATTCTTCCTTTATTTATTCTTTTTATTTATTGATTCGCTGCACATTACTATTATTCTTTTATTTTAATTCGCACATATATTTTTATTTTTAATTCACCTTCTTTTATTTTATTTTTCTTTATTTATCTTTCGTTTATTTTATTTATTAATCTTTTATTTATGCGCGTCATTTATTCTTTTATTTTATTCTTTTGTTTTATTTATTCACGCGCTTTTATTATTATTTCATTTATTTTTCTTCTTCATTTCATTGATATTGTTACGTCCAAATGATTATTCGTGACAGACAGAATCCTCGTTAAATTCGTAGAATCCTTACCACGAATTTATTTTGCACGTAACCTCTTTTTAAGCCAAGGTATTATCCTTATAGCTTGGGATAGGTTACTGTGCTTGATTTAATAAATACCATTCGACCAATGATTCCTGTGAGTCTTAAGGAAAGGGGTACATTTATTTGGCGCTTAATTTAATTGTTAACTGGTTAATAGAGACGGGCTTAAATAATTATAGTATACATATAGTTAAGAATAAATCAGCGGTATAAATTCGTAAATATTAATAATGTATTCGGTCTGTGTTACAGGCCGACTACGTTTATTTTTATTTTTAATAACTTAGATTTAGCGAACAACTAGAAAGGAAATAGTATACATACATTTAAATAAATTATTGTTATAAAATTGTAATGAAATAAAGTGTCCGGCCTGTATTACAGTCCCAGCTACACTTTATTTTGTTAATAATGAAATAACTTGTTAATAATAAATAAATATTGTATATGTGAGTTAGTATAATAAAATTGTAAAAATGGAATAAAGTGTCCGGCCTGTATTACAGTCCAAGCTGCACTTTATTTTGTTAATAGATGAAATAAAATTGTATATGTGAGTTAGTATAATAAAATTGTAAAATGAAATAAAGTGTCCGGCCTGTATTACGGTCCAAGCTGCACTTTATTTTGTTAGTAGATGAAATAAAATTGTATATGTGAGTTAGTATAATAAAATTGTAAAATGAAATAAAGTGTCCGGCCTGTATTACAGTCCAAGCTGCACTTTATTTTGTTAATAGATGAAATAAAATTGTATATGTGAATTAGTATAATAAAATTGTAAAATGGAATAAAGTGTCCGGCCTGTATTACAGTCCAAGCTGCACTTTATTTTGTTAATAGATGAAATAAAATTGTATATGTGAATTAGTATAATAAAATTGTAAAATGGAATAAAGTGTCCGGCCTGTATTACAGTCCAAGCTGCACTTTATTTTGTTAATAGATGAAATAAAATTGTATATGTGAATTAGTATAATAAAATTGTAAAAATGGAATAAAGTGTCCGGCCTGTATTACAGTCCAAGCTGCACTTTATTTTGTTAATAGATGAAATAAAATTGTATATGTGAATTAGTATAATAAAATTGTAAAATGGAATAAAGTGTCCGGCCTGTATTACAGTCCAAGCTGCACTTTATTTTGTTAATAGATGAAATAAAATTGTATATGTGAATTAGTATAATAAAATTGTAAAATGGAATAAAGTGTCCGGCCTGTATTACAGTCCAAGCTGCACTTTATTTTGTTAATAGATGAAATAAAATTGTATATGTGAATTAGTATAATAAAATTGTAAAAATGGAATAAAGTGTCCGGCCTGTATTACAGTCCAAGCTGCACTTTATTTTGTTAATAGATGAAATAAAATTGTATATGTGAGTTAGTATAATAAAATTGTAAAATGAAATAAAGTGTCCGGCCTGTATTACAGTCCAAGCTGCACTTTATTTTGTTAATAATGAAATAGGAAGGAAGCTTGTAAAAAAAACAATTAACAAGTTTTATAGATTAACTTACTTTTATTGATGGTTTTTTCTTTTAGCTGGTTTTATACAAGGGTATGCCGGGCTTGATACGAAACTCGCTGGTTACAATAGTGGTGGCGGATTTCGGTGCACGGGTTTACAGAAAAGAATTTGAACAAAGAAAAATATTAAAAAAATTAGGTGACGTGACATTAGACTCGAGATTTGATCTGATCTGGATTATTGAATTGTGCGGCGCTTTTATATGTTCGGCAAGCCTTTTCGGCGGCGCGGTCCAGTGACAGTGGTGGGAGGGAGCTTGCTGCATGGTGATGCATCTTATTACGCCGCGTATCACAAAAATTTTAATTTTACCGGTAATGTTTTTATTATTTATTAAAATCAGTACATATTTTATAATTTATACGCATAATTGAACGTATTTCAGTGATAACATGGTTTTATAAAGAATATAAATTATGTTGAAGATCGCTTATGTGTTTAACGTATTTATTTACCCGATATAAATATATTTATATTTATTTATATATTTATTTGTCAATACTAAGCCCTATAATTATCTTCTTAAGTTTCTAATGATAGATAAATTTTATTCGAATATGAAAAACGTAAAATATATTTTGTATATAAAATATATACAAAAACTTAAAATAAAACTACATAATTATCGCGCTTAAATTGACAAATCTATTCTAAAAATTCCTAATGTATTTTTCTGAAAGAGTCTGATTATTAATAATCTTTGTAATTTTTAAAACAATTACAAAACTGTCAAAAGAAAATTATGTTTATATTGCATTGTAATAAAGATTTTTAATCGACTATCCTAGATATATAGTAAAGGCAGGTTTTCCTTAGGATCGATAAAAGGAAATTAAAAATAATTAAATTAAATAAAAGGAAAAGAACATCGGCAACCTCGCTATTTTCGTGGTTAGTAAAGTACAAAGAGAAAATTGTATATATAAAAGGCACGTTGTTTATTTCCGGATAATATCTTATTACATTATTTGTCTGACTGTATCGCCTTTCCTTCAAGTATGCGAGTTGTTTGTTTCTAGCGCGAAGAAGGAAGAAAGTAAACGAAAGCTTAAAACGGTCTTTGGAGCTAGTTATATATTTAGTGCGTTTGATAGTTTTAAATTGCCTTAGATGATTCCTTCCTTATCCACTGCCAGAGGTAATGCAATTCTATTTACCATAAGGGTATATAATATATTCTAATATTACGGTACGGACGTAACACCTCCCCTCTAAAACGGTTGCTAGAGGGTAACGAATAGCAATCGTACGTCTCATCGCCTATCTGTGCCTGACAATGCGAAGATTTGAAGCAGTCCACCTTATTAACGCTGTAGGAAGGAAAATAATCCAGGATTCGGTTGTACTTGGATAGAAGAACAAGGGTAAGGTGGTGGGTTGTTTTGGCATAATAGGGGAGTAGAATTACTTACTATAGTTGGTGCCTTCTCATCAACGGTTGGTAGGTCTCTGAGTTCTATGGCGACGGTGTGGTGACTGATTTCGGTAGCAGGTTTCGAATTCGTTGGTATTGGTTCTCCTATCTTCATTGAAGTCAAGAAGTGGGCTATTGAACCAAAAAGTGCTCCTTAGAGACGTGTCGACCAACCAAACATAGAGTGTAGGGTATATCCCCGGACGAGTACATCAATGGAAGCCTTGATAAGTTGGATTATAACGAGGATGGAGATAATGCCAGAACTGAGCGACCCGAAGGTCATAAATTTACTCCATAGGCGGTTCCACGTTGACTCGGCCAATTTTTCGACGGCGTTGTCATTCAGTAGTTTTAACAATGTTCCTCCCTGATCGGGTATCGGATGACCATGTATTTCTCTGGCTAGGTCGTTTAGCAATGCGGTTTTTTCGATCGGGAACATTATTCTATCCCTTAATTCGTTGATGTCTCTGTCCGAATAAATGCCGTTGGTTGCTAACTCGGAGGGGTTTGTATACTTCCATGTAGGTTTCGTTAGTGGTTGCATAACAATCGGCGGTATAGCTTCGGTGGGTCTTGGTATTATCTTATACCAAACGTTGCCGACGTAGTAATACGACGGTATGAGGGCGTTGCAAGTGGTTTTAGTACCCTTAGATTTAAGGATATGCGTTCGAGGGGTAAGGAATAAGGTTTCATTTTTATGTGTTACTTGTAGTTCGGTAAAGCAATCTTCTCCATGTTCTACCTTTACCTCTACAGGGATGCATTTAATAATATGGACTACCTCTCCTCCCAACACAGCCATGTATCCAGGTCCGCGCATGAGATTATACGCAAATTCGTCTGGTGATTGTGTAGCTATGGATAGCGCATTTTTTATCGTTTGTCTTTCTAGATCGCATCGTTGTTTTAACACGTCGCGGTACAACTGTTCGACTTGTGTACGGATATGTTTTTCTACATAGATAAACTTAGAATTTACATACGCAAATATATCTAAATTTGAAACGGAGACCTTTTTTTTTAACGTGAAAGTTTCCCCTCTAGTGGTTTCAAATATTACTAGTTTCGGGTGTTCTGTTCTAATTAGCGTATATCCGCATAAGGTTTCCCTTCCTTTAGTTGCGAGCGCAAAGGTAATTTCGTCTGTGGTAAGAGAGTATATCGTTTGAGGATTGGCAAGTTGGAAATCTATCATTTTATTAGCGTATCCTTCATATAGGACGCCATATTGTCTAAAGTTACACCCATCTATAGGGGTAGGTCTCCAAAAGGTATACCCTCCTTCCACATCTAAACAAGTTCCATCAGACAAGGGGCACACTGTACCGGATCGTAAGTGAATTTGATCGTTATTTAATTTAACTTGGGCGGTATAGGACGTCAAGGTAACCTGAAGGGTCCCCTGTACTACCACTGATTCCCAAGTACCATATGGGTCGGAAAAACTCGCTCCGTTACAGCGGCCATCTGAATTGAGGAAACCTGCGTAAGTTAAACTATGAGTAATAGTGTGATTAACGCGTAAACCTTGAATAGTGTTTGCGCTACCGAACTTCAGTATCCCGGTTTGATGAATTTCTTCACAGGATCGGTCGCTGATCTCGTATATATAGGCTGCTTCGCCATTATTAACGATTGATACATGAGAGTGCATTCCGCAATAATAAATGGTCCGATGAACCTCAAGTTTACACTGGATGACGGTTATCTCTGAGTAATCGTTAACCTGTAGTAGTTGGATATACGGCTTGGATACCGTAACGTTTTCTTCCGGAATGCTGCATTCGCCGACTTCGATTAGCGATAGCGTAGTCACATTCATCATTTTGGAACCACAGTCGTACCCGATCATTCCTGCTACTGATGGTAAGATAAAGGCGAGTATAATGTACATCTGAAATCAGAACAAGATATTAGTGCTCATTCGGTTTTAGATAATTGGTCCCTTTTGTTTTTCCTAGGAATAAGAGTTTCGTTATGAATGTGTGATAATCGTAATCGATTGGCATGCACAATTTTACCTTTATTGTTAAATTGTATTTTGATGTTACCCTTTGTTAATATTTCGAGAATTTTATGGGGACCGGTGTAATGGTTACCGAATTTTGTAGGTTTGGGGCCCTTTAATAAGAATACGAAGTCTCCTATTTTGAAATTTTTCTCGTTGGCTCTTTTATCGTAGTAAACCTTGGATTTGTGTTTTGACGCGACTAAATTCTCGTATGCTAACTTGCGTATACCAATTAAACGCGTTACTAAATCTTTTATATAGCCTTGGTACGTAGGTATTAGGTCTATTTCACGTAGGGGGTCGCTAGAAGGTAGCCGGGCTGTTTTACCGAACACAATCTCGTATGGAGTATGTTTGGTACCTTCTTGTACGCAAGTGTTATAATTTAATGTAGCTATATCAACCCATTGATCCCATTCAGCGTCCCTTGTGGTATACTGCTTCAAGAACTCTCCTAAGGCGTGATGTGACCTTTCTAATGATCCATTGGATTGAGGATGAAAGGCAGTGGTGCGAATTTTCTTTATCTTAAACCGCTTAGCTACTCTTTGTAATAAAGAGCTAAGGAAATTTCGTCCTTGATCGGTCAAGATTATCTTAGGAATACCAAAGATACAGATGAACCTCTTGACAAAGGCGTCGGCGATAGTCGCGGCTTGTGCGTTAGGTAAGGGTACCGCGAGGCAGTATTTGGAGAGTTGGTCCTGCATTGTCAAAATGTATTCGTTGCCGTGTTTTGTGATGGGTAAAGGACCGACGATATCTAGGGCTAATTTCTCAAATACTGTACCGGGCGTGTCCGTAATAACCATTGGTTGCCTAGTTTTTAGACGTACTAATTTTTTTAGCTGACAATCTAGACACTGTTGAATTCGTCTGTGTACGTCTTGTTTTAAATTTTCCCAATAATAACGTCGTCTTATTCTGTTAAATGTTTTGGACACTCCTCTGTGTCCTCCAATGGGTGAATTGTGTAATTCATAGAATATTTCGTCTCTTCTATCGGATGAGACATATTCTAGTGTACCCTTGCAGATAATTATTTTTATATCCGAACCCTGAAATATAGTCTCGATTAGGTTGAGGACTTCCGTCCATTCTACACCTTCGATATTTTTGCTTTGAGCAATACTAATCTCCCTTAGGTTCTTTCTTACCATTTCAATATGTAGTTGTTGTAAAATTATCGAAATATTTTCCTTGATAATCAACTGTGATACTGATTCTTCCATCTTAATACACAAAGGGGCAAAAAACTTATTGTTGGACCGTTTGTTTAACCGTAGTTGTAGTAGTTGTAAGTTTTCGTAACTAGGTATTTTATTTGCCTTTACTAAGGCTTTGGCTCCTTCATCTAACGGTGCTCCGCTAGTATCCACGAAGTAAGCTATATTGTCGTGTCGATAGGAGAGAAGATCTCGTGCGGTAACTACATTCCCTTCTTTAGGTATAGAAGTAGTTGATAGAGATCCTTTTTCTGATAGAGTTGATTCGTTAGTAATCACTTTGGGTAAAATTTCGCTAATTTGCGAAGGTAACGAACTGAGGTCTTCGTCAGTGCTGTGTTTCTGAGGGTAGTCGTTGGTTTTCCTTAAGGCTGGTGCTTCTTGCTCACCCATGTATTTCCTTATCGAGTTTGGTCGTCCTTCCGCGAACGAGGTTTTATTGCCGGTTGCTAACTCGTCACCGGTGTCGCTGTTTGAAGTAACGACCTTTTTCTTGGGTCTACCTCGCCTTCGTATAACTGGGTCATTCTTATCGCAATTACTCGTCGCCTGTGAAGCTGCTTCTATTGTCTTATATACATCGTCATTTATGGAAATGTCCTCGGATGCGCTGTTGTCACTGTCAACAAATCTTCTTGGTTTTTTTTTTATTCTGTGGGGTCTAGAAATCTTCTCTGCGTCTTGTCGTGCATTAATATTGGGGTCAATAGTTTGTTTTAGTGTTTCGTTTTTCTTAGGCCTTCCTCTTTTTCTTATCGGTGGTGCTTTTGGTTTGTTGATTTCTTTGCCAGTTCCACCCCCTTCTTTATCGGAATTTTCCTGTGACGTTTGCCCTTGGTTTATGACGTTGATTTTTACAGGGTTCCTTGATAGGCAATCGGCGTTAATGTTTTGTTTGCCAGCTTTGTAGAGTATTTCGTAATCGTATTCTGCGAGCTTAAATCGCCACTTTTGAACTCTGGTATTCAGATCGGCATTCTTAAACCATAACAGTGGTTTATGATCAGTTATTATGGTAAATTTTCTTCCGTAAATATATGGCCTAAACGTCTGTACAGCGTGTAACATCGCTAGCGCTTCTTTTTCGTACGTATCGTAGTTTAATTCCGGACCTCTAAATACTCTAGACGTATACGCGATCGGTTTATCGCTTCCTATTTTGCCTTGCGAAAGGATACCTCCGGCAGCATATCCTGAGGCGTCTGTGGTGATTAAAAAAGGTTTCGACATGTCTGGGAATTGTAATAGGGGTGCCGAGCACAGTTTTTCCTTTAAGGTTTGAAATGATTTTTCAACGGTGTCTATCCATTCAAATTCTTGATCGTTTTGTAGTAGCTTGGTCAATGGTTTGGCTGTCTTAGCAAAGTCTTTTATGAATTTTCTGTAATATCCCGCTAAACCTAAAAATTGCCTTACACCCTTTACGTTTTTGGGGCGAGGAAATTCCTTGACCGCTTCAATTTTCTTCGGATCGGGTTTGATTCCTTCTTTGCTTAATATATGACCTAAGTAGGTAACTCGCTGTTTTAGTAATTCGCATTTCTTTGGTTCTAACTGCCAATTAGCCTTTCTAAGTTTCTCCATTACTAAATTGAACAGCTGCTCATGTTCGTCTAGGGTTTTAGCGTATATAACAATATCGTCCATATAGACAAAAACTCCCTTGCCTATTAAGCCGTCTAAGGTAACGTTCATAGCGTTTTGGTACTCTACACCTGCATTTCGTAAGCCGAAGGGCATCCTAAGAAATTCGAAATGCCCGCTGGGGGTTGAAAAAGCAGTTTTATGCGAGTCTTCCGGGTGGAGTAAAATTTGGTGGAACCCAGAAACGCAATCGATTACGGTATAATACTGGGCGTTACCGACTTGGTCGAAAATGTCGGTAATATTTGGAAGGGGGTAAGCCATGGGTATCGTTTTCTCGTTTAGAGGTCGAAAGTCTAGTACTACGCGCCACCTAGGTTTGCCATCCGGTCCGGCTTTCTTTGGGACGACCCAGAGGCTGGTGTTGTAAGGAGATCTTGATGGTCTAATTACTCCCTTTTCTAAAAGGTCTAGGACTTGTTTGTCTACTTCTTCCTTTAATGCATGCGGCAATCGGTATTGTTTGGTATTAACCGGTATATCGTCGGTGGTGGGTATTTTGTGTTGTGTTATGTTAGTCGCTTGTAATTCGTCGCCTTCCAAATAAAATCGGTCTTCGTTTTTAGCTATTATTCTTTTGGCCTGGTCTAATTCTAGGTTGTTTAAATGGTCAATGTCAATTTTTGTTAGTAGTCTATCAGCGCGAGAGGTAGTTTCGATATTAAAAATCTCTACGTTCGGATTTACACCTAATTCGCTGAAGGTGTTGGCGTACTCCTTATATAGGCTATAACATCCGCTTATAGAATTTTCGTCGTATAAGTCGTTTAGTTTGTCAGAGTCATAGTTCGTTCTTACATCGAATTCGAATTCGGTATTTGACTTTTCGGTTTTTAAAGAGTTCGAATCAGATTGGCTGCCTTCCTCATCAAAGGAGTAGGTTGCCTTGTCATCACTTTCGAATTTTAATACCGTGGTCCTACCGTTGGCTGAAAATGTTCCTAATGCGAAGTTAATAACGGATTTTGCTTGGGTAAAATATCCCGATCCTAAAACTCCATCCGAGGGGATGTTAAAATCGTCTGGTACTATATGGAACGTCGTTTCGATGTCGTAAATCGTAATGTAAACTGTACCTAACGTCGGTATTGTGCCGTCTCCAATACCTCTAAGTAGTACCGTATTTTCGTCGTTAATCTGTTCGTTTTTGGATAGTAACCCCTTTTTAATAAGATTTACTTCGGATCCGGAATCTACCAAAAATCTTCCTTCGTGAGATGTGGGAGGGTTGATAATGTTTATAAAGGGTAGTTTCCTACTGAGTTCGTCGGTGCTTATATTAGCGATAAACCGCGCGTGAGGTGCATAGTTTATGTTTTGTTCGAACGAAATCACGCTATCGGGGAATTCCAGTCGTAATGTGTCGAAGTTTAGCCTGGCTTCGTTTCTAGATAGAAAGTCGACTCCTAAAATACCGGTATAAGGGATTTGAAAGGTGTTTGGTACGACTAAAAAGCCGACTAGTCGATTACAAATCTTTATGTTAATCGAGCCTATCGTTGGCGCTGGTGCGGCGCAGATACCTTTGACTGTAATAACACCGTCGATAGGTTTTATTTTGCTTATAGGCAATGAACCTTGTTTTATAATACTGACTTCTGATCCGGTATCTATTAAAAGGTCAAAGATTGATTCTATATCGGGGTGTCGGAAGGCTAAAATTGGTGTTAATTTCTCGCGTTGGTTTATAATTGTATTAATCCGTCTAGGTATTCCGCGATCTCTATTGAATGGGCCGAGCTCTGTTTTGGGGTCTCCACGTTCGCGCTCGTCGTCGGGAGACCTTGTTCGTTTCCCGCCACCCGTCTTTCGTTAAATTGGCGCTTACGACAATCCTTTATTTCGTGACCAATATTTTTGCAATAAGCGCATGTTAACCTTCCTCGGCAAGTTGCGGCCGTATGTCCTGTTCTTTTGCATAACTGGCACTCTATTTTATCACGGCTTTCGGGTCTGTGCTCCGTTTTTAATAACCGGCACGTGTCGGCTTTATGTCCAGGGCCTTTGCATAATTGGCAGTTTACTGGTTGCTGTATGATTCTACAATATTTGGCCGAATGACCGTTTCGTCCACATATTTGGCACTTCCTTGTAGGGCATTCGTTTGCAAAATGTCCGGTTTGATTACAGACATAACATACTGATTGACCGGGGTTTGCTTTCCACGGTAGGTTTGGCTTATTTCTGAATTCAAGTGGTTGTTTGTTGGTTTCTGGCTTTTGTCTACATGTACTTGCTTCGTGCCCTTCAGATCGGCAGAGCTGGCATAAAAATACGTTTTTGCGAGAGGGTCTAGATGGTGCTTCGGCTGGTGCGCGTCGTAAATCTCTGACGGCAGTCCTTTGAGCTTCTATCTTTAAAGCTTCTTTATACATATTATTTATATTATCGCGAGTCGTTAATCGATATTCGATTTCGGGTAATAATCCTATTTTAAAACTGTCCGATAAGTTCCTTTCGAGTTCTGTTTTAAAAGTAGGTGATATGATTCCGTTAGCCGCGGCTTCGGCTTCTAAGATTCGTTCGCCTAGTATTTTAATACGGTTGGTGAAAGTAGTGACGGTTTCATTTTCCTTCTGATACTCGTTACTTAGTTCTCCTCGTAACCTATTGACTGACTTGGCGGGAGAATAAGATAGTCTTAAGGTGTCTAATAAATCCTTCACTGTAGCAAATTTTACCTTAGATAAGGTAACTCGGGGTTCTCCGGATATTTTGCCCTTGATGAAAATAACTAAGCTCGGTTCGCCAGCGGGTCCTACCATCTCCGCAGCTTCCTCGCATGCTTCCGCAAAGCGGTTAAATGGTATGTTTTTTCCATTATATTCAGGTATTAATTTAGCTGCATCCTTGGGTGCTAGCGCGTAGATGTTCTTATTCTCGGGTACACGGGATGAAGTTCCTTCCATTTTACTAAAGAGTTGTAAATCCGGTGTTTTTAAGCGATCAGTGCTTGGTGAAACTGAGTTAAGTAAATTTATAGGTTCGAGTTTCGGGGCTAACTGATGGGTGGTTTCGTTACTTGACGTTTCTAGAATTACTAAATTGTCTGGTTGTTCTGATTCAGAGGTTACGTATCGATGCGGATATTCGTTTTTTTGATCCGGGGTACGTGGCAGTTGGGTGTGTGTTTCAAAGGGTGCTTCGTCGTTTTCCTTTGAAATTAAATCCCTTTTTGACTGGAGGCGGGTTATTCTTTTATTAGGCATGGGTTCATTTCTTTAGATATTTTTAAGTTTCGCATGAGGACCGTGATATCATCTACTTGGGCTTCGAGGTTTTTTATACGATATTGGAATTCACGGTTTTCTTGAATTAGTCTGCCTAATCTAAATCCTAGCGCAACTCTAATTCTTAATTGTTTATCAATTAGTTGTTCGGTGCAATTTACTAAGTCTAGGAGCCTTTTTTTAGTGTCCCATTCAGATTCCTTTAAGCTATTGACGTCTTGCCTGAGAAATCTATTGGTTTCCAGTAGCCAAAGGTTGCGATTTTCTAAATCCTCGATCCTACCCAGGAGTTCCGTTAACAAATTGTATATTTGTATCTCGGAAATACGGTTTAGATCAATCATCTGCAATACATCCAAACATTTTCATAAATTATTCATTCACAATTTTTTTATGCGCGAGACTTTTGCGCGCGTTGTATTTTTCTAGATATTATTGAAATTTGTTATGAGTAATTACTTAATAAATTATTTTATGTATAAAAGGTCGTTAACAGATTGCGCGTTTGTTAGTTTGATAATAAAAAAAAAGGAAACCTTGCTATGTCGAATTATTATTGAACATGCGCAGAACTTCCGCGCAATTAGTAAGGCTTATATCTACAAACCACGTATTTCGATTATGAGGTAGTTCTTATATTAATTTTTATACAATGTTCTCTAATTTATTAATTTTGCGTTTTAATACTAGCGAATCCTAATCTTGCTACTATGCAAATGGGCTTTACGCATGCGCTACTCTGTATATTGGTTCTGCGTTTCGGTCCGCGTCATGTACAGCGTCGTATACTTCGTGTAAAATACGACATATAATAAGGTGTGATGCGCGAAGGAACTAACCTATTTATTGACGCCAAGAGTTAAGTGGGTCGAGAGGTTAGTAATATTTAGATACCTAGCACAAAAAAAAAAATAAAAAATCAACTACCTGGAGTCAAGTACCTTAAGGAAACAGTGGAAAGTGTTTAAGTTTTAACGATCGGTGGGGATAAGTATACTATTATTACTTATAATTATAAAAGGCGAAATCTACTTTTATCTTCGTTATAAAGCAAAAGAAATTTTATTAATTGTCTTATTGTAAAAAGTTAGATGTTAATTTAGATTCAGTGTAATTGTAAAATATATATAATTTATTTTTATATATCTTTTTGTATAACTTAGTTAATTTGATGGTTTGTGGTGATCGTTATGCAAGCTCTTAGTTAATTTTATATATATTTTTTTTTAGAATATTACTTGTTTCGGTGTCATGGAATTAATCCAGAAGAAGACGAATTAGTGTTTTTGACCTATGGGAGTCCTTCCTTGCTCGTGTCAACTGCTTGGGGTCAAGTCAAGATGTACAATAAATAAACTCTTTTAGCAAGTATAAGGTACGCAAGGGAATATACTTCCAATTCAGCTGTTGGTGCCTTAGGAAATTGGTAAGTTTTATAGAAAATTAATTATTTATATATATAAAAAAAAATACTTATATTATCGATTAAGAGAAAAAGGGTATATATATTTTATTTATATATTTTTATGTTATTAGTTGTTTGAGCGTCATCGACACAAGCATGGATCAGGTCAATTATCTCTCCTATGCTACTGTGATTGACTTATACTAAATATCCTTATTTTGGAGGATATCCTAATCTTCGGGCTTGATCCCTTAATAGTTGCTAATTGGTAAGGAAGTATATTATTACTTCCTTGTTAGTGCCTTGTTAGATAATTTATTAAGATTGAAAATATTCTAATATTGAAGGTCTTTCTGTGAATATTTAATTGTATATGTGTTTTGTTTATTAACCTTACTATGACCTTAATTTAATATCTTGTTTGTTATTTTCAGGGTTTGGCACTTGAGTCTTGCGTAGTGATTATCGAGAATTGCTTAGGTAACAAGGTAAATAAATAAAATGTAAAAAAAAATTCCTTTTTTTTTTTTTTTTTTTTTTTTTTTTTAAAAAAAATGTATAAAAAATAATTTATTAAATCTTATAACCTTCTTACAAATTTTTTTCCTTCGCTGAAGACTATTAGGTTATCGTCTATAGGGGGTTTGTCTATATTTATTATTTCTGCTACAATTTTAACCTCTTTTTTATAAAATTGTGGGGTAATTCCCACAAAGCGCGTGAGGTCGATTTGTACCTTCACATCGGATATTATTCTTATCTTAGCGATATTGAATAAATTGAGGTCAAAGGCATCAATGAATTCTTGAGCCGAAGGTATATTAAATAGGCTTCTTCTCTTATTCCTTCGTCGAAACTTGTTTGGTTTTGTTTGCCTTTGTTCGCTCACTAGAAATTACAAGATTTTGTTGTTTTTTTTTTTTTTTTTTTTTGGTTATATTTTTTTGTATAATATATGATCGAATAGTTTTTATTATTTTTATTTACTTATTTATTTATTTATATATATATATATTATTTATTTATTTATTTATTTATTTTTTTTTTTTTTCAGGAGTAGATACACTTAAAAATTATTTATGTATCAAATCCCTCCGGGGCCTCCAAATTTTTAGTTTATACAAGGGCTTACTAGTCTGTTACGTCCAAATGATTATTCGTGACAGACAGAATCCTCGTTAAATTCGTAGAATCCTTACCACGAATTTATTTTGCACGTAACCTCTTTTTAAGCCAAGGTATTATCCTTATAGCTTGGGATAGGTTACTGTGCTTGATTTAATAAATACCATTCGACCAATGATTCCTGTGAGTCTTAAGGAAAGGGGTACATTTATTTGGCGCTTAATTTAATTGTTAACTGGTTAATAGAGACGGGCTTAAATAATTATAGTATACATATAGTTAAGAATAAATCAGCGGTATAAATTCGTAAATATTAATAATGTATTCGGTCTGTGTTACAGGCCGACTACGTTTATTTTTATTTTTAATAACTTAGATTTAGCGAACAACTAGAAAGGAAATAGTATACATACATTTAAATAAATTATTGTTATAAAATTGTAATGAAATAAAGTGTCCGGCCTGTATTACAGTCCCAGCTACACTTTATTTTGTTAATAATGAAATAACTTGTTAATAATAAATAAATATTGTATATGTGAGTTAGTATAATAAAATTGTAAAAATGGAATAAAGTGTCCGGCCTGTATTACAGTCCAAGCTGCACTTTATTTTGTTAATAGATGAAATAAAATTGTATATGTGAGTTAGTATAATAAAATTGTAAAATGAAATAAAGTGTCCGGCCTGTATTACGGTCCAAGCTGCACTTTATTTTGTTAGTAGATGAAATAAAATTGTATATGTGAGTTAGTATAATAAAATTGTAAAATGAAATAAAGTGTCCGGCCTGTATTACAGTCCAAGCTGCACTTTATTTTGTTAATAGATGAAATAAAATTGTATATGTGAATTAGTATAATAAAATTGTAAAATGGAATAAAGTGTCCGGCCTGTATTACAGTCCAAGCTGCACTTTATTTTGTTAATAGATGAAATAAAATTGTATATGTGAATTAGTATAATAAAATTGTAAAATGGAATAAAGTGTCCGGCCTGTATTACAGTCCAAGCTGCACTTTATTTTGTTAATAGATGAAATAAAATTGTATATGTGAATTAGTATAATAAAATTGTAAAAATGGAATAAAGTGTCCGGCCTGTATTACAGTCCAAGCTGCACTTTATTTTGTTAATAGATGAAATAAAATTGTATATGTGAATTAGTATAATAAAATTGTAAAATGGAATAAAGTGTCCGGCCTGTATTACAGTCCAAGCTGCACTTTATTTTGTTAATAGATGAAATAAAATTGTATATGTGAATTAGTATAATAAAATTGTAAAATGGAATAAAGTGTCCGGCCTGTATTACAGTCCAAGCTGCACTTTATTTTGTTAATAGATGAAATAAAATTGTATATGTGAATTAGTATAATAAAATTGTAAAAATGGAATAAAGTGTCCGGCCTGTATTACAGTCCAAGCTGCACTTTATTTTGTTAATAGATGAAATAAAATTGTATATGTGAGTTAGTATAATAAAATTGTAAAATGAAATAAAGTGTCCGGCCTGTATTACAGTCCAAGCTGCACTTTATTTTGTTAATAATGAAATAGGAAGGAAGCTTGTAAAAAAAACAATTAACAAGTTTTATAGATTAACTTACTTTTATTGATGGTTTTTTCTTTTAGCTGGTTTTATACAAGGGTATGCCGGGCTTGATACGAAACTCGCTGGTTACAATAGTGGTGGCGGATTTCGGTGCACGGGTTTACAGAAAAGAATTTGAACAAAGAAAAATATTAAAAAAATTAGGTGACGTGACATTAGACTCGAGATTTGATCTGATCTGGATTATTGAATTGTGCGGCGCTTTTATATGTTCGGCAAGCCTTTTCGGCGGCGCGGTCCAGTGACAGTGGTGGGAGGGAGCTTGCTGCATGGTGATGCATCTTATTACGCCGCGTATCACAAAAATTTTAATTTTACCGGTAATGTTTTTATTATTTATTAAAATCAGTACATATTTTATAATTTATACGCATAATTGAACGTATTTCAGTGATAACATGGTTTTATAAAGAATATAAATTATGTTGAAGATCGCTTATGTGTTTAACGTATTTATTTACCCGATATAAATATATTTATATTTATTTATATATTTATTTGTCAATACTAAGCCCTATAATTATCTTCTTAAGTTTCTAATGATAGATAAATTTTATTCGAATATGAAAAACGTAAAATATATTTTGTATATAAAATATATACAAAAACTTAAAATAAAACTACATAATTATCGCGCTTAAATTGACAAATCTATTCTAAAAATTCCTAATGTATTTTTCTGAAAGAGTCTGATTATTAATAATCTTTGTAATTTTTAAAACAATTACAAAACTGTCAAAAGAAAATTATGTTTATATTGCATTGTAATAAAGATTTTTAATCGACTATCCTAGATATATAGTAAAGGCAGGTTTTCCTTAGGATCGATAAAAGGAAATTAAAAATAATTAAATTAAATAAAAGGAAAAGAACATCGGCAACCTCGCTATTTTCGTGGTTAGTAAAGTACAAAGAGAAAATTGTATATATAAAAGGCACGTTGTTTATTTCCGGATAATATCTTATTACATTATTTGTCTGACTGTATCGCCTTTCCTTCAAGTATGCGAGTTGTTTGTTTCTAGCGCGAAGAAGGAAGAAAGTAAACGAAAGCTTAAAACGGTCTTTGGAGCTAGTTATATATTTAGTGCGTTTGATAGTTTTAAATTGCCTTAGATGATTCCTTCCTTATCCACTGCCAGAGGTAATGCAATTCTATTTACCATAAGGGTATATAATATATTCTAATATTACGGTACGGACGTAACAATATTATTCCTTTCTTTTATTTTATTTCGCATATATGTTTTAACATCACTTCCTTTTATTCTATTTTATTTTATTTATTATTTTTTTATTTTATTATTATTTTATTATTTTATTATTATTTTATTTTATTAATTTCTATCTTATTCATACACGTATTTCATTATTTTTCATTTATTTTTCTTTATTTTCTTTATATTATTCTTTTTATTTTAATTCGCGCATATATTTTTACTTTACTTTCTTTTATTTCATTTTATTATATTTATATTATCACTTTATTTATTTTATTTTATTTATAATTCTTTTATTTTATTTACTTCTATTTATTCGCGCATTTCATTATTTATTTCTTATTTCATTTATTTTACTTCTTTATTTTTCTTTTATAGACCACTTTCACACTAATGTTAACTTTTACTCCTTTTGTCACAGAGCGAATAGTCGAAGATCACAAGTTTACATTTTCACACTTTCTCTTCTGCTTATTATTTTTATTTATAAAATTTTGAATCCCTTTTAGTTTACATGTGAGAAAATAAGAAAAAGAACCTTGAAGAGCAACTGCGTGTTATCTCGCGGTGACGTAATATTTATCGCTGCATTCCTAGCATGATTAAAAAAAAATAAAAAACTTTAATATCTAAAATTTTTATGTAATATACAAAGTATTTTAAGGTGTAACCCCCACTTGCGACTTTGAAAAAATCGATTTTTTGTTAATTGCATTTTTTTGAAGTATAAGCATCTGAGAATATGACCTGGAAATTTCAAGTCGATCCGAACAAAATTGACTGAGATATTAGCGTTGAAAGAGAAGAATCCGTTGTGTAAACAACCGGCTAGTCTGACACCTGGCACGCTCGACCCTCTCGACGGTTTCAGTCGATTGTTCGATGACAATGGTCGTATACCTGGCATTTACAACGTTTATATAATAGACTGGAATTTGTAGAAACGAATTTTCTACCCCGGACCCGAAATAGATGACTCTATGTAAGTTTACAAAAAAAATTATTTTCTGCGTGTAAACTGAAATTAAAACTTTAAACGCGTTTTTCTCGAAATGGCATTTCTGAAGTCGGTGACCAAGATTACTTAAACAACAATGAACCGTTTTTCTTGAAATTTTGCAGGCTTATTTAATACATCAAAATGTAGTTTTTAATCGTTCGATTTTTTGTTAAAATTAAACCATTAACTTTGACTGTCCGCCATTTTGTGAAAAATAAATATTTTTTTAAATCCTTTGATTAAAGACTAGTTTATACTTATATTTGACTAAATCTATCCACATTTTTTGTTTCTGATGATCCACTTCGCCGCAATGTTGGTCACCGCAAACCGTATAAATAAAAACACTATTTTATTGGCGGCCATTTGCCACTTAACAATGTAATATTTCGCAATAAAAAAATTAATGAAAGTTCTTCAAGATGTATTCTGTAAGATGATATGATAATCGTTAAAAAAGTTTTGTAGTTTTCTTTAAAAAAATGCATAAAAAAAGGCCTTTTTGTTGAGCTACAAGTGGTGGTAACCCCTTAATGAAAATGCTTTTATTTTATCATGTCTGATAGAAGTTTTAATCCTACATTTTTTTTCAAAATTATTCACAACATCACTATTATAATGACATGAACACATTTTGAAGTAAATTCTATAAATTTAATAATTTTATTAAATATTTAAAATTATTATTAAATAAAATATTTTTTTTTTTTTTTTTTTTTTTTTATAAAATGTTATTATTAATTAAAAATTTTTATTTAGTTTATCCTTTTGCTCAATTATTCACTGTTACTTTTCCACTTACATTATTCACTTTCACTTTTCTTTACATAAATAATTTTTTTATATATACTAGGTTGTTCAAAAAGTTTTAAAAGCGGAAATGAAGATACTTTTTTTTGTTTGTAAAATCACTTTTATTGCTCAGTATAATCTCTCATAAGTTCAATACACTTGGTCCAATGGTCTTCCAACTTGTTTATCCCATCACGGAAGTGACTTTCTGCAAGGCCTGCAAAATACTCCTCTACGACGGCTATAACCTCTTCGTTTGATGAAAAATGCTTCCCACGAAGGAATTTCTTGAAGTGTGGAAACAGCCAGAAGTCAAAGAGAGCTAAATCAGGCAAATAAGGTAGATGCTACAACAATTCGTATTTTAATTCGGTTATTTTAGTAATGGTTTTTTGAGTTGTGTGAGCGGGTGCATTGTCTTGATGAAAAATGATTTTTTTCTTGTGAAAACCGGGTCTTTTTTCACTAATTTTTTCATTCAATTGGTCCAAAAGGTTACAATAATGTTAAGAATCTTTTGTTTTGCCAGTTTGGAGATAATCCACCAACAAAATCCCTTTTGCATCCCAAAAAACTGACGCTAACACCTTCTTCGCCGATTTCTGGACACGAACTCGCTTCGGTGCCGAAGTGCCTGGTTGACACTACTCTTTAGCCTCTTGTTTTGATTCAGGGTCATGATGGTCGACCCAAGTCTCATCCATAGTGATGAATCGACGCAAAAAATCCTTTTTATCCTTTCGAAAACGCTCCAAATGTTGCTCAGAAAGTCGCATTCGAACGTGTTTTTGTTCCATTGTGAGCGAATGCGGCACCCATTGTACACAGAGCTTTCTGAAACCCAAAACTTTATTCAAAATATGACTCACACTGCCTAATGAGATGTCTAGGGCCTCTGATAAATCTCTTTCGGTCAATCAACGATTTTCCAGAACCATATCCTGTACTTTTGCTATGAATGCTGGTGTTGATGCACTTTTTGGACGTCCTGAGCGTGGATCGTTTTCAACGCTTTTTCGACCACGTCTAAACTCTAAAACCCATCGATGCACAGTTGGAAATGAAGAAGCAGATTCCTTTAACACTTTCACCATTTTTGTATGAATTTCCGTTGCTGATAAACCTTCCAAAACAAAGAATTTTATCACTGCACGATATTCGGTTTTTTCCATTGTAAAAAAAATACACTGACACGTCAACTTCAAATGGCTTGTAAACAAACAATGAATTGACAGAGTGGAATGAAACTTTAGGTATGTTTATATGAAAGATAAAATATCAAAATGGCGTAAAAATTTTGGTTCTTCTACTGCTCTATAGATGTCGCTTTCAAAACTTTTTGAACAACCTAGTATATATTGTTCACTTATATTTATGCCATATACATACATATACACATATCTCACATCCACTGTATAATGTTAGACAAAATTTTCCACATGATATTTAGTTGTATCAATGTAAAAATTGCCACCGCATTCGTAGCATAATCATTTTCACATCGCGGCGATCCGACGGCCGGGCTTCGCGCGGAGAGAACTACATTAATTCTCTTTAAGACATAAAATAAAATCATTTTAATATATTTATTATCAACATATAGACCATTCTAATAAAAATAAAAATGTTTGTATTCACAATAAAACAATAAAAATATTTACATTTGTCAAAAAAAATAAGAACATTTCATCCTATAAAAATTTATTATCAATATTTTAATAATTTCATCGCTGTGGCGATCCGACGGGAAATCGCACGGTGAAGGTTATGCTAGTTCTCTTTCACAAAGGATACAATAATAATTAAAAGTTATATAAAACTGATTACTTAGATGCAAAAAAAAGAATTATTAAATTTAATACAAATTTTTAGTTTGGATTAATAGACATCATTAATTAATTTGAATTCAATATATCTGGTATATTAATTTTGATAATATAAATAATTTTAATACACTTTTCAAACACGTAAGTAATAAAACTTTAAGAACAAAATAATTAGGTTTAAATTATTAAAAATGTTCATTAATTATTTCTTAATTTTAATACAAGAATATTTTAATTTTTAACTGTAAGAGATTTAGAACTTTGAATCAGTACAATTTTATTAAAATAAAATATAATTTTAATTTTTACGGCCTATTTTATATATTTTATATATTTAATACATTTGTATATTAATTTTAATAAATTTAATGACTTTATTTATAAAATAATTTTATTGACACTTTCTTATTAATTAGCAATAAAAATTTTGAAATTAATTAATTTATTAAAAATAGACATTCTATAAAATACTTATTTTTAAACAAAAGTTTTTTAGTTGCAGTACAAATTGAACAAAATTATTTAACGTACAATTTTATTATAACTTCTCCGTAAAAGTTTATAAAAAAATAGTACTTTAATGTATTATAAACATTTAAAGCAATTTTCTTAAAGGTATAAAATCATTCTTAATAAAATAAATTAATAATTAAAAAAAAATATGCACTAAGATTTTAATGTACAAAAATGTCATAATTTTTTTTTTTTTTTTTTTTTTTTTTCTTTAAATATTATATATAAAAGTATAATATATTTAATAGAAGAATTACTTTAACTTTAATTAATTCATGAAATTAAAACGTACACAGATTGTTTTGATCAACTAAGCAGAGAAAATTTTCCGCTATTCAATCGTATTTTACATACTTGGTCATAAAATATTGCACGAATTTTCAAGCATAGGCTCTATTATATCATGAAAATTTAATAACTATACAATAAATGACACTTAATCGCATTAGTGATTTAAAATCTGTGTAACATAATCGAAAAAAAACTATTTTCTCAGACATGGGAAAGAAGGCAAGTTTAACAATAATCTCCATAACACAATTAACAATAATACAACCTAATATCCTAAATTAAATTGCTCTTTATCATAACTTGTTATTATCAATGTAAAACATCTTTGATTAAAATTTTCTAAAATTTTTGTATAACTTATGTTATAGTTATCATCCTTAGTTTTTGTAAATAATTACTAAATAATTTTAACAAACTTCTGAATGTAGTTAGAAATATAGTTATATCAGAAGCCTTTAAAGTTAAGAGACATCGAATTTATTATTATTCGATCACAACCTTGATAAAAATTCATAGACAATATAAAAAGGAATTAGTAGTTACCATTAGAAAAGTATAACATTCGAAATACTAAATTTCGATACTTTTGAATATCAAGTACAAGATTAATTTAGAAAAAGTATTATGTAAATTAAAAATGGTATAATATATTTAATGCATTATTATTTGCGGTATTTGAATAAGTTGCACAAATGGTTTTTTTAAGATTAAAATTAGTTGGAGTTATATAAATGTAAAAATTACTTTTTAAAGTTTAAAATTAAAATATTAACATAATTCTATTCCTATTCTATATTTCTGTTTCAACCGTAGAATATTTAATTACATTTGCTAGTCAAAAATAAAGATAAAAAAAAATTCAGCTTAGTGGAAGGACTTGAATTGAGAGATACACAATTTAAAAATATAATGTATAAAATCTAGTTAAAAACAAATATCAAAATGCCTATTCTTCTCTATGAAATTTGTAAATCTACAAAAATAAGTCTGGTCCCAGCAGTGGAATCCTTTTTTTTTTTTTTTCACTTGATTTCTGAATTACCAAATGCATTAAAAGATGTAGCTGCTATATAACATTTTTTACAATAACTTGTAACAAGCTGTTACTAGATTAATTTAAACTGTTTATCTACTTTTTCAATAAGACTAGTGAATATATATATATATATATATATATATATATATACTTATTGTCTTTACTATACATTTTATCATTTTATGAATTATTATAGCAATTGGAGTCTCAGTACTTTGATATTTAATAAATGAACATTAATTTATATACCCATATATATTTTATATAATTTAAAAAAAATATTTTTTTGTTATAAATTATTACTTTCAGTTTTTTCAACATTCAACCTGGGTACATTTAAGATCACTTTATATTTCAAATAAAAATTTTATTTATTATGTTAATAATTTAATAGTTATGTAAAACTAACTTAAATAATCAAGGCTTTTTCTTTTTTGAATAAATATGTCAAACTGTAATCTATTTTGTTACTACTTTAAAATTAACAATATAAAAGATTTTATAAAACAGTTATAACTTTGAAAGACACTATTATTTAGGTGACTTTACTCCTTTCATTATTTTAATCTTAAAAATTTCGAAACTTCTTTTAAAAAAAAATATATTAATTACTTATTCTTTTAAATTTTATACATTTGATAAATCTATATTTTATGCAAGATAAAATAATTTTGTTAATTTCAAAACTTTTGAGTTATATAGATTTTTTTTTTTTTTTTTTTTTTACAATTATCAAAAAAATGTTAATCATTCAAGATTATTGACAATTGTTTCCATTTATGTTGAAAATGTATTGAAAAATTGTAAAAATATTTGAATATAAACGAAAATATAAAAGGCGCTTTCAAAAAAGGAAAACTAATCTTTGTAAATAATTAATTAAATAATTCAAATGTAATTGACATAATTAATACAACAAAAGTCTCTCAGTGTTGGCGGCTGCCCGGCACCTCCACAAAAAATTTCGTTGTTACGTGCGGGGCTACGCATACGTTACGAAATTTTAATATTTATTTTAATGCGGGACCCGTCAACCCGTCCCGTACGGGCCCGTCCGCGCATTACGAACCGAAGGGACCTATGCTGTCGCGGATTATAAATATGACTGCCTCTACCCCATTCTTTAGTAGGAATCAGGCGCAGAGAGGAAAAGCGAAATTAATCAAGTTAACATTCATATTGATTATAATTAAAATCTTACCTGAACCTTAGCGTGTCCTGGAATTCCGAAGGTGCCCGTGGGACGAGGAATTGAGGTTCAGAGTAATTACCACAAACAGTTCTCCTTAATTATTGTTCTTTATTTAATAATTTATACTAACACACTGACACAGTTAGTGAATGTCACTTTTCTAGTATACACTAATACGCGCAACACGCGGCCGAAACCGGGATGAAACTAAGACAAAATTATTAAAATGGTATACTGTTCCATATATTTTAAATTTTTAAGACTCAAAAAATTAACCGACGATACGACTGACCTTAGAAAATTTGTTAAAATGGAATATTGTTCAATACATGTTAAAATATTAAGACTCAAAAAAATTAAACGACGATACGACTGAGCTTAGATTACTGCTGTTCTTTTTCAACGGTCAACTCCTCGCGGCCCGTTGGTACTCATATTTAAAGACCTTGAGGTGGAGGCATCGTGGGGATTTTTGCTTATTTAGCATCGGCGCGAGCCTCGGTGGACTCCCGAGCCTCCCCCGCGCCTCCCAACTAAAATGCAACTTTAGATATTTTATTTGTTCAAATGTGTGTGCCGAGGCGAGTTGAGCAACACAACTCTCTATAGGTGTGTGGGAAAAATATTTAACTATAAGAATACGTTTATTTTCCATGTCTCCTGGGTTTTTTCCACCGGAGTCAATTCGCAGCGTGAGTGCAAGTATCACCCACCTTTTTTCTAACACTCTGTTGTACAGAGTTCGTCGAACTGCGCGCTCAGCATTTTCACACATTAAACGTATACTTATATGTGTTGTAGTAGTACATTGAACTGCTTAATTCTAATTTTAATTTAATTAATTTTTTTATATAGTTTCAATTCAATTCATTTTTTATAGTTTTTAATTTAATTTAATTATTAAAATTTCGTCATGTAACAATATCTCCTTGCATGTTATTTTGTATTCGTTCCACGTTTTTTGTTTCGACTGATGTCGCCTCATATCGTTTTTCCAGATTTTCTTGATTTTCATCTATTTTCAGTTCTTCACAAATTGCAGTTTTCCACTCTCGCTTTTCCTTATATCTCTCGTTTTTATTGAAAATTTCGTCGAGTTCTAATATAATTTTTTCTGACGACCTTACACGGTTCTTGACGGTCGATCGTCTCGATGACATGTTGCAAATTTATTTTTATCGCCTTCAAATCAATTCTTAATTTTAATCTTAAGTTGCTTAAGATTTAAATAAATTCTATTCTAAAATACAATTGGTTTTTAACGTGATTTATTTTATTTTTAATTTTTCAATTCTTTCCATAATATCATTTAATTTTTTGTCTTGCGAGCTTTCCTTCTCTTTTAATTGTTTCTTTAAACTTTCGCATCCGTTTTGCAATCTGTTATTTTGTTTATAGAGATGGGCAATCTCCTGTTCGAATGCCCAAGTATTCTCTTCCAGACGCAGATGTAACTCTTCCTCAAGATTTTCTAATCGCTTCTTTAAATGTTCATTTTGTTGCGCCGTGATGTCCTGTTCTCGACGTAAATTTTCAATATCCCATTGGTTATTTAATGTTTGTTCTTTCACCTCCTCCAACTGGTCGCTGAACGATGCTAGTCGTGCATACGTGTGCGATTCCAGCAGTCCATGTTGGTAGGTTGGTATCATCTAAAAGCACGTTAACTTTTATTTTGTTTGTCTTATTAAATCGGAGTCCTGTGACGGTCGCCAGTTGTAACATGTCGAATTATCACGTTATAACGATCTAGCATTAACTTATGCTAAGTCATTTGTTATTTCAATATTTACTACTTTTTAAGTGTGCATGTTCGAGTGCTGAACCCCGATTTCATTGACAACTACCGTGTGTGTGTGTGTCTGTGTGTGTGTATATATGTTATTCCAAATAATTTAAAAAGTTTTATGTTTTATGTCATCTCTATTATCAACCATGATCCTACTTGTAATTTTATAATAAATATTCAATTTGTTAATTTGATTTCATCTAATATTGATTATCAAAGTTTTAAATTTAATTTTTCGAAAATACAAAATTTTAGATCATACGCCAATGCGTGACGTCTTAGAGCGAGACGCAACTATGGTCGTTGACCTGACAATGTTTATGTTTGGCATTTAAAGAGTTTAACTTTAAAGATGACTATACCTGTGTACTTGCTAGTGAATGCATTATCGTAGCAGACTAATACATAGGTGTTGAACCAGCTACGCTCATTCTATAGTAAAACTCGTGTGCGGTTTATTCTTTGACAAAATTTTTTATATTTTAACACCCGACCCCCGAACAACCGAACACAGTGTCGATATGTCCGAAAATCTTCGGTTTACTTAAAGATTATATCCTTTTTTAGAAAAGCATAGAACCATTGAGTATGAAAATTACAACATTGCCAATACTTGGTCATCTACATCACTTAGATAACAAAAGAAAATTAATTTAAATTTTAAATTTCGAATTTATTAGTAATTATTCTTACATTTGAAAATATCAATCTCCGACTGTCGTTTCTGAATGTCTGAAATAAAGTGGCCTTTGCCTTGTCGAGCACGGCTTTATATACTCTCGCCGACCCTTGGTTGATGCGAATTTCTATGAGCTTCTATTGATATTTATTTAATAATTTACAATATTCTTGAAGATGTGTTTTTCTTATTTTTTAGCTAGGATGTGGTCACGTCTTTACATGTATAACGATGTCGTGATTTTCGCAACTTTCGAGCTGTTTTATCGTTTACAAGTTTTTTAACCTTTTTAGTTTGCTTTATATGTACAAATAATTTATTCCGTTGATTGCTTTTTCAGTAACTTTTTGTGTACTCTCTTTATCTACGTATTTATGTACGAGGTCTGGCTATTGAATAACGAGACTGGTCACGTAAAAGGGTTTTATTATAAAAATTATTCTACATTCGAATGCTCCCCTTCAATATACTCCCCTTCCCTCGCCACACACCTTTCCATACGTTTTTTTAATTGATCGAAGCAGTGCTGGAAGTCTTCTTTGGTGAGGGCCTTTAGGAGCTCCGCCGTTTTTTGCTTTACCGCTTCCATCGACTCAAATCGGGTCCCTTTCAAAGCAGATTCTATCTTCGGAAATAAAAAAAAGTTGCACGGGGCCAAATCTGACGAGTACGGCGCGTGTTCGAGCACTGGAGTGCGCTTACCGGCCAAATGCTGCTTCACAGATAGCGCGTTATGGGCAGGTGCGTTGTCCTGGTGCAAAATCCACGAGTTGTTCTTCCACAAATCGGGCCGTTTCTTACGAACTTGTTCTCGCAGTGTTGCCAAATCTGACAAATAGTAAGTCTGGTTGACAGTCTGACCCTCTGGAACCCATTCAGTCATCACGATACCGTTAATGTCGAAAAAAACGATGAACGTTGCCTTGAATTTTAATTTGGACATCCTTGTTTTTTTGATTCTGGGCAATTTAGGCATCTTCCAATGCATCGATTGCCGCTTTGTTTCAACATCGTATTGAAAAATCCACGTTTCGTCGCAAGTAATAGTGTTTTTCATCAGTCCGGAATCTTTTTTTAACCTTTCAAGGAAATCTGAGCAGACCTGTTGACGCAAGAGCTTTTGGTCAGGAGTCAGGTTTTTTGGCACCAACTTCGCACAGACTTTTGTCATGTGTAATTCCTTGTGTAAAATTTGTCCAACCGTTTCTTTATCGGCGTTTACAGCCTCGGCAATCATTCGGATGCTCATTCGACGATCTGCTCGCACAATTTGGTTGATTTTGGTCACTGTTTTCGGAGTTAAAACAGTGACAGGGCGACCTGGGCGTTGGTCATCTTCAGTGCTCACTCGGCCCTCACTGAAGCGCTTACACCACTCAAAAACACGCGCACGAGATAGAGAATGGTCCCCATAGGCCTTTTGCAACAATTTACAGCATTCATTCGGAGTTTTTTTCAATTTAACTAGAAATTTGAGATTGATACGTTGCTCCTGTTTTTCGTCACACATGGTTTTCGGCACGAGAAAAAAACACGTTCGTTTTAAGCCACTACTGCACAAATACAATAATAGTGACAAGATCGTGTTTTGGTACGTGCATAGACAAGATATCTAGATACCCAACGCACTACTCGTTTTTTTCCCCACCCCTCTACGGCGCCCTCTAGGCGCGCAGTCTCGTTATTTAATAGCCAGAACTCGTAAACTCAATTGTTATTTTGTTTTTTATTCACCCAGTAACCCTGATGGAACTTCGTAGAATTTTCACTTTCTTGGGCTTCTGGCTTTCTATAAACTTATATTTGTAAAAACTTTTTTCATAATTCAAATTTTATATATTTTTTTTTTTCTATTTGTTTGCCCGATGTGTTGTTTGTTTTTCTATATAAAATCATTTCGGTGCTTGCCTTTTTTCTTTTACTTTTTTCATGTTTAAAATCTACTTCGATTTCTTATTTTAATAAATATTATTACATAGAATATACGACGATTGTTACGACCTTTGAGTTCAATCAGAGATGAAAAGGGAGACCGCTAAAGGCATTGTAAAAAAGGGTTGCAAGTTTTTTGCGCAAGAAAGTGCTGCCTCTTACAGACGAGCGGTCGAACTATACACAAGTAGAATGCAAGTGAACTTACCGAATTGATATATACAAGTTCAGTCCAAACGTTTCTAATAAATGATTTAAGATTGATGGAACCGAGTGTTTAAATTTTACTGACTAAAATAATTCAATGTAAAAAATTAGAATATACATACAGCATTACATATTTTATGACTTTATACATTACATTTAAAATTTAATAACTAATAAATGTTTATAACAATATATTTGGTGTTCTAAATTGAAAAATTTATTCATATTGATTCCATATATTTTTTCTTACTCAATTTCTATACAGATCTTTCTAAAAAATATACAGCTCTTATTCTATTTAAATATTGTATAGTAATAAAAAATATATAAATAAAATTAAAAATTTTAATATATATACGTGTATATATTACAATGTGTGAAGTTTGATTCCAAAAGTAATAAAAGTGTATGTTTTAAAAATATTTATATTTCATTTGATTTACATCATAATAATACTGCATCTTTATCTAAATTTTAAAATGAAAAAATAGAAAATAGAAATTTTTATTTATAGTCTTCCTTTTACTTAAGGGGGGGGGTATGGTTTTGAGGGTTCAAAAAAAGTGATTTTTTTTTATTGCATATTATGAAAGTATAGTAACTCAAGAATGTTGTCTGTTAATATGAAGTCAATCGGAGCAAAACTCACAAAGATATAGCTTTGGAAGTAGGCGTGTCTCGAACGACTACCTGAGCTGTAACCGCTCAGCGGAAAGGCAGCTGTTTCTCAATCTCTTTTGTTACTGTCCCTAAGCAGTTTACAGAAAGGTCTTAGACAAGGTCGTTGTAACGGTACCTGGTGTTGGTTCATTTTCGAAGCAGACGCGGAGTGTAACAGTCGTGTTGTATTTTCTTACTCTATTTCGTTGTGATATTTTTGTTGTTCGCAAAATGCCGAGAAAAGTTTCAAGAGAGTGTAGAAAGGAGTCTGCCGAAAGTTGAGAGTGGTTCAGCAACTGTCGTCGAATTTGCATCTTCAGTGGCTGCTTGTGTTTTCAATGAAGGCTGTAACGCTTATTTAACCTTCCTAGAAGATATGCGAATCAGTACTGGTCCAAGTTGTCATGGATGGGCGCTTCTAACCGACGATATTCGAATGAACAGAGCAGATGAGCGAGCAGCTGAAACCGCTAAAAATGATAGAATTCGCCGCAGACTTGATCAAAAAGATGCTTTGGACATTCTTGACGAAAGTTCTATACTCTATGGTCCCGGCATTGATGATTCTATGTGAGTAAAATAAAAAATAAATAGCTTACTAAGTTTTATCAGGGTCTTTTCGCTACGAAAAACTTTAAACGCGTTTTTCTCAAATCGATGTTTTTTGAGTCAATGCACTCTGTAACTCAAAATCTATTCAACCGATCGTTCTCAAATTTTTTACAGTATTTTCTTACATAATTCATGAGGTAACCCTGTTGAGATTTTTTCGTTTTTGATTTTATTTTTTTTATTATTAACAACAATAGTCATGAATTCAGGCCAAAAATCGGTATTTTCACTTTCAAGTCTTGTAAAAAGTTCAAAAATTTAAAAAAAATGGAAAAACTCGACAGGGATACCTAGAGGGACATAAAAATTAAAAGAAAAACTTTGGTTATTTCATTTCAGATGATTCAGTGCTGAGGTATGACGTGCACCGCAAAATGTATTTTTTCTGAGGCGCCTGCGAAGAATTGCTGCCATTCGGTCAATTTTCAATATTTTTCAACCAATATTTCACAGAATATAGTTCAATAACTACTCTTTAATGTATAATAATTAGAAATAAATTTACTTTTACCGTACGCCCAAAAAAAAATCTGTAAAAACCTGTTTTTTTCTGCCTTCAAAACCCTACCCCCCCCCCCCTTAAGGGGGGAAATAACAGTAGCACACAAAAAAATAGGCATATTTTCGGGAATTAATTTTGGCTGAATAAAAGTATCAATCAAAAATCTGTAACGTAGGTTTTATAGCAATACTAAAAAAGTACAAAATGTAATTTTTTCAATAAAAAATATATAAAAATGGCGGCTGCGCAGCATATGCCCCAAGGCGCCTATTTTTGAAAGCGTGTCAACGGCCGAAGACGTAGACTCTTTAATTTTTGACCTAAAAGAAAAAACTAAAATTTTTTAGTTTTTATATAACAACAGCTAGCGAGCTACGTAGGATTTTTTTGATGTATTGATTTTTCACAAAATGGTGCATGTTTAAAAATAAAGTTAAATTTTTAACAAAAAAAACGCCATCAAATCTTTGATAAAAAAAACTAAGCCATATAAAATAAAAAATCTCACGTAGCTCCGCGGAGAAAGATAATTCGAAGCTACTGTTAAAATTTCAAGTCGATCGGTAAAGATTTGCTTGAGTTATGTCTTCGGCGAGCTCAAAAAAAGTGGTTTCGAGAAAAACGCGTTTCAAGTTTTAAGCGCTCGGAGCATACCTGAGTGGCGTTACCGCAGAATAAAAAATTTGGACACTCGGACACTTTTGCCGTGTTCCATCATTTGGTATATTATTTTTAGGACCCTAAAGCACCTTTTAGGCGAAAAAATTTTTTTCGAAAAATTGAAAATTTTTACTGTGATTTCCCCCCTTAAGGGGTTACCCCCACTTGTAGCTCAACAAAAAAGCCTTGTTCATGAATTTTTTTAAAGAAAACTACAAAACTTTCTTAAACAATTTTTATATCATCTTAAAGAATACATCTTGAAGAACTTTCAGTAATTTTTTTATTGCAAAAAATTACATTGTTAAGTGGCAAATGGCCGCCAATGAAATAGTGTTTTTATTTATACGGTTTGCGGTGACCAACATTGTGGCAAAGTAAATCATCTGAAACAAAAAATAAGGATAGATTCAGTTGAATATAAGTATAAACTAGTTCTTCATCAAAGGATTTAAAAAAATATTTATTTTTTACAAAATGGCGGACAGTCAAAGTTAATGGTTTGATTTTAACGAAAAAAAACGGCCGTTTTTTGGCTATAAAACGGCCATCTCTTTTTAAACAAAAAATAGAACAATTAAAGACTAAATTTTTATGTATTAAATAAGCCTGCGAAATTTCAAGAAGATCGGTTTATTAGTGTTTGAGTAATCTTGGTCACCGACTTCAGAAATGCCATTTCGAGAAAAACGCGTTTAAAGTTTTAATTTCAGTTTACACGAAGAAAATAATTTTTTTTGTAAACTTACATAGTCATCTATCTTGGGTCCATACAGAAGTTCTTCCGCCGACGATGCCGCTTGCAAAACGGTAATTTGGTGTTGCCTTCGTAACATTCTTCCTTCACGAGTGCTCTCGGCCGCACGTCTCTTTGCCAGTGCAATCCGTGCTTCGTCCATTTTATCAGCATATTCGTGCGCGTTGTGTCCACAGCTCACTGCGATTGAGTTCAAATAAAATAATAATGATTTTGAACCTTCGTTGAATAGTCCAACGGCAATATAAGCTGCTAAATTTACAACGATTGCTCCACTCGAGACGATTTTTGGGCTGATTTTCCAAATAAGTTGATTGAAGCTTTCGTTGTTATTTTGATTAAAGCCACCAACGCATCTTTCGAGTAAAGTTTCTTTACTTAGATCGTCGTATATAGGTCTGATGGCATCCAATACATTTAATGGAAGTGGTCTGTAATCGTGTTGGAAAGCCTCGTTTCTCGCCTGAGCTCGTTGATATGAACACGACGATTCTTCACCGGTTGGACATCTCTCATGGTGTGGTTTTGCATCGGTTAAACTATAATGATCAAAGGTCGCCCATATTGCCTCATGCATATCGTGAACAGAAGCAGAATGGCGTCGAATAGCAAGTCCATAGTACACAGTGAGCTTGTCAATAAATTTTCCTTTCAGCTGTCCTTTACCACCAAGCTCTTTGTTTTTTTTTACTAAATTACGAAGACGGGATCCCATACGCTTTTGGACGTGTCCGATGCATTCTTTTTTTATAACTTCTACGTCGTCATAAGGATGAGACTTTAATAGCCCAGTGTACGTCTTCAAATCTCCGTCTCCAATATAGTAACGGTACAGGACATTATATTTTGCTATTGAACGCTTGAAGACTTCGATAATAGAGTCCACCTCTATTTTTCCCGAGGAGCCTTCGTGATTTGCACTGCAGTTATCTTCGTGTGTTTCGTACCATTGTTCGTATTCCGCATCATTTAGTTTATGTTTCCACGATTCACACATTTTACAATACGCACTTTTTACCACGAGATCAAGTACTTTTCTACTGTAGTAGCCTATGACTGATGTAACTCCGAACAACGACGAATATCCTCGTTTCCTCCAGGATCTATCTCCGGAAACTGTTAATTTAGAAGTTGCATCTTCTGCTGCAATAGGTGTATTTTCAATTTCTTCTCGTACGGCTTTTTTAAATATTACATCTGCACATGTTTTCACAGACTCATAAATACTTTTTAAAATTATTGAATATGTATTCTCGGTAAGAAACCTTGGCATGTCCATAGGTCCGCAAAATGTTTGTGCTCCAGCCAATCCCATGCCGAGAACTCTCATAGTGAATATAAATCGACGATTCATTTCATACGAATGTGCCACAAAAGGAGAAGATGGTATCAAATTATCTGCACATGAGTCACATTTCACAACGACTTTGAAGCCTAGTCCTCTTGCATTTGCAGTTTCAAATTTAATATTTCCATTACACGTTTTGCACTTCACTAAACTTGAAAGTTCAGCAAACACTACACAAAAGTTCAAAATGCGATATTCAATATTCGGGTTTTGATTCACAGTCATATCAATATTATCTTTCAGTTTCTTCGCAGACGTGCTGAAAGTTTCAGTTTCCGATTCAGCCAGGTTCGGGTTAAAAATACCCTTCCTTTTTTTTGGTCGAGATTTCCGTAAATTTTCACTGCTTCTTGTTTCTCGCGAACCTTTTTTTCGATCCATTTTTAAATGTAAAATAAATAAAAACTGCGCTTATAATATTGTCAACGGCGGAAATAAATACGTCTCATATAGTTGAACTTTCAAGCTACACTGACGAATTAAAACGATAAAAGGCAACGAAAATTTGTTTCTACAAATTCCTGTCTATTATATAAACGTTATAAATGCCAGGTATACGACCATTGTCATCAAACAATCGACTGAAACCGTCGAGAGGGTCGAGCGTGCCAGGTGTCAGACTAGCCGGTTGTTTACACAACGGATTCTTCTCTTTCAACGCTCATATCTCAGTCAATTTTGTTCAGATCGACTTGAAATTTCCAGATCATATTCTCAGATACTTATACTTCAAAAAAATGCAATTAACAAACAATCGATTTTTTCAAAGTCGCAAGTGGACGTAACCCCTAAAGTTTGCCTTATCTAACTCTCTAGAATCAGATTCTTTTCTAAATGCACTTTTTTTTATCACTCTTTAATTTGTCTTCTTTTACTACAGATATTTTTTCAATACATAGATGCATCAAACTTGAAAACTACTATTCTTGAACGTGAAACATCGTCCACTGTAACTTTTTCAATATGATTAGTTTCTTTAATATTTTATTTATCTATTTAATTAATTTGATTGTTATCACTTTTTTGGTCAGCAGACTTTACTTTTTATTCAAAAAAATAATATTATCATTTTTTTATCAACTTCGATTCTTGATACGATTCCTTGTTTTATTATACAGTAACCCTTCGAATTATACAATATAATAATCATTGAATATTCGTTATTAATTTATTTAATAATTTTATTTACATATAATTAATGTTTTTAATCAGAAAAAGCAGTTTAAAAAAAAAAAAAAATTGAAAAAATTTCTCATGCTGAAGGACTCGAACGCTGGTCCTTGCGTGTAATGAAAGTAAAATATTATTGTTACTTATGCCTTAGACGATTAAGCCAAATTCGACATTGTTAGCTGATGCAGAAACTTATATAAAAGTTGTAACCTTCAGTGAGCTTTCAAATATATAATTTTTTCATGAATTTTTTAAATGTGAAAAATTCATCTTTATTTAATATTTTTCAAATTAAAATTTTTATTCAAAAGGTTGTATCATTAAAATTTTTTTACTATTGTGCTAGTATTAGATAGAAAACTATGAAACGGGCGTTTTTTGTTTAGTCTGTTCAGCTGTACGCCTGTTTCATAGTTTCCAACCTAATATATATTTGTTACTACTTGCACAGCTATTTAAAGGGCCGGCGTTTGTTTTGACTAATCTAATACACGGAAATAAAGTGCGATTATAATCGGCGCGCCGCTATTTACGCGCGTGTTTTTTGTTTTTATACCTGTTCAAAGATCTTGTATTTATTTTCTTCGCTACAAGCTGACAAACGTTTACATGTAAAAATTCATTCGTTTAACTAATGATAAAACCAAAATTCATAGTCAACTGTATTTTAATTGTTTAGCCATTAAAAATTTTTAATAAAAAAAATTCATGAAATTATTTAATATTCAAAATCATCACTGAAGGGTACAATTTTTTTATAAGTTTTTGCGTAATTTATTATAATCATGAGAAATTTAGCTCAATCGTCTAAGGCATGAGTAACAATAATATTTTACCTTTATTACACGCAAGGACCAGCGTTCTAGTCCTGCAGCATGAGAAATTTTTTCAATTTTTTTTTTTTTCAAACTGTTTTTTCTGATTAAGAACATTAATTATATGTTAATAAAATTAATAAATAAATTAATAACGAATATTCAATGATTATTATATTGTATAAATTCGAAGGGTTACTGTACAATAAAACAAGAATATATATATATTGAAATTTATAATTTTATTTATATATTCTTTATTACTATACAATATTTAAATAAAATAAGAGCTGTATATTTTTTAGAAAGATCTGTATAGAAATTGAGTAAGGAAAAATATATGGAATCAATATGAATAAATTTTTTAATTTAGAACACCAAATATATTGTTATAAACATTTAATAGTTAATAAATTTTAAATGTAATATAAAAAGTTATAAAATATGTAATGCTGTATGTATATTCTAATTTTTTACATTAAATTATTTCAGTAAGTAAAATTTAAACACTCGGTTCCATCAATCTTAAATCATATATTAGAAACGTTTGGACCGAACTTGTGTATATCAATTCGGTAAGCTCACTTGCACTCTACTAGTGTATAGTTAGACCTCTCATCTGTAAGAGGCAGCACTTTCTTGCGCGAAAAACTTGCAACACTTTTTTACAATGCCTTTAGCGATCTCCCTTTTCATCTTTGGTTCAATGCCCTTGCTATTTAGCGGTATTGAACTTATTCGTAATTTATTTTATATTAGCTTTTCCTAATTTGTTTCAATTTCTTAATCCTATCGCTACATTATATATCGTTTCTCACTTCTAACTTTGTTTATAATATTGTTGATTTTATTTACATAAATTTCTCGATATTTATTAAATTTTATCAAATTGTTATTTTAATTTCTTCTCATAACGATATACTAAGGTTACATTAGCGATCCTAAAAATCTATTCACACCACGTTTCAAGCTAATATCTTAAAAAAGTTCTTCAAAAATGAATTTTTTGGAAAAAAACATGTTTTTTTTTATATTTGCTTATGAATCATTTATTATAAACAATTATGTCAATTTAACTATATTATGTTATTTTATTGCTAAATTAACTGGAAATTGCAAATAACTGGAGGTAAATACGTTAACAACAAAGTAAATAACGAAAATCCAAAGAAATTGAGTTGGTAATGTGTGTTACCACCATGCTTTAAAGGGTTAATAGTGTGATGATTTTTATACAAAAAATAATTTTCTCAATCATTATTAATTAAGAATATAAATTAATACAATCAAAAAATAATAGACATCAAAATTTGAGTTTAGAAAAAATATTAACATTCTGTATATCTGTATGAAACACCGAAAATCCATTACGTGAAACGTATACTTATTGAAAAATTTATTAGTTATTACTTAATTTATGATACAAATGACTAAAAAACAAATTTTTAATAATAAATTGTAAATATTTAGTTAATATTCAATTACAAATTGTAAATATTTACAAGAAATATTGTATTTCTATTTTATATCGTGAGAATTTATAAAAATTAATTGGTTTTCAATTATTTTTAAATATACTATACAACTTTACGGCTGTTACGGCTTTCCATCGTCGCAACGGAAGGAAAGCAAGAAGAAGATTATATAGATCTACATGCAGACATACACAGCCTCTAATAAACGCACAAATTTGTAGATACACGCGAGTCCATACACAACACCTACATACCCAAATAGATACACAATATGAATTAGGGAGTCATAAAAATTATATCGTCCAAATAACGTTGTTTGACCTTCTATTAGCTTTAAAGTAGACACAGTAGGGTAATATGGATACCGGGATTGTCATCAGTTATCCTAAAGATGTCAAGATCGACTGGTTCAAGACCCATTTCTAGCTAAGAAGTAGGCCGACAGATTCAAAAAGGATTTGACCTTAAGATTACTTTCAAATATCTTTTAGAGGACGGTTCGACCAACTTTCTAACTCTATTGAAAAATATGACGTCTTTTATAATGTTATGTAATAACGTAAAAAATGTCATTAGCAGTGACGTAATTTGGCGTGTCAGGATTTAAAACGTTTCATCAAATAACGTCATTTGTCAAATTTTCCAAGCAAAAAATGATGTCATTTCTGCGCCAAAAGACGTTATTTTTCACTGTCTGTATTTCTTTATTTAGGCATTAAATTAATTATTTAGTTGTAAATTGTCTATATTATATTGTATACATTAAGAATTTATGGAAAAAAACTCAAAAAAATTTTTTGATCTACGTTGAAATCCGGATCCTTCGCTTTATGAAGCAGACGCCCTAACCACTATGCTATACGCAACGCTTGTACAACTAAGATTTGAATTAATTATTTATAAGTTGTCGGATGTTACGTTATTCAAATACTTTACTATTTGCAACGATTAAAACTGAGTTAAAAAAAAAAATTTTTCTCAAAGTAAATTTTGTTTTATTGGCGTAACAAAAAAATTCTTAAATAAAATTTATATTTAAATTGTCGAAGAGTTTAATAATACTTCAGATGAGACTTCATTTTTTATAGATGAATAATATAACTCTTGATATAATATAAATGTAGACTTATATAAATTAATAAGATGAGTTCAAATTAAATAATTTATATAATTGAAACCATGAAAAAAAAGCTTACATGAAAATTATTTTGTAGTTGACTAAAAAGTACGAAAACCAAAATTCAGATAAGTGTGTATTTATTTGCATTAATTTTATTATTCTTTATACACTGTAAAGGGGTGGTAGTTTAAAGGGCTAACTGCCACTGGAGCAATTAGCCTCGGGGGACGCGCAATTTGCGAAAGGTACGAATATGCTCGTTAAACCCCCTTCTTGATAGCTTGAGTCTGGGATGACTTTGCTCCTGAGTCCTGGCACGAGAAGTCGTCCTTTGGACCCAACTTACCCGTTGCAACGCCGCGCAAACGTTGTTGCGCGGCTCGTGTGTCGTCCTCGCCTGGCTAGTTGAAATCTCGGAGAGGGCGGTATTCGGGAGGAAAGCTGAAAGCTTCTCGTCGCAAAAATAATAAAAATCAAAAAATAATAGAAAATGGAAAAAAAATTAATTAGATCAATTAAATGAAAAGATACAAAAATTATTTAAATGATATGTCTAAAACTAATGTAAAATTATAAGAATAGTAAAAAAAAAGCCAACAGTAATATGCAAGAAAAGAGAGGAAATGGAAATTATAAAAAAAGTAAAAAAAGTGCTTATAATAAATAAAATAATTTAATATTTCAATAAACGACAAAAAAAATGCAAAAGAACAGTTGAGAAAAATTACAAAGAGACACGTACGAGAAGCGAAGGCAATAATGAAAAATAATCTGCGTGAAGAAGGCTCTCGCGCGCTACGCACGATATGCATGCGAGAGAGAGAGCGAACGTCTCTCGCACTACGCCTATAAGAGTGAGAAAGAAAGGCTTCCCTCACTTGCGCGCACCGTATAACTTACGGATGCGAGAGAGAAGATTACTCTCCCGCACGGAGCCCGTTGGAGCGAGAGAGAAAGCGCTCTCCAACTCCGGCGTGCCGCGTCTACTGCGAGTACGAAAGAGACAACGAGCCTTCCGTACTGCGCCGTAGGAGTGAGAGATAAAGCGCTCTCCCACTCTTGCGCGCCTAGCCTTACGCGAGTGCGAGAGGGAACGCAACTCTCTCGCACTGATCTTACTTGGGTGGGAGAGAAAGGCCTCTCCCATTCGCGCGCGCCGTATATACTGCGAGTGTGAGAGAGAAGGCGACTCTCTCGCACTGCTTCTACTGGAGTGAGAGAGATACCGCTTTCTCACTCACGCGCGCCTATTCTTATACGGGGGCGAGAGAGACCGCAACTCTCTTGCACTGACTATACGAGAGTGAGAAAGATGACGCTCTCTCACTTGCACGAACCGCGTAAAATAAACGAAATAAAAAGCGGAGTAACCGGCGGATGTTACTCCTTGCAAACAAAAAAATTATACAAAATTACGCGCGCCGGAATTAAATTTATAAAAGACCTACTTTTGGTTGACCAGCCGCGCACGCAAAAAAAAGGAATAAATTTTCGCTCGAAGCGGCACGGTGATGTCGCCAGCCGAAGTCACTTCGTGAGGCGCGTCACCTCGCTGCTACGCCCCTGTGGTCTGGTGACGGTGCCCTGTGTGCTACAGATCGCAGCTACGCACCTGCACTAAAAACGCGACCGGGGCGCGCCAAAAATACAAAAATCTTTGTGCGAAAAAAACTTGCCGAGATGCGGGAAGAAGGCACGCGACCGAACTACAAAAATGGTCGAAGGGAACTCCTTGAACGCGGGAAGACACTAGCTTCTCTAGCCTAAACTAACCTATCTTTTCTATACGGCACGCTACTATTCTATCTATCGGCGTGTACCGTATTTTCCCGCTCGGGGCCGTCACGTTACCGAAATTAAACTCGGCTCGTGGACCGCGGAAGCCCGCGAAATATAAACACGCGCGGAATACGGAGTGTTCTCCGTGACAACACTTATTAAATTTGTTTAAGGTTAAAAATATTATTTAATTTATTATATTATCATCACAATTTTTTTTAAATACTTTTGCATTTTCGTTTAAAATTAAATATAATTGTGTAAAATACACTATTTGAAAATCCCTTTATGAACAACTAATTAACAATTTAATATTAAAGTCTTAGGGGAACGGTGCAACATCCGACAAATTATAAATAAAATTAAAATTATACTAGGTTGTTCAAAAAGTTTTGAAAGCGGAAATGAAGATACTTTTTTTTGTTGGTGAAATCACTTTTATTGCTCAGTATAATCTCCCATGAGTTTAATACACTTGGTCCAACGGTCTTCCAACTTGTTTATCCCATCACGGAAGTGACTTTCTGCAAAACCTGCAAAATACTCCTCTACGACGGCTATAACCTCTTCGTTTGATGAAAAATGCTTTCCACGAAGGAATTTCTTGAGGTGTGGAAACAGCCAGAAGTCAGAGGGAGCTAAATCAGGCGAATAAGGTGGATGCTGCAACAATTCGTACTTTAATTCGGTTATTTTAGTGATGATTTTTTGAGCTGTGTGAGCAGGTGCATTGTCTTGATGAAAAATGATTTTTTTCTTGTGCAAATCGGGTCTTTTTTCATTAATTTTTTTATCCAATTAGTCCAAAAGGTTACAATAATATTTAGAATTTATTGTTTTGCCAGTTTGGAGATAATCCACCAACAAAATCCCCTTTGCATCCCAAAAAACTGACGCTAATACCTTCTTCGCCGATTTCTGGACACGAACTCGCTTCGGTGCCGAAGTGCCTGGTTGACACCACTCTTTAGCCTCTTGTTTTGATTCAGGGTCATGATGATAGACCCAAATCTCATCCATAGTGATGAATCAACGCAAAAAATCCTTTTAATTCTTTCGAAAACGCTCCAAATGTTGCTCAGAAAGTCGCATTCGAACGTGTTTTTGTTCCATTGTGAGCGAATGCGGCACCCATTGTGCACAGAGCTTTCTGAAACCCAAAACTTTATTTAAAATATGACTCACGCTGCCTAATGAGATGTTTAGGGCCTCTGCTAAATCTCTTTCGGTCAATCGACGATTTTCCAAAACCATATCCTGTACTTTTGCTATGAATGCTGGTGTTAATGCACTTTTTGGACGTCCTGAGCGTGGATCGTCTTCAACGCTTCTTCGACCACGTTTAAACTCTAAAACCCATCGATGCACAGTTGGAAATGAAGGAGCAGATTCCTTTAACACTTTTACTATTTTTGTATGAATTTCCGTTGCTGATAAACCTTCCAAAACAAAGAATTTTATCACTGCACGATATTCGGTTTTTTCCATTGTAAAAAAAATACACTGACACGTCAACTTCAAATGGCTTGCAAACAAACAATGAATTGACAGAGTGGAATAAAACTTTGGGAATATTTATATAAAAGATAAAATATTAAAATGGCGTAAAAGTTTTGGTTCTTCTACTGCTCTATAGATGTCGCTTTCAAAACTTTTTGAACAACCTAGTAGTTGTATAAGTGCTGCATGTATCGTAGTGGTTAGGGTGTCTGTTTCACAATGCGAAGGACCCGGGTTCGATCTCACCGTAGGTCAAAAAATTTTTTTAAATTTTTTTTATGAATTCTTAACGTATACAATAAATTAATGACAATTTACAACTAAATATACAATTTAATTCCGAAATAGAGGAATACATATAATGTAAAAATAATATCTTCTGTCTCAGAAATGACGTCATTTTTGTGCTTGAAAAATTTGACAAATGACATTATAAAACGTTCCAAATCCAAATACACGCCAAATTACGTTATTGCTGATGTTATTGCTAACGTTATTTTATAAGACGGCATGTTTTTTAATAGGGAAGGCGTTCTCGGACGCTGATGTATGGATGGATTTTGTGACTTTGTCTTATTTATTGCAAAATTATATTATTGAATATCTTATCTTCCAGTTATGCTAATTAAATACTACAGTTGCAGTATTATTAAATGGATTTGGGACACCTTGGGTACCTTCCTTGCAATAAGTGACGATCGCATATCTTCTTTGCTTCAAGATTTTTGAAATGTTTTATTTTTTGCTATTTATAAAGTATATAAACGAACAACAAACGTTAAATTAGTCTAGCCAAATTAGTCGATAATTCGCCGAGAAAAGATGTTAAAAGCTAATACTAAGCAAAAATTTATGTACCATGGTTATGATATACTACGGTTTCGAAAATAATATTACTTAAAAGCTTTAATTTTCATTCAAAATTTTAAAAGAAAGAATATTGTATGGTATATAAAAATCGGGATAATTTTTTTTTTTTAAATTACTACGAGTTGAAAATTTCTACTCTCAACTAAATGCGTCGCCTAACGGTAACAACAATTCAAAATATGAGTGTTGTTGTGAGTGTTTGTCTAAATTTTTTTTAAAAAATGACTATCTTTTTTGATATTTTCAAAGTTATACTGTTCAATGAAGTAAAATAGAATAATAAAAATATAAAAGTATGTAAAAAAAAGTATGGGAAATAAGATTATCTTACAACTACAATGTCTTAAATCAGAAACATTAAATTCATATATATATATATATATATATATATATATACATATATATATATATATATATATATATATACATATATATATATATATATATATACAAACTTAAACTAAAACATAAATACAGAAAAATCAGTAACGGTGTACAGACAATAAGCCCACTATTCCTCATCACGATACTTATTATATTGTGAAAGGTTGAAATGGGTAGAGCAAATTTTAGTAATTGCACAAGTAGTTTGACTTTTCTTTTATATTTGTGTGCTCGTACGACAGCTCATTTGTGGCTCCTTTTTAGCCAAGAGTTAACCTTATAGCTAGAGCGAGCCTTGATGAGGAGAGGTAATTTAATCTTGACAACTTGTGGGGTATAGTGTAAGGCGGTTATCCATTACATTCAACTCCACCAATGGGTAACTTACAGTTCGGCCCTTGAGTTGTGAAATACGATGTCGACCTTTAAGTATCTCGTGTACATTTAACGCTAAAGGTTAGCGTTTAAATAAACTACCGATAATATCTGAGAAAATATAGAGGATTTACAGGTTTGATTGAAGAATTTTAAAGGTAAAGTAGAATATGGCATCGATTTGGTGCTCAGTACTTATCACAAGGTTTGGCTCTATCGAATATAATAGCGCAGAAAAGCGAATATTTGGTTGGACTTACCAGGCATAACTATACGTAACAATATTAAACAATAACCTTAAAGAAGCGTGAGTAAAATAATATCAATGATATAATTGAGTAGTCGAAGATGTGTTAGGTGGCTGGCCCATCTCGTCATACCAAGCTGCACTAAGCTTACTGAATGGAAAAATTGGATTTTAATTTAGATAGAAAAGGGCAAGATTAGAAATCAAGGAAGAATAATACTCAAGTGTCTGGCCCGTCTTATCAGGTCAAGCTGCTCTGAGTTTATAGGATAAAAAAAATTGGAATTAAAATTATTGATAAGGTGAGAAATTGGAAATTGGAGCACATAAAACTTAAGTGTCCGGCCCGTCTTATCAGGCCTAACTGCACTGAGCTTATCGAATAAAAAAATTGGAGTGCAATTAGGAATAGAATAGAAGTTACATTGTTTTTAAATTAGTATCATATACATGAAATTCTTACTTCTATTGTTTTTCCTTTTTTTGATGACATTTGCTGAAGTTGAGAAGAGAAGAATGGCTGGGGGTTTAACATAAAAAGAAGAATTGGATATGTTTTTCTTTCACAAATTTATTTTAAATACAACACTTACTATGTGTACAAAAATCGTTGTGGTTCGTAAGACACAAAATTACAAGACAGAGTGACAGAGTGATAAAGTGACAAAGTGACAGTGTATCAGACTGATATAGAGTCTTTCTTATCAAATTTCCTGGTCCTTATATACCTAACGGAGAGTTTTCGGGTTTAGGCTTACGGCGTGGTAGTGAAGAGTGCAAGGCAACTTATGTGCGAATCCATATACAATGTTGTAGTTATTATAACAATTTTTAATATATAATATTTATGTGTTTATAAGAATAAATGTTGTGAATTTTAGTGGCAAATCCACTTTTACAATTAGTGATATATATATATATATATATATATATATATATACACGAGGGCGGTCCAATAAGTACTTAGCCTCACCGCTCAATGGCGCCACTATCGCAAGAGAAATTCACTATCGTGTAGTACATTCTCGTAGACGGCTACTGTCAAAATTTCAACCGGATCGAACTCGTAGCTTTGTTTTGACCGCGTGTGGAAGTGAGCGTGTCCGCGGATTTTAGAAAAATGGAGAAAGAGCAATATCGGTAGGTGATTTGATTCTTGTTTTTGGAAAGGAAATCGCACAGGTAAATCAAAGAGCGCTCGGATGCTATGCACGGTGACTCTGCTTCAGCGATGATGACCGTAAAAAATTGGTTTAACGAGTTTCAACATGGTCGCACGTCGGTTTTTGATGAGCCACGCCCAGGTGCCCTGAAAAAGGCTACCACGGAAGATAACGTGACAAAGAACCACGATCTCATATTGACAGACCGTCGATTGAAGGTGCACGAGATAGCTGAGACAGTAGGCATCTTTAAAGACCGCGTGGGTCGTATCCTGCATGCAATTTTGGGCATAAGAAAGCTGTTGGCACAATAGGTGCCGCGTTTGCTTATTCCAGACAGCAAGCGCAACCGTGAGACCACTTCAGAGTAGTCTTTGACGCTGTTCAAGCGCAATCCGAAGAAGTTTCTGCGTCGTTTCGTCGGGTGAGTCATTTTAAGTGACTTATCCAAATTTCTCCGTTGGTAAGCCAGATACAGAAAAATGTTTTAAACAAAAGTTGTATAGTTTCAAGAGGGACATGAGATGGTGCCATTGGTTTGACGTTTAAAAGTAATTTTAAGGTCACATGAAGGTTACTTTAAGATTCTTAGAACCTACAGTTTTTTATTACATATTCTTGTAGGTTATCTCAAGAGCTTTTCGTAACATTATAATAAAACATTTTTTCATTAAGTGATTCTTAAATTATAAGGCTTTAAAGCAGTACTTTACCGTACTGTTTGTTTAAATGCGTTTATCTTACTTTTAGCATTACCCAGAAATAACGACGTGGAAGTTTTGTTCTCTTTGGGGTGCTTCATTAACGTGAGTCCCCTTGTCTCTCACAATTATAACAATTATAATTATTAACCACGAAGCAAATGTTCGAAGTTGCCTCCATTGGCTTCAAGGCATAAATTTAATTGCCTCTGGAAACGTTGTACTGTACTTAGCAGTCGCAAAATTAAAAGAGAAATTGGTATACCACTGATAACGGTTTCAAGAATTCTAAATGTTCTTAGATATCATGCATACTACGTAACTTTGGTTCAAGAGTTGAGGCCACATCATATCCAAATGCGTATTGAATTTTGCATATTTTGATCCTAATTTTGATCCTAATTTTAATCCTAATTTTTTTAGATTTGTACTTCTTTCTAAAGAGGTTAAGGGGACAGTCTGGGTCTTTTACATAAAATTTCAACAATTTTTTTTTTACAGAAGTATTTATTTTTATGTATTGAAACTTTTGCATATTAAAGAATACTCATTAAATTACGAGGCCTGGCTATTAAATAACTAGACTGGTTACGAAAAAGGGTTTTATTATAGAAATTATTCTACATTCAAATGCTCCCCTTCGAAATACTCCCCTTCCCTCGCCACACAACTTTCCATACGTTTTTTCCATTGATCGAAGCAGTGCTGGAAGTCTTCTTTGGTAAGGGCCTTAAGAAGCTCTGCCGTTTTTTGCTTTACCGCTTCCATCGACACAAATCAGGTCCCTTTCAAAGCAGATTTTATCTTCGGAAACAAAAAAAAGTCGCGCGGTGCCAAATCTGGCGAGTACGGCGCGTGTTCGAGCACTGGAGTGCGCTTACCGGCCAAATACTGCTTCACAGATAGCGCGTTATGGGCAGGTGTGTTGTCCTGGTGCAAAATCCACGAGTTATTCTGACACAACTCGGGCCGTTTCTAACGAACTCGTTCTCGCAGTGTTGCCAAAACTGACAAATAGTAAGTCTGGTTGACAGTCTGACTCTCTGGAACCCATTCAGTCATCACGATACCGTTAATGTCAAAAAAAACGATCAACATTGCCTTGAATTTTGATTTGGACATCCTTGCTTTTTCGATTCTGGGCGATTCAGGCGTCTTACAATGCATCGATTGCCGCTTTGTTTCAACATCGTATTGAAAAATCCACGTTTCGTCGCAAGTAATAATGTTTTTCATCAGTCCGGAATCTTTTTTTAACCTTTCAAGGAAATCTGAGCAGACCTGTTGACGCAAGAGCTTTTGGTCAGGAGTCAGGTTTTTTGGCACCAACTTCGCACAGACTTTTGTCATGTGTAATTTCTCGTGTAAAATTTTTTTAACCGTTTCTTTATCGGCGTTTACAGCCTTGGCAATCATCCGGATGCTCATTCGACGATCTGCACGCACGATTTGGTTGATTCTGGTCACTGTTTCCGGAGTTGAAACAGTGACAGGGCGACCTGGGCGTTGGTCATCTTCAGTGCTCACTCGGCCCTCACTGAAGCGCTTACACTACTCAAAAACACGCGCACGAGATAGAGAATTGTCCCCATAGGCCTTTTGCAACAATTTACAGCATTTATTCGGATTTTTTTTCAATTTAACTAGAAATTTGAGATTGATACGTTGCTCCTGTTTTTCGTCACACATGGTTTTCGGCACGAGAAAACAACACGTTCGTTTCAAGCCGCTACTGCACAAATACAATAATAGTGACGAGAACGTGTTTTGGTACGTGCATAGACAAGATATCTAGATACCCAACGCATTACTCGTTTTCTTCCCTACCCCTCTACGGCGCCCTCTAGGCGCGCAGTCTCGTTATTAAATAGCCAGACCTCGTATATAGAAAAATTTTTTTTTTTTTTTTTTCATTTATATTTTAAAATTCGCGGCTGTAACAGAGACGTAAAACAAATGGCTGACACGATAACTTATGACTAGAATGCCTGAAACAAAAAATTCAAACGGCATTTAAAAAAATATTTGATTAGCCATAGCCCCTACCAGAATTAAAGATTTTGGAGGAAAAAAAAAATGGCAGACTTTTTAATTTTTTGACCTGTTTCTTGCAACAAAATTGTTTAATAAAATTGTTAAAAATGTATAAAAAATTGTAAATCTGGTAGGGGCTGATGCTATACATGTCCTGAATACTTAGTTTAAATTCCAGCCTGATTGGTAATAAAGATTTTTCAAAATCATGTCAGCCAGGTCAAAAAACGTTGTTTTGAGAAAAACACGTTTTAGTGTTAGAATGGACATAAAATTGTGAAACTTACATCTTACGCTTAATCAGCGATTCCTGCTTCATATAATGTACCTTGTCTTTCCTTAAAAAGGTCATTTGCATGAGATTTTTCCTTCCTGAGCTCAGTCCTGCACTCCTTTGAAGCTTCAAGACTGCGGTGGTTGGCAGAGCCGATACGCTGAGCATCGCGTCGCTGCGCAAAATCTACTGCAGTTTTCTAAACAGTGACTCCCATTACCTCCATGATTTTTAATAAAGGTTGAAATCCTTCATTATATAATATGTGCATGCAGCACAATAAGTGGCAATTTCAACAATTATTTTTCCCGCGAACATATGTTTTGCAACAATATGCCAAACGCAAGAATTGAAGCGTTTCTACATCCTTTTTTTAACGTTTAAAACGCACTCTTTTTTTTTACACTTCAAACGTCAAAAGTAAGGTTTGATATCTTGTAACTGTTCAAATGATTTTCTATCACCGTCGCCAATGTAAAATTCATAGAAAACATTATATAAACTTTCTGATCTTTTAAACATTTCAATGATACCATTAACTACCATCAAACCGGTACTTCCTTCATGATTCGCGGCACAATTTGGCTTATGACTCTTGTACCAAATCTCATACTGGTCGTCGTTCTCTTTCCCTTTAAATTCTTCACAGGCTTTACAAATGCTACATTTCACAATAACGTCGAGAACTTTACCAGAAAACTTTCTAATTAAAGTGGCTTTGCCAACAAGAGAAGAGAAACCTCTACGAGCCAAAGAGCCATCGCCAGGAACTGTCAAATGATTTTTCAAATTACCGGCGGCTTCATTTTTTTCTTTCTCTTCTTCAACTGCTTTTTTAAATACCGAGTTTACAACGGCGGATGCTGATATCCAAATGTGTTCTACTAAGTTATAATAAGTACTTTTACTGAACCCTTTGCCTATATCCATCAATCCAGAAAAATTAATTATACCTTGACAGCCAATACCAAATGATGAATACAAAGCGCCAATTTATTTAGTAAGAAAAATAAATTTGTGGACTGCTTGAAATATAAGAATCTGTTTCACACTTACACTGTATAAGTAATTGAAAGCCTAATTTAATTAAGCCTTAATTTAAAAACGTTTTTCAGCACGCTTAAAAAACTTCACATTACTCTTACAAGTTTTACACATTAGAATGTTTTGCAAATACAAAAACAAAGCAAAGTTAACTATATAGTACTGCAAAGTAGGATCAACATTTACTTCAAACTTAGAGTTTTTTTTTCCAATTTTCTTAGCAGAAGCACTTGTAGACTAGTATATATAATAGAACTAGTATCTATTTTAAGCGTATGCTGATTACCTCGAGAACTTCTTTTTTTTTACGATCTCCCATCGAATTATCATATTTTGTACTATTTTTATCCATTTTTCAAATTTGTACTATAAAATAATAATCGAAAATATAACGTTATATGTAGCTCTCGACATGAAAGACGACATTCGACTGTTTACTAACTAAGGAAAAATCTTACAAGAAGCATATATTTATCGAATAATAGAGGGGAACTCGAAACGTACCGTTATACTAGACAGCTACCGAAAAACTTGTTGAGCGCGCTCGCACGCACTCCATTGTATCGCGTTATATATATATTTCTTGGCTTTCCTGACCAAAATAAAAGTTTGTACACTGATTCTATATGTATATAGTACCTAAAAATCATGTTTTTAGAAAATCGATTTTTTTGAAAAAAATGACCCAGACTGCTTCCTTAAGGGAAGGTTTACCTTTTTATTGACCAAAACAACAGTTTTTTTTGGAATTTTTTTTATATAAGGAAATTAATAAACAACTTAAATTGTTTGCTACTTGTTTAATACAGTGAAAAGTACAAGAAAAAATTTTTTTATGACAAAATATCGTGACGGTAATTAATGGCACGCCCCGTAAAGTGACCATCTCCAAAAAAGGTGGCCCGCTGCTGGCCACTCTAGCACCTGCAAAAATGAACGAAAATTAAAAATCGAAAAATTTTCATAAAATATATGAGTGTAGTCGGCATCTGACCTACAATCATCGCTAAAAATCAAAAATTAACAAAATGGCGGGCAAAAAAATCAATTTTTTGGTTCAGAAAAAGGTAAACCTCCCCTTAAGAGGTAAGAGAAAAATTATACTACGAACTGACCACGAAGCGCTAATATTTTTGAAAAGCTGTCGTTTCGGAAATGCAAGATTAAGAAGATGGAAATTAGCAATTTAAGATTTTAACATTGAATTACAATATCTACCCGGTAAGAAAAATATTGTAGCAGACATGTTTAGCCGTAACTACGAACCAAATAATAAAAATGAAATAATTATTGCAAAATTAGAAAAAATACAATTAAATAAAAAACTAAAAGATATTTTCTTGAAATTACACGAATATCAAGAAGATGACAGCAAACTAAATAAAATTAAATGCGAATTAAGAGACAATAATAATAAATCGAACGACATTTACATGATTCGAAATAATATATTATACAAGGCTCACGATAACTCGTATAAAGTTATGCTTGGGAGAAACCTTGTAAACAAAATAGTAACAGAAATACACGAAATTTATGCTCATATTGGAGCCAGAAAAATCTACAAAATGATAAGACATGATTTCACAACACACAAATTAAAAAATATATTTAAAAGAAAAATTGCAACATGCCAAGAAGACAAGTACATATTTCACTAAAAAACTGGATAGTGAAATGACACTAATTTTGACAAATAGACCCAATAAGTTGTTGTCAATTGATTTTTATGGGCGATTGCCAACGTCAAAAGGAGGTAAAAACTACATTCTTACAACAACAGATGCCTTTAGCAAATACGTAGTGATGTACCTAATAAGAAAAGCCACAACAACAATAACAATAAATAAAATATTCAACAACTATATACCTAAATATGAGAAGCCGAAGAAAATCATGTGCGACCATGGTACATAATTCACAAGCAAAACATGGAAGAAAAAATTAGACGAAGAAGATATACAAGTTTTCACATCCATCCGCCACCCACAAAGCAACATTGTTGAAAGAATACATCGAGAACTAGAAAGATTTTTTTGAACTCTAGTGAAAAATCAACACGGCACGTGGACAAAGTATCTAGAAAAAATTCAAATAATTATGAATGAAACATACCATGAAACAAAAGAACAAACACCAATAGAGTTACACCTAAACAAACAACTCGAAAAATTATAGAAAAAATGGATACACACGGAAAGTAATAGAACGAGAGAAAATTACCAAGAAAAACTATATTTTGCAAAAGAAAAAATAAAAAAAAAATTAACATCACGAGCAAAAAGAAGAAATGAACAAACCACACATTTTCAATTTACAATCGGCGACCAGGTACTCGTAAAAGCAATCAACAATACAAAAGCCGAAAATAAGCAAATCCCGAAGTTTTTCAGTGTGTATTAAGGTCCATACGAAGTCTTCAAAGTCATCGCCACAGACACATACATCCTAGCACACGAAGATGGAAAAGAAAGGGGTATGTTTCATTTGAGTAACATTAAACCCTACCTTGCTCCCGAGGACATGAACGACACGAAATCAAAATAATAGCGTGAGGATATATAAAGGCGACAACGGCCCATCCTTTTATAACACGCTAATTAGTCAAAGCCAAATAACACCACTCATTACTTAATAGATTTAAACTTGATTAAATACAAGCTCGACGAAGGACAATTGTTTTGTTGTGCATCTCTTTGCCTGTTGCAGTTTACAAAGTACAAAATGAAAAAATCAACCCGCTACGAGAAATTTGCTAAGTGCGAGACCGCACAACAAACGGGAGAAGAAGCTGTTCACCATCCGCAAGAACTGCACTGGAAGAAGCTGCTAATGGGTCGAGCATCACGGTATGTACCAGCGCCGCAGTACAAACGGTACAAGCCAGGGACGTCCACGCAAACAGAACGCGTAAGAATATGCAACAAATGAACGCAGACGGTTAAAAGCACCAGAATAGGAAAAAACAAAAAAATAATTAACTAGCGCCGCATTAGAGTCGAAGATCACTTATCAGCCGACACCGATTGAGAAATTAAGGACAAACGAAACCACCCACAAAATAAACAGGAAAGAACATTTAGAATGGATAAAGAAGGCAGAAGAGGAAGAGCAAGCCACAAGATAGGCGACTATCGAGTTAGAAGGAAAAATACAACAAATAGTAGAAAAAAAAGACAATGAAAAACAACTTGAGGAGACGAAAAAACAGACATTTAAGCAGTGGGTATAGGAAGAACTAAACATACAGTGCGAAGGTATAGCCGAGCCAGACAACCAGTTAATATCATGAACGTGTGCAAATTATTACAAAACAGAGACACTTAATTAAAATCTAAGTGTAGAATAGTGTAAAATAAAAATAAGTTATAAAGATATTATAAATTTATAAGTTATACAATTAAGTTAACATTTTTTTGTAACCTAGAATTAATAAATATCTATTGTCAACTATAAACCTCTTGTGTATTATTTGCAAGATTTAAAATTTAAAATTTAAAAAAAAAAAAAGAAAATAATAAAAATATATATAAAAAATAATACTATAACGCTAAGATTTGTTAAGTTAATTTTATTGTATATGGTGAAAATAATTATGTACTTTCCCAGTTCTGATTATGTTTTTGTTCTGTAGAATTCGTATCTAATTAATCTATTCAAAACAATGTGAATAAATATATAAGAAAAAATTTCGAAACATAGGATTAAGAAAAAAAAAAAAAAAAAAAAAAAAAAACACAACAAACAATCATAAGTTACAGTCTGTCAAGTAAGAGCGTGGTCGTGTTGATTTCTAAAAAAATTTATTTGATAAAACTTTCATATTTATAAATACATTGCAAACATTACAAACAATGATGCGATTTGGTCAATAATGTGTCCAGTCATCACCGGCGTCGATAATTGCCTGGCATCTCCGAGGCATGCTTTCTACTAATTTGACGGCGTATTCTAGTGGCAAGGATCTCCAGATCCGACGAATTTCGTAAGACAACTGCTTCAAAGTGTGTGTGCGTCTTCCACGAAGCTTCCGTTTAATATATGCCCACACATTTTCAATAGGGTTTGCATCGGGCGACTGCGACGGCCAATCCAATGTAACGATGCCAGATTGAGTCTTCCACTGAGTACAGAGCTTGCTGCGGTGTTTAGGATCGTTGTCCTTCTGCAGAATCCAATCTTCATTTTTTGTGATGAACCATCGTTTGGCAGATGGCAGTAAAGCCTTTTTGTAGATTTTTATCATTTTCTCGGCATTTAGGTTGTCAGTTAAGAGGTGCAAAATGCCGAATCCCTGCTTTGAGAAGCAGCCCCAAAGATGCACCTTTATTCCATGTTTTACGGTCCGCTGAACAAGCCTATTGGTGGAAGTTGACCAGGCTCGCGTAAAGACAGAACGTGCCCATATAGAACATTCATCAGTAAAAATAACATTTTCAAAATCTCTATCAATATTCTCATGCGCCCAAGCGAGTCGCTTTGTCACATGTTTTTCAGTCAACAGAGGCTTCTTCATTGTGTTGCGCCATTTCAGATGATAAGTACGAAGATGGGTTCGGATAATTTCGTAGGATATATCTAAACCAATTGCCATTAATTTTGCTTGTCCTTGCCGCAGTGTTAAAGCAGGATTCCGCGAAAACAGATTCACTATTCTTTTTTCATCTTTTTTGTTCACTTTTCCTATCGAGCCACGTTCTGGTAAATCATCGACATTTTTAGCTACTTAATGTCGCTGTATCCACTTCTGTACAAATGCCTTCGACTTTCTCATATATTTAGCAGCCGCTGATTGCGACATTTTGGGACCTTTCGGGTGGATGCAAAGGAACACAGCCTCGTAGCGCGACGCGTAGTTAGCACTCATGGCGTTTAACGTGATTCTTTTTTAAAAGATCAACGACAACTAAATTTTTGTTAACAATGCATCAAGAACAAAGCTTTTTTCTATCGGCTTGCAAAGGAATTAGAGCAAAATCTTTCATTACCTGTCGATGAAGTCGACCACGCTCTTACTTGAAAGGCTGTAAACACTGAACAATCAAAATAAAACTTTAAATTCAATCAAAATAATAAAATTTGGAAATCAATTTAAAATTTTATTTGAGGGGGCAATGTAACCTCAGTATATTGTTATAAGGAAGAATTAAAATAACAATTTTATAAAATTTAATAAATATAGAGAAATTTATATAAATAAAATCAACAATATTATAAACAAAGCTAGAAGTGAGAAACGATATAAAATATAGCGATAGGATTAAAAAATTAAAACAAATTAGGAAAAGCTAACATAAAATAAATTACGAATATATGTATAACGATGTCGTGATTTTCGCGAATTTCGAGCTGTTTTATTGTTTACAAGTTTTTCAACCTTTTTGGTTTGCTTTATATGTACAAATAATTTATTTCGTTGATTGCTTTTTCAGTAACTTTTTGTGCACTCTCTTCATCTACGTATTTATGTGAACTCAATGGTTATTTTGTTTTTTATTTACCCAGTAACCCTGATGGAACTTCATAGAATTTTCCCTTTCTCGGGTTACTGGCTTTCTATAACTTCTATTTGTGAAAACTTTTTTTCTAATTCAAATTTTATATTTTTTTTTTTTTGTATTTGTTTATCGGATGTGTTGTTTGTTTTTCTATATAAAATTATTTCGGTGCTTGCCTTTTTTCTTTTACCTTTTTTATGTTTAAAATCTACTTCGATTTTTTATTTCAATAAATACGAGGTCTGGCTATTAAATAACGAGACTGCGCGCCTAGAGGGCGCCGTAGAGGGGTGGGGAAAAAAACGAGCAGTGCGTTGGGTATCTAGATATCTTGTCTATGCACGTACCAAAACACGTTCTCGTCACTATTATTGTATTTGTGCAGTAGCGGCTTGAAACGAACGTGTTTTTTTCTCGTGCCAACAACCATGTGTGACGAAAAACAGGAGTAACGTATCAATCTCAAATTTCTAGTTAAATTAAAAAAAACTCAGAATAAATGCTGTAAATTGTTGCAAAAGGCCTATGGGGACCATTCTCTATCTCGTGCGCGTGTTTTTGAGTGGTGTAAGCGCTTTAGTGAGGGCCGAGTGAGCACTGAAGATGACCAACGCCCAGGTCGCCCTGTCACTGTTTCAATTCTGGAAACAGTGACTAAAATCAACCAAATTGTGCGTGTAGATCGTCGAATGAGCATCCGGATGATTGCCGAGGCTGTAAACGCCGATAAAGAAACGGTTAGACAAATTTTACACAAGGAATTACACATGACAAAAGTCTGTGCGAAGTTGGTGCCAAAAAACCTGACTCCTGACCAAAAGCTCTTGCGTCAACAGGTCTGCTCAGATTTCCTTGAAAGGTTAAAAAAAGATTTCGGACTGATAAAAAACATTATTACTTGCGAATAAACGTGAATTTTTCAATAAGATGTTGAAACAAAGCGGCAATCGATGCATTAGAAGACGCCTGAATCGCCCAGAATCAAAAAAGCAAGGATGTCCAAATTAAAATTCAAGGCAATGTTGATCGTTTTTTCCGACATTAACGGTATCGTGATGACTGAATGGGTTCCAGAGGGTCAGACTGTCAACCAGACTTACTATTTGTCGGTTTTGGCAACACTGCGAGAACGAGTTCGTAAGAAACGGCCCGAGTTGTGGAAGAAAAACTCGTGGATTTTGCACCAGGACAACGCACCTGCCCATAACGCGCTATCTGTGAAGCAGTATTTGGCCGGTAAGCGCACTCTAGTGCTCGAACACGCGCCGTACTCGCAAGATTTGGCACCGTGCGACTTTTTTTTGTTTTCGAAGATAAAATCTGCTTTGAAAGGGACCCGATTAAAGTCGATGGAAGCGGTAAAGCAAAAAACAGCAGAGCTCCTGAAGGCCCTCACCAAAGAAGACTTCCAGCACTGCTTCGATCAATGGAAAAAACGTATGGAAAGGTGTGTGGTGAGGGAAAGGGAGTATATTGAAGGGGAGCATTCGAATGTAGAATAATTTTTATAATAAAACCCTTTTTTGTAACCAGTCTTGTTATTTAATAGCCAGACCTCGTAGTATTACATAGAATATACGACGATTGTTACGACCTTTGAATTCAATACCCTTGCTGTTTAGCGACATTGAACTTACACAGTATGTCGGAAAAGTTCCCGAACTTTTGAAATAAAAAATCGAAAATTGCATCTAAAGAAATTTATTCCAGTTAACTTTTAACATAGTCCCCTTTCCTAGATATACACTCATTTGAGCGCTCCATGAGTGATTCGAAGGCTCTCTGGTACTTCTCTGAAGTTATCGCTGTGAGACGCTCGGTGCAAGCCGCTTGAATGCTCGGTACATCTTCAAAAAATCGTCCTTTCAAGGGCGTGATTGATGCGTTGGATCTGATTTTCGGCGAGATAACGCTTTACAATGTTTGAAGAATGAGCAACGCCACGATGTCCAAATTTCTCATCCATCGTAGAGCTTGCACCGGGGTACTAAACACACGTTCACTTAAGCACGTCTATCTCGGCCACTAATGAACGGATACTGGTGAAAAAATTCTCAGACACTCCAGAGGGATGTAGCAACATAGTACCGGAGTCGTCCAAGAGATGGCGCCACTCGTACAAGCGCTGCAAAGTAGGTTCGGGAACTTTTCCGACATACTGTGTAGTCATCTTTAAAGTTTAACTCTTTAAATGCCAAACATAAACATTGGCTGGTCAACGACCATAGTTGCGTCTCGCTCTAAGACGTCACGCATTGGCGTATGATCTAAAATTTTGTATTTTCAAAAAATTAAATTTAAAACTTCGATAATCAATATTAGATGAAATCAAATTAACAAATTGAATATTTATTATAAAATCACAAGTAGGATCATGGTTGATAATAGAGATGACATAAAACATAAAACTTTTTAAATTATTTGGAATAACATATACACACACCCACACACACACACACACACACACACACACACACACACCTACACACACAGACACACACACGCACCCACACCTACACACGCACGCACGCACACACACACACACACACACGGTAATTGTCAATGAAATGGGGGTTCAGCACTCGAACGTGCACACTTAAAAAGTAGTAAGTATTAAAATAACAAATGACTTAGCATAATTGTATGCTTAATTGTTATAATGTGATAATTCGGCACGTTACACTAATTACGAATCCGATGTTAGAATTTTGATATTTTCAAATCGAAGATGGTGGATCTAAAATGGAGGACGAAAAAATTTAAAAATAGTGTATTTTAAGTTGAAAATGTTTAGTAAGGGGTTTTTAGGGTCGCTTATTACGAATCCGATATCAGAATTTCGATTATTTCAAATTCAAGATGGCGGATTTAAAATGGCGGATGTAAAAATTTGAAAATAGTATATTTTTGGTTGAAAATATTACAATAATACACAACTCGTATTTTTAAATTTTTTTGCCCGCCATTTTGAATCCACTAACTGTGATTTAAAAAAAAAACAAAATTCTAACATCCGATTCTTAATCAGCAATCCTAAAAACACCCAAGTAAACATTTTCAACCTAAATTACACTATTTTTTAATTTTTCCGTCCGCTAGTTTGGATTCGCTATCTTGGATTTAAAAAATTTAAAATTATGACATCGGATTCGTAATCAGCGATCCCAGAAACTCCTGAAAAAGAAATTTCAGATCAAAATAGTGAATAGAAAAATGTATGCTTCAAAGGGTTAAACTATAGATAAAAGTTTAATACAGATATTTTCTATGTTGTAAAATTTTATGACTAAGTAATCTCATTAAAAAAATTTCTTACGTGGTATTCTAATTTTATTATCGTTTATTAACATACAATATTTTATTAATATTTTATAGGCTTGTGAATGGGAATGAAGCCTCACAGTTCGATGGTGATCAAATCACATAATAAAAAGTTTATAGATCAGTAGTATATCGAGGATCAAATCTCGATCTTGTTAATCAAATGTTTATTAATTTGCCAATCGAGTCATTGTACGACCTTCAATTATTTATGTTTATGAATAAAAAGCAAAGTTTTACTAAGCAAAAGAATTAATTATAATATAATTTGGAAATTATAAAGATATATTCATAATTTAAATTTTAAATTTTCTAATTTTACTATAATTACCTGGCTGTACATCTGTAATTTCAAATCCGGCATTATTTAACGTTAAGGGTGTAGATGATAAAATTGAATTTAAACCATCATTTCCACTTGGTACTGCTGAAGATAATCGCTTAGGACTACTAGTTTGACTATTTTGTAAGTTAGTCACAATTTTATGAGAAGCACTTATATTGGATATATTTATTGGTAAAATGTTAGATGATGGTACAATTGATTGCTGTATATTTATATTCATGCCACTAGGTGATCGCTTGGAATTCTGTCGTAAACTAAAAGTAAAGTCACCATTATAAATCGAATATATTATATTTAATAATTAAAGATTTAAAATTTTTTTTATATTTTTTTGTGATATTAATATGAATCATTAATTAAGGTATAAAAAAAAACCGTTCGTCAAAAAAAAGTTTTTCTCCTCTTCTGGGGGAGAGATATACATGAAGCCAATTATTCAACTAAATTAAATAATAAATTATCACAATCTAATAAGACTGTTATTGAAAGTGTGAAAGAATAAAAAAGGAAGCTTTTAATTTACATAAATAATGGATTTGATTCTATTCAAGAGAAATTTTAGTGATTTGTCTGTCGGAGTGGCGATTGAAGTGCAGACAGTCTCCGATTTGACTCAAATTGATGTTGATATAGAAGTTGATTCAGTTACAGCTTTAGAGGACATAAAAACGAATTCAAAATATAACTCTATACTTATTACAGTGAATAATACAAATTTAAAAAAATCTTTTTCCTATAAAGAGAGCACGCGCATTGCGATGGACAGCGCATCGTGATCTCGAGTGCAATTGACGGCTCTGCGGCTAATATTGCACCTCAAGGTTTTATAAAATCTAAAAAAATTTGAAAAAAATTTTCGGGTAGCCATTGGAGCAATACAGTATTGCATGTAGAACTTCAAGTAATTACTTTAACCACAGCATATAATTTTGAGATTTTAGAAAATAGAAAAAAAACATATTCAACTCCCTCTGAAAAGTGAACCGATTTTTATGATGTAATAGCACCATAGTGTAACTGCCAAATGAGTTAAAAAGTACCTAGAAAACTGGGCCACAAAAGAAACTCTGCGAAATAACTGGGATCCACGGTTCACTAATGACTTCAGCTACAATATTAACGACGGAACAGATTATTGTAACAGAGAGAATAAAAAATCATCCTACCTATAACGATCGACTTCAGAATATCAATATGATTAATTCAAGATACATTTTTGATTTTTATTTCTTTTGATAGAACAGTGATAAACAAATATTAGATAAATCAAGTAAAGTTTGAAGCAAAAATATTTAATCCAGTAAATGTAAAGTTGTTTTACAACTTTAAATAAACCATATGAAAAATCAAAACTACGAATATCTTTTTTATTACTTCGAATGAACGTTTGGCGTAAATTTTTTTTTTATCACGTGGGTGGGGTGAAAAATTTTTGGCCTGATAAAGAAAAAAAACTTCTTTTATATTTTTGTTTCTTTATTTTTTAACATAATCTCCATCAAGACTAATACATTTTTTATAACAGTGCTGTAATGCAGTGATACCATTTTTATAATGCGATATGTCAAGTCTCTCATAATATTCATTTACAGCATCGATGAATTCCTTGTTGCTACCAAATTTTTTACCTTCGAGCCATTTTATAAGGTTAGGAAACAAATGACAGTCGCTGGTTGGGGTAACAATTGGAACTTCAATTCATTGACTTTTTCCATTGCAACAACCAACGAATGGGCAGGTGCATTGTTATAGTGAAACAAGATTTTTTCTTCACCAAGTGATGTTCGATTTTCATTTCGCCCTTAAAACACTGCAATAACTCTGCGTCGTATTGACCAGTGATGGTTTTACCCTTCCCCAGGTAATCAATGAAAATAATTCCTTTCTCTTTCCAAAAAACAGTCGCCATAACCTTATTTGATGATAAAATTGTTTTTGCCTTCTTTAAAGTTGGTTTACTTGGTCAAGTCCATTGCTTTGACTGTTATTTATTTTCAGAAGTGTTGTGGTGAATCCAAGTTTCATCAACAGTTATAAAACGAAGTAAGAATTTACTAGGGTTTTGTTTTTACAGCGTCTAATTTTTAATTAAAACAGTTTTTCAGATGAATTAGTACGATGTTGAACTACAGAATAGAAGCTAAACACTTGACCTGCTGGCGCCATCTCTAGGTCAGATCAGAAACTTTTTACCCCACCATCGTATTATTAAAAGATTTTTCTAAATTATTGCTAATTACATGTCTCAATATTAATAATCAAGGCTGTGTTAAATTAACAAAAGAAAAAAAACCGCTAATATCGCAAAACATGAACTTCATATTTTTCAATAATTAAGAGAATAATTCCAACTATCATTTTATCTAAGTATTAAATTGATTTACATAAATAAGCCTAGAAAACATTAATTTGTTTATAAAAAAAATTAAATTATTTTTTGATGAATTTTTTTTCACAACATTCAGATATGTAAATTCAAATCGGATCTTTTTCCAATATGAGTTCTGTAAAAAACGTCATAAATTATTTTTTGTTAATAAATAAAAGTTACACGTCTGTTGTTTAAAAATGGAAGAATATTTTATTTGAAATAATCTCGATTGCTACTTATACATTTTTTCCATCTCTTCGGTGGTTTATGAATGCTATGCCAAAAAAACAGTCCTTTTTTTAAAGTGAACCAGTTATTGAGCCATTTTTGTACTATTTCATACAAATTGAAGCGTTGTTTACCAAGAGAGTGTCCCATTAATGCAAATAGATGATAATTCGACGAAGCCAAGTTTAAAGATTAAGCTGCATGCGCTAGCATTTCCCAACCGATCGCCTTGATCGTTTCCCTGACCCGTTTTGCTGTGTGTGACGGGGCATTATTATCAAGCAAAATAACTTTGCGTTACCTTTTTTCCATATTATGATCGTTTTTAACGCAATGCTCGATTTAAATATATCATTTGCTGTTGGTAGCGATCAGCGTTAACGGATTTACCAGGTTTTAGCAGCTCATAATATTAGGTTGCTGCAGATGAAATGGCCGATTTAGCAATAACATAAAGTTGGCTGCAATTTTAGTGTATTATGTTGGCACAAGGCGGCGCAAATAATATGACATATTGAAGTATAAATACTGCTACCTTGGTTTATAGAGTCATTTCTGTTTTGCACTTCATAGTGATCGTAAAAACAAAAAGAGAAAGTGAACATGGAAGTGAATCAAAAACGGCTACTTTTACGATACGAATTTAAATTAGAGCACAACGCAACGGAAGCAACGAGGAATATCAACAGCGCTTTTGGGCCTGATACAGTTAGCGAACGAACCACTCGGCAGCGGTTCGAAAAATTTCGATTCGGAGACATGGACCTTAGAAATGAGCCACGTGGATACCCAGGACCATTGATCGATAACGACGAGCTGCGTGCATTAGTGGAGTCTGCCCCCTGCCAAATCATAAGGAATCTTGCCGAGAAATTAGGCGTTCACAATTTGACAGTTTGCCGCCACTTGCAACAACTTGGAAAAGTGGAAAAGCTTAAAAAATGGGTTCCGCATGATCTTACCGAGCAAAAAATGACGTGTCGAATAGAGATTTCAAGTTCTCTTCTCTCCCGCAACAAAAAGGAACCGTTCTTGCACCGAATTGTGACCTGCGATGAAAAGCGATTTTATATGATAATAGTTGCCAATCGGCCCAATGGCTAGATGCCGATGAAGCGCCAAGACACATGCCGAAACCAAGCCTTTATCCAAAAAAAATTAAGGTAACTGTTTGGTGGTCTGTAGCTGTAATTATTCACTATTCGTTCCTGCAACTTGGCAAAACTATTAATGTTGAGGAATACTGTGCTCAACTGGATGAAACGCATCAGAAATTGATAGTCCAACGACCTAGACTTGTCAACAGAGATGGAGTAATACTGCTTTATGATAATGCACGACCTCATGTATCGAGAACAACGGTCCAAAAATTAAACGAGTTGTGCTATGAGACTCTTCCTCACCCTCCATATTCACCAGACCTCTCACCAACAGATTACCATTTCTTTAAACATTTGGATCACTTTTTGACAGTAAAAAGATTTAATAATAAAGCTGCTGTCAAAAATGCCTTTAAGGAGTTTCTTCGAACCAGAAACTCGGACTTTCACAAAACTGGAATAGATGTACTTGTATCTCGTTATAAAAAGTGTGTTGCATCTATTGGTACCTATTTTGATTAAATAAATTGTCTTTATAAAAAGTTACAGCTGTTTAAAAGTTTATTACTAAATCGGCCATTTCATCTGCAGCAACCTAATAGATTATACTCTTCTGATCCCACTAAACACAGAGCATTGTCTTTTTTTTAAAGCGATTTGGTTTTGTAGTGGATGTCGATGATTCGCCTGGATTCACTCATGATCTCTGATGCTTAGGATTCTTAAAATATATTAATTTTTCATCATCCGTAAAGATTTTTTCTTTTGTATCTGCCAAGCAGAATTTCACAAGTGGTTTTTCGATTTTCTTGCTGTCTTTCATTCACTTCATGTGAAACTTATTTTCTCACTTTCTAAATCTTTCCCACAGCTTTCAAACGAATGTAAACGGCTTCCGTCGTCACACAGTTAATCCGCGAGTTCTTTTTGAGTTTGAGTATCATCTTCATCAATAAGGCTTGTGATTCGTTGTCTGCGAACTTTCTTGGTAGTTTTCCTTGCTTTTTGTTTCTTACAACTAAATCACGACTTTAAAATTTTTTGAATAACTTGAAACACTGTGTTTTCCCGAGTGCATGATCACCGAAAGCTTCGACAAGCATTCAATGCGATTCTGCAGCAGTTTTCTTCAAATGATAACAAAATACCAAGGCTTACCTTAAATCGTAGTTTGTAGGCACAAAACTTGACATGTTTCCGGTTATAGAAAAATATACCGGCGTATGGAACTTGGATTGTTTTGTGATGAAAATCATCTCCAACTGTTAGAGAGAGATGATGGCACTGCAGAGGCGGTCTTACAGTCTCTACACTGATATCTAGCACCATCTATAGCCAGACTCAGTTTACAGGAATTATTAGGGCCGATGATCACGAATCAGCGAACAAATTTACCAAATTCTAAATGAGAAATTGACTTGGTCACCACATTAAATTTTCAAACTGGCGTCAAATTTGTGATTATTTTGAATTTCAAATCTAACCTCGGATTCGTGATCAGCTACCTCAACCCTTTATACAATTTCCCGTATCCGATCAACAAACCTTACCATTATCAATAGCTTCAACGAGTGTATACACTCTGACAAGAAAGTATCCGGAAATTTGAAATAAAACGCAAAAATATTAAACCTCTTCAATATTTATTGAATCTCCTTCAAAATATGCTCCATTTAAAGCGATACACATGTGCCAACGTTTTATCTAATGATGGAAACATTTTTATAGGCGCTTTCAGGGATAGCCTTCAGCTCCTTCTGCGAATTTTCTTTTATAGCGTCTATGGAGTCAAATCTGGTTCCCCGGAGCAGTAATTTCAGTCTGGAAGAATGAAAAAAGTCACACGGAGCTAGATCAGGCGAATAAGGTGACTGATCGATGGTATTTATCGAGTGTTTGGTCTTAAAATCGTTAATAATCGTGCGTTATCGTCATGCAAAATCCACGAATTGTTTTACCACAAATCCGGCCGTTTACGGCAAATATTTTCACGCAAACGTCTCAAAACAGTTAATTAGAAGTCCTTATTGACCGTTTGACCTTGCGAAACGAATTTATGATGAACCACACCACGAATATCGAAGAAAACAATAAGCATCGTCTTGATTTTCGAACGACTTTTGCGAGGTTAAGATCATAGTATATTTCTACATGAGTAGAGGCATACTAATGATAACTGGTACTTTTTGCTTAATTTGACTGAATTTTTATATGAAAAAGAAACTGGTATTCGTCAACAAGTAAGAAAATATAAAATGACTTCCTGATCTCATAATTCAATGGCGTATTTCAATAAAAGCAAAATAGAAGTTGCTCACAATATGGTTTGATTCACACAGTGTGAATTAATTTCCAAATAATACTAAAATAATTTTTTAAAGAATTATACAATATTTTTTCAGGTAATCATTTATACCCCTCTATGACTTAATTACCTTTGACTTGAACTATCTAAAAGTTTATTTATTTTTTTTTTAAACAGAAATTTTATAACAATTATAAATGGTTTTCAGTTGCAGTGAATCTAAATTTGCAGTCAGATTATGAAAATTTAAAATGGGTAATAAAATTTGATAGAACCTAAGTTATGTGATAAAATGTTTCGACGAGTGACTTTATCCTTCGGTATTTTTGATCAGTCTCGTTTGAACAGAATATCTCGTCTCTAGGCTCAGAGGAGCTTATAAAATCTTTTAAACAAAATTGTTTTTTTTTTTTAAATTTTTTTGAATTAATTTAATAGATTATTTCAAGAATTATTTCTTATAGGCATCATTTGGCTCTCAGTGACTGCTTAAAATTTTTCCTTTCAGTGAAGCTTAACACATTGCGTACGGCGCTCTGCTCGCGTGACGCATTCACAGGGCCTGCAGATTTTTGGGCGCTCTAGAAACACTATATACGATACGAGATATCTTGTTTCTCGGCCATAACGTTCGGATTGCTAAAGACGAGATATCTTGTCTCCCGTACGCAATGTTTAATAAGGTACCAATGTATGCATTTAAAAAGATTGATTAGATAAATTTTTAGATACGTTAGTTATCTTTTCCGACGAAGCCACTTTTCACAACACAGGTTAACTAAATAGACAAAATTGTGAATACTGATCTTCAAAAAATCCTCGTTAGGTGCAGGCAGTCGATCACCGAAATCGTTGAAATCTTATATTATGGTGTAGTATCATTAATAGTTTTCTTAAACTGAATCTTCTAGCTAATGTTAATTTACTACAAGAGCATGCATGTGGTTCCAGCATAATTGGAAACCTGCTCATGAAGTTGTAAACGTTCAACAGTTTTTGAACCAAAGAATACCAAATCGATTGATGGGAATTAGACCTGAGAAATGCAACCAGAATAACTGATATCTGAGATCTCCGGATATCATGAGTCCAGATTTTTTTCGTAAGGTTTTTTAAAGAATATAGTATACACAGAGGCTCCTACAATAATAAGGAAACATGATTAAACGAATTACGAATACTTGTTGAAGTATTCCTCAGCATATGCTATTATCAACAGTTTGAAACTTCGTTCAAAGATCGTCTTTGGTCCATTATCTGTAGACTAGCTTGAAAACTTTATAAACTTTAATTGAAAGAACTGGCTTATGTTTATACTCAGCCAAACTATTCGTAGCTTCAACCTTTTGCCATGAGCACCATGAACTTTCTCCGGTTAGACATTTATCGTGCAGTGATTTTGCATCAGTAGATAATTTATGATCGAGTGTAGCCCATATACTATTTTTCATATTTTCAATTAAATCATAGTTTCTACGAATGGCTAATCCGTAATAAATAGAAAAGTCATCTATTAGTGCTCCCGTCAATTTTTCCCTTCCACTAAAACCTCGTGTATTCCTTTTCAAATTCCGTAGGCGAGTACTTATTAGCTTTCAAACGTGATCTACACACTCTTTCTTGAGTGTAACATTGTCATAGGACTTAGCATCAGTAATGCCTTTGAAAGTCCTAGAATCACGGTCACCAATGTAATGGGTATATTTTACCTGATGTAAAGCTTTGGTCCGCTAAAACATCTAGAAAAACTGAGTTGACTTCCATTTTTCCTACTGATGCTTCGTGATTCACATCGAACTTCTCTTCATGACTTTCTGTTAACTCTGCATATTCTTCGGTATCTTCTTTATTCTTCCAGTACTCGCACGCCTTACGTGCCAATCATTTCGACTTTACTATGCAGTCTCTGTGCATTTTCTCCTTTTTAAATAGAAATAGTTGTTTCATCTTTGACCGCTTTTATCATACTAATTTTGAAAAAAAGATTAGTTGCAGTTATTGAATACAATTCTGCCGTTAATAAATAATTCTTGAATACAATTCTTTTGACAACCTTATCATAGAAAGAGAGAAACATAGGCCAAAGTAATTCCATAAATGCACAAAACTTTTGTATTCTGAGCAAACCAATTTCAAGTAATCGCATGAAAATTAAAATTCTACAATTTATTTTATATATCTTTCACAAAGACTTACAAGATCTCTTACTTATAAAATTATAATTCTACGGTTTATTTTACACTAGGTATCTTAGACTGTATACAATTTTTAGAGGACGCTACTATTTTAAATCCCAAACCGCGCTTACTTTCCGTAAATGTCATTTGCGATTTGCATAATTTACAAAAGACAATGTTTGAAATAGCTAAAAAAACTGCGATAAAGTTTATTATTCGATAACCAAAACCTGGATTCACTTTAACGTCGTACATATATATATATATCCACTGCTTTAATTTTTTCGCAGGTGTGCTAGCATTTATTTCACTTAGTGTCTCTAACTCGTGTCGATTCAGCGATCTTCTTTCAGATATTGGTTTTTTGCTGTACGTACGTGTATCTTTTGTACCTTCTTGGCCACAGTAAACTTCGTCACTTGTCATAAAAACAAATCAATAATACTCAAAAAACTCACTCGCAAGTGCCGTCGCGAGTAGACGTGTTTACACCTTGCTCCGTGTATCGATCTAGGTAAAATTGTTTTAAAATGAAATATTAAACTCAAGTGAATATTAACTATATAACGAAGTGAACGCTATTGACAGGATTTACTTTGCTTTGGCTGCACCGCTGTGGCGACAAGCCTGCAGTGGTGCAGTTACAGTGCATGAATAAGATGTCTTTGGCATGTCCAAGTCCCCCCGTGTTATTATCTCCAAATGCTACATCTACAGTTATCTTACTCCAACGTTGTTGCCAAAAGTTTTAGTCCGAAAAAGGATCGAGCTATAGTTATCGATGCATTAGAGGGTTTAACAATTAACGATTATTTAGATGGAATTGAGCAACTAACAGATTTAGCAAATATCAAAAATATTTCCAAAATCTCAGGTAATAGAGTTTGTATATATTTAACAAGTAAAACTCAAGTTGAGACTTTGAATAACAAAATTGTCAAAATCAAAGATTATGCCTTAAGAATAAGATCGCTAATTAACAATGTTAATAAGCGAGTAGTCATATCTAATGTTCAACCTGTAATACCGAATGATTTAATTAACACATCGTTCAATAAGTCCCTAGACTAACAACGAAAACAACATTTTTTTTCAAAAATCATTTTTATTGATCAATTTAATCTCCTTTTAGAGTGATACAATCTTCACAACGCTTTTCCAACATTTCTATACCATGTTTATAGAAGGATTTATCCTTTGCTTTAAAATAGGCTTCAGTTTCGGCAATGACCTCCTCATTCGAGCCAAATTTTTTTCCCTGAAGCATTTTTTTGAGATCAGCAAAGAGCCAGTATTCGCTGGGGGCTAAATCTGGCGAATACGGGGGGTGGGCAAGCAAATCAAAGCCTAACTCGTTCAATTTGCCATTGTTTTCATGGACTTGTAGCATGGTGCATTGTCTTGGTGAAAAAGGATTTTTTTCTTCTTCATGTGCAGTCGTTTTGCTGCGATCTCCTCCTTCAAACGTACCAACAAGTCAATAAAATAATCACTGTTGATCGACTCACCTTTTCCCAGGTAGTCAATGAAAATCACGCCATGTGTATCCCAAGAAACACACGCCATGACTTTGCCAGCAGACTGCTGCGTTTTTGGACGCTTTGGGCGGCTTTCGCCAGCCATGCGCCACTCAGATGATTGCCGATTCGACTCCGGAGTGAAATGATGTATCCATGTTTCATCCATAGTCACGTGTCGACGCAGAAAATCCTTTTTATTAAGAGTAAATAGCGATAAACAGCTCTCTGAATCGTCGACTCGTTGCTGTTTTCGTTCCAGTGAAAGCAATCGCGGCACCCACTTGGAAAAAACCTTTTTCATGCTTAATTTTTCATGAAGGATTGTAAATACGCTTTCAGATGATATCTGTGTCATTTCTGCAATCTCACGGACCTTCACTTTGCGATTTTTCATTACAATTTTTAACACTTTACTCACATTTTCCTGCGTAACGGCTTCCAATGGCCTACCCGAACGTTCCGCATCGCTTGTGTCCGTACGACCACGTTTAAACTCAGCATACCAACGACAAGTCGTTGGTTTGGATGGAGAGGAGTCCGGGTAATGTTTTTTAAGCCATTTCGGGGCTTCTACGGTGTTTTTACCCATTGGAAAACAATGTTTTATCAACACGCGAAACTCGCTTTTTTCCATTTTTCAAACAAATTACAAAGTGACTTTACTCTAACTTCGATAACTCTGCTGTCTGTGATCCGATCGACGTGAAATTTTTACACGTTTCATGTTAAGGTTCGCACTCTATGGAAACGTGGCCAGTTTGGTACTACTAGCACCATCTCTGGGTTAGTCTCGGGACTTATTGAACGATGTGTTGAAGAAGCCTTGCAGAGAAAAGGAGTAACCATTTTATCTCTAATCACTGGAATTCGTGCAAGTTCTACAAAACCAGGTAGATCGCATATAATGTGTTTTCGTCGTCAATTTTATATTCAAGAAAAAGAAGAAAAACTTCTCCTAGAAACCTTACAGATAACATGCAATGACACTACTTATTGGACCTATTTGTCAACAGATTTTGCTTCGTGCTTTATTTGTAAACAAATCGGGCATATTTCTAAGGCTTGCCTAAATTCCTTTACATACATAGACAACAGCTTACCGGTGCGTATGAGTGACTCAGTCTTGAGTGAAATAGAAACAACAAATCCTGTACAAAAAACACTCATAGTAAATTCCGCAAGTGAAAGAAAAACAGAAGACGGTATTTAAAATAATATACAAGGCATTACCTCAGAATCAAAACGCCCTTGCTCAGTCACAAGCAGCGAATTTTCAACCAAAACAACAGTCAATAACAATCATACCAGTTTACAAATACTAAATGAGCAGAAAAGCGAAACACCGCATACCATCGTATCATCCACTCCAAAAAACTCAAACATAAACGAAGAAAGCTGAGCTGTGTTGAAGAAGGAAAGGTTAATTCTATGGATGATAAGCTACTCCCAGCAAGAGCTCTTTTTGAAAATGTGGAAAAACCGCCTTGTTTATCGTTTACTTAATTTTCGAATTTTCTAAAAACTAGCTTTAACAGCTTAATAGGCTACAAAGAAATCTTGAAAATGTCCAAAAATCCTACAAAAGTAATTAAAATAATAAATAATGTTTATCCATTAATTCAAGACTCTAAAATAAAAACGAAGCTTACTAGACTGAAAAATAAAATCAAAAGTCTTGACTCTGGGAGTCCTGTGGTAACACAATTCTGAAAAAGAAACGGAAACAGATATACCTACAGACACAGATGCAGAACATAAGTAATCTAATGCTTTAATACATTCAATATGACTAGTAAGGTTATTAAAATATTGTTTTGGAAGGCACAAAGCATTACAAAAAATTAATTAATATTACCAAAACTCCTAGACTTAATAGACGTTTTTATATGTGTTGAAACCTGGCTTGAAGAGAACAGTAATTTTAAATTATCGGGATTTCAAATTTTGAGAAAAGATCGCACCCATACTAGAGGTGGAGGTGTCCTAATCGCTATTAAAAATGGTCTAGATGTATCTAAGCTTGTTCTTCTTAATGATGCCGATAGAAAAATAAAAATTTGTGGAATTAAAATAAATAACATATTTCCTAAAATTGAGATTATTGCTTGCTACAGACCACCGAGAAATGAACTCACACAAGAAGAATGGAATAATGTTGTAAATAATGTAAAAGACAACTCCAACTGCATCTTTCTAGGCGATTTCAACGCACACCATCCCTCTTGGAACTGCATGGTTGAGGATAGTAATGGAAAAAAATTACTTAATGCAATTGACGGTAGATAACTTTTTAATCATAATGATTCGTCCTACTCGCGCTTCAACCCTATTAATGGCAATAAAAGTAAAATTAATTTAATCTTTAACGCCGAATCTTATAGACAAAATCAATACAATAGTTTACGACGGAACATACGAATCGGATCATTTTCTCATTTTAACAACTTCATCAGTCATTAAAAAAACCTATATTAACAAATCATTTAAAATTAATTCCACCCGCACCGAATGGCCAAAAGTAATAGTAAGATTGGACAACAAATTCTCAAATTTCCTTGATAATAAATACTGCAGCTCTACACCAAGTAATAAATACAAAATATTCATGGAACAGATTACAGAAGCTATTAAAACAAACACACCTATTGAAAAATATAATAAAAAGAAATTCGAATATCGAAATCCTGTAATATGATGGGACTCAGATTGTGATAGAGTTCTTTGTATAAGAAAAGCAACTTTTAAAAAATGGAGTTCTACAAACAAATTAAATGATTATATTAACTATAAAAAGCAAGTTGCTATAGCAAGAAAAACTTTTAAACACAAGAAAAAAGAGGATTTCAAAAATTTCGCATCTAAAATTAACTTTAGAATGGATAAATCATATGTTTGGAATACGATTAAAATTTTAAAAAATAAGTGGACTGAAACAAACATTACAGGGTCTCTTAACACAAATAAAATAGAAATGATAACCATTGCTCCCAACAAAATAACTCCAGATCCACCATGGGTATCAATAAACCCTGAATGGTTACCAGAGTGCTCAGAAAATAGTTGTCTTAGTAGACCCTTTAAATTTGCAGAATTTAATGTAGCACTTCAGTCAAGGAATTTAAGATCTTCTCCCGGTCTTGACGGAATTAACTACAAAGTGATAAAGAAACTACCAATTCAATATAAACTTCTACTTATAGACATATTTAATGAAATATATGAAAGTGGCGACTTTCCTGATATCTGGAGCAAGCATTACATGCATTTTATTAAAAAAACGGATAGTATCAATTACAGACCCATTGCACTTTTATCGTGTGTTGGTAAAGTATTTAAAATGTTAATTAAAAACCGTTTACAATGGCATGTTGAGACAAATCAATTTCTTTCTCCAGCTCAATCGAGATTCCGCAAAGGTCAATCTTACATGGGGAACCTCGCTAGTCTTACCCTTACGATGGAGGACGACCTCAGAACCAATTAACATGTACTAGGTGCATTTTCAGATATAACCAGTGCCTTCAATAACGTTGATTGTCACACACTATTAAAAAAATTAGCGAAAAACAATTGTCCTCTTAACTTATTCAAATATGTTAAATTTTTAGTTTATAATAGAAAAATCTATGCAAATTTCTTAGGAGAAACCTTTAGAATTGTTAACAGGGGCATGCCACAAAGGGGGGGGGGGGGTTCTCAGTCCACTTTTATTCACATTATATATAAATTCAATAAATAAAAATTTGCCTAAAAGTACTACTGTATCAATGTTTGCTGACGATATGCGTTACTTGTTAAAAGAAAATCTCTTGTATCGGGTACAAACCTCATAGAAAAATCTATGAATACTGTCAAAAGAAATCTTGAAAAACTTGGTCTAGAACTTGCACCTCATAAGACCTCTCGTATACATTTTAATCATTTAGGAATTGAGCCAGGACAAATTGAAATTAAAATAAACGGGATATTTATAACATCAACTGAAACAACAAAATACCTTGGTGTTATCTTAGATTATAAATTATCGTTTCATAAACATATAGCATACGTTGAAAAAAAATTTTTAAAAGCAATGAATATTATTAAATTCCTAAGAAATACATGGAGGGGTGCAGACCCAGAAACCTTTCTGATTTTATATAAAAGCCATATGAGATCATTAATTGATTATGCAAGTTTTATATTTTTTCCGCGCGATAAACGACAAATAGGAAATATTGAGTGGATACAATACGCAGCTGTTAGATATGCATTAGGGTATCCTCTTAGCACTCCTACTAATGTTTTAATAGCTGAATTCAAATTAACATATCTTTACGAAAGAAGCAAATGCTTATCTCAGCGCTACCTATACAAAATTATGCCTAACTCAAAATTACCAATATATCATTCAGTTATGAAGTGCATTCAAACGCGTAAAAAATTAAAAAAACTAGATTGTCTTATTTTTAGAAGTATATTCGTTCAAATACTTAATTAATACTCAAAACAATTATAATTTATACAAATACAACTACGAAATAATAACCTCGAACATTGAATTTAACAGTAATGTAGGCAATAAAATAAAAAATATGTGCAGTTCTGAAGAAGTTAATAGTATTATAACAGATCTGATTAATACTAAAAAAGCCTTAGCGATATTTACAGATGAAAGCAAAGTTCAAAACGCATCCTCGGTAGGTACTGCTTGCGTATGTACTCAGTTAAATTTTTCACTTGTACGCTCTATACATAAACTTGCCTCAATCTTTACAGCAGAAGCGATTGCCTTCAATGATGCATTAGATATAGATCTTAAAAATATAAATCAGAACATTCTCATATTTAGTGACTCCCTTAGCGTCTTGCAAAAAATCCATTCTGTAAATGTAAATATTAACGTAAATGAACAGATACTTGAAATAAAAAAGAGAATTTTACAGTTTAGAAAATCCAACCTTTATAACACACAAGTGGAATTACCATATATTGGATCCCTTCGCATAAGGGAATCACTGGCAATGAGATTGCAGACTCTTTAGCGAAAGAAGCAGCCAAACGATATCATGATAAAACAATATATCTGCCTCACACAGATCTTTACCATGTATTCAAAGAAACCGCTATAAAGAACTCTGCTAACATAGCCTCAAATCAAGGACAGTATAAAGGTCGAGAATATTTTCAATATTTTTATAACCACAAATCCAAACCATGGTTTTATAATCTTAACCTCAGTAGAGGCACAATAACTATTGTTAACCGTAGCCGAGCAAATCATTACCACTTAACAGCTTCCCTACAGAGACTCAAAATAATCAATAATGCGTCATGCTCCTGTGGATACGAGCAACAAGATTCAAATCACATTTTATTTCAATGTCCACTATACGATGAGCAAAGAATTACACTAATGAGAAACCTTGTGAGATGAAACTTCTATCTTCCGTTTTGTGCTAGACTGTTAATATATGATGCAAAACCGTCGTTATGCAAAATTTGTGTACAATATTTAAAAAACTGTAATGTAAATGTCTGATATAATGATAACTTAGTCTCATTACACATTCATTGTAATATACTCCAATTGTATAGCTAAATAACTCCGCGAAGGAGTTGATAAAGCTTAAATAAAAAAAAAAAAAAAAAAAAAAAAAAAAATCGCTTTGGCACATGAGTGATTTTGTTTTGGCATCATATAGTTTTGGTTATGTGAAATGTCTCATTTTGTGCCCAATAATCGTCATTTTTGGGAAGTGTTGCTTTTCTTCTTTCATTTGAAGAAAACGGCGGCTGAAGCACATTCAGAGCTCCAAAACATTTACGGAGATGCTGATCTAAGTAAAACAACGTGCCGTAATTGGTTTCGTCGCTTCAAAAACGGTGATTTCAATATTGACGACCGTCCGCGTAAGGAAAGCCAAAAATCTTCGAAAACGCTGAATTGGAGACATTGCTCGACGAGGATCCATAGCAGATGGAAAATAAGCTTGCTTCAGTATTAGGAGTTACCTGCCAAGCCAGTTCAAAGCGATTGCATGCGTTAAAAATGATTCAAATGCAGGAAACTTGGGTTCCTTATGATTTGAAACTAAATGACATTGAGCGTCATTTTCTAGTATGTGAACAACTAATCCAGCAACAAAAAAGGAAGGGTTTTCTTCATTGCATTGTGACAGGTGATGAGAAATGGGTTCATTACAGCTACCCAAAGAAAAGAAAGTCATAGGGACTACTTAGTCATACTTCTACGTCGTCGGCTAGGCCCAATATTTAGGCTGGGAATGTTATGCTGCGTATTCAGTAGGACCAGGATAATGTTATTCATTATGAGTTGAACCAAACGAGACCATCACTGGGCAACGGTATCAAATTCAATTGATGCGATTGAACCAAGCACTGCGCGGAAAATGGCTACAATAAGAACAGAGGCACGAAAAAGTAATTCTACTGCATGACAACGCTCGGCCTCACGTTGCCGGATCCGTTAAAACCTCTTTGGAAACACTCAAATAGGGATCTTACCCCAGCCGCCATATTTCTCTGATATTGCGCCGTCTGATTATCGCTTGTTCCACTCGATGGCACATGATCTGGCTGATCAGCAATTCCGCTTATATGAAGATATAAAAAATTGGCTTGATTCGTAGATAGTTTCAAAAGACGAACCCCTTTACCGTAACGGTATTCAAGCTCTGCCAGAAAGACAGAAAAAAGTTGTAGCTGGAGATGGGCAATAATTTGAATGATTCGTTTGTAACCATTTTTTAACAATAAAGTTGCATTTGTATAAAGAAAAACAGCGAGAACTTAGTTGCGCACCTAATAATTATGTGAATTATTACGTTTAGGTAAATTCTATTTGGTAGAAGTATTGATGATTTTTATTTTCTTATACGAGGTGTGTTTAAAAAGTTAGGTGACTTTTGAAATGGCGTGGGCACCGTACATTCGATTATTGATTCTTCTTGTTGTTCTGTTGGTACACATATCCCGAACATATGTTCACAGTTTTAAGTGTATAGCATACTTAGTTTGTTTTTGACAGATAGAAAGATCAGACGTGTTAAAAAATGAAATCAAGTGCTCCAAGACACTTAAAATGTTGACAATGGCATACGGTAAGTCTGCTCTAATGAAGTAAGTAAAAAAAATGTTTACAAGTATGAGTGCAAGCTCTTTCAAGTTGGTCAAGAAGATGTTAATGATGAACCTTACCCTGAACTGCCCAGCATATTAACAGCAGATGATAACGTCGGAGCTGTGAAGAAAATTGTTTTAGAAAATCCTTGAATTACTATAAGAGAAGTCGCTAAGGATGTTGGCATATCAATCGGCTTGTTTCATGCAATTTTTTTGGATGTTTTGAGCATTTGACGTGTGTCAGCGAAGTTTGTTCTGAAATTTATTATTTTTGATCAGAAGAACCGCCGCATGAGCTCTGCTCAGGAGCTTTCAAATGATATCAATGATAATCCTGATTAAGTCGGGATCCTGCTTTAGGAGGCCCAAAAGAAGCGTTTTTGGGGGAATTTTTTTAGAACATAAAAAAATAAGTAAGTTTAGCGAGCTTATTAGATTATTTTATTGCATATTTGAACATAAAAAAAAATTTTTTTAGAGAAAAATATTCAAACGCAATCAATTTTTATGCACATTCGTGCAACACCTTGCAATTGCTGTCTCCAATCGGCGGGAAAGATGAAGTTTGTAATTTTTGTCTGAAACAAAAAAACCAAAGACAATTTCAATTTCTAGATACTTTTCTTCTATATGAACTAAAAAAAACTTAAAAAAATTGTGAAATTTAAATTTTTTCTCAGGTTTGAGAAAAAATGTGCTTTTTGTACAAAAGAAAATCATTTCAACTTGCTGAAAAAGTTGTTTAGAATTTTTTTTCGTGAATCTTTTTAGTTCAAATAGGAAAAAATACAAAATTAAAGCTATAAAGCCTTAGCCCCTTTTGATTAGTCGTCTAGGTTTTTTGCAATCACGCCCGTCAGTTTAGAAAAGTCGTAAAAACAAAAGCTCGATAAAACGCGCTTTAAAGTTTTCGGTAAAAAAAAATGTTAATTTTTGATTACTTACAGCTGTAATACGCTAATCAGCTATTCCTGCGCCATGAAATAACCCTTCTTCTTCCTCAAAAAATTCATTTTGATGGAGTTGCTCGAGTTTACGGGCCGTACGAGCTTCCTTGCTGGAAAAGAACGTACGCCGATTTTCCCTCTCGATCCATTGTGCGTCGACGTTATCCGCAAACATCTTACATATTCGGCTAATTTTTAAATCAAGCAGCTACATGGTATTTAAAACTGTGGAATATCCTTCGTTAAACATTCCTGCAGCCATGTACGCAGCAATTTCAACGATTTTAACGCCAGAATTCAGATGTTTCGGATTCATGCGCCAGACAGTGGAGTTAAAAGATTTATTTAAATTTTGCGTATGCCCGCCTAAGCATCGCGTCAATAGTTCGTCGTTTGAGAGCTCTTCGTTGATCGGACGAATATGTTTCTTTACATTTTCGTCAATTAATCGAGCAGGATGCTTGAAAGACGCAAGAGAGTTCGTGGCTTCAGCTTTATGTAATTCACACCAGCTTTCGGCGCCTGCCGGACAATTCTCGTGGTAAGGAGATTTATCACTTGAACAATAATGATCCAGCGTTGCTATTACAGCTTTTTTCATATCTTTGACAGAATTAATATTTCTTCTGATTGCAAAACCATAATAAATCGTAAACTTTTTAATTATGCTCTCCGTCAACCACTTTTTACCTCCGAGTTTCTCTTCCTTCCTTTTATTTTGGAGTGGAGTACTCATACGCTTTTGTACATGACCCACGCACTCATTTTTAGTTACAGGGCAATCGTCACCATATGGATTCATTTTGAGAATACCAGCAAAAGTTTTCGAATCGCCGTCGCCGATATAATTTGTATACTTTACTTCAAATTTATCAACAGATCTTAAAAATATTTCCGCGATTAAATCCACTTCCATCTTCCCTGCTTAACTATCGTGATTTGAGAAGCATGATTCTTTATGATCTTCATACCATTCCTCAAATTCGTCTTCGTCTAATGTGTTTTTCTTTTGGGCACACGAATGACAATACGCACTTCTAACGATAAGATCAACTACTTTGCCAGAGTAATATGCAATCAGAGTTGTTACACCGAACAATAAAGTGAAGCCATGATTTTTCCACGATTCATCGCCCGAAACTTTAAAACAATTTGCAGTTTGCTCATTTTCTACATTTTTTTCTTGCTCTTCTTTTACAAATTTTTCACAGACACTTTTAAACATTGATTTCGACGCTGAGTATAATTGCTCCACTATTTTATCATATGTTGATTTTGCTAAACCTTGACAAATACCCATAAATCCACAAAACACATTGATGCCTTCTCGTCCAACACCAAGAAGCCTCAACACAAACACAATTCGTCTATTTATTCCGTAGCCGGTGTTTATTAACGGTCCTGAATTGATTTCACGTCGACCGCACATACATGATAATACAATTTTGAAACTCAAGCCTCGATGCCCGCTCTCTGCAAATGTTATGTTTTGTTTACGAGATTTGCATAATACTATGTAAGAAATTCAATTATTTGGTAACAGTGACCTGGATGTACAATTATATTTTTGGTGCTCGCGGTGGCTAATTTCTTCGCACTACTGCTTGTGTTGCACTCTGCATTGTCTGGTTCACTTGTGAATCGATTTCCGTGCAATCTGCGTTTTCGCAGAACGACCAATGAACCTTTTCAGGAACATAGTTTGAAGTTATTCGGCCGAGGGAAGGGAGCGCGCGCTCCAGCTGCCCGAGCGCTCGTATACCTACTCGGTACCCCACTGCGTTCAGTGCTGTATCTTTAAAAATATTGCGAATTATCCTATATAACTTTGCATACATATTCTTAGATACATTTGGAATAGTTTTAAGCCATAAAAAATAATCGATTTTTTGAGCCTTTTAAAGCAGGATCTCCCCTAAACTTAAATGAGTCATAACCGGTAATTAATCATGGGCATGTGGTTATGATGTCGAAATCAAAGCTGAATCATCTCAATGAAAGCACTTAAGAGAGCTCAGACCGAAAAAAGCACTCCAGATTCGATCAAATGTCATAGTTTTGCTGTTTTTTCGATTGCCGTAGCGTAGTGCATCAGGAGTTTTTACTTTAAGGTAATACAGTCAATAAGAAGTATTACCTTGAAGTTATGCACCGTTTGCAATTGCCGATTGTGGGAAAACAATTCATAGCTTTTGCATCACGATAATGCACCTGCTCATTCATCGTTGCTCGTGAGAGATTTTTTGGCAAAAACTAACACAAACAATCATGCCTAAGCCACCATGTTCACCGGATTTGGAACCCTGAGACTTTTTTCTCTTTCCGAAATTAAAGAGACCTATGAAAGGACGAAGGTATGCAACGATTGAGGAAATAATTGCATCGCTGGAAGAGCTCAAGGCTATACCAAGAAGTGCTTATGAGAAGTGCTTCGAGGATTAGAACAAGCGTTGTTAAAAGTGTATTGTATCTGAGGAGGATTACTTTAAAGGGTACCACATGAATATTGATAAATAAATAATTATTTTTTCATAAAAATAAAAAATCAGCTAACTTTTTGAACATACCTCGTATACCAAAAGAATGCTTCTACATGTTGAAATTTTTTTGACTCTGCAATGATTACGACAATATTGCAGAATAAAATTACGTAATATTACATAAATATTCCAGTAACACTCCAAAGTTAATGCAATATCCAAAGCTGTTTTGTTATGATAATCTTGTAACTTTGCACGTAAAACAGGTACTTGATAACTCGTTAACATTTCTAGTATCAAATATTAATGTCGAAGGTCTTGTCATTTAAAAATTCACACCTTAAAAACGGATTCTGCAGCTGTTTAATTAACCGAATTGCAGAAGAAAGAAAATTCCTTTTTTATCAGGACAATGCGCACAAAAGCATTTTGACAATCGCTAAAATCTATGAATTAAAGTTCGGATTGTTGGAGCATCCACCGTATTCACCAGATTTGGCCCCTAGCGACTTCCATCTGTTTTCAGACCTACAAAAATTCATGCGTGGAAAGCGTTTTTCATCAAATGATGAGGTCATAACAGATGTGGAAGCGTATTTAGCAGCCCTTCCAGATTCTCACTTCAGGGATGAAATTCATAAATTTGAATCTCGTTGGAACAAGTGTATTGATGTTCAGGGAGACTATACTGAATAATAAAGTGTATTTTAAACCATAAAATTGTGTTTTTCTCATGGAACCGCGAAACTTATTGAACAGCCTGGTAGTACTGCCATAAAATAGTGTCTCCTCCTATCATTGCGTAGTCAATCCAGAAAAATCCTGTGAGGGGAAGCATGATCATCCCCCTTAAGATTCTTTATGTATCTGACACAGGAATTTTTTAATGTCTGAAATAACTTTTTAAGTTTTTGAGAAGCATCTAGCAAAACCACCGAGCAATAATCTAAGTGAGGAAAGAGTTGCGATTCAGTCAGCCTTTTGCGTAGCTCTGGGTTGGTGTGTTTCCAGAAGAACCTGAGGCTATTAGAGACTTTGTTAACTTTTTTAGTTACGTAATTAACATGTGATTTTTGCGATAGCTTAGAGTCTAAAACCACTCCAAGTCTGGTGACAGTTGTCGAGAAAGGGATGTGAATACCACCTCCGAGGTCAATAAGGACCTGTTTTTCATAAAATTCATTAACGAATTGTCGGTTTCCAGAGTAAATAGTTTAAGTTTTACTAATGGTGAGCTTTAGAGAAGCATCCATAGCTCAGTTCGACTCAGCCTTAGCTAGATCACCGCTCCTCCCTCGTGAAAACAGTCAAAAGTAAACTGAGTATAAATTTAGAGGTCATCGGCATATAAAATATGCCAAATGCTTCTCGCGTTAAGTAAGTCACGTATATCGTTTATGACCAGTTTGAATAAAAGAGGTCTAAGGACAGACCCTTATGGTACACCAAGATTGGTTCTGAACCAGCTAGAGATGCCGGCTGATGATGTAACGACTAACTGTACTCTAACGGAGAGGTAAGAGTTGTACCACTCAAGAGCTGTCCTGAAAAACCTACCCCATAAATTTTAATTTTTCCAGTAATCGTATAGGCAGTCTAGTGATAAAAGTCTTACTAAAGTTAAATAACAATAATATCGTCACCATTTTTGTATCAATACCTTGTCTAATGTCCTTTGTTAGTTTTAGTAAGACGGTTTGTGTAGAGTGGTAAGATTTGAAGCCAGTTTGAAAGGAGTCAAGAATGCGAGAGATTACCAGATACTCCTGCAATTCTTCATATGCTAGCTATTTCAGCACTTTTCACTTGATGTTGAAGAAGGTGCTTTGCACTTCTTTAAAGGGATAATGTACACTCTTTTCTATTTGCTAGGAAAAACACCACTTGGAAAAGAGTGATTGAATAGCTCCACCAGGTAGTATCGAATGACTGGAAGTGCATTAATAATGAAACTTAGCGGAATGTCGCCAGCTCCCCATGCCTGCGACGAAAAGTTAGAAACCGCAAGAATAACATCATTGATGTTAAGATTTTTAAATAAAAAACCCTCTGTAGCTATGCTTTCAATAATCTTTCGACGCTCCACTCCATCATCCTGGGGAGAAACTGATCCACCCACAAAGTGCTCAATAACCGTTTAAGTGCGGCCAAGCGCTATCGCGCTTCGCTTGTTCTTCGAAAAAATTCTTCCGCACTCAAACGGTTAAGATCATTTGGAAGAAAACCATTCAACTCCTTTTCATGTTTAGGTAAGAGCCCCGGGCTACGTAGCTGCATCCAAGCATTATTGTTAGCAAGCATCAAATAGCCTTTTGTAAAAATAAGTTGTCCTCGTTCGTCTGTAAGTCTTCGGATGTCTTGAAATTTCTCTAGTAGCGTCAGATTATTTGTGCGTTAAAATCAACGGTATATTACACCATTTTACTTAAACACGAGAACCAACTCTGCATCAACCCACGGGAGTCGACTCCTTTTTGGTTCAACTAATTTTATAGTAACAAGCTCATCTACGGCTGCTATTAAGTGACTGCAGAAGAGGCTTAGTTCCCTGTCCAAGTCACTGTTCTCGTCTACAAAAGACGACCAATTACAGCCAGCTAAAAATGAAGTTAAAGCATGAGATGGGATATTCTCAAAATCTTTGTAAGTAAATGAACTATAAATCGGTATAAAACTATTGTAGGAGATGGTTACAGAAATAATGTTGTGCTTGCTGTAAAAAGGAGCCGAAATATTACGAAAGTGGTCTAAAAAGTTTCCGACCTCAACGTGAAGATAGCAGCACTCATCAATAAAAGCTAGCGAATTTCGTTGTTCATCTGTTGATAGTCACTCACCAAAGTTTTAGCCATTTTGGATGCGCAGTTGTTAGTTGACAGTCGTTTGAGTGAGTCAATGTAAGTGTTGTTGTGAAAATGGACAAAATTGAGTATCGAGCTTTCATTAAATTTTTGTTTTTAAAAGGAAATACGCCTACGCAAATCAAAAATGAGTTGAACTCTGTGTATGGGGAATCTGCACCATCATTTACCACAGTGAAATTTAGGGCAGCTGAATTCAAACGTGGCCGTAAGCGCTTGGGAGACGATGAACGTTCGGGACGTCTAAAAACTGCAACCGCTGACGATAACATCTCCAAAGTTCACCAAATGGTGCTAGACGACCGCCGAATTAAAGTGAGAAAGATAGCAGAGGTTATGAACATGTCCAAAGAACGTGTTTGCTACATATTAAATCAAGATTTAGGCATGAGAAAGCTGTTCGCACGTTGGGTGCCGCGTTTGCTCACGTTAGATTAAAAACGTGTTCGAATGAACATTTCCAACGCTCTATTAGCGCAGTTTAGGCGCAATAAATCTAAGTTTTGGCGCCGATTAATTACTGTAGATGAAACTTTGATACACCATTATAAACCCGTAAAAATGCAGTCAAAACAGTAGACTGCAAAGGGGGAACCGGCTCCAAAAAGAGCAAAAACTGTTTTTTCGCCTGGGAAAGTGATGGCGACTGTTTTTTGGGATAGTCATGTAGTTATTTTAATCTATTATCTTCAAAAAGGAAAAAACATTACAGGAGCATACTACGCATCATTACTTGACAAACTGAAGGTAGAACTTGCGGAAAAACGTCCACATTTGCAGAAAAAAAAAATCCTGTTTTACCAAGACAACGCGCCGTCTTACACCTCAGCGGTTACCATGGCAAAAATTCACGAATTACGGTTTTAGCTGCTTGACCATTTGCCTTACTCATCAGACCTAGCCCCAAGCGACTTCTTTTTATTTCCTCATCTGAAAATTGCACTCGGAGGACAGAGATTTTCGTTAAATGAAGAGGTAATCACCTTTGTAAACAGTCATTTTGCAGAGAAAAACGCCGAGTACTATTTGAATGGGTTAAAGAGATGGGAGCATCCTTGGGAGAAGTGTGTAGAATTGCAAGGAGACTATGTTGAGAAATAAAAAAAAAAATTAAGAAAAAATGTCTTGTATCTGTGTTAGGTCGGAAACTTTTCAGGCCACCCTCGTAAGGATGTCAGTGACAATGCTGTTGTCGTCAACATATATTAAGTCAATCCACGTGTAAGATGACGATGTAAAATGTGTGGGGCCGTGCTGGACCAGCTACAGAGAGAGTTTAGCATTGAAGACTTAAAACCGAGTTTCTTAGCTAAAATCTTTATTTGTTTAAAATCATTTATTATTGTATTTTATTTTGTTCAGGTATTCATTGATGAAAATTTTTAAGTTCGTTAGGATAGAGCCATTATATTTGTTCATTTCTCGTGTATTTAATGCTATAATTTTGTGTTTTGCTCACGAGATTATTTCAGCAGATAGTATATCATCTGAAGCAATAGAAGACAGCACCGCACCAAGAATGATCAGAGCGAGATCCTAAGGAGCGATATTAGTCGCGGAGCAGCCAATTTCGCTCAAAATCACGATGCGACAGGAATCTATACCATGACCACTTCCATTATTTACATCAGGTTTTTTAATTGTACTTGCTTTTATAAAAATACGATCATTGACTCTTAGTACCATCAACATTTACGTTGTATACGATGTCTAACAGCGTTAAATCGGAGACGGTCTGCACCGCGCTCGCCATATTAACGGTTAATTTCTTTGAACTAAATTGAATTCAAAATTTATTTGCTGCATCAAATTATTTTGTTGCAAGTTAATATTATTTGTCATATTCTTTTAAATTTAGAAACTTTGATATCAATAATATTTTCAAGTTCATTGATTCTTCCATGCAGGTTGTAATTCATTTTCAGTAGCTTCGACTGGCACTCATGAACTTTAGTTAGGAGAGTGGCTTAGCTTTGAATATGAGCTGCAATATCATTGAGACTAGTTGTCTTTATCATAAATTGATTTTTAAAATTACTAAGCTTGTTAATAGGCGTAACTCAATTTTCCATTTTATTAAGTATTGCAGCTCCAGAGACAGCCAGAGCTATGTTTAATTACATAAAAGAATCATCTGTTCGATTCGATGATGCGGCAATCATAGTGATACTCTTATTTTGCATAAATTAGGTACAGTTTGTTATCCGTGGAGTATTGATAATTACATTGTTGATGTTTTCTCCAGTAATAGGCGTTGAAACTGCCACTGGTTCGCTTACAATCGTCGGAGTGTTAGAATCACTACTGTCTATCGCTGAATCGCCACTCTTACCACTCTTAAGGATAAAACAATTTTTGCAAAATAAAAGTTTACTTCTATTATTGGATGCGCAACTAAGTTCTCGCTGTTTTTCTTAATAAAAATGCAACTCTATTGTGAAAAATGGCGACAAATGAATTATTCAAAGTATTGCCCATCTCTAACTACAACTTTATCGTATCTTTCTGGCGAAGCTCGAATACCGTTACGGTAAAAGTTATCGTCTTTTAAAGCTATTCACGAATTAAGCCAATTTTTGATATCGTCATATGAGTCAAATTGCCTGATCAGCCAGACCATGTGCCATCGAATGGAATAAGTGATAATCGAACGGCGCAATATCTGGAAAATATGGAGGGTGAGGTAAGACTTTCCATTTTAGCGTTTCCAAGTAGATTTTAACGAGTCCGGCAACGCGAATCTGAGCGTTGTCAGGCAGTAGAATCACTTTCTCGTGTCTATACTCGTATTGTGGCCGTTTTTCGCGTAAAACTTGGTTTAATCGCATTAATTACATTCGATACCGTTACCCAGTGACAGTTTTGTTTGGTTTTAACAGCTCATAATAAATTATCCCGACCTGGTCTTACCAAATACGCAGCATAACATTTCCAGCTTAAATATTGGGCCGAGCTGACGACGTAGAAGTATGACTAAGTAGTCCCCATGACTTTCTTTTCTTGGGGTAGCTGTAATAAACCCATTTTTCATCACCTGTTACGATGCAATGAAGAAAATCCTTCCTTTTTCGTCGCTGAAGTAGTTGTTCACAGACCAGTAACGACGCTCAATGTCATTTAGCTTCAAATCATAAGGAACCCAAGTTTCCTGCATTTGAATTATTTCTAACGCATGCAATCGCTTTGAAATGGCTTGGCAGGTAACTCCTAATACTGAAGCAAGCTTATTTTCTATTTGCCATGAATCCTCGTCGAGTAATGCCTCCAATTCAGCGTTTCCGAAGGTTTTTGGCTTTTCTTTACGCGGACGGTCGTCAATATTGAAATTACCGTCTTTGAAGCGACGAAACCAATTACGGCACGTTGTTACACTTAGATCAGCATCTCCGTAAATGTTTTGGAGCTCTAGATGTGCTTCAGCCACCGTTTTCTTTAAATGAAAGAAGAAAAGCAGCACTTCCCAAAAATGACAATTATTTGGCAAAAAATGAAACATTTTCACAGAAGTAAAAGTATATGATGCTAAAACAAAATCAGTAATGTGTTGAAGCGATTTGTTTATCATATGCCTAGGCTTGCTTCATGACGTTTTGGATGTCGGAGTCAACAAGCACTTACTTCTGGAGTCATCTATTGACAAACAGCGGGAACTTGGTTGTGCACCTAATAGTACCAGTGCTACGAGCAGTGAAATTGTGAGATACATCATGATACTCTTTATTGCACTTAAAACAAGTAATTAAATTGCCATTTTAGCGGCTTATTCTTTTACATTTTACACAGATTGCCAGAGCCATAGTCAATATTAGGTCGGACAAGTCGGCTTATAGTCAGACAGTAGTATAACCCCGCGGAAAATTAGTAGTGTAACCTGGTGACAGATCAGGCAACAAATATTAAAATAGAATGTTAATAAAATAATAAATTGTTAAATAAAAATCAGATTTTTAATAACCACACAATAAATAATCTTACTGGAGAGTAATGAATGAGATATAATAAAATTAAAATTTTCTTCTTCACTCCAATTTGAATTTCGTGCGCTAATAAAACTCAATTGCAGAATCCAGCATAGAGTAAAAAAAGAAACTATTATTTTAGCGTGGATCTGCATTAAAAGGCATAAAAGCAGTACCTGTAAGAAAAGCCAAAGGTTAAAAACGGTAGAAAAATACTTTTTATATGTAGAGATAGTTAGAGGTGGCAGGTACTACTTATGTAAAGAGAGAGACGGAGAGAGAAAGAAAGAGAACGAGAGCGAAGAATGAGAGACAGTGAGAGGATGAGAAAAAGTGAAAGAGGGCAGAAGACAGTGAAAATAGGATTATCGAGGGTGAATAAACAAAAATATATAAGAGGGCAAAAGAGAGCGAGAGAAAATGTGAGAGATAGAAAAAAAGGGCGTGATAGACGAGAGGAGTAGGGTATAGACAAAGGGTAAGTATAAGTGAAAAACGACAAAGAATGGCGGAAGTGGGCCAGATAGTACTAGTAGGAGTAAGGAAGTGGGTATAGACGAGGAAGAATAAAAAAATAGTAGAAGAAGCGATAGAGGGAGAAAGACAGCAAGAAAGAAAAAAAAAGGGGCCGGAGAGGAAGCAAACGGGATGAGATTGCTGAGAAAGGGCGGCAATAAGGTAAAGTGAGAGAGAGAGGTGAGAGAAAATGTGGGAGGAAATGAGAGAGATAATTAGTACACATATTATGCATACAAATATATATATATATATATATATATATATATATATACACACTCTGACAAAAAAGTATCCGGAAATTCTCATTTAAATTGCCCGCGTTGAGTATTTTTAAGTATTTGAAGTTTCTGTATGTTGCTAGGACTGCCCGTAATTACTATGCTAAACATGAGTGCGGTCTGTCAACTAGTTTGTTTACGATAGCTATTGAAACCAGTCGACCTCAGTGGTAGTCTCCAAATGTTACAATGAAAAAAAATATTGAACAAAGAGTTTGTCTCAAATTTTGTGTTTTAAACGAAATTTCGTGTGCTGACTTGTTGCGAATGCTGCAACAGGCTTATGGAGACTCTGTTTTATCGAAAACCCAAGTGTACGAATGGTACAAAGCCTTTAAAAACGGTCGGGAGATCGTCGAAGATTTGCCTCGTTCAGGATGACCGTCGACCTCTTTAAACAACGATAAAGTCGAAAAAATCAAGGAAATTGTGCTCGAAAATCGTCATGCCAGTGTTAGAGAGATAGCTCGTGATCTCAACATCTCTCGTGAAACCGCTTGTTTGATTTTGGTGAACAAATTGGGCATGCAGCACGTCGTCGCTCGGCTCGTTCCGTTAGAGCTGAATTTTCTTCAAAAACAGTACCAGATGCAGGTAGCTGCAGACATGCTGGATCGTGCGAATTCTGATCCCACGTTCATGGGACGGATCATAACTGGTGACGAGACATGGGTCTATGAATACGACACACAAACGAGCCAACAATCATCGGAATGGGTAGGAAAAAATGAGCCAAAACCGAAAAAACCTCGCAAAAGTCGTTCGAAAACCAAGACGATGCTTATTGTTTTCTTCGATATTCGTCGTGTGGTTTATCATGAATTCGTTCCGCAAGGTCAAACGGTCAATAAGAACTTCTATTCAACTGTTTTGAGACGTTTGCGTCAAAATATTCGCCGTAAACGGCCGGATTCGTGGCAAAACAATTCGTGGATTTTGCATGACGATAACGCACCATCTCATCAAGCCACGATTATTAACGGTTTTAAGACCAAACACTCGATAAATACCAACGACCAGCCACCTTATTTGCCTGATCTAGCTCCGTGTGACTTTTTTCTTTTCTCCAGACTGAAATGACCGCTCCGGGGAACGAGATTTGACTCCATAGACACCATAAAAGAAAATTCGCAGAAGGAGCTGAAGGCCATCCCTGAAAGCGCCTATAAAAAATGTTTCCATAATTGGAAAAAACGTTGGCACATGTGTATCGCTTTAAATGAAGCATATTTTAAAGGAGATTCAATAAATATTAAAGAAGTTTAATATTTTTGCGTTTTATTTCAAATTTATGGATACTTTTTTGTCAGAGTGTATATATATATATATATATATGAGGTTATTATTTTTTTTACTTAACTTTCTTTTGGTTTTTGACTTTGTTTGAGATACTTATTGTATATTCTATAATAGTATATAAACTAGATAGTGTTATCTCTTAACTATAAATATTCTATTGACACTAAAAATGTATCGATCTTATCATATTTTATTTATGTTTTGTGCTTTCTTTGCGTGATGCGATGTGATTTATAAACTTAAATATTTATAGTTGTTTAGCTATAATAAGGTGTTTATTATAGCTAAATGTATGAACAACAATGAAAATTATTTTGGTGTCTTCTTTCTCTCCTCCTTGAACAAAATTAATTGTACATTCATAGAAGAAATGACTTGATTCAGAATAATATTTTCTTCAAAATGGCTTTTATTGTTTTAAATTATTTTGTTTTTCGTAGTTCACGATATTACTCTAGCTTAAAGATGTCCAAGATTTTTCGTCTAAGAACTTGATTCTTTAACGAAGCATTTCTTTTCTTAAATAAAGTGGAAGTATATTCTTGGGTTTAGAGTAAATCTGCTTTTGGTTTCAGAGTTGGCCATTTTGGTTTATGAAAATTGATGAGTTTCCTAGATATTTTTAACTTTTTAAATAAAATTTTCATAAAATCATTCTAATTTTAATAATAAGTCAAATTGTTAAATAAAATTATTTGAGTGGAATGTCATACCCTTATATAACTTTTGCTGTCAAATTCTCATACAGAGAAAGAAAACGTGTAGTAATAGTATTTAAAAGTGCAGCGAGCCAACAGCGGGAAAGAGGCCGCGCTGATAAACAGGTGAAGCAGTGATGCAGCGGCCGCACTGTGAACAGCAGCAGAGTACCGGCAGCATCAAGGGGTACGTTTTCAGGGAAAATCAGGTGCGTAACCGTTTGCGTACGGGCGCAGTGTGTGTATGTATTGTAACTGTTCTTTCCCCTAACCTCTTCTGTCACCTCTTCCTTATATATTAGAGACAGCTAGCACTATCCTCCTCAAGTGCAGCTGTTGGTATTATATTTTGTCGAATTACTGTTTAGGAGGTTTCAAGTAATAACATAGAGGACAACAAGGATAGAGGGAGAGCAGAGAAGAAGCTTTTTTGCAGTGTGTGCGAGCACTGCTAGAGATAAGTATGAGTTTCTGCAATTGGCTCCTCGTTGGAGCCTGTACTTGAGCTTGAAGCCCATCTACCTGGAGGTGATCCAAACTAGATAGACCTGTGTGGCTTTTCTTTAGGATCAATTTTGTCAGTTCTGCATGGCTGACCAGATTGTTAGACTGGTGTGCTCGAGGACTTACAAGTCAGGCGTTTGCCCTGTCAAGTGACTAGTGCAAAGCATCACGTCGCAACGCTCTGTCTAAGTGTTTGAAGAAGAACCAGGTAGAAGATTTCACCGTATCTTTTCTCACATGAAAAACATTTTATAAGTAGATCATATAACATTAGCAAAGTTATAATCAAAATAATTTATTGTAGCCCGTGGAGAAAAGAAAATACAGCAAGAATTTTTCAAAGAATTTTTTTCCATGTTATTCATAAGAGAAATCGACTATTTGAAACGTGAAAAAGTTTTCTGCTCCACTACGCTAGAATAGCAGGAAAAACAAATATTCACACTTTTTTTTTTTTTCTATACGACTATTTTCCGTAGAGATATAGACATTTGAAAATGACTCTAACGTTTGAAAATTTTAGATGATCCGCTAATTTTATAAATTTTAAACTTGATGAGATTTTTAAATTTAAAATTACAGTTTTTGTTTAAAGATTCCGAATTAATTTATTCAAATACTTTTATGATCGCGAACTTACTACAATGAAAAATATTTTGATGTATAAGATGTTCAACATGTATTGGTTGTATCCATAAACCTTAAGGCTAATTCAAGATTGTAAAATAAAATTTTCTTTAAACCACTGAATTATGAACGAATCCAGAAGAATTTTATGTTTAATACCAAACAATTTGAGGCAACTAAGCCATCATTAAAAAGTAATTAGTTTAAAAAGTTCAGTGATCTAGACTTTGTGTTTCTTTTTGAAGTGATTAGTAAGTTAAGATCAAATTTTTTAAGAATAAACGTTATTTTCTAACACAGCAGCTCAAGGCAATAACTAAAATGGGTTTAAATAAAATGAGGGAAGGTCAAGAATGAGGACAGCACCAAACAAAAATGCAAATTCCTAATAATCTCTCGAGAGTCTGTAATTCTAGACATAAATTTTGTATCTATTTGGATTACTAGATTTAAAATTGGAGTTTATTTTAAGATTACAACTTAATTTACTTATTAAATATATGAAATAAGTTAAAGATCAAAGACTACACACTTAATAAAAATTTTCAAAATAATTTTCATCAAAATAAAATAATATTTAAAATCAGTGCCAAAGCTGTCAATTTATGAACCTTTTTTTGAAAAAGCTACGGTATAAGAGTTATCATATACAAAAATTATACAAGGTTTCTGAAGAATTAGTGTAACCCCTTACACATATGCATATATGATAATAGAATATACACTTTGTTAGAACTTGATGTCATAAAACCGGCTTTCTGCTTAAAAATTCAAGTCGATTATCATATAATTTTGAAGATAAAAATCAAAGTTGAATACGTTCAACTATTAGAATCATTAGTAAAATTACGTGAATTTTGCTCATTAATTTATATTAAATTAGAAGTTTCATACTTCGTACATATGAAGATAAATTCTTTGGAAAAACATTGCGGAAAAAATTCAAAAAAAAATTTTTCGAAAATTTTCACGTTTTAATGTTTCAATAGGTTATATCTTTTTTCCTTAAGATTTAACCAGAATTTTGACCTTGGATTCTAAAAGAGCATGAAATTTTACGTCGAAATAGAGACAGTGCAATTTTTTTTGATACCGATAACATACAAAATAAACCTGTTGGAAACTTACTAAAAATTCGGAACGTTTAGGTATCAATAGGTTAAGACACGTGTGACTGCGCAAATAATTAACAGTTTATTTTCGTTTATTTTTTTGTTCGCTGTTCTACGTTTTGTTTATTTAACGTAAAAATAATCTATAGTTTTATTTTATTTTAAAAAAATGTGTCATCTTATTTATAAATCTCACATCTAAAAAAAACTAAAAGCTTGAAATCACATTAGTATGCTATTGTATAAATGATATAAAAAAGAAAAAAAAACAATCATGTACAATGTTAGCACTAAATAATTATCTACATTAAAATAAATATTTATTTAATTTACTGAAATACCTTGAGTGTTTTCTTGCTGTTACTGGTGAACCTTCACTGATTTGACCTAAATTCAAATTACTATTGCCATTTATTCGGCACGTATCAATACGTTTTTTAGGTGGATCATCTTGCTGATTATTTGCGCTTCGAATACTATTTCGTACAATTTCTAGTTCATCCTCACATGCTGGTCTTCTTCTTTTTCTTTCAAGTAGCAGAAAGTATATTACTTTTTCTGTATTATGACTGAAAAAAATCTATGAATTAAATATTTTTATAAATATTAGCTTTAAATATAATAACATACTCCGAAGCAAATATAAGTTAATGTTAATCAATAGGTTTAATTTTAATCATGATTTTATGAATTTAATCATTATGATCATATGAAACTAATTTTTGTTTTGTGTTAAAAAATAATAAAATTTATTGTAGCTTTTATGACGTAGTTTACCCGTTCTTATGCTGCATTGTATGTTTTAGTTTAAAGATGATTTTAATTTAGATGTATTATAATTATCAATAATTTTAAATAATTAATAGGGGACCGTTCATTACAATATGTTAATAATATATAAATTCATAATTTTTAATTCGTCAAATATATTAAATACAATATCAAATTATTTAGTCTTCTAAGAATTTGTAAATTTTGCGTATCTCATTTAAAAATCTATTTATTGAGGCTGAAAAAGATGCAAATTTAAGTTACAAAATCAATAATATTCTGATTAAAAATTAAATTCATTAGAGCAGTGCATTCTTTTTGAAGAATTCCTAAGAGACATATATTTGACATATTTTTACTACAGTCATGTTAATTGACATAAGATTTTCAGTATGCGCAAAAAAAGTCTTCTTAAACAAATCATATAAATTGATATTCGCAAAGAGTTTAAATTTTTTTGTTTTTTTTTTATCAATTTAGAGAAGAACTACTTACAGTCATCGATTACTTTGAGAAGTTTACAATGATTATATAATCTTATAAAAAACACCTTATGGAAGGTAAAATCATATGGCAAGTATGAGGTTGGTTGTCCTTCCTATCTCTTTCTAAATTTTAAGCCAATTATAATCATTAAATACTATCTTATCTTTTTAATTATTCTAATTAAATATCTTCATTTTCCTTATAAATTAATTTTCCAAAAATTGATACCAGCTTTAAATATTAATGTATTTGAAAAATACACACTTATTTTTAAATTTTCTAAATAAATTTTAATTAATTTCTAAGTTATTTTGAGTATATTGTTATAATATGATAAATAAAATAGTTTTGAAATAATTTGATATTAGATCTAAAAACAGAAGAAAATTTTGCACATTGTCTATGAACTTGTTACATCCATACGTTAACATTAAGATATAAATATATACACAGTATGTCGGAAAAGTTCCCGAACTTATTTTGTAGCGCTTTTTTTTTTGCACCGGTACAATGTTGCTACATCCCTCTGAAGTGTCTGAGAATTTTTTCACCAGTATCCGCTCATTAGTTGCCGAGATAGACGTGCTTGAGTGAGCGTGTGTTTAGTACCCCGGTGCAAGTTCTACGATGGATGAGAAATGTCTGGATGACAATGCGCCGGCTCATTCTTCGAACATTGTGAAGCGTTATCTCGCTGAAAATCAGATCCCACGCATCATTAACGCCCCATACTCGCCAGATCTGGCTCCAGCCGACTTTTTCCTATTTTTTAAGCTAAAAATGGCCTTGAAAGGACGATTTTTTGAAGATGTATCGAGCATTCAAGCGGCTTGCACCGAGCGTCTCACAGCGATAACTTTAGAGGAGTATCAGAGAGCGTTCGAATCACTCATGGAGCGCTCAAATGAGTGTATATCTAGGGAAGGGGACTATGTTGAAAGTTAACTGGAATAAATTTCTTTAGATGTAATTTTCGATTTTTTATTTCAAAAGTTCGAGAACTTTTCCGACATGCTGTATATATATATATATATATATATATATATATATATATATATATACATACACTTATAGTAAATAGAATGCGTTGCCTCTGACGGTAAATGAGAAATCATCTAAGGCAATTTAAATTACCAAGCTCGCACTTAATGTATAACTAGCTCCGAAGACCGTTTTAGGCCTCACTTTCTTCTTTCTTCATGCAGGAAACTAACAACTCGCGTAATTTTTATGACTACTCGAAAGAAAGGCGATACAATCGGGCAAGCGATGTAATAGAATATTATTTAGATGTTGTAACGGGGCAAATTTCTTTACGCCCGTTAGCAACGCAGGACCTTCTCCTGGTCCTGCTTTATTCTCAGTGTGTGAGGGGCCTTGCCTAAGGCCCCGCGGCCGGTGCAGCTCCCACCGGGCTCGGCTGCTCAGTATGTGTGCCAACGATCGGTTGGCACACCCGCGGAGGCGGCGATATTCGGGATAGGGACGCTAGAGGGAAGATAAATAAAAACGCACCAGCTTTGTGCAAAATAGTTGTTTTAATAAATGAAAATAACTATTACACGGCAAAAGGGAACGAATTATTGCGGAGAGGTCTATTGGTGCGAAGAGCAATTAGTATTGCCTCACGCGCAATACTAATTCTCAAGGTGCGCACTGCGCATGCGTACCCTCTTCGCTTCGCGCAGCTACACACACGTGTAGTCTATGGACGGCAGATATAGAGAGAGCAGTTCCCCCTCTATACTGCCGTAGTTCGTGGCTGCTCGAGTGAGAGCGGCTCTACCTCTCACTCGACGCTATAGTCTATGGTTGAGCGAGAGAGCTCGTTCCTCTCGCTCAACTGCGTGCTCGCAGGTTGCTCGAGTAAGAGTGGCTTTCTCTTACTCGAACGCCTATTCTATGATAGTGCGAGAGAGAGATCGATCCTCTCACTCGCACTCGCACGGCCTAATCGCGTTAGATTTTACGCGGTCTTGCGCGTATATATCTACCTATATCTATATGCCTGACGCGATCGCACACGCGTCAGGGAATACAAAATATATTGATTCGCGGACTAATTATTAACTACCTAAGTGGCCACTTACTTTTTCTATTGAAGGAGTCGTCCTTTCTCTAATTCTGACGGAGACTCGCGGAGAAAACGCTATCGGAAAAGCCAAAAGTGGAGAAAAACTCTCGAACGAATTCCAACACGTGTGGCCCTTATCAACGGCAGAACCAGAAAAAGGCTTGAGGAGAGGGCTCCTCCTTCCCCTCTCGCCTATCGGTTTTCCCGCGTAGCGCTATCGGTACGCCGCGGCTTTTCCCGCGTCAAGCCACCGATCGCTTGATCGATGGCGCCGCGTATCGTCTCGCCGCGAACTCTATTTCCCTCGCCTATGGCAGGTGGCTTAACCTCTCTAAGCCACCCGTCACAATGTAAACAACGTATTTTTTTTTACTGTCTTCTGTTTATACTTTACCATCCCCAAAAATAGCGAGGTTGCCGATGTTTTTTATCTTTTATTCAATTTAATTAAAATTATTTCTAAACTATTTCTAATTTTTATCGATCCTAAGGAAAACCTTCCGTTACTAGAATATGTATTTTGCGATTAACACGTTTAGAAAGATTGGTTATAATTTGTAGCGGTTATTTTGAGTATACAGCGTTACTTACATATCATCAATATATTAAATAAACAATTAAGGTAATTTTGATTCATAATTCACTCAAGAAATTACTTATAATCTCGCACGTGCAATTTAATTGTTATTTAAGGAGAGCGTCTTGCGCAGTTCAATTTATATTTTCCTCATACTATTATAATTTATATATCCCATAATTTTACCTAACAAATAGTTATATATCGCTACCATTATTATATTTAAATATTATTTAAAAATATTGTATAACGCAGCTTTAATTTTAGTTTATAGTGTTATTGTAAGAATACTTATGTATTGCTTAAAAAATGTTACCATGAACAGTAGTTTTATTCAATTTTTACATAAGTTGAGCGGATACAATTGTTAGAAAAAGCTCACAATAAGACGTGCGGTATTTAAACTATTGGCATTTGAATACATAATTAATATTTTTTTTAGGGAATATATACAAGTAAATACTAACATAATAAACAACCGTAAATAACAGTTAATTTTAGGACAACCTCTCTTTTCATTTCGCGATAAATAATATCCAGGTGATGAGCATCATTTACAAAAGAAAAAAACAAATAAAAAATCATAATAATATAATACGCGGCGTAATAAGGATGCATCACCTTGCATCAAAAGCCCTCCACCACTGCTAACTGGCACACGCCACCGAAAAAGCTCGTCAAACATACATAAGCGCCAAACAATTCAATAAGCGCGCTCAGATTAAATCTTTAGCTTAGATTCATGTTACTCGATTCTCAATTTATTCTTTGTTCATTTTTGTGTAAATCCGTGCGCCAAAGTTTACCACCGCTACCAAATTTTACTGTTACCAGCGAGTTCAACATCAAAGCCCGGCATATCTTTGTACAGCATCAACTAAAATCACCAATAAAAAGTGAATTTAATTATAAATTTCGTTTTATTGTCGTTTACCTTTTCTAGAATCAATTTTCTTTCCAATTCTTTACTAAATCAAAACTACTAATACAGTGTAGCCAGGCCTGTAACACAGGCCGGACACTCAATTATCATTTACAAAATTATAATAATAAGTTATCTAACATATCTATACTACGAGGGTAGTCCCAAAAGTACCCGACCTGACTTATGAATACAGGTAATTTTAAAAAAACAATTACTGCGATTGACAATACCACCTTTCAACAACTTAATGTGAAAAATTCATAACGGTACGTTTATTATTATTTTTTTTACAGACATCTAAAGTGAACGCTCTCAGTGAATTTGTAAATAAATATGGAAAAAATCGGGCATCGTTATGTGATACAATACTTTCATTTGAAAGGTCTAAGTCCAACCGATATTAAAGCCGAGTTGGATTCTACTCTGGGGAAGTCTGTTCCTTCGTTTACAAGAGTCAAATATTGGGTAGCTGAGTTTAAGCGAGGACGTACGAGCTGCCAAGATGAACACCGCAGTGGTCGACCAAGTGAGGTCACTACATCAGAAAATGTGATAAAAATCCACAAAATGGTATTAGATGACCGTCGACTAAAAGTGCGCGAGATAGCAGACATAGCAGGCATTTCAAAAAGTGCTGTGCATCGCATTTTGACCAAAAATTTGGACATGAGAGAGCTGTGCGCAAGACGGGTGCCGCGTTTGCTCACAATCGAGCACAAACAGCAACGTAAGGATGTTTCCATCGAGTGTTTGACAATGTTTCGCAGCAATAAAGCCGAATTTTGCGTCGATTCATAACCATGGACGAAACATGGGTCCATCATTTTACACCTAAGACCAAGAAGCAGTCAAAGCAGTGGACTAAAAAGGAAGAACCGGCTCCAAAGAAAGCAAAGACAGTTCAGTCAGCTGGCAAGGTCACGGCTACCGTTTTCTGGGATGCGCGTGGAATAATATTTATTGATTATCTCGAAAAAGGAAAAACAATCAACGGCGCATATTATGCAGCCTTATTGCAGCGTTTGAGTGATGAAATCAAGAAAAAACGGCCCCATCTAACGAAAAAAAGTGTTGTTTCATCACAACAACGCACCAGTCCACACGTGCGTCATTGCGATGGCTAAAATCAATGAGTTTAAGTTCAAATTTCTTCCTCACGCACCCGATTCGCCATATCTGGCTTCCTCGGATCATTTTCTTTTTCCGAATTTTAAAAAATGGCTCATCGGCAAAAGATTTGCCAACAATGAAGAAGTAGAGTCTGCGGTTAATAGGTATTTTGAGGAGCTTGACGGTTCCTACTATAAAGCGGGTATCGAAGCTATTGAACATTGTTGGAAAAAGTGTATTGAACTGAAAGGAGAATATGTTGAAAAATAATAAACATTTTCGCAATTTTTTTACTGTTTTCTTTGTCGGGTCGGGTACTTTTGGGACTGCCCTCGTATCCTACGCCACGATACAATGCAGCCAGGCCTGTAACACAGGCCGGACACTCATTTATCATTTACAAAATTATAATAATAAGTTATTTAACATATCTATACTATCTTTTTCTCAATTACTAACAATACAGTGCAGCTAGGCTTGTAACACAAGCCAGACACTTAATTATTAATACAGAAGAGAAAAAATATATTTATAATAAATAAAATATTTGAAATTACATACAATCTCCTTTCTAATTCCTTACTAATGCTAATCACCTACATATATGTATATATATATATATATATATATATATATATATATATATATATATATATATATATATATATATATATATATATATTGTAACGCCACTGGGGATCAGGGTGGCGTACAAATGTAGGAGGAAGAAGCGGGCGGCTTTCTGACTATTACGAGTAAGTTAAGACATTCGATTAAAATGAACACAAAAGACACGTTTATTTAAACTTAATATTAACTAATGACACAGTAATCGAGTTTTTACGCGAGCCCAGGGCGCCAGCTACACTAGTGTAGCGCGGTTTCGTGCGCGGCAATTACGTTTGCACGGCTAGCTCACGATTAGAGCGGTCACGGGCATATACATAAGACGCGAAACGACAAAAATGGTGCGTAGCACGCGTCGCGGTCACACACACAGCCGGAAAGGATGTGGGGACGATTCGTGAAGGGATGCCTCTTGGTAACAGCCACTGCATCTCGGCACGTACCAGATATACTATAACACTCTTGGCTACAAACAGGCCAATCCGCCAGCTCGTACACGCTCGTCTTTTTCCTTTTCAAACGCGAAAAATGTTGAGTCGGACGACGGAGGCTAACAATTGCGACTATGGCGCCGGACGGAGTCAACGAGAAGCTCCGGCGTGGCACTTTTGCGAGCGCGGATTTGAGATAATCGTTCTGCGCTGGCGCAACGTACGTGTAAAGTACGTTACGCGACGCAGCCGCCACACGTGCTCAGCGCTGTTGGCAGTTGACATTACCGCGCGCCAGCAGCGCGCGTTTAGAATATATGCTCGCGAACGCCAGTGTTGTTATATTTCTTCTCCAGAGCGGCGAAAATCTACCTCCGATGTCCAGGGAGTCCAGGTAAGTCGACGCGTTCCATAGCTGGTAGGCATCAACTCATTTGTCTCTTCTCTTTCTTTTCCAGGTGCAGCAGTGCGGCGGATCAGCAGCTGGTGAATGATGAGCGGTGGAGAAAGCGAAGCAGCGGTGTCGGCGACAACGATAGCCTGCTCGCAGCAGCAGCGAGGCAACGCTATTAGACAATTCCAGGTACGTAATTACTTGCACTTAAATGCGGTGCTTGTGTGTCTTTGCTTGCCTCCTAACCTTCTCTTCCACTTTCCTATGATGTTGTGTGGCAGCTTGTACTTCCCTTCCAAGGTGCAGCTGCTATTATTGCTTCCTTCTTCTTTTAACTACTATCTGGGAGGTCGCAGGTACGGGAACCACTACCAGGACCGGAAGGAGCTTGGAAAGGAATCTTTGCTGCAGTGTGTGCAAGCACTGCCATCGCCTAGCCATGGGCTTCTAAGACTTGCTTCTCGCTGGAGCCTTTACTTTAGCTCGAAGCCCCTGTACCTGGGGAAGGTAAAGTATGCACAGCCCTGCGTGGCTGTTAGTAAGAGTCAGCATGACAGTCCTGCGAGACTGCCAAGATTGTAAAAAAAGGGATACAGCAGGCTACGAGGAGGCGTACAAGCTGTATATTGGCCTCCTCATGTGAGTGGTGCAAAACACCACGTCACAATATATATCATATGTATATATATATATATATATATATATATATATATATATATAATATATTCACCATGATAACGCACCAACACATTCATTCAGAGTTGTCGCCACCAAACTGCATGAATTGCGTTATAAATTGCTGCCACACCCCCCGTATTCACCCGATCTGGCTCCCTGCGACTTTATCTTGTTCCCTAACATGAAGAAATGGCTCGCGGAAAAATAATTTAGCTCAAACGAGGAAGTCATCACCGAGACCGAGGTGTATTTTAGAGAGTTTGGCAAATCCTATTTTTTGGAGGGGTTAAAAAATAGCAGGAACGTTGGGAGAAGTGTATCTTTCTTACAGGGGACTATGTTGAAAAATAAGAAAACATTTTTTGCAAAAATGGTGTCTTTATTTCTAACACGGGTACTTATTGAACCGCCCTCGTAGTTACCTTCGAGGGCGATACAATGACTATGGCGGTCATATAATTTTCCGATACCATTTTTATAGTACGATTTCTCTTTAACCTTAAAATAGGCTTCAGTTTTGGCAATCACCTTTTCATTAGTGCTGAATTTTTTTCAGCGAGCTTTCTTATGAAATCTGCAAACAGAAGAAAGTAACTGGGGGCAAGATCTATAGAATCCGGTGGATGGGGAAGCACTTCGTAGCCTAATCCATGCAAGTTTGCCATCGTTTTCATTGATTTATGATACAGTGCATTATCCTGATAAAACACTAGTTTTTCCTTCTTTAAATGGGGCTGTTTTCTCTTCATTGGATCCTTTAAATGCTCCAGTAAAGCTATGTAATAATCGCTGTTGATGGTCTGGCCCTTTTTGAGGTAATTGATAAATACTATACCATGCGCATCCCAGAATACTGATGCCATAACCTTGCCAGCCATCTGTTGCGCCTTTGCACGCTTTGGATTCGGTTCATCGCGTACAGTCCACTCGACTGACTGTCTATTGGACTCTGGAGTGTACTGATGGAACCATGTCTTATCCATTGTCACATATGGTCTGAAAAATTCGTCTTTATTACGGTTGAACATCGCTAACCATTGCTCCGATTATCAACACGTTGTTTCTTTTGATCGATTGTGAGCTCACGAGCAGCCACTTTGCACACAGCTTTCGCATGTCCAATTATTCATGCACGATATGTCTAACACGTTCCTTTAATATCTTTTGAGTCTCAGGTATCTCGATCAACTTCACTTTACGATCGTTCAAAATTATTTTGTTAACTTTTTTGACTTTTCCGACGGTAATGGTTTTGGACGTCTAATGTATGCATCGTCTTTGACACTCATTTAGCCTCGTTTAAATTTAGCAAACCACTTCTCAACGGTTGATTTCCCTGATGCAGAATCCGAATAATGTTTATCAAGCCATGCCTCGACTTCAGCAGTACTTTTTTTCACCAAAAAGCAATGCTTCATTAACATACGAAATTCTTTTTATCCATTTTTTTCACAATAACAAGAGTTGCTTCACTCACAACGCTATATCTCACGAACCAATTATCCGAAAGCTGTCAAGTTTATACATGTATCGTTTGAAGGTTAATACTAACTAGGAATCATATGGATTTAATTCTAGTAATCTATATATTCTAGAATATATAGATTATTAGAATTGAATTCTATATATTCTAGCAATCTATAGTATGTGTTAGCCTGCGAACTTTTGAGCCGATTTGTTATATTCAAGTAGTTAGCTATTTTATATTAAATTATTTTAAATGAGGCATTCTTCTCTCTCTATCTCTCAAATTCCAATCACATGGAAAAAGTTTCCAAAAAATATCACATTACGAGCCACGCGTAGCAAATTGCAAACGCTGCACCGATTCCTACAATCGAAAAATGCGAAAATTCTGGTATATCTTTATTCGGAAGTGAGGGAAAACTTTCGGATGGAAACCGAGGTAATGAGCCAGGCGATGGTGAAGAAAAAATCACTTGCGGGCTCTCCTACTCTCCTAGACTTGGAGTCGAAGTCGAGTACAAGTCCTTGCAACATATACAGTTCTATACGACAACCGCCAGATACCAGGTAAAACCTTAGAGAGGGAGAGGGAGAGGAAGAGGGAGAGGGAGAGGGAGATGGAGAGAGAGAGAGAAGGAGAGAGAGAGAGAGAGATATTTTTATTATACAAGTTGTACAATTACAATGAATGATATACAAACAGCAACAAAAGTAAAGTAATAAAATAACAATAAAAACAGATACAATAAAATAAAACAAAATAAACTAAATAAGAAAAAAAATAATAGCTCAAAGTTATTGTTAGATATAGTCAAATTCACGTAGAGATTTATTTACACTTAAACACTCTTGTTGTTGATTTCATTTACGCGTGTACATTGTATGCGTGTGCGTGTGCGTGGCTAAGAAATAGCCAAAATAAACTTTTGCATGGCTCTTAAGTTAGTTGTAGTCGAGCAGTCATCCGATTGACTTTACGTAAACATTATATTCATTCCATGTAATTTAACCTTCTAGTTATTTTATATAATAAAGTTGGGCTGTAATAACAATTACCGCGTTTTGTTTCTTTATTAACCTCAACAGGTTATGGGCCCAGATGCGCGTCGTAAAAATTACGCGATAATCTGAATATGTTGAAAAACGAAAAAGCGCGGGAAAGTGTACAGTGAAAAAGGCTAAAGTATGATTCTAAGATGGCATCGTCGACGTTTAATATAAAACCGCTCAACAAAGACAATCATGAAAGCTGGTCGGTGCAAATGGAAGCTGTTGCAGTGAAAAACGGTACTTGGAAGCATGTGTGCGACAAGATACCGAGACCAAAGCTAAAAGCTGGGGCGGAGGAAGAAGCGTCGAGAATAGCGCAAGAAAAATGGGATGATGAAGATGCTATGGCAAAGGCCGACTTGATAATCGCGATTGATCCGAGTTTACTGCGATTAGTAAAAGGGTTGACTACGGCAGCTCAGGTGTGGGGCAGATTAAAATCGGAATTTGCGTCCACAGGGCCAGTAAAGAAGGCAAGTTTGCTGAAGCGTATATCAACGTTCAAGATGGCTGAAGGTGATGATCTTAGAGCGCAGCTAATGGAGTTCTTCGACATCACAGCGCAATTGGAGTCGATGGGTATTCCTATAAACCCAGAGTTATTGTCATATATGCTGTTAAATAGCTTACCGCCGAGCTTCAATGTGTTAAAATGCTCGATGGAGTCGCGAGACGCTGTACCAAGTCCAGAAATTATTCGGCAGAAAGTTCTAGAAGAATTTGATTCGAGAAAGCAACAGCAAAGCGACGAAGCGGCAGAAGCTATGTGGGTACAGAAAGGAAGGAGAAGTCAACAAAATGGCCGAGGTGTGCCGAAGAATCTGAATTCCCGCCAAACACCAGAAAAGAGAGCGAGAGAAAACAAAAACTCCCGAATCAAGTGTTACAAATCTCACAACTTTGGTCACAAAGCGGCTAAGTGTCCTGAAAAAGGTCAACAAGACAATGCAAAATGCGAATCATCATCAAAAGCCGAAGTGGTTGGAGTAGCATTTCAGAGTGTGACAACTAAAGAGTTGCTTGGTGCGAGAGAGAACACTCGTGTGAGACGCTGGTGTTTAGATAGCAACTGTACATCGCACATGTGTAACGATAAAAATATCCTTCGAGAAAGTACTAGTGCGCAGAAGGAGAAGTTGTTGTTGGCCAGTAACGCCAAAATTGACGTAAACGCGCGGGGGACAGCAAACATTGTGATGACAAACGGAACGCAAAGAGAGACAGTAAAACTTAGTGGTGTGTTGCTAGCAAGAGAATTACGCACGAATCTACTGTCAGTGGCGAAAATCACAGACCACGGATACAGTGTCCTATTCGAGAAAGACAGTGCTACAGTGCGCGGAAAGGGCGGAAAAACGAAACTTGTCGCTAAGCGCGAAGGGGATTTGTATTTCTTCCATGAAGAATTAGAACAAATAAATCTTGTGAGTGATTGTGCCGTGAGTGTAGATGTGTGGCATCGAAGGCTTGGCCATTTGAATGTGCGTGATGTGCTTAAGTTGTCAAAGAGTGGGTTAGCAACAGGAATAAACATTAAGAGTGAGAAACTAACACAGCCGTGTGACGTCTGTATGCGCGGGAAACTAACCGCTTTACCGTTTCCAAAACAATCCCAGAGAAGTTCAGATGTGTTGAATATAGTGCACTCTGATGTGTGGGGGCCTGCAAGAACAGAGTCGTTTAAACGTTCAAAATATTTCGTCACGTTTATATATGACCGCAGTCGATGGTGTGAGGTGATATTTCTTAGAAATAAAAGTGACGTATTGCAAGCGTTTAAAGAGTACAAAGCGCGAGTTGAAAATCAGACTGGAAAACGAATAAAGTGTCTGATGACGGACAATGGACGCGAGTATTGCAATAGTGAGTTCGACAAATTTTTAAAACAAAACGGTATTTCGCGACGGTTAACAGTGGCGCATACACCGCGGCAAAATAGTGTCGCTGAGCGTATGAACAGAACTATTGTTGACATGGCGCGGTGTTTATTAATGCAAACAGGACTAAAAAGTGCATTTTGGGCCGAGGCACTTGCTGCAGCAAATTATCTTAGAAACAGATGTCCAACAGCAAGCCTGAAAGGTTACACTCCGTACGAATATTGGTTCAAGAGTATACCTGATCTGAGTAATCTAAGAGCATACGGAGCAAAAACGTACGTGCTACAAAAGGAACCTGGCAGGGGAAAATTTGAACCCAAGGCAAAAGAAGGCGTTCTGGTGGGATACTCTGACGAAACAAAAGGGTATCGAGTGTACGTGCCAGAAGACAGAAAGGTTGTGCTAGCACGTGACGTGAGATTCGTCGAAGAGGGGATGACAGAAGAGGTGACGGAGAACGAGGAAAACGTCAATGAGCAATCAAGGAGCTTCGACGACGATAAAGATATTGTTGAAATTCCTATTCTCTCCGGTGAAAATGCGGTGAATAAAAAATCGTCAGTACCGCAGATTGTTGTAGAATCGCCTGCGCGACCGACAGCAAGGTCATCTGTACCGCAAAGAGTCGGCAGACCAAGGATTGTGCGCTCAGGCAGCCGAGGAAGACCAAGAAAAGTATATGCGTTTAGATCAGCTCCGAGCGAATACACAGCACGCAGCAAAAATTTCGATGACGGAGAAGATGACGTCGAGAATGAAGACGAGTTCGAAGTATAAGACGAAGTATTCACAGATGCTGTAGATGATGAAATCCAAGCGATAGAGATGGCAAACCAGGTCGATCTATCGTTGGAAAGCGTGATGAATAGCCACGAAGCTAAAGAGTGGTTAGAGGCAATAGCTGAAGAAATGAAAGCGCTCATAAAACATGACACATGGACAATAGTGAATCGACCAAAGAATAGAAAGGTCATTACTTGTCGAATTGTGCTGCGAAACAAATTAAAGCCAGATGGAAGCTTGGAGCGCAGAAAAGCAAGAGTCGTCGCACGCGGATTCACTCAACGAGAAGGAATTGACTTCGTCGAAACGTTCGCGCCAGTAGCCCGCCTAGATTCAGTAAGATTATTAATGGCTTTGGCAGTGAGAGAAAATCTTCCAGTGTTTCAACTTGATGTGGATGCTGCGTACCTGAACGGGGAGCTGGACGAGGAAATATTCATGGAGACACCAGAGTACATCGAGGAGGCGCTACGTGAAATAGTGCGAACAGATGGTGATAGTGAAGTTGGTGTGAAAGTTCGTAAAATGATTAGTGAATTACGAGAAGGTGAAAAAGTGTGTCGATTGAACAAAGCATTGTACGGGTTGCGTCAAGCTGGTCGACAGTGGAATAAGAAATCGGACGCAGTGCTTAAAAATTTGACTTTAAAATCATTGGCAAATGACACGTGTTTGTATTATAATACAAATGGGAGCGAGCGTACGTTTGTAGTTGTGTATGTTGATGATATTTTGTACGCGTCAAATAGTGAGAAAAGGTTGCAAGAAATTCGAGCGGGATTAAGACGAGTCTTCGATATCAAGGACTTGGGTCTTGCGAGTTGTTGTCTCAGTATTAAAATTAATCAAAAGGCCGGTGAAATAAAATTAAGTCAAGCGGGGTATGTGAGAGAATTATTGAAAAAGTTTGGCATGAGTGAAGCGAATCCTGTGAATACACCAAGTGAGCCGCGAGCAAGCCTGGCGATTGGAGTATCGCGAGAAAATGGAAAATCAAAAGAATTGCCCTATAGACAGTTAATTGGTTCGTTGATGTATCTAGCGCTCGCCACCAGGCCTGATATTGCTTTTAGTGTAAATAGATTTGCGCAATTTAATGTAAAATACGGTGAAGAGCATTGGGCCGCTGCAAAGCGTGTGTTGCGATACCTGAAAGGCACACAAAATCATGGACTTGTATTTAAGAAAAATAACCTTGGCATTTTTGGTTTTTCTGACGCAGACCACGCTGCGGATGTAAGAGACAGAATATCATATACGGGATATTTGTTTACATTGAGCAGTGCAGCAATCACTTGGCGGTCTTGTAAACAAAAGACTGTTGCGATTTCGTCGACCGAAGCCGAGTACATAGCCTTGTCAGAGGCGACTCGAGAAGCAATGTATTTACGAAATTTAATGCTTGATATGAAATTGCCCGAGTTGTCAAATATAGTGATCGGGACAGATAATCGCGGAGCAAAAGCGTTAGCTGAGAACGCAGTGTACCACTCGAGAACAAAACATATTTCAACGCGATATCATTTTGTTCGTCAAACACTCCGCGAAAAGAAACTTAATCTGGTACACATACCGTCAGAAGAAATGCTTGCCGATGCCCTTACAAAGGCATTACCGGGGCCAGCGCATTTTAAACATATGTTAAGTATGGGAATGAGTGATTGTTAAGTTTGAGTGTACGTCGAATTTGAAGAAGGCGTGTTAGATATAGTCAAATTCACGTAGAGATTTGTTTACACTTGAACACTCTTGTTGTTGATTTCATTTACGCGTGTACGTTGTATGCGTGTGCGTGTGCGTGGCTAAGAAATAGCCAAAGTAAACTTTTGCATGGCTCTTAAGTTAGTTGTAGTCGAGCAGTCATCCGATTGACTTTACGTAAACATTATATTAATTCCATGTAATTTAACCTTCTAGTTATTTTATATAATAAAGTTGGGCTGTAATAACAATTACCGCGTTTTGTTTCTTTATTAACCTCAACAGTTATTAAAGCAGGAGACTAGTATGCTCTCTCTCTCTCAGTAGTAAGGTGAAGAGTGAAAACAGAGGATTTAAAAAGTGAAATAGAGTTTATGGTATAGTAAGAAGAGGAAAGTCTATTCCAGGGATGAGAAGAAGAAACAAGAAAGGATCTGTCACAAAACTCAGTGACTACCAGCGGTATGATCAACGGCCTCACATCACCCCGAGCGGGTCTATCCGACTGGCTCCACAAGAAATTTTTATACAGATACGAGGGTTCTTGCATTCTGGATAACTTGAATAGAATATTAAGCATGAAGTATTTTCTCCTCGTAGCCGTAGATAACCAACCCAGAGAGGACCTAAACTGGGCAATGTGCTCGCGTCTAGATACACCATAGATGTAGCGAATACCAGAGTTTATTACTCTCTGTAACTTGACATCAAGTTTACTAGATGTATCACAGTAAACAATACAACAGTAATCTACAAGAAGGAACAGGAGTGACTCAATAAGATGCTTATGAAGGGAGAAGCTGGTACTCGGCCGAAAGAAATTTAGCCTGTAAAATAGACTGTTTGCTCTGCGACAAATATGAGCAACATGCTCTTTCCAGGTAAGTTTAGAATCAAGATGTACACCAAGTTTGCGCACCGATTGTTCAAAGGGTATGAGCGTACTGTTGACATATACTCCCTTGGTGGGCATATTGCCCATTGTTAAACTAGATCAGCATGTTTACTGAGAAAATCAGCTTTATGTTCCAATTCCGACAGTGGAAATTAGACATAGATCTGCAGATAATCAGCGTGTATTAAATGACGAACAGTAGGATCAAATGAATGAGAGACATCATTAATATATATAAGAAATAATAGAGGTCCAAGAACGGACCCTTGTGGAACACCAGTATTAAGTTTTAGGAATAATGACGGTTTGCCATTATGGTCCAGAACCGCCTGCTGTCAATCCATGATGTAAGATGCAAACCATCTGATTGCAGATGGCGATAAATCATATTTGATCAATTTTTGCAGTAGGGTGACATGGCAAACCTTGTCAAAGGCCTTGTTAAAATCAAATAGTAGCAGTAATGTTACTCAGCGCTTGTCCATAGAGAGAGAGAGAGAGAGAGAGAGGGAGAGAGAGAGAGTTTAAATTGACAGTAAATTAACAAATGAACATTAACCAAAAATTAAGAGTAAATCAACAATAAATAATAATTAATTATGAAATAAAAGTAAATTAACAATAAACAAATAAACAGAAACTGATTATACAATAACAAGAACATTTAATAATATAACAAGCAAAGAGCTCAAAATTTATAATTAGAATTATAGTCTCGATGGTAAACATATTGTATACTATCTCTCAACGAAAAGAAGGTAGGTGAAAATAGTGGTTTTAAAGCGGGAAATAGAGGGTATAGTAAAGAAAGGAGAAAGTAGGCAGTTCCAAAATCGAGAAGAATAAACAAGAAAAGATCTATCACTAAACTCAGTAGTAGATGACGGTATGGCCAATGGTCTCAAATCACGCCGAGTGGGTCTATCTGTCTGGTTTCATACGAAATATTTAAATAGGTACAGTGGATTCTGATGTTTAAATATTCTATAAAGCAGAGTAATAATGAAGTATTTTCGCCTGATAGAGGCGGTGAGCCAGTCAATAGAAAACCTATAAGGAGCAATATGCTTGCGCCTAGTTATACCATAAACATAACGAGCACCAGAGTTCATGACTCTCTGCAGCTTGAGTTTAACTTAACCAGAAATATCACAGTAAGCAACGCAGCAGTAGTCTACTATAGGGAACAGGAGAGTTTCAATTAAGTGCTTAGGAAGAGCAAAGTTAGTGCTCTGATGTAAAAAGTTGAGTCTGTATAGCAGAGAATTTGCTTGACGACAGGTGTAGGCAATGTGTCCCTTCCAGTTAAGCTTAGCATCAAGGTAGACACCAAGTTTGCGCACAGATGTCTCGAATGGCACAAGAGTATTATTTATCTGAACACCATTGATTGGCATGTCAGTAAGCTTATTCATGTAGAAATAAGAGCCAAAGATTATGGCTTTTGTCTTAGCAACATTAAGATGGAGATGATTATCGTCAGCCCGTTCAATAATGGGTTAAGCCTGCCTACCAATAAGTTCTAACACATCGTTCAATAAGTCCTGAGACTAACCCAGAGATGGTGCTAGTAGTACCAAACTGGCCGCGTTTCCATAGAGTGCGAACCTTTACATAAAACGTGTAAAAATTTCACGTCAATCCGATCACAGACAGCAGAGTTATCGAGGTTAGAGTAAAGTCACTTTGTAATTTGTTTGAAAAATGGAAAAAAGCGAGTTTCGCGTGTTGATAAAACATTGTTTTTTAATGGGTAAAAACACCGTAAAAGCCCAGCAATGGCTTAAACATTACCCGGACTCCTCTCCATTTAAACCAACGATTTGTCGTTGGTACGCTAGGTTTAAACGTGGTCGTACGGACACAAACGACGCGGAACGTTCGGGTAGGCCATTGGAAGCCGTTACACAGGAAAATGTGAGTAAAGTGTTAAAAATTGTAATGAAAAATCGCAAAGTGAAGGTCCGTGAGATTGCAGAAATAACACAGATATCATCTGGAAGCGTATTTACAATCCTTCATGAAAAATTGAGCATGAAAAAGGTTTTTTCCAAGTGGGTGCCGCGATTGCTTTTAGTTGAACAAAAACAGCAACGAGTCGACGATTCAGAGAGCTGTTTATCGCTATTTACTCGCAATAAAAAGGATTTACTGCGTCGATACGTGATTATGGATAAAACATGGATACATCATTCCACTCCGGAGTCGAATCGGCAATCATCTGAGTGGCGCATGGCTGGCGAAAGCCGCCCAAAGCGTCCAAAAACGCAGCAGTCTGCTGGCAAAGTCATGGCGTCTGTTTTTTGGGATACACATGGCGTGATTTTCATTGACTACCTGGAAAAAGGTAAATCGATCAATAGTGATTATTATATTGACTTGTTGGTACGTTCGAAGGAGGAGATCGCAGCAAAACGACCGCACATGAAGAAGAAAAAATCCTTTTTTACCAAGACAATGCACCATGCCACAAGTCCATGAAAACAATGGCAAAATTGAACGAGTTGGGCTTTGATTTGCTTGTCCACCCCCCGTATTCGCCAGATTTAGCCCCCAGCGACTACTGGCTCTTTGCTGATCTCAAAAAAATGCTCCAGGAAACAAAATTTGGCTCAAATGAGGTCATTGCCGAAAATAAAGCCTATTTTGAAGTAAAGGATAAATCCTTATATAAACATGGTATAGAAATGTTGGAAAGGCGTTGGAAAGATTGTATTACTCCAAAAGGAGATTATATTGATGAATAAAAATGATTTTTGAAGAAAAATGTTGTTTTCGTTGTTAGTCTCGGGACTTATTGAACGATGTGTTATATATGTTTTGAGGTTGGCCACGGGAAATTGGACGTAAATCTGGAGATCATCAGCATAGGTTGAATGACGGATAGTAGTATCAAGCTTGCTGAATACATCATAAATATAAATTAGGAATAATAATGGCCTGAGAACTGACCCCTGAGGAATACTGGTGTTGAGACTTACAAACGAAGATGGGTTGCCATTTCGATCCAGCACTGCCTGCTTTGTACTAGTAAGGTAAGAGGCGAACCTGAAGGTGAAAAATCATAATTTAATAGTCTTCGCAGTAGAGTGACATAGTAGTGCTTGTTGAATGCTTTGCTGAAATTAAATAGCAAAAGTAAGGTAATCCATAAGTCGATCCATACCTGTCCTAATGTCATCTGTAAGTTTGATTAGCGCAGTCTGAGTTCTATGGCATGGTCGGAAACCAGTCTGAGAAGGGTCGATGAGTTGGTGGGTGTGGAAATAATTGTATAATTGTTGATGAACCAGACGTTCTAAGACTTTTGACAAGTACGACAGAAGGAAAATTGGTCGATTGTCATCCAAATCACGAGAGGAGGCAACTTTTTTGATAGTTGTTACTAGTGCTATCTTCCAAACAGAGGGCATGTGGGACTTTCGTAAAAAGTAATTAAATAGTCGACACAGTGTCGGACCTAACACTGGAAAAGTAGCGACGATTATCGACTACGGGACTCCATCGTGGCCCCGCATCTGAGAGGAAGAGTGATGCATAGCACTTTTCACTCCATCGATGGTGACAGGGCAAAGAATAAATTAAGGGTTAAAGGTTATGTCGGTATTAAGTAAGCCCAAGAAGGAGTCAACAGAAGAAACGCTAGGGTTGAATGCTACGCTACCGAAAATTTTATTTAATTCATCAGCAGAAAAGGTATGGAGAGTCAGTAGGTAGAGAGCAGATGCCCAAGTGGCATAGTTCCTTCCATAGGTGAGTAAGTTTTGTAAGTATGTTCTGGAAGTAAAGTAGGCGAGAAGATTTGGTTTGTTTGTGGAAGATGTCACGTGCTATTTTGTACTATCGAAAGTCTAAAGGCAGTCTAGTATGTTTATAGCGTCTGTGTAGTCTATCTTTGTCCTGTAAAATATTAATAAAGGAGGAGTGAACCATGGATGGCGAGCTCTCCTCCGAGTGACAACCTTAAGTGGCACAAATGTAGTGTTAGCATGATATAGATGTTCATATAAACATTGTAGGCGAGCACCCGAAGGAAAGTCACTCGTACATGTGGGACAATCCAAAGAGCGAACTTAATCAAGAAGAGCTGCAGTGTTTATGGAGCTGTAATCACAAGAAATGAAACTAAGGAAAGGCGTTGGTCATGAGAGAGAGCATTTCACAGTTGCAGTAATTAAGTAATGTCTATCAATGAAAGGGGTGCTAGTTTTCCAGTGGTCAAGTAGAGTATCGTTTGCATTCACTAAAAATAGGTCCAGCCAAGTATCAGTCGTGGGACTGTGATGTGTACTACCATACGGTATAGAAAAGAGGGAGTGCTCATCGATAAAAGATTTTTAAAAATTTGTATTATCACTGTTAGATAGCTAATCAGGATTGAAGTCGCTGAGTAAGATTTTCGCAATATAGTAATGCATAATGGTGAAGACAGTAAGTAAGAAGTCCGAGTTCGCTAGGAAAGGCGCATGAGATGGTCTATAATCAACACCGACGAAGGTAGGGGGAAAATTCCGAGATGTGAATTCACAGAATAAATATTCTAGTAAGCCAAGTCGACCACTCCAGACATTTGTCAAGAAGCACAAAACGGTGCATGATTGCGAGTTATGTACAAAGACTGCAACACCTCCCCTTTTATATTACGATTGCAGTGAAAAAGGGTATAATCATCAAGAGCCACAAGAGAGTCATCTATAATGGGACTAAGTTCAGTTTTAGTTACGGTTCCTACATGGAAGTAGGAGCGAAAAGCCAGAAATAATCTTATCATCTTAATGTGCACACGAAGAAAGTTGGCATTGAAATTACAGACACGAAGACCTCCATCACCCATACCGAGCCTCGTAATAGAGAGAAAAGAAGCAGATGGTAAGAGTGAGTTAGTATGATTAGAAGGAGGTAGTGAAGGAGGGAGGAAAAGAGAACATACCTGGTTAGCAAGATTCATTTGTCGTTGATGATCGAGGTGTTGCTTGTAGGGTCGATTGCTGTTAAAAAAGCATTAAGGTCGTCTTCGGTGGAGATGAGATGTGGCGAGTCGTTCTTCCTTCTGACGTAGATATTACCATTACGACTGAACGTTAGGAAGTTATACTGTCTTTCCTTAGATTTCTTTAGCACACGCAGCTTCAATTAATGGAGGGCAGGCGGCAGAAATTTATTGACGTTGATAAGTGCTAGTGTGATTCGCCCGATTGGTAGAGCCTTACTTAGTAACGTGGGACATATCTGAGAATCTTTGTGTTTGGCATTCGTGTGAATCAAGGAAGTCGAGTGATTTCCAAGAAATGGATGAAAAATAATTTCGTGTGGTGATTAAACATTACTTTATGAAAGGCAAAACGCCTCAGGAGACTAAAGAGAAGCTTGATAAACATGATGGTAACTCTGCACCTTCGATTCGAATAGTTTATAAGTGGTTTCCAAATTTCGGGACTGACCATATGGGCACAAGTGACGCTGAATGTTCTGGACGGCCTGTGGAGGTTACGACTCCAGAAATCATTGATCAAATCCATGATATGGTGATGGATGACAGAAGAGTTAAGGTGCGTGAGATTGCTAGTGCTGTGAGCATCTCGACTGAACGGGTACATAATATTTTGCATAAACATTTGGACATGAGAAAGCTATCCGTAAGATGGGTGCCGTGATTGCTCACGTTGACCAAAAACGGAATCGTGTGAAGTGTTGCAAGAATGGTTCGCAGCTGTTCCAGAAAAATCCGGAGGACTTCAAAGGTCGTTTCGTCACTGTGAATAAAACATGGATACATTACTATACTCTTGAGACCAAACAACAATCTAAACAATGGGTTACCAAGGGGGAATCTGCACCAAAAAAGGCGAAGACCGTTTCTTCGGCCGGAAAGGTTATGGCACATAAAGAAATAGACCAATATGGCTGCAACTTGGTGTGTGTTTATTTAAGAGATGCTACTAACTAGACATGACCTCAATACGCGCCGGTGCTTCCAACGACTCTCGTAGCAAGGGCAGATGGTCCAATTTGCGACGTATCAGTTGGTAGCCTACGTAGAGGGTGCACTGATAGAATGTCCCTATCAGTAATAGATGCATCCATAGACTAGAATATTGCCAAAGCTAGAGTCTGCAAATTACCGAATTCATGAGGTAGAATGCCACTGAGGACAATCTCAGACGCATGCGCCATACGCTCTTGTTGTAGAGCTAACTACGACACTTTTGCAGACAACTTACGGTTGGCATCGTCTGAAAGGTGCAGGTTATCTAAGGCCAGCGATGGCTTTGCATTGTTAGTAGTCGCTGCCATTAAGCTGTCAACTTTTGCCTAGAGATTAAGGTTGTCATGCTTTAATTTACCGAGACGTTGCTCACCAGAATCCATACGTAGGTTCAAAGTTGTAGACAAGTCAAGCATTTTGGTCTCTAGAGAGTTGAAACCAGTCACCAGCGCGTTCATCTGTGAGCCCATGGTAGTGATTGTTAAATCAATTTTATCTACTTTCAAAATAAGCGCGGTTAAGAAATCATTGGATGGTGTCGCAAGTGTGGCAGGAGTGGATGGCCTACTATTACCGGGTGTCTTAGAAACATTACTCAAGTTGCTGGAAAAGCCAACGGAGTTGGTACGAGAGTGTCCACCTGCCACATTTGCCTCAGCAAGGCGCGGGCCGCATATCTTTATCGTCTTATCACTGCTGTCTCTTACTGATGTAAGTTTAGTGCACGTGGCATGATAGATATTAAAGCACTTCATACATTGCTGCGGCTTGGATGCAGCAGAAAATTCTTTGGTACACGAGTAACAAAAGCCAGACGTATTTAAGAAGTTTAACGTTGTGATGTACAAAAAAATATAGACCAGTAAGATAAAATAAGTAAATATAAGTAGAACTAGAAGATAAATGATACGAAGTGCCGGTAAGTTATTCTGTTAGGAAAGATAAGTAGTGTCATCCACAGGCAAGAGATGGCAGAACCAACTAAAAGAATACTGACTTATCGACGGAAACAAAGAGATAGTAGCTATAGGCGCTTAAAGATGGCGGCACTAGGCAGAAAGCTTCCTTACCGGCGTAATGTATAATCAATTAATCAATCAATATATTTACTTACAGATGGTAGATGTTAGCACAGGTATATAGCTGTTGCCTTGCGAGCGCACCAAAATTGTTAACAGCAAGTTTACCTTAAAGCAGCAGAGAAAAATAAGAAATACAGCCAGTAGATCAGCAGGCAGCAGTGCAATATGTAAAAAAGCAGTAGTTTGCAGAGAGAAGCATGAAATAATCTATTGGGTGATTCATTATGAGGTTTGATTTTTAATAGGCTTTTTTTTACAGATCACGCGTGACTCCTGTCAAACTGTAATGTAATTTTTATTTAGTAATGTTTGACAAATCATCATAGGAAGATTTACACCGCAACAACGTATCCAAATTGTATAGCTGTATTACGAGAATTAGCGTTCTGTGAGAAATGTTTTTCGTGCTCTTAGAGCAACTTATGGTGTGCATCGTCAACCTACCGAAACCACTATAGCCAATACCATCCGCAAATTTGAAACCCAGCATACATTATTGGATGATACTCGACCAAGTAGACCAAATCCAGCACGTAGTGAAAAGAATATAGCGGCTGTAGCTGAGAGTGTGGCTAAAGACCGTGACAAATCGATTCCACGTCGTTCTCAACAGCTTGGTTTGTCGTACGCAACAACTTGGCGTATTTTACGTGAAGATCTTGGTTTTAAGGCATACAAACTTTAACTCGTGCAAGAATTCAAGCCGGGTGACTTAGGTTTGCGTCGTGTTTTTAGTGAATGAGCTCTGAATCAGCTTAATGAAAATCCGCTGTTTTATCGTGAAATTTCGTTCAATGATAAGGCGCATTTTTGGCTCAATGGATACGTTAATAAGCAGAATTGCCGTATTTGGGCTAATGAACAACCTGGAGAGCTTCAACAGCTACCACTTAAGCCACAAAGGTGCACAGTTTGGTGTGTTTATGGGCCAGTGGAAACATCGTTCCATATTTATTTCAAAATGAGTCCGAACAGAACGTAACCTTTAATGGCGACCGCTATCGCATCATGATAACGGATGTTGGTTACCTGAAGTGAAAGCCCGTTGTAGCGGTTAACTTTGGTTTCAACAAGACGGCGCTACTTCGCATACAGCAAGAGAAACAATGGACTTATTGAGAAATCATTTTGGTAAGAACCTGATTTCACGTTTTGGACTAGTAAATTGGCCGCCTAGATCGTGTGATATCACACCTTTAGATGATTTTCTTTGGGATTACACGAAGTCTCTGGTCTTCAAGGATAAGCTAGCTTAAATCTACGCTTTGCAAGCCAACATTACTTGTGTCATTCACGAGATACCGGTCGCTATGCTGGAACGCGATGTCCGAAATTGGACCCTCAGGATGGACCATTTACGGCGTAGTCGCGGTTAACGTTTAAATGAGATAATCTTTAAAAAATAAATGTCAATTGTTCTTTCGACTCACAATTAAATGTTTACTATACAATTTAACTTTATGCCTTTTATTTGAGATTAAAAACTAAACCTCATAATGAATTACCCTATACAACAGAAAACGCCCGGAGGTAGAAAGCAGCAGTAAGATGTTCAAAAAGAGGAGCAAGTCATCAAAGCGTCAGATCTACTTACCAGAGAGAGGAAGAGTGAGAGAGAGAGAGAGAGAGGATTGTCTGCCACTACGTCTTTACGAAATAAAGTAAGTTTTCTTGTAATTATTTTTCTTTTGTTATTTTTTTTTTCTTCTGTCTCAAACTATCCTTATTTCCTCCGAAGAAAGTTTTGCCCGAAAAGCGAACGATCATTCCTCAACCTTTGATACACCCGCGCTAAGACCTTCTCCAGAGCAAAGTTCGAGGCTGGCTCTGTTTTTGAAATAGGATCTCCTGCATCTGCTCAATCCTGAAACGCACACTCTCTCCTCACGAAATCTTGTAGTGCAACCCTCAGGCGTCATAAGCTTCAATGCTTAGGCGCTACAAGACGAAAAGTAATCAGCGTATCTTTTATGTACGCAAATATAACACCGACGTTACAGTATCAATAAAATATTTATTTTATTTAATAGTTTTAATTTTTTTTTTCAAGTGTTAATTTTAATTTAAATTAAAATCAAGCAATAATGTTTAAAAACGTATAAAATTATTTTCTTGAAATAAACTTGAATTTATTTCTCATTAAATACAAAAATGATTTAATTTTGGGTTCACTTTCAGTTCATTCAATGAGATGATATCAGCAATTTTAAATTCAGATTGAAATAATAGTAATGCATACAGAAAAAAAGGTATTTATGTCAATAAATTGCTTGTTTGTATTTTATCACTTCAATTTTTTTTCAATTAAGTATAAATTGTAATTGTAATGAAGATGAACTAGGGATGTTCAAAAGCATACGAAATATTTTATTAAAATATTAATGGATTAATTTCTTATGTTTGAATATTGAGCAACATTATCAATTATGTATATAATAGTTTGTTTTTATAAATTTTATGTATCAGAGGTCGTCAAAATTTTAATAACATAATATTTATTTAATTTTTATAATTATTTAATCGAAGTTTACATAAATGAATTTAAAAAAAATTATACTAGGTTGTTCAAAAAGTTTTGAAAGCGACATCTATAGAGCAGTAGAAGAACCAAAATTTTTACGCCATTTTAATATTTTATCTTTCATATAAACATACCCAAAGTTTCATTTCACTCTGTCAATTCATTGTTTGTTCACAAGCCATTTGAAGTTGACGTGTCAGTGTATTTTTTTTACAATGGAAAAAACCGAATATCGTGCCGTGATGAAATTCTTTGTTTTGGGAGGTTTATCACCAAGGGAAATTCATACAAAAATAGTGAAAGTGTTAAAGGAATCTGCTCCTTTATTTCCAACTGTGCATCGATGGGTTTTAGAGTTTAGACGTGGTCAAAAAAGCGTTGAAGACGATCCACGCTCAAGACGTCCAAAAAGTGCATCAACACCAGCATTCATAGCAAAAGTACAGGATATGGTTTTTGAAAATCGTCGATTGACCGAGAAAGATTAAACAGAGGCCCTAGACATCTCATTAGGCAGCGTGAGTCATATTTTAAATGAAGTTTTGGGTTTTAGAAAGCTCTGTGCACAATGGGTGCCGCATTCGCTCACAATGGAACAAAAACACGTTCGAATGCGACTTTCTGAGCAACATTTGGAGCGTTTGCGAAAGGATAAAAAGGATTTTTTGCGTTGATTTATCACTATGGATAAGACTTGGATCTACTATTATGACCTTGAATCAAAACAAGAGGCTAAAGAGTGGCGTCAACCAGGCACTTCGGCACCGAAGCGAGTTCGTGTCCAGAAATCGGCGAAGAAGGTGTTAGCGTCAGTTTTTTTGGGATGCAAAAGGGATTTTGTTGGTGCATTATCTCGAAACTGGCAAAACAATAAACTTTGAATATTATTGTAACCTTTTGGACCAATTGGATGAAAAAATTAGTGAAAGAAGACCCGGTTTGCACAAGAAAAAAATCATTTTTCATCAAGACAATGCACCCGCTCATACAGCTCAAAAAACCATTACTAAAATAACCGAATTAAAGTACGAATTGTTGCAGCATCCACCTTATTCGCCTGATTTAGCTCCCTCTGACTTCTGGCTGTTTCCACACCTCAAGAAATTCCTTCGTAGGAAGCATTTTTCATCAAACGAAGAGGTTATAGCCGTCGTAGAGGAGTATTTTGCAGGCCTTGCAGAAAGTCACTTCTATGATGGGATAAACAAGTTGGAAGACCGTTGTACTCTCTCTTGTACTTATTACTCCCAGACAAGATAAGGACACTTACCGTTGGTGTCTCTGAGTCTCATCCGTTAGCCGTTGAACGCCAGGCTGCTCTCTTGTGTGCCCTGGTCCTTGGCTCCGGCTGCTTTTCTCCCAGAGAAGGTCTGTTGGACCTCAGAAATAGCTCGCCTGTACGCCGACGGCTTCCACTTTTACCTTGGCTGCAGATGTAACGGTGGCAACTTCCAATCACCACCCGCTAATACCTGCCCTCCTCGTCTTCCATCTAACTTCCTCACTCGCTTTCTTTCTCTCTCTCACTCCTTCACCCCGGCTGTAACTCTCTATCTCTCTCTCGCACTCCTTCACCCTGACTGCAACTCTCTCTCTCTCTCTCTCTCTCTCTCTCGCACTCCTTCACCCTGGCTGCAACTCTCTCTCTCTCTCTCTTGTACTCCTTTATCCTGACTGCAACTCACTCGCGACACTCACTTTTCAAACGCGGGAAAACTCTCTACTTTGCGGCTTAACTATCCTCACAAAAGCGTACCGCGTAACTGCTCGTTGCGCTCGCTCTCATCTCCCCTTTCCTCGCGGCTTCCAAAATCCCTCGCCAATCGTCGCTGCAAGTTCGAAAATCGCGTGATTTTCGAACGTTGCCGGCTTTTCGAAAAGCCCGCCCTTTCGCTGCTAAGCGGGCTTTTACAAGTCAGCAACCCGGCGACGGTTGCGCAAGAATGTAAACATTCACATTCTTCGTCTACGACCTATGATGGACTCTCCGTCACAAATGTTATTAATAACAAGTATGACAACTTACATTCCAGCACTTTATTTTATAGAATAAATAGATGCAATAGAATAATACACATGAACTGCAACGCTTCATTTTATAAATAATATGCTGTTTAAATGTTGATGTTGGCCTAATATATAAAAAGAATCACAAATAATAACCTGAAAAATAAAAATAGTTCACAAAATATGTATTAGGTTGCTGCAGATGAAATGGCTGATTTAGTAATGAATTTTTAAACAGCTGTAACTTTTTATAAAGACAATTTATTCAATCTAAATAGGTACCAATAGATGCAACACACTTTTCCCAGCGAAATACAAGTACATTTATTCCAGTTTTGTAAAAGTCCGAATTTCTGGTTCGAAGAAACTCCTCAAAGGCATTTTTGACAGCAGCTTCATTATTAAATCTTCTTTCTGTCAAAAAGTGATCCAAATGTTTAAAGAAATGGTAATCTGTTGGTGAGAGGTCTGGTGAATATGGAGGGTGAGAAAGAGTCTCATAGCACAACTCGTTTAATTTTTGGACCGTTGTTCTCGATACATGAGGTCGTGCGTTATCATGAAGCAGTATCACTCCATCCCTGTTGACAAGTCTAGGTCGTTGGACTATCAATTTCTGATGCATTTCATTCAGTTGAGCACAGTATTTCTCAGCATTGATGGTTTCACCAGGTTGCAGGAACGAATAGTAGATAACTCTAGCTACAGACCACCTAACAGTTACCATTATTTTCTTTGGATGAAGGCTTGGTTTTGGCATGTGTCTTGGCGCTTCATCGGCATCTAGCCATTCGGCCGATCGGCGACGATTATCGTATAAGATCCACTTTTCATCACAGGTCACAATTCGGTGCAAGAATGGTTCGTTTTTGTTGCGGGAGTAAAGAGAACTTGAAATCTCCATTTAACACGTCATGTTTTGCTCGCTAAGATCATGCGGAACCCATTTGTCAAGCTTTTTTACTTTTCCAAGTTGTTGCAAGTGGCGGCAAACTGTCGAATTGTGAACGCCTAATTTTTTGGCAAGATCCCTTATGGTTTGGCGGGGGTCGGACTCCACTAATGCACGCAGCTCGTCGTTATCAATAGATGGTCCTGGGTGTCCACGTGGCTCATTTCCAAGGTCCATATTTCCGGATCGAAATTTTTCGAACCACCACCGAGTGGTTCGTTCGCTAACTGTATTAGGCCCAAATGCGCTTTTGATATTCTTCGTTGCTTCCGTTGCGTTGTGCTCTAATTTTAATTCGTATAGTAAAAGTAGCCGTTTTTGATTCACTTCCATGTTCACTTTCTCTCTTTGTTTTTACAATTACTATGAAGTGTAAAACAGAAATGACTCCATAAACCAAGGTTGCAGTATTTATACTTCAATATGTCATATCATTCGCGCCGCCTTGTGCCAACATAATACACTGAAATTACAGCCAACTTTATGTCATTGCTAAATTGGCCATTTTATCTGCAGCAAGTATAATATTTTTTTATATAAAACACGTTATCAAAAATTGTTTTTCAATATACTCATCTAATTTTTTATTTCTTCTTTTCTTGTAATACTTGCATTACAAATATTTTACCTAGCGTTTTATTTATTTGATTATTTTATTTTATAAAGCCAACTTATATTTTTTTTTAACAGTATACATACAAAATTTCAAAAACTTATAACCACTTCAAATTCTACGATTAATGTCAGTAGCAAACTATTCTTGTTTACCAATATCTACTAAATGCGTCAATGTCCATTCATTACGAATATATTGTATAGTATATGTGTGTGTGCGTGCGCGCGCGCGCTCGTGTGTGTATGTGTGTGTGTGTATGTGTTACACACATGAGTATTCCGGAAGTGAGGAAGAAGAAAGTCGTTACAATTTAGCTTCAAACGAAAAAAAACATTTAGATCAAAATTTCAAAGGATAAAAATTTATTAACTAAATGTTCTTTTGTGAAAAAATAAATTATATTTAGAAGGTAGTAAATATTAAGTTCTCGTAAATTAAATATCATCTCGTGCCGATTCATGCTAAATGATATTAAATAATGTAAATTGAATTTTTCTTATTGGTTAAAAAAGCTAATTTAAAAGAATATATGGTAGCGGTGCTAGCAGTCGGGAAATTGAGTAGTAATCATACTTGCCACCAGGGCGCTACCGCGCCCCTTGACACGGATCAGAAGTTCAATATATAAATTAGTTTGATTGCTTTAAAAGTAGTGATTTCGAGATAGAAATCAAGGATTATCTATGTCATCTATAAAAGAGGAAAGGCGAAGAATTGGATACGCTATGAAATAAACTTATAAAATAGTATGAATTTGATCTCTCAACCATTTTCCACACTTATATGCATCAGTAAGATTTATTCAAAAGCAAAGAAATTGAAAGCTGTACTAACTAAGACCAATAGATGGTAAAGAATAATTATTGATTTGTGAACAGCTAGACTTAAGGAAAATTGAAAAGACATTTTGCATCAAATTATTACTGGCGGTAGACAATTGATAGTCACATTACGATGAGTCGAAATTTAACACAAATAATTATGGAATTTACGCAAATAATCAGCAATACTAATGGCAAAAACGAATATGCGAATCAAAGCTTCTGCAAATACAATCGTCAAGTTGAGAAGAAAAAAACCACAATGTTGCTGTAACGTCCGTCACTAAAATATCAAATTTGATAATAATCAATATAATGACCATCGTAATACTTCTAAAGCAAAAGCATAATTAATTAATATTGGTAGTATAACATCAATTACAGAGAAACTAGAAAATGACGTAATCGCATGGACCGTTTCATGCAATTCTAGAAACTGATAAGAGATGAACTTGAGAGAGTAGAGGGAAGGGTATTGGTAGTATGCGGTGGTGAAATGCTGACAAAGGTAATATTATCATAAACAAGTGATTTGTTTACATAAAGATACACAAAGAAATAATTAACAAGCCATTAAGCTACTTTGTTTATACAAACAAATAATAAATCAATTAACAACAAATTAAGATAAAATAAACAATAATGAAAATTTTTAAACAACCTTCAAAGGCCATTTTATATTTTAAGCTAACTTGTGTATGTACCGGTCAAAGACCTCCAAGGCAATTTAAAAATATAAATCATAATAACAATTTTAAACGACTTTCACAAGGTCATTTTAAAAAATTTAATTGTCCTTAAAGATGCAAAGGACGATCAAATTGTCCTTTGTCCAGGGACAAATGACAATTTAATCCTTGAGGACAATGCCCTCCTCAAGGCCATTTAAAAAATTTAAACGGTCTTGAAGGTCAAATATTTTTATTCTGTTTACAAACGTAAATAGATAGATGATAATTTTTATCATACATAACATTGTAAAAATAGAATACAGTAAAAACATAACATACGAGGGTAAATCAAATATAAACGGTAATTTAGCTATTCAGCTTAACACGCACCTCCGAACTAGATGATGGTTGCTGGTTCGCTTATAAGGAGCGATTGAATTAGTTTAGTTAGACACCGTTGGAAATTTTTACTCATTTAAAGGTGCTGTTTGGGGACACTGAATTGTCTCAGAATCGAGTGTACACGTGAGCCAAGGTATTTAAGGGTGGGCGAAAACATGTTGAAAACGAAAGTCATGATCGACGTCCAAGAACAAGTCTTACAGATGACTACATCCGTACCGTTTGAGAGCTTATTGAATGTGATCGGCGGTTAAATGTTTCAGAAATTCCGTCAAGAGTGAGTAGCAGCTATGGAAGTGCTCAATTCATCATCACTGATCATCTTGATTTCAGAAAAATTAGTGCTTGATGGGTTCCGAGGTTGTTAACCGAGTATCAAAAGCAGGTCAAATCGGAGATCACTGAAAGACTTCTAAGGAGAAGAGGAGGATTTTTTAAGGCGCATCGTTACATGTGATGAGACATGGGTCCACCTTTATACCCCTGAATCGAAAATGGCGAGTAAGGAGTGGTGAAGGAAAGATAAAGGCTGCCCAGTAAAGGCCAGAACTCGTTTCTCAGCTGGAAAAGTGCTTGCAATGATTTTTTTTGACCCAAAGGAAGCTTCGCTCATTTATTTTCTTTACGATTAACAAACGATTGCTTAAATGGTACTAGCGAACTGTTTACATTAACTCCCTTAATAGGCATGCCAGAGAGTTTATTTATGTAAAAGTATGGGCCAAGATTATTGCTTTTGTTTTATTAAGCTGGTAGAAAGCTTTACTGTAGTCCATACCAGACCTAATATCATTCGTGAGCTTAATAAGTGTAACCTGCCTACTGTGACCAGATCGAAATCTTGTTTGAAGTGGGTGACACAGTTGATGAGTGAAAATATACTGTTAGTGCACTAAGCATTAAAGGACTGGATAGATAGTACAACAAGAGTGCAATCGGTCGAACGTGACCAGGAGTCCCATGTCATATAGGGAGAGGGTACATGAGACCGTCGCAAGGAGTCGTTGAACAGTTGGTGAAGCTAAGGGCTAATCACATAAAATGCTGCAACAATAAGGGATTGTAGAATCAGAGCCACAAGCTTGCGAGGAAGAGTGGTATACCGCGCTTCCAACGTCATCAATGGTGATCGAACAAAAATCAAATAAAGATTCGTAGCTTAAGTCAGTTTCCAATAAATCTAAGAAAGAGTAAACTGAGTTAGACTCCTGGGTCGAAAGCCACGTTACATTAAAATCGTTTAATTCTTCTGCAGAGAAGGGGTAGTTAGAGATGGTAGGAGTAAAGTAGATGCTAAGATGACGTAGACTCTTTTATAGATAGTGTTATAGCAGGATCATATTATCCATCCGCTGCTCAACAGCATCAATTCACTGATGTAAGGACGTGAGAAGATCATTCATTTTCATCTTGTGTGAATTAAAACCAATAACGAGTGCGGTATCATCTCAGAGATGGCAGCACTAGATACATAACTAGCTTACTGACACCGGAGGCAAAATATTTACAACAGTACAAAATGCCAGCAATGGTATCACACTTAAGAACTAAGAGCGCGGTAAACGATAATCAAAAAGATAATCTCCAAATACCAGTGGTTAAAAAAAAATATCTCGTGTACGAAGCAGCAAGCAGCAAAATAGTACAACACCCTAGATCTCGTAGATTGAAAAAAAGCACATGCAACGTTATGTAACAAGATGACACCCGAAAGCAAGGAGCGGCAGAAAGCAGTAAAGAAAGAGAGTGAAAATATAAACGTGTATTTAACTCACCAGAGAGAGAGAAAGAGAGAAAGTGACGCTAAGAGAGTAGGAGAAAAAGAGGAGAGAGAAGCGTTAAACGAGTTGCAATTTAATACGGTGCAGCGTATGTGCAAGTCGAGAAGCGATACAGTAGCTGAGCTATATTATGTCCGAAATAAGTGTACGCATGTGTGCGTGTATGTGCATGTGTGCAAAATTATATACTAGCTTTACCGTCGAAGAAAGAGAAAGAGAATAAAAGATAGAGCCAATTACACAGGGCCATAAACCCACCGAACCCCTTGAGGAAGATGACTGCACGTCTCCTATATGTTTTTTGGGATGCTAAATTTGAATCCCTTGTGCATTTTGCTCCAGCACGTCAGAATATTTCCGCAATTGCAAAAAACATGTAAGAAATTGATTTTTCGGTAGCTTATCTTAGCTAAATATGATCAACACCTCAAACAAGGTTCCAAATAACAATTTTTAACAAATAAACCTAAAATTTATGAATTCCAAGCCTCAAAACCCTAAATACATGAATCCCAAGCCCATAAGACCCAACCCTATGTCCCAAAGCCCAAACTCATAAACCTCAAGCCCATTATAATTAAGCTCGAATACATCAAGCTCATAAAACCACAGTCTATAAACCCTCAATTTACAAAGTCAAAGTCCACAATGAAGCATACTAGCCGCAATTTTATTAATCCTAAAGACAAAAACCTAAAACCCCGAACCCATTAATCCCAAACCCACAAATCTTAAACCAACAAACTTTAAACTTATAAACCTTAAGTCAATAAATCAGAAGCCCACAATCCTTGAATCTCTCAAACCCGAACTTACATACACAATTAGGAACCGCAATATTATAAGCCCTAAACCTGCAAACCCCAAACTTGCACACTTCAAATTTAAAAACTTCAAACCCACAAACATTAGCTTATAAACCTTATCCTAACCCATATAGCTTAAATCTCAATATACAAAGTAAAGATTCATAAATCCACAGCTCTTTACCGTGCCAACTTCAAACCCGCAACCTCTAACCCATAAAATTAATCTCACAAACTCCAAGCCTCCCGCTCTTACAATGCCCAAACCCACAAGCTCTTAACGTCCATACTCCAAACTAATAAACTTCAAATCCATACACCTTTAGTTCACAAATCTTAAGAACAAAATTTTTAAATATTGGGTGTACAACTTTGCTTCCGCCGTTTTGCAATAGATAGCTGTAGCGGTAAGTGGTAGTTAAAATAAATAGATCATAGATGTCATACAATAAGCTTAGGTATTTGTAAACATAACGCCATCAAAATATTAGTCGATTTGTGTCTGCATCATAAAGTTATTCTCGATTAAACATGTCAGCTTACGAGCCAAATTTTCGTCATTTGCGGGAGGTTTTAATTTTCTGCTTTAATATGAAGAAATCTGCGACTGAGGCTCATTAATTGCTCTCAAATACCTATGGTAAGGCCGCTATTAGTGAAGGAATGTGCCAAGAGTGGTTTCAACGCTTCAAGAACGGCGATTTTAACGTCGAAGACCAGCATGGCGGTGGAAGAATAAAGGTTTTTCGAAAATGCAGAATTGGAGGCATTACTTGATCAAGACTCGTGTCAAACGCAATAAGAATTGGCAGGATCATTGGGAGTGACGCAACAAGCCATTTCAAAACGCCTGAGAGTCATGGGAATGATTCAGAAACAAGAAAATTGGGTGCCGTACGAGTTGAAGCCAAGAGATGTTGAACGGCGTTTGTGTGATTGTAAGCAGCTGCTTGCAAGGCCAAGACGGAAGGGATTTCTGCATCGCATTGTGACTGGGGATGAAAAATGGGTTCACTACGATAATCCCAAGCGCAGAAAATCATGGGGATATCCCGGCCATGCTTCCACGTCGACGGCCAAACCGAATATTCACGGTTCCAAGGTCATGCTCAGTATTTGGTTGGACCAGCTCAGCGTAGTGTATTATGAGTTGTTTAAGCCGACTGAAACAATCACAGGCGATCGTTATCGAATGCAATTAATGCGTTTGAGCCGAGCATTGAAAGACAAACGGCCGCAATACAACGAGAGACATGATAAAGTGATTTTACAGCATGACAATGCTCGACCCCATGCTGCGAAAGTGGTCAAGATATACGTAGAAACTTTGAAATGGGCAGTCCTACCCCACCCGCCGTATTCTCCAGACGCTGCTCCCTCGGACTATCACTTGTTTTGATCAATGGCACACGGCCTGGTTAACCAGCACTTCCGGTCTTATGAAGAAGTAAAAAATTGGATCGATTCGTGGATCGATTCAAAAGATGACCAGTTTTTTCAACGCGGGATTCGTATGCTGCCCAAAAGATCGGAGAAAGTAGTGGCCAGCGATGGACAATACTTTGAATCATAAATGTATAACCAGTTTTTGCAATAAAGCCTCGAATTTCGGAAAAAAACGGCGGAAGCAAAGTTGTACACCCAATATATAGTTTTTTAACGTTGTGATCAATTTACTTGCTCTTTGCCAAACCCAGGAATAACTAGCGTGGAGGTGGCGAGGTACTATTACCTTTTTCTTTTTTTTTTATTTTTATATTTTTTCTTTTTTTTTAGGTTTTCTATATTTTTTAATTTTTTTTTACGATTTAAAGTTTTTTAAATTTTTTTACATTTTATATTTATTTACTATTTTTTATTTTATACTAGTGGTTTGTGAGACTGTGGCTATCGTCTTCTAGAAGAGTAACGTGTTTCTTTTTTGTTTCAGAAGATCTACGAGTTGCTTCCCTTTTATGAAAAATTTAGTATTACGCTTGGAACCCCAGCAGTAGTCGGTCAGCATATTGTAATCCCATACTCTTTGCCATCTTTCTTCAAGGTTCTTTAAGTCTTAATGCATTTTTTTTCCCTGTTTCTTACTAAAATTACCTAAATTTTCAGGAAAGTATTTAATGTGTGAGTCCAGAAAATAAATTTTTAGACTTATTAAGCAGTTCATGTTTTAAAAGGCTTTTACCATTCTTTCAATTAGTTTTTTATATTCTGGCGATTTTCTGTTCCCTAAAAAATACGTACTTACCTCTCTAAAATTTTGTCAAGATTCTTTTTCTGCATCTGTCATTAGCTCTCCAAAATGCTCATCATTTAATAAAGTTCGTATTTCTGGATCATTAAGTACCCCTTCATTTATTTTTGCATCAGATTTCTTTGGAAATTTCTCAAAAAGGTATTGAAAAGCAGTGCTATTTTGCACTTCCATGGCTTTTATTAATTAATCGAACACACCTAAATTGATGTGAAGTAGAGGAAGCAATATCTTTTCGACTGGTAGTAAATTTTTTTTCAAAATGATTTTAGAGCCTATTTCTAAATTGTTTCTAGATGGCCAATTTTTTTCACAAAAACATGTGGACTTTGTGAATCTGCTTTGCTGTCCTAGAAAAATTGTGGTGATGGTTTAGAGTTTGTGGCTTCAAATCTCCACATAACAACCATTGATATTCATCGTATTTCAATTTATCTAAAACGTATTTCAGATTTTCATATTCTTCATTTAAGACTGTAGAATGCGCAACTGGGATTGGAGCATATACGGTCGCCATTGTTTAACAAGATCGCCTTGAAACTCCTAGTAGAGCAATCCAGAAAAAGTTGCCAATCATCTGCTTCGTATTCTATACTTTTAAATTCATTAATCAAACCATTTACATCATTGCAATATACTGAGTTGTCTTTTTTAGAAAAATATTATCTAAACGGTACCCCTCCATCGTAATAAAATAAAGCTTTTGTTTCTTTAGTCAAACATTTCTTTTCTTTTAATTTTAAGGCTAACAGTACTGCATTTTCTTTTGAAAGCCCTCAATCCCGAATGAAGCCACTAAATTTGTTTTGATTAAATTTACCTATTATCGGTATATTTTGATCGTCATACTCATCTCCATCAGTTTCTTGGAAGTTTCCCGCAGATTCTTGAAAGTAACTTGCAGATTCTTGTCAGTGACTTGCTTGTTTTTATACGAGGGCAGTCCCAAAAGTACCCGACCCGACAAAGAAAACAGTACAAAAATTGCGAAAATGTTTTTTATTTTTTAACATATTTTTCTTTCAGTTCGATACACTTTCCCCAACGATGTTCAATAGCTTCGATACCCGCTTTATAGTAGGAACCGTCAAGCTCCTCAAAATACCTATTAAACGCAGACTCTACCTCTTCATTGTTGGCAAATCTTTTGCCGCCGAGCCATTTTTTCAAATTCGGAAAAAGAAAATAATCCGAGGGAGCCAGATCTGGCGAATAGGGTGCGTAAGGAAGCAATTCAAACTTCATCTCATTAATTTTAGCCATAGCAATGACGCACGTGTGGACTGATGCGTTGTCGTGATAAAACAACTCTTTTTTTCCGTCAGATGGGGCTTTTCTTGATTTCATCACTCAAACGCTGCAATAAGGCTGCATAATATGCGCCGTTGATTGTTTTTCCTTTTTCGAGATAATCAATAAATATTATTCCACGCGCATCCCAGAAAACGAATGCCATGACCTTGCCAGCTGACTAAACTGTCTTTGCTTTCTTTGGAGCTGGTTCTTCCTCTTTAGTCCACTGCTTTGACTGCTCCTTGGTCTCAGGTGTAAAGTGATCGACCCATGTTTCGTCCATGGTAATGAATCGACGCAAAAACTCGGCTTAATTGCTGCGAAACATTGTCAAACACTCGATGGAAACATCCTCACGCTGCTGTTTGTGCTCCATTGTGAGCGAACGCGGCACCCATCTTGCGCACAACCTTCTCATGTCCAAATTTTCGCTCCAAATGCTATGCACAGCACTTTTTGAAATGCCTGCCATGTCTGTTATCTCGCGCACTTTTAGTCGACGGTGATCCATTACCATTTTGTGGATTTTCATCACATTTTCTGACGTAGTGACCTCACTTGGTTGACCACTGCGGTGTTCATCTTAGCAGCTACCCAATATTTGACCGTTGTAAACGAAGGAGCAGACTTTCCCAGGGTAGAATCTAACTCGTCTATGATATCGGTTAGACTTAGACCTTTCAAATAAAAGTATTGTATCACATAACGATGCCGGATTTTTTCCATATTTACAAATTCACTGAGAGTGTTCACTTTGGATGTCTGTAAAAAAAATAATAACAAACATACCGTAATGAATTTTCCACATTAAGTTGTTGAAAGGTGGTATTGTCAATCGCAGTAATTTTTTTTTAAAACTACCTGTATTTATAAGTCAGGTCGGGTACTTTTGGGACTACCCTCGTATAACTAGCTTTGTCACCTGCGCTTCTCGTGCGTGCTTGTTATAATTTCTTTTTTATTGTTTTTCGTAATTTTTGTGGTTATTTCTAGAATTATTAAATTATTTTATTTATTTTAATTAACCTTTTTTCTTCTTTTTGACTTTTTTTTATTCCCTTTCTGTTCTTATAAGTTGTTACTGCTTTTTCTTTTGTACTTTTATAATTGTTTTCTAATTAAAGATATATATATATATATATATATATATATATACATAGATATAGAATATTTAAATTCTTTTTATTTATAGATTTTCTTTTTATTTGTCTTATTTCTTTTTTTTTTCATTTTCGATTATTTTTTTTGGATTCTTATTATTTGTGCGACGAGGAGCTTTTAGCTCTCCTCCCGAATACCACCCTCTCCGAGATTTCAACTAGCCAGGCGAGAAGGACACACAAGCCAGGCAACGACGATTGCGCGGCATTGCAACGGGTAAGTTGGATCCAAAGAACGGCTTCTCGTGCCCGGACCCAGGAACAAAGTGGTCCGAAACTTTAGCTACCTAACAGGGGGCGCAACGGGCATATTTGCACCTTTTGCGAATTGCGCATCCCCTGAAGCTAATTGCTTTAGTAGTGGTTTACCTTGAAGACCGCCACCCCGTCACAATATATATATATATATATATATATATATATATATATATATATATATATATATATATTTACATACGCATATAAATCATGTAATACAAAAAAAAATATAAATAGATATAATACACAACGGCATGACCATCTCTTTTTCTTTTTTTTTAAATAAATTTATAAATAAAGATAGTCATAAATTATTGTGCTAAGCATAAATATTTCAATTATTATATTGTTTTATTCCTGAATCATCTTTTTGCTAAGCAATAGGAAAATGAGCATCCCCGCCGTTATTAGAGACGTCGCGCAATCATATTATTTCCGTTCTCATGCAAAGCGCTGGATAAAATTTTTACAGGTACACTCTTCTTAAAAATTTTCCGTTGCACAAACTTAAATAATTAATTTAAATTATACCAACGAGCTAGGAATTGCACCCAGATTATTGATAATAACGCTGCGTCTATATTATCCATTAATTTCTCTATATTAATTTAACTTTGTAATTTTTTTTGTTGACCTAACGATGAAAATAATAAAATAATTATAATATATCAATGATTATCGCTAATATATTTTCACATATAACACATCGTTCAATAAGTCCCGAGACCAACCCAGAGATGGTGCTAGTAGTACCAAACTGGCCACGTTTCCATAGAGTGCGAACCTTTACATGAAACGTGTGAAAATTTCACGTTGATCGGATTACAGACAGCAGAGTTATCGAGGTTAGAGTAAAGTCACTTTGTAATTTGTTTGCAAAATGGAAAAAAGCAAGTTTTACGTGTTGTTAAAACATTGTTTTTTAATGGGTAAAAACACTGTAGAAGCCAAGCAATGGCTTAAAAAACATGACCCAGACTCCTCTCCATCCAAACCAACGATTTGTCGTTGGTATGCTGAGTTTAAACGTGGTTGTACGGACACAAACGATGCGGAACGTTTGGGTAGGCCATTGGAAGCCGTTACACAGAAAAATGTGAGTTAAGTGTTAAAAATTGTAATGAAAAATCGCAAAGTTAAGGTCCGTGAGATTGCAGAAATAACACAGATATCATCTGGAAGCGTATTTACAATCCTTCATGAAAAATTGAGCATGAAAAAGGTTTTTTGTGCCACGTGGGTGCCACGATTGCTTTCAGTGGCACAAAAACAGCAACGAGTCGAGAATTAAGAGAGCTGTTTATCGCTATTTACTCGCAATAAAAAGGATTTTCTGCGTCGATACGTGACCATGGATAAAACATGGATACATCATTTCACTCCGGAGTCGAATCGGCAATCATCTAAGTGGTGCATGGCTGGCGAAAGCCGCCTAAAGCGTCCAAAAACGCAGCAGTCTGCTGGCAAAGTCATGGCGTCTGTTTTTTGGTATACACATGGCGTGATTTTCATTAACTACCTAGAAAAACGTAAATCGATGAACAGTGATTATTATATTGACTTGTTGGTACGTTTAAAGGAGGAGATCGCAGCAAAACGACCGCACATGAAGAAGAAAAAAATCCTTTTTCACCAAGACAATGCACCATGCCACAAGTCTATAAAAACAATGGCAAAATTGAACGAATTGGGCTTTGATTTGCTTCCCCACCCCCCGCATTTGCCAGATTTGGCCCCCAGCGACTACTGGCTCTTTTCTGATCTCAAAAAAATGCTCCTTGGAAAAAAATTTGGCTCGAATGAGGAGGTCATTGCCGAAACTGAAGCCTATTTTAAAGCAAAGGATAAATCCTTCTATAAACATAGTATAAAAATGTTCGAAAGGCGTTGGAAAAATTGTATCACTCTATAACGAGATTATATTGATAAATAAAAATGATTTTTGAAAAAAAATGTTGTTTTCGTTGTTAGTCTCGGGACTTATTGAACGATGTGTTACAATTTTTTTTTTGCAAGTAACTTCAATTCTATCATTCCGCGTGAGAAAAAATTATACCATTAAATATTTCGCTTTATTATAACCATTTTTCTTTAAATTTTTCTATTTCATTCCCTTTTATAACGAAACTTTACAAGAAACATTGCATTAATCATTAATATACTATTAGTGACGTTTTGCGACATTTGAATTCCAATTTGCAATAATAATTTTTAGTGCGCAATAATCATTTGTTTTAAGGCCCCTAACGAAATAATTATATCAAAAAAATAACTTTGAACACTTAATTACTTATCCGACGGTCCGAAACAATTACCTACCGGTTAAACAAAATTGTAACTAATAAAAAAATAATTATTTAAGTTAATATTTTTGCAATTATTTTCTTTTTTCTACAGTTCAATAATCATAAATTGTATTTTGTCAACCCACAGATACAATACGTGCCCAAGGTAACGATCATTTTTATTTATTTAAATAATTATTGTTTACTTAGCAATCCAAATAAAATTTAATGCGTAAAAATGCGACAAAAACTTCGTATTTTTTTACAATACGCATTGAATTTTAAATAAAGAAGAATCGTGTGATTTAATTTAATGTATTTTTGGTATAAATAATAGATAAAATGTATAAGAATCATGCAAAAGGAATGATTTTCTCTCTCTATCTAATTCTCACTCTCCCACTCAACTGAGACGTCTTCAAGATAGAACAATAGCGTCCACCCCGCGCTTATTCCGAGCAATCGGATTGGCCCAGAGAAGTCTCTGTATAAGTGCATAAAAAGGCAAGGATCAACACGCGGAGACAGATTTCTTTTTCGTACTTCAGCATTCAAGATTTTTGCCGATCGAGAGTTATCCAGTTTCCAGTAGAAGGAAGGAAGAAAACGAGAGAGAGAGAAGAGGGAGAGAGTACCTGTTTCAACTGCAATTTCCATAAAAAAGAAAAAATAAAGAGTGAGTTTTACTAATTTTGTCTTGCTTTTTTCTGTTCTCCACCCAGGGGCAATATTAAACAGAATCGGCTAACTATCTCTTCCCACAAAGCACGTAGTAGGTCCTTTCCAGGACAGCATATAGCCCAACGTCGGCCTATACGGTTGTCCATTCCTAAATTTCATCTTTACCCCTAAAAATTCTTACGACTTAATTTCCTTTGCCGTTCCGAGCCTATGAGTTTTGGTACTTTGGCTCGAAAAAAGGGCAAAAGCAGTTCGTGTTATTTGATACGCGGTTAAAACGTCAACCCGACGTTACAACAAATTTTATGAAGGCCTTGGAGGATTTTTGATGTTAAAGAAATTAATTATTTTCAAAACTTCTCAGGATACTGCAAGTCGCAAGAGTTTTCCATTTATTTTTTTTTTTTTTTTTTTGACAATATATAACATTATAAAATAAGAAAATAACAAACTTCTAAAAATTTTAAAAATAGTATTTTCTATCTCTCAAAAAGATTATTATATAAATAATAATAATATAAATAAACACGAATAAGTATTTTTTTTTTCAAATAAAAGAACGAATTCCTAATAATCTTTAAAATAAAATTTTCTCTTTTTAAAAGGGTAAATAATAAAATAAAACAAAATAGAATAAGTACATAAATTAAACGAAATAAAAATAAGTGAATAATATATTGTAACGGGGTGGCGATTTTAAAGTTAACCGCCACAGGAGCAATTAGCTTCCGGGGACGCGCAATTCGCAAAAGGTACGAATATGCCCGTTGCGCCCCCTTTTTAGGTAGCTAAAGCCTCGGACGACTTTGCTCCTGGGTCCGGGTACGAGAAGCCGTTCTTCGGACCCCACTTACCCTTTGCAACGCCGCGCAATCGTCGTTGCGCGGCTCGTGTGTCGTCCTCACCTGGCTAATTGAAATATCGGAGAGGGCGGTATTTAGGAGAAGAGCTAAAAGCTCCTCGTCACGCAAATAATAAAAACTCAAAACAAATTTTAATTAAAAATATAAAAAAGAAATCAAATAAATTAAATAAAAAAGATTATAAATAAATAAAATGAATTTTTATGTTTCACCTTCGAATGGTAAAAACAAATCTAAAAAGAATGCAGAAAAAGAAGGATATAAGAAACGAAAGTTAAAAGAAAGAAAGAAGAAGGCTGTGTTTAATATAAATAGAATAATTTAATCAATTAACAAGTAACAGCGAAAAATATAAAAAAACAATAAGAGGAAATTATACAAAATACGCACGTAAAACGCAGGTAACAAGACTAGTTATAATGCGCTAAAAAGGCTCCCGCGCGCATCGTACGATACGAGTGCGAGAGGGAAAGAAAGCCTCTCGCACCACGCCTATGAGAGTGAGAGAGAAAGGCCTCCCTCACTCGCGCGCGCCGTTTAACGTACGGGTGCGAGAGAAAAGAATACTCTCCCGCACGGAGCCCGTTGGAGCGAGAGAGAAAGAGCGCTCTCCCACTCCTGCGCGCCGCGTCTACTGCGAGTACGAGAGAGACAACGAGTCTCTTGTACTGCGCCATAGGAGTGAGAGAGAAAGCGCTCTCCCACTCTTGCGCGCCTAGCCTTACGCGAGTGCGAGAGAGAACGCAACTCTCTTGCACTGATCTTACTTGGGTGGGAGAGAAAAGTCTCTCCCACTCGCGCGTGCTCCGTATATGCTGCGAGTGCGAGAGAGAAAGCGACTTTACCGCACTGCTGCCACTAGAGTGAGAGAGATAACGCTCTCTCACTCGCACGAACTGCAAAAAAACGAATCTAATAAAGAAGGGAGTAACCGGCGAAGGTTACTCCAACGCAAACAAGAATGAACGCAATTTACGCGCGCAAAATTCAAGTTGTAATCAACTTACTTTTGGCTGGCTAGCCGCGTACGCTGAACGGAGAATTAAAGGCGGTGAGGGCGAAGGGGCAACGTGACGTCGCCCTGTGTAGCCTCGCTGATGCGCTCCCGGTCGCTGGTGTCTGATGCTCACCCGCCGTCGGCCGGTGAAACTTCCCTTGGCTACCCACGTAGCTGGTGCGCGCCAAGATATAAAACAAGAACACTGCACGCGAGAAAACAATTAAACGATCGCGGAAACGAAGGACCTGTGCGCGTCCAAAATGGCGGCTCTAACACATGTCTGCAATGAAGGATCGGGAAGAACTAGCTAAAGGCGGGAAGCGGCTTGGCTACCTAGCCTAGCCGAGCCTAGCTTCCTTATACGGCACTCGACTATTCTATCTCTAGTCGCGTACCATATCTTCTCGTCCGCGACTGTCTCGTTACGTATTTTCGGCCCGGCTTACTAACCGCGGAAACGCGCGAAATATGACGAGGCGCGGAGCATGGAGTGTTCTCCGTAACAATATAAATAAACAAACCAAACAAAAACTAAAAAATAACTGAGAAAATTATAAAAAGTGAATTAAAGAAAAATTATAACAATAATAAAAGTTGAACGGATAAAATAATTGAAAGTGCTAAATAAACTTGAAGTGATTAACATGAAGTGGTTAACAGTGAATAAATATAGTTGATTGAAAATCAATGAAAATAAGGAATAAACAATAAATTAATAAAATAAACAAGAGATAATCGAATAAATAAAAGCACTAAAAGATTAAAATAATTAAATACATAAAATAAACAAATTAATTAATAAATGATGAAAAATAATAAGCGAAAGATAGGTAAAAGAAAGACAAAAAATAATGAACAGAGAACGATTTATGAAAAAAAACAATAAGTGAATACAATAAACGAAAAATAATATAAAAGTGCTAAAATAAATCATGGAAAATAAACAAATATATTAAACAAGTGAAAATTGAATAAATAAAAAAAGTGTTGTAACAAATAAAAGGAATAAAACTGTGAAAATAATTAAACAAAATTAAATAATAAATAAATGAAAAGCAAGTGATAAAATTAAGGAAATGGTGCTTAAAAACCGTCATACCAGCTTGAGAGAGATAGCACATGAACTTGAGATATCCCACGAGTCCACACGTACGATTTTATTAGATATTTTGGGCATGAGAAAGGTGGCCGCAAGACTCGTTCCAAAAGAGCTTAATTTTCTTCAAAAACGCTATCGTGAACAGGTCGCTTCGGACATGCTGGATCGCGCCAATTCCGATCCCGCATTCATGGAATGCATCATAACTGGTGACGAAACGTGGATGTACGAGTACGATATGCAAACAAGCCAGCAAACATCGGAATGGGTGGAAAAACGAGCTGAAACCGAAAAAGCCAAGCCAAAGCCACTCAAAAGTGAAGGTGATGCTTATTGTTTTCTTCGATATCCGTGGCGTGGTGCACTACGAATTCATTCCAGAGGGTCAGACGGTAAACAAAGAGTATTACCTAGGCGTTATGAAACGTTTGCGAGAACGTATCCGTAAGAAGCGGCCAAATTTGTGGGCGAACAACTCGTAGATTTTGCACGACGATAACGCACCGACTCACCGAGCTACGATTGTGACCGACTGTCTCGCCAAAAACTCAACGAACACGCTTGATCAACCACCGTATTCGCCGTATTTGGCTCCCTGTGACTTCTTCCTCTTCCCAAAACTTAAATTGTTGCTCCTTATCACCCGTTTTCAGTCGATTGAAGCCATAAAACAAAATTGGGCGCACGAGCTGAAGGCCATCCCGGAAAGCGCCTATAAAAAATGTTTCAATGATTGAAAGTGCCGTTGGCATAGATGTATCGGAGCAAATGTAGCCTATTTTAAAGGCGACCGATTAAATTTTGATTATTAACGTAAAAATGTTGTTTTAATTTAAAATTCCCGGTACTTTTTTAACAGACAGTAAATATATTAATTTTATAGAAGTTAATGTATGTATAGAAGTATATATACAAGTAATGTATGTTCATAGAAGTTATTGTATTAAAAATATAAAATAGCCCGTTAAAGTTAAAATTATATTTTATTTTCAAATAGCTTGTATAAATTCAGAGTCCAATATCCCTTACAGCTGAAAATTAAAAATATTTTTGCATTAAAATCAAGAAATAATAAATTTTTTTTTACTTTTATTTTAATCCTAATAATTTTATCCTTAAAGCTCTATGGCTTTCATATTTTTAAATCAATTATGATTAAAATAAATAAAATAAGTTTTATACAAATGATACCGCTTTTTCAAGACAGACTCTCCGAAGCGCATTTGTGTACGCTGATCCGGGAAATTAGCAATCGCGTGCAGGAACTCGAGTTCGCGGACCAACAAAAGGAACAGCTGATCGAACGATTGTCATATGAGAATTCAAGATTACGCAGGCGTTTAGCCAACCTTTCAAGGGACAACGAAACCTTGAATCTAGGCATCGAGACCTTAAATCTAAACCAAGTCCGAATATTCCAGAAACAGCGAAGAATTCGCTGGTTTTTAGGATCGCATATAGGACTTTACATCCGAGACCGAAGGAACGTCCGCGCAAAAATCGAAACGTTGGGGAACGAAGTCAACTAATTCGCGGGCGCCGACTTAACCCGTTATTAAAAATAAGTAAATGAAAATTTAGATAAACTAACCGTAATAAGTATAATAAATAAGATAAATAAATGAAAACGCGTATCCCCACGAGCGGTCGTACATAAATGATTCCAATCATTTATGAGGATTTTAACCTGCTATCAGCAAGTAACAGGGAACAAGCCCTGGAGAATCGCTTTGCAGCTTTGACAGAAGCTATAAGGCAGCAAGAGAATTCACTAATTTCTTTCTATGAAGAATTGCAGTTTTATAAAATTAAGAACGTAAGAAACGAGAAGAAATTGCGAATTCTCTGCAAATATTCTTGAGATTGTTCACTCCAATCCGAGCGAGTCTACCACTTAAATCAGAGAGTAAACAAGCTAGCGAGAATACAAATCAGTACGATCAAAGTGGTGCTCAGAGGGCTCTCGCAAATTAGACGCAACAAATCGGTAGACGATAAGGTTATAGGTCAACTAGAAAAGGTAATGAAAAGCTTAAATATAAATTGAGAAGGGAAAAAAAAAAATAAATACAACTTATAAAAACGTAATAATAGAAAAACGTACAAATGTATAAAATAATATTCTTGTAAATGATTCCGCTGAATAACGGAGAACTCAGCAACGATAACATTCACCAGCTAATTTCTACGCTGAACAATAGGATGTTCTTGTTAGAAAACACTCTAAGAGAAACCAACGCGGTAGTGAAAAAGTTGGCCATCGAGACCCTCGAACACCGACAACATATCAAAGAAGACCACGAGCTGAGTTACGCAGTCCATAGGAAAACGGTCCAAATTCAAAAAAAGACTAGGCAGGTCGGGAAATATCTAGGATATTTTGTAAGGGCCTACCTTAAAGATAGGGTAGCCATCGAGCAACAATTTGAAAAGGGCCCGCGAAGCCCGCGGAAGGATCAATAGGGCGTTAGCTCTAACAAGCTCCGTGATCCGACAAAACCAGGAGGATATAGAAGCACTAGCCGAACGAATAGCGGAATTACATATTCAGGATTAAAAAGTAATTTCGCTTTATTCTTTTCCGCTCCTCCTTTACTTCCTTTCTCTTTATTATTTTTTTTTATTATTATTGTTATTATTATTCTATTATAATCATTAATTTTGTTTCCTTATCATTCTATTAATATTTTATTATTTTCTTTCTCCTCTCCTTTCCTTACTTTTTTTATTTATATATCGTCTATTACGTTATTTTTATTTTTATTTTATCTTGTCTCCTCTCTCACCCTAGTAAACACCACCAACGGCCATCCAGGATATTATACGACGCCAGACCTGGAGACGGCCCTGAAGAACCTGCCTCCCCTTAAACGGAACTCTTATCAGAGGCAAAGGAGGAGATATCTGAAAGCATTCAGAAAAGCCACAGGACAAAGGTGGATCCCGGGAAATGAGTATGAGGATAAACTCAAGGAGCGTCTGGAAAAACTAAAGGAAATCGAGGCAAAACAAACCGCCACCAACAGACCCTTAGAAGAAAGACCACCTCTCGAAGAGAGGATAAAGAGGCTTCGGTGTGCGCATGGGAAATTTTCAGCGCACTGTTCAACTTGTGTCTCGAGCCTAACGCAGAATTATAAAATCTTCAAAAATGGTGGGATAGTGAAGACAGCGAGCTGAACCTCAAAAAGAGGCTAGATAAGATACAGCCCCAGAGACAGTACATGGTAAAAAAATACATAGAATCACTGTAAAATTAATCGAAACTATTTTTACATAAACGAATTTTTTTTAATATAGTAAATGCCTCTAATTATTTCTTTACCCACTTCCCCTACCTATCCATGAGTTTTCACTTCAAAATCAATTTTTTTTTCTCTCTATATTTTAAACGATTAATTTTAATTTTTATATAGATAAATTTTTGTTTACTTATTCCTTAACATTTAAAAAAAAGAATGTTTTCTTTTTTTGTTGTTTTTTTTTTTTTTCTTCTCTCTCTTTTCTCTTTGGCCAAACTTAACCAACCATCGAATCCAACAAAACAAGAAGACGACGCCAATCAACTTAACAAGGAAAAAGCGACGAAAAAGAAACAGGGAAAAACCATATAAAAAAAAAAAAAAGTGATTACAACAAATTCAACACAAATGAAACAACAATTTGAAAAGAAAAAAAAATATTTATACAAAAGAATAAAGTTTGATTTATCATAAAAAAAGGAAAGAATATCCACGGGAGCGAAACAGTCGCTACCCGCCTCAAAAATTTCGAGGAACAGCTTAAACAAGCTAACCAAGGAGCTGCATAGTTACAAGTCACTGAACGACAAATGACCGATAGGAGACAGATCAGGAAACAAGTTGCCAAGGCGTTGAAGTCAGAAAAAGACAAGGAAGAAATTGCCGATCCCTTCTCCCGTAGACCATGCGTATCTCGCTCTCCCTAATACCAAAGTCTTGACTCCCCCATCAACACTCCCCTGAGAGTAAGTGAAGACGTTACAAAAGAAGACATTACTCTCCCTCCACCCTTTCACTAAACTCTGATCGACCTAAACGTCTTAGATTAAGACAGCCCGACAATGACTCAACCTAACAGGCGGCCGGTTACGGTAGAGATTCCTGAAGTGAAAGTGACCAAAAGCCCATCTTTCAAGCCTCACTGAAAGGTGCCTTAAACGTGGTGCCTGAATTCAATGAAAAGAATATTCCGCTAAGTGAATTCTTGGACGGTTGTTATAAAGCCAAAGAAATACTAGCTTTTTATGACGAAGCAAATCTAGTAAAGCTGATCCGGAGTAGAGTAAAAGGGGAAGCACGTGCTGCCATCCTCGGATCCACGTTCCTAACTATCGAATCCTTCAAAGACTTCCTGAAAGACATTTATGCTTCTAATAAAACGGAGTAACAACTATTAGAGGAACTTGGCAACGAATATCAACGGGACCATGAAAGCGTCCTGGCGTTTGCCAATCGCATGAGGGACTTAGGAGCTCCAATTAACGAAGCTCATAAAGTAAGCACAGGTGCTCTCGACCCCGCCTTTAAAGCACAAACGGAAGCTCACATAATAGAATGCTTCAGACAAGGATTAAAACCGGAGATAAAAAATAAAATAAGAATCACTGACAATATATCAGATTTCGTAAAAAATACGATACTCGCCGAACAACAGATCGCCTCTTAAAATGCCCTTTGTGATAGACAAAAGGGCCAGAGGAAAGGTTTGTTTTGCACAAGTGAAGACGTAGGAAGGCCAGAACCAAAAAGGACTGAGGAGGCGAGGTATGAATCTCGAGCCAGTAGGCCTACTACATGTGGTTTCTGCAGAAAACCAGGACATTCGGAGACAACCTGTTTCCTCAAGGCAAAAGCGTGCCGAATATGTGGAAAACCAGGGCACAGTGCTAACGTTTGCAATCGCAATATCGAATACCAAATATGTCAGCAGAAAGGACACATCGCGATAAGATGTACCAGAAACAAACGAGAAGTCGATATATGCCAGCTGTGTAGCAAGCCAGGACACTCAGCGCTCAATTACCTTGCACGAGCAAGTAATGTGCCTTGAGCTGAAATAAGATGTTACAAATGTAACATGCTCGGCTATACGGCAGTGGTCTGCCGCCAAAAGAGGACGTCTGATCCAACTCCTGCCCTAGAATGCATTTATTGCAAAATAAAAGGGCACACTGTCGCCGAATGCCGAAAGAAGAGGTATAATCAGTCAAAAAACAAACAGAACCTCCCACAACCGAGCGCCTTCAGGGAGGGCCAGAGAACTCATGAGCGCTCAACGCAAGTCATGGAATTGGAGGACCTCGCGGGAGAATTTCTACCGTAAGAACTTGCAAAACAGTGCTTTTTGTGATCCTAAACCTACTCCATAATAAGCTTCCTAACACCCTAATGATAGATACCGGGTCAGAGGTCAGCGTGCTTAAAGATTTCGCTCTACTAGATTTTAAGTATCTTAATACCAAAAAGGGTTTAAATTACAAGCGTTAGGGGCTGAGATAGAAAAAGGAAAAGAGAAAACTAAAATTAAGGTTGGTAAAACCATAATAGAATTCATTATAGTTTACAATAGCTTTCCGATCCCTTTCGACGGAGTGTTGGGATCAAATTTACTAGACTTTGACTCGGACCAAATCACCATAAACAACTTAAGTACTAGAATACGTTGGGAAGACGAAGATCACACAACTAGGATCAAGGCCCTGCATAATATCACTGTAAGCGTAAAACATGGGCTACCGTTTGTTACCATACTCGACCCCTTTAGCGGAATGAAAGGAAGACTGTTTATCGACACCGGATCAGAAGTTAATCTGATTAAAAGAAGTTTGGTACCCCCAGAAGTAGATTGGGATCCAACGATTAAATGTAAACTAAAAGCAATCGGCAAGAGCCTCATACCTACCCAGGGAACTATTGAGTTCACACTGTTTGGTCGCTCGGTGGCCTTCTTTGTCATAAAAGACGACGCATACACAGTATGTCGGAAAAGTTCGCGAACTTGTTTTGTAGCGCTTATACGAGTGGCGCCACCTCTTGGACGACACCGGTACTATGTTGCTACATCCCTCTGGAGTGTCTAAGAATTTTTTCACCAGTATCCGTTTATACGTTGCCGAGATAGACGTGCTTGAGTAAACGTGTGTTTAGTACCCCGGTGCAAGCTCTACGATGGATGAGAAATTTGAACATCGTGGCGCAATTAAATTCTGCTATAAACTTAAAAAAACCTTCGCGGAAACGAAAAAAATGATCGATTCAGCTTACGGTGAAGGTGTAGTGTCGCGTACAACTATTTACACGTGGTTCAGTCGGTTCAAGAAGGGTAGAAAGTCGTTAGAAGATGACGAGAGAAGCGGCCGGCCGTCAACAGCTGTTACCGACGAAAACGAGGCTCGCGTGCGCGCGCTACTGAAGCAGGATTGCCACATGTCTCTCAGAATGTTGGCAGACGAACTGAACATGAGCAAGGATGACGATGCGTTGATTTTAAAAGAAAAAATGAACCGCAGGAAGGTCTGCTCTCGATTTGTTCCGCACTTTCTCACACCAGAGCAGAAAGAAACTCGCATCCAACGTTATCAAGATTTTATCGAGACTTGCGACACCACTCCGGGCTTTCTAACCTTAATTGTGACTGGAGACGAGACTTAGTGCTTTTAATACCATCCTTCCACGAAGCGGCAGTCATCTGCTTGGCTCAGTCCGGGCCGTGCGAGGCCTCAAAGTGCGCCAACAAAAATCACGAGTAAAGACGATGCTCATCGCTTACTTTGACTCTAAAGGCCTGATACACAAAGACTTTGTGCCCCCATACACCACCGTGAATGCTGCGTATTACGTAGGGGTGTTGGAACGTCTGAAGAGCCGGATTAATCGCATCAGGCCCAAGTACAAGGAACCGGGATCGTGGAGTTTGCTGGATGACAATGCGCCTGCTCATTCTTCGAACATTGTGAAGCGTTATCTCGCCGAAAATCAGATCCCACGCATCAATCACGCCCCGTACTCACCAGATCTGGCTCCAGCCGACATTTTTCCATTTCCCAAGCTAAAAATGGCCTTGAAAGGACGATTTTTTGAAGATGTACCGATCATTCAAGTGGCTTGCACCGAGCGTCTCACAGCGATAACTTCAGAGGAGTACCAGAGAGCCTTCGAATCACTCATGGAGCGCTTAAATGAGTGTATATCTAGGGAAGGGGACAATGTTAAAAGTTAACTGGAATAATTTTCGCTAGATGTAATTTTCGATCTTTTATTTCAAAAGTTCGGGAACTTTTCCGACATGCTGTGTATAAAGCTAAGCCACAGATACCTAGTCATTGGAGCGGACCAAAGGCAGCATATGAAAATCAACCATGAAGACTTGCAGAACTGCCGCCATACACATTATGCCTACATATGTTCAAACAAACGGACCCTTGTCTGTAACCACTATTCAAGAAGATTGCAAGGTATCAATGTTGCTGAGACCCAAAGTACAGATATTGAAAACCTGTGATGTAACCATAACTCCCACCAATGTTACTCAATAGTCATCTGAAAGACGATGCCCCGAACAACCTGACCAAACTATACACCTCCACGATGCAGGAATTTTACGAATGGTACCCGGATATATAGGCAAGACCGATGAATAGCTACTCATAAGTGAGGAAAACCAACGCAACGATCTTCAATATCTATACAAACCAGAGATCGCACTCAGGGTGAAAGCAGTATATCCTGACTTGCTAGACTACCACCAAGAAATGATTAGTCCACCCGAAACAGAGATGTCGAGCGCCGCTGCGCCAGACATTGAAGGATCGAAAAACCGTGAGAAATCAGTACATAAAATTACCAATCGCTTAAAACATATAGGAGATCACTAGAGAAGCATATCTAACACGCACTACTTAATATACGGCGGAGCTCTAGGCCAAATCCTAATCACAGTGGGACTCATCTTCACCACCTGGAAGTGTTATTCTAGAAGAATGCTGCAGTATCATAGCCAGACCAACCTCAAAGTCAAAGTAATCTCTGAGACGACCCACACACATCCACTACAGGAAATATCACTGCGCCCAATTGGATTGCAAATCACCCAACAATCCAAAACTAATCCTGCATGATGCAGATACCGGATCGCATTCTAGTTCCTAGAAAACTGACAAGCCAACCATTAACGCGCCCACAATCTCTGCCCTATCCAGAACAACTATCTATTCAAATCCCAGATACTGATTAATTCCCGACTTTAGACCATGCAAGTGCTAACTGTTCCATAGAAGGGAACAAAGACCCCACGGAAAAAGTTTCAGTCAGACCAGGATTAATACTATATCCCACTAATAAACCCGAAATATTCTGAACCCAACAGGAATAAGACCTAATCCCTATCCTTGAATTTAAGAAAACACCGACCAAAAAGACCATGGCTGAACTATGCCGAATCAACGTGACCAAAAATCAAGTGGGTGAAGGCAGCCTAGTATTTTATAACCCACGTACTACTTCCCTATCCGCCGCTGTAGGAAAAGCCGAAGAAAAGCGACCAATAAGAAGCGTAAATATTCGATTAAATGGAAATGGGGATCTAGCCGAAATACTAAAAATAAGGTATTTCAACACAGAAGACAAAGCCAGAGTGCTACGTAAAATAGAAAACAAGGCAAAATCAAGGACTATACCCACTAGACCCTCTGGAACTAGACTATTCTGCCAATTACCTAAGAATATAACTGAAGAAGAACTCTTTAATGACTTTGGAATATTTGGACGATTGCACTTCATCAAGATTATCCGAAATGTAGAGCGACAGCCTACTTGCGGATACATTCAGTTTATTAACGCTAAAGATGCTCTGAAGGCCTTGATAGGAAGCAAAAGGTCCTACCGCGCCATCTTCGCTGATCCCCCGAAGATCTTAAAGGCAGACCAGGAGAAAAACCAAGGATATGCAAAGACACTGCACTCTAAATGCATGCTCTAGGTAGACTGTAAAACATTTAAGGACCATCTTGTTACGTGCCAAATACAATGTCAAATAAGAAACCGTAAAGGGAATCCGGAGAGTATGAGAAACGTAATCAAAAACCTTGAAGGTAATAAGCCAAGACCCAGCAAAAACCCTCGCCCCGTACTCACCAGATCTGGCTCCAGCCGACATTTTTCCATTTCCCAAGCTAAAAATGGCCTTGAAAGGACGATTTTTTGAAGATGTACCAAGCATTCAAGCGGCTTGCACTGAGCGTCTCACAGCGATAACTTCAGAGGAGTACCAGAGAGCCTTCGGAACACTTATGGGACGCTCAAATGAGTATATATCTAAGAAAGGGGACTATGTTGAAAGTTAACTGGAATTAATTTCTTTAGATGTAATTTTCGATTTTTTATTTCAATAGTTCGGAAACTTTTCCGACATACTGTGTATATACCAGGGTAAGGGATTTTAAGCTGTGACTTTTTACGGATTGGCAAAGTATATCTAGATTACCTCAACCGAATAATGATATGTGACGAGTACGTACAGCTACTCGAAATCGAGACCATAGTTGCCAGAACGAACGAACGTCATGGAGATATTTGAGAAATCATGGAAGATTTAGATGATGAAACTATCGATAGCAGTGCAGCCGTTAAAGACAGCTATTCTACTTCCAAAAGTGCTATTGCCTAAGATCTAGATTATGATCTGGACCCTGGTGTCGATTTCGGAGACTCAGGACTCCCTGAAGATGTAGAAATGAAACAATATTATAGATTATTTGCGGACGGAACATTTATCAGAAAACGTAAAATCGTACGTAACCCGTCTAGTACAAGAGAACGGAGATGTATTTTATTTACCTGGAGATGATCTCCCAGGCATCAACCTAATCATGCAAGTCGGATCGGCCAAGTACTACACAGTCCTCGTTCTAGCCTCAGGGTTCCACCAGATAAAAATGAACCCTAAAGATGCACATAAAATGGCCTTAAGTACACCCTTTGGCCATTACGAATTTCTACGAATCCCGTTCGGGTTGAAAAACGCGCCCGCCACTTTCCAACGACTAATAGACAAGCTACTAAAAGGGCTACAAGCCGTGAGTCTTTTTGTATATTTAGACGATATTGTAATTTACGCTAACAGTATCAAAGAACATGACAGGAAGATAAAGGAACTCATGGAAAGGCTAAGAAAAGCAGGATTGAAACTACAAATAGACAAGTGTGAGTTACTAAAGCGAGAAGTTATTTACCTTGGGGACATGCTCAGCGTAGAAGGACTGCGCCCTGATCTTTGAAAACTAGACGCCGTAAGGAACTTTCTTCACCCCAAAAACATGAAAATTGTTTGTCAAATTCTAGGATTAGCTGGGTACTACCGTCGCTTCATCAAGGGATTTGCATACATCTCAAAACCCCGACTAACTTACTGAAGAAAGAGACACCTTTCGAATAGAACGATAGAACAGAAGAGTTTTTCAACACGCTAAAAGATAACACATTGTTCAATAAGTCCCGAGACTAACAATGAAAACAACATTTTTTTTCAAAAATCATTTTTATTCATCAATATAATCTCCTTTTAGAGTGATAAAATCTTTCCAACGCCTTTGCAACATTTCTATACCATGTTTATAGAAGGATTTATCATTTGCTTTAAAATAGGCTTCAGTTTCGGCAATGACCTCCTCATTCAAGCCAAATTTTTTTCCCTAGAGCATTTTTTTGAGATCAGCAAAGAGCCAGTAGTCGCTGGGGGCTAAATCCGGCGAATACAGGGGGTGGGGAAGCAAATCAAAGCCCAATTCGTTCAATTTTGCCATTGTTTTTATGGACTTGTGGCATGGTGCATTGTCTTGGTGAAAAAGGATTGTTTTTTTCTTCATGTGCGGTCGTTTTGCTGCGATCACCTCCTTTAAACGTACCAACAAGTCAATATAATAATCACTGTTCATCGATTTACGTTTTTCCAGGTAGTCAATAAAAATCACGCCATGTGTATCCCAAAAAACAGACGCCATGACTTTGCCAGCAGACTGCTGCGTTTTTGGACGCTTTGGGCGGCTTTCGCCAGCCATGCGCCACTTAGATGATTGCCGATTCGACTCCGGAGTGAAATGATGTATCCATGTTTTATCCATGGTCACGTATCGACGCAGGAAATCCTTTTTATTGCGAGTAAATAGCAATAAACAGCTCTCTAAATCGTCGACTCGTTGCTGTTTTTGTTCCACTAAAAGCAATCGCGGCACCCACTTGGAAAAAACCTTTTTTATGCTCAATTTTTCATGAAGGATTGTAAATACGCTACCATATAATATCTGTCATTTCTGCAATCTCACGGACCTTCACTTTGCGATTTTTCATTACAATTTTTAACACTTCACTCACATTTTCTTGTGTAACGGCTTTCAATGGCCTACCCGAACGTTCTGCATCGTTTGTCTCCGTACGACCACGTTTAAACTCAGCATACCAACGACAAATCGTTGGTTTGGATGGAGAGGAGTCCAGGTAATGTTTTTCAAGCCATTGATGGGCTTCTACGGTGTTTTTACCCATTAAAAAACAATGTTTTATCAACACGCGAAACTCGCTTTTTTCCATTTTTCAAACAAATTACAAAGTGACTTTACTCTAACCTCGATAACTCTGCTGTCTGTGATCCGATCAACGTGAAATTTTTACACGTTTTATGTAAAGGTTCGCACTCTATGGAAACGTGGCCAGTTTGGTACTACTAGCACCATCTCTGGGTTAGTCTCGGGACTTATTGAACGATGTGTAATGTTGTGCACTGCCCTCGTGTTACAATTCCCGGATCTTTCACAGCCTTTCATAATTACGACAGATGCCTCAGGTTACGCAGTAGGAGGGGTTTTGTCTTAAGGAGAAATCGAGAAGGATCGGCCGATAGCTTATACTTCGCGCATGTTACGTGTCGCAGAGGGTTGAATTTGTTTATGAAATGAAAATTCTTTATTTATTCTTCCAAATTAATTTCATTTCCTTTAAAGTTATCCCCGTCCGATAAAACGCACCTTTGCGAACGCTTTTTTTAGTCCTTGAAACAGTCGAAATAGTCTTTTTCCGGTATAGCCTTCAAGACCTTCTTCGATTCGGTTTTCATCTCCTCAATCGTGTCAAAACGGCGTCCCCGCATTGGCTTTTTGAGTTTTCTGAATAGCAAGAAGTCGCACGGAGCCGAATCAGACGAATACGGTGGTTGCGGAACGATATGAGTCGAGTTTTTGGCAGAAAAGTCGCGAAGAACCAATGCAGTATGACATGGTGCATTTTTGTGATGAACGAACCAAGAGTTGTTTGCCCATAATTCTGGCCGTTTTAGACAAATAGCTTCACGCAAACGACGCATAACGCTTAAATAATATTTTTTGTTGACAGTTTGGCCCAGCGGAAGGAATTTATAGTGCACCACACCACGATAATCAAAGAAAACTGTCAACGTAACCTTGATTTTCGATCGACTATGCCGTGGTCTTTTCGATCTTGCTTCACCTTTTGCACGATAATCGCTGGATTGGTCGGTAGTTTCGGATCGTATGCGTAAATCCAAGTCTCGTCTCCAGTAATGATGCATTTCAAGTGGTCCTAATAGTCAGACAGCAAAGTTTCACACACATCAACGCCACGCTTTTTTTCCAAAAAATTGAGCAATTTTGGCACCAATCGAGACTTGACGCGTTTGAGACACAAAACAACCTTCAAAATGGATTGGGCTGAGCCAAATAATATTCCAACACTATCAGCGAGGTCTCTAATTGTCAATCGACGATTTTTAGGCACCAAATCTTTGATTTCTTGGACGTGGCCCTCGTCGGTAGACGTTGATGGTCGTCCAGAGCGCGGTTCGTCTTTAACGCGTTCTCGGCCCGCTTTATACACGTTGTACCACTTATAAACGTTTTTTTGTGCCATAGTTTGATCACCAAAGGCCTTCCGCAACATTTTTAACGTGTCCACACAAGAATATTCGTTCCGCAAACGAAATTTGATGCAAGTTCTTTGCTCAACAAAGTCACCCATTGTAAAAATCAAAAAATTAACTTTTGGTTGTTTACAAAAACACGTGTAACTCGGAGACAATTAACCCTCTTGACAAACAGACGCTTGGAAAATGTTATAGACAGTCCTACAGTCTGTCAAGTAAAAGCGTGGTCGTGTTAATTTATAAAAAAATTCATTTGATGAAACTTTCATATTTATATATACATTGAACACATTACAAACAATGATGCAATTCGGTCAATAATGTGTCCAGTCACCACCGGCGTCGATAATTGTCTGGCATCTCCGAGGCATGCTTTCTACTAATTTGACGGCGTATTCTAGTGGCAAGGATCTCCAGATCCGACGAATTTCGTAAGACAACTGCTTTAAAGTGTATGTGCGTCTTTCACGAAGCTTTCGTTTAATATATGCCCACACATTTTCCATAGGGTTTGCATGGGGCGACTGCGACGGCCAATCCAATGTAACGATGCCAGATTAAGTCTTCCACTGAGTACAGAGCTTGCTGCGGTGTTTAGGATCGTTGTCCTCCTGCAGAATCCAATCTTCATTTTTTGTGATAAACCATCGTTCGGCAGATGGCAGTAAAGCCTTTTTGTAGATTTTTATCATTTTCGCGGCATTTAGGTTGTCAGTAAAAAGGTGCAAAGTGCCGAATCCCTGCTTTGAGAAGCAGCCCCAAAGATGCACCTTATTCCATGTTTTACGGTCCGCTGAACAAGCCTATTGATGGAAGTTGACCAGGCTCGCGTGAGGACAGAACGTGCCCATATAGAACATTCATCAGTAAAAATGACATTTTCAAAATCTCTATTAATATTCTCATGCGCCCAAGCGAGTTGCTTTGTCACATGTTTTTCAGTCAACAGAGGCTTCTTTGTTGTGTTGCGCCATTTCAGATGATGAGTACAAAGATGGGTTCAGATAGTTTCGTAGGATATATCTAAACCTTTTGCCATTAATTTTGCTTGTCCTTGCCGCAGTGTTAAAGCAGGATTCCGCGAAAACAGATTCACTATTCTTTTTTCATCTTTTTTGTTCACTTTTCCTATCGAGCCACGTTCTGGTAAATCATCGACATTTTTAGCCACTTTATATCGCTGTATCCACTTCTGTACAAATGCCTTCGACATTCTCATATATTTAGCAGCCGCTGATTGCGACATTTTTGGACCTTTCGGGTGGATGCAAAGGAACACAGCCTCGTAGCGCGACGCGTACTTAGCCCTTATGGCGTTTAGCGTGATTCTCTCTTTAAAGATCAACGACAACTAAATTTTTGTTGACATTGCATCAAGAACAAAGCTTTTCTTTATCGGCTTGCAAAAAAATTAGAGCAAAATCTTTTATTACATGTCGGTGTAGTCGACCACGCTCTTACTTGACAGACTGTACTAACCTAGGAAAAAAAATTTACCTGCCTTCGTAATGCCCGGGAGTTTTAAATGACAATTCCACCTTACTTTTTAATCACAGTAGTATATATATATATATATATATATATATATATATATGTTAACCTTCTAACAAACCGGAGCAAACTTGAAAATATATAAATGTATCCCCAACCTTACTAGGGCATTATTGATCTCATTATTTTCCAGATGGACTTGACAAGGTCCATTGCCTTCCTATGCTTCCTCGCCCATTCTACGGCCTAATTGGCTATGATTGTGGGTCCCGCCACTTGAACATAACCACTGTATCTCTACTAGAAGTAGACGAATGCGAATTTCCCACAAACCCTGTAAATATAACCCGTCGTTACATACAATTATTACAAATAGTAAATTATCGCTAAACCCATGTAATACAGTGTAAAGTAGAAATACAGCGGACAGTTCACTACTGCGGAATGTCCTTCCATAATTCAATAGTTAACCATGGTCAGGCCAAATATGTATACGTAATTAGTAAGCGCGCTCGTAAACAAATGCATGAAACTGGAATGTTTGAGTTTGGAGATAACACTGTAATTAGCGAAATAAAAGTTAATAGCACTGTAACGCACTCATTAATCTACACAGGTACACTTTCTGAGAATGGGCGATGCTCCGAAAGCGTTTACCGAGACCCTTATAGTGCTTGGAATAACGTGGTCGTACAAGGCCTACTAAGGATCACCTTAAAAAAGCAATTCGCACGAATCGACCTCGATAACAATAAAATTCATTCAAATTCAGGAACATCGTGCACTCTCGCTGAAACTTCGGACATCGACGTTGAAGCTGGGTATACCTTCTGGGAAGCTCTACCCTTAGACTAATGTAAATTTGACCATAACGGACTGTTATACGAAGTACACAGTATGTCGGAAAAGTTCCCGAACCTATTTTGTAGCGCTTGTACGAGTGGCGCTACCTTTTAGACGACACCGGTACTATGTTGTTACATCCCTCTGGAGTGTCTGAGAATTTTTTCACCAGTATCCGTTCATTAGTTGCCGAGATAGACGTGCTTGAGTGAACGTGTGTTCAGTACCCCGGTGCAAGCTCTACGATGGATGAGAAATTTGAACACCGTGGCGCCTGCTCATTCTTCGAACATTGTGAAGCGTTATCTCGCCGAAAATCAGATCCCACGCATCAATCACGCCCCATACTCGCCAGATCCGGCTCCAGCCGACCTTTTCCTATTTCCCAAGCTAAAAATGGCCTTAAAAGGACGAATTTTTGAAAATGTACCGAGCATTCAAGCGGCTTGCACTGAGCGTCTCACAGCGATAACTTCAGAGGAGTACCAGAGGGCTTTCGAATCACTCATGGAGCGCTTAAATGAGTGTATATCTATCGAAGGGGACTATGTTGAAAGTTAACAGGAATAAATTTCTTTAGATGTAATTTTCGATTTTTTATTTCAAAAGTTCGGGAACTTTTTCGACATACTATATATATATATATATATATATATATATATATATGTATATACATACACTTATAGTAAATAGAATGCGTTGCCTCCGACGGTAAATGAGGAATCATCTAAGGCAATTTAAATTACCAAGCTCGCACTTAATGTATAACTAGCTCCGAAGACCGTTTTAGGCCTTACTTTCTTCTTTCTTCGTGCAGGAAACAAACAACTCGCGTAATTTGTTATTTGAAAAGTTCGGGAACTTTTCCGACATACTGTGTATTAGTTAACAAAATCACAGACAATACTCCTAACCACGAACGAACTATACATTCCCTTACTACAGACTATGTGACCTTTGCCCTATCCAGCAAGCGCAGTGAGAATTTATGCGAATACACAGTGATTAAGACCCAGCACCCTAAGCTATTTTTCCTAGAGATCACCAAAGAATATTCTTTCGCGAAGCCAGGAAGGATGGCGATAGAAAATTTGGACATCTTTGCGTATGTGAATTCTAAGTTCGTATATGTCGAGAAGCACATAAAATCCCAAGTTCAATCCTTGTATTATAATGTAATGCAACAACAATGTAAGATTGAACGACAGACAATTCCAAACGCTCTAGCTATAGCCAATCAGTTATCTGACGAGTTGGCTTACAACTTGATTAACGGGCCTGGTTACATGGCAACAGTAGGAGAAGTAGTACACATAATCAAATGCGTACCAGTAGAAGTGAAGCTCCAACATGGGGAATATTGCTATGCTGAACTATAAGTGCTACGGAATAACCGAACGCAGTATTTGACACCAAAAACACACATCCTGAAAAATCATGGCACCAGGGTATCATGCAATGGCATCCTGCCATCGTATTACAAAATAAACGAAGAATGGCTAAAAATCATGCTTAAGCCAGTAGAAAGCAAGGCACCACTAACCCTGAAGCCCTTTACACGGATGACGAGGAAATACGTCGGAAGAGCTTCTTTGGCAACCAGTGGCATTTATTCAGAAAAAGATCTAGAACAGCTACAGGAACGAATTATGTTCCCCATCGAAAAGCCGTCATTATTAAATGAATTTGCCAAAGAGATACACGATCAATCCATTATTGACAATGAGGGAACAATATCTAAACTCCTCAACGAAGATGCTGTAGGTAAAATATTGGATTCAGTATGGACTACTGCCTGGAACCGACTGTTGACGTTCGGAACCATCAGCTCTGCCATCATAGCCGTTGTCTTCATTATATTTGTAATAAGAACCGTAGTAAGTAGTCTAGTCAACGGCTTCCTCCTCCACTGTATGTACGGATGCTCTATGCACCTCCTAGCCGCACTCTATGGGTCCATAACTCGTTTATTTATGACTCTGGAGACAGCGGAACTGCCCGTAAGACAGACTGAACAGCAGCCCGACATAGGAATAGGATTCGTGAACCCGGACACCGTAACTTCACACCCAGTTCCGACAGTCACCAAAGCACCAACTCCAGTCAAATCGTTACCAGAGACGTCACAAGTCCTGACATCGAAAAGTTTCTTCAGCTACAGCCATTAAAAAAAAAAAAAATCCCTATCTTATAGTGCAAGTTTTCATCGTTTTTATTCCGGCTACGCCGATACGGTTGCTTGTTGATACTACGATCACCTAGCAACCGTTTTAGCATGGGGGTGTAACGTCGGTATGCGACCTCCGTTTTTTTTTGTTTTTGTGTTCACCGATAAGTCTGCTCACTGCCTTTCCAGCCCCCGGTCGCCAAACAAAGAAAAAAAACATATCAACCGACCGCCTCGATCCACACTCAAGCGCTACCCCGATAAAGCCTCTCCCCACAAACGACGTGACGCACTCTCCTCTGACCCAAACTGTTGTGAAACCTAGCCTAAGCTTGAGTCAAGAGATTACGATTTTCTTGTAAATCCCATGTATCATTTGAAAAAAAAAATTTGCTACAATCGTTAAACTTAATTCAAATTAAGTTTTCTAATGCATTGTTTGTATTTTTTTTTATTTATTATATATATATATATATATATATATATATATATATATATATATATATACGCATATGAATCATGTAATACAAAAAATAAAATAAATAGATATAATACACAACGGCATAACCATGTCTTTTTCTTTTTTTTTTAATAAATTTATTAATAAAGATAGTGATAAATTTTTGTGCTAAGCATAAATATTTTAATTATTATATTGTCTTATTCCCGAATCATCTTTTTGCTAAGCAATAGGAAAATAAGCATCCCCGCCGTTATTACAGACGTCGCGGAATCATATTATTTCCATTCTCACGCAAAGCGCTGAATAAAATTTTTACAGGTACACTCTTCCTAAAAATTTTCCGTTGCACAAATTCAAATAATTAATTTAAATAATACCAACAAGCTCAGAATTGCACCCAGATAATTGATAATAACACTGCGCCTATATTTTCCATTAATTTCTCTATATTAATTTAACTTTGTAATTTTTGTTGTTGTCCTAACGATAAAAATAATAAAATAATTATAATATATTAATGATTAACGCTAATATATTTTTACATATACATTATTTTTCTTTGCAAGTAACTTTAATTCTATCCTTCTGCGTAAGGACAAATTATACCATTGAATATTTCGGTTTATCATAACCATTTTTCTATTAATTTTTCTATTTCATTCCCTTTTATAACGAAACCTTACAAAAAACATTGCATTAATCATTAATATACTATTAATTACGTTTTGCGATATTTTAATTCCAATTTGCAATAATAATTTTTAGTGCGCAATAATCATTTGTTTTAAGGCCCCTAACGAAATAATTATATCAAAAAAATAACCTTGAACACTTAATTACCTATCCGACGGTCCGAAACAATTACCTACCGGTTAAACAAAATTGTAACTAATCAAAAAATAATTATTTAAGTTAACATTTTTGCAATTATTTTCTCTTTTCTACAGTTCAATAATCATAAATTGTATTTTGTTAACCCACAGATACCACACGTGTCCAGGGTAACGATCATTTTCATTTATTTAAATAAATATTTTTTACTTAGCAATCCATATAAAATTTAATGCGTAAAAATGCGATAAAAACTTTGTATTTTTTTATAATACGCATTAAATTTTAAATAAAAAACAATCATGTGATATAATTTAATGTATTTTTGGTATAAATAATAGATAAAATGTATAAGAATCATGCAAAAGGAATGATTTTCTCTCTCTATCTAATTCTCACTCTCCCACTTAACTGGAACGTATTCAAGATAAAACAGTAGCGTCCACCCCGCGCTAATTTCGAGCAATCGGATTGGCCCAGAGAAGTCTCTGTACAAGTGCATAAAAAGGCGATTATCAGATTTCGTTTTCGCACTTTAACATTCAAGATAGAATTTTTCATCGAGATTTCTTTTTCGCACTTCAACATTCAAGATTTTTGCCGATCGAGAGTCATCCAGTTTCCAGCAGAAAAAAGGAAGAAAACGAGAGAGAGAGAGAAGAGAGAGAGAGTACCTGTTTTAACTGCAATTTCCATAGAAAAGAAAAAATAAAGAGTGAGTTTTACCAACTTTGTCTCAATTCTTTCTGCTCTCCACCCAGGGGCAGTATTAGCCAGAATCGGCTAACTGTCTCCTTCCACAAAGCACGTAGTAGGTCCTTTCCAGGACAGCATATAGGCCAACGTCGGCCTATACGGTTGTCCATTCCCGAATTTTATCTTTATCCCTAAAAATTCTTACGACTTTATTTCCTTTGCCGTCCCGAACCCATAAGTTTTAGTACTTAGCCTTGAAAAAAGGGCAAAAGCAGTTCGCGTTATTTGACACGCGGTTGCAACGTCAACTCGACGTTACAAATCCCCTTAACATAGTTAAATATGTGTGACTGACGATTAGAACATATAATCTTTGGAGTCCATTTGTTATCTAGAGCTTTTAATATATTAAAACACTTCTCATAAGAGGCCTTTGTTCTAGCCCTCAAATTTTTCCTATTTACCTGCAAAACATAACGCCCAGATACAACACAAAAAGTATCTCTGCCTTTACACTTAGACATTACTGTTAAAGTACACATACAAAAATAAAATAAAGAGAAGAATACAACGTTAAAAATATTAATTGAAAGAATGACTGGTTATAAGAGAAATATTTCAAAATTCGATAAAATTTGAGGAAACTTATTACGTTATAAGAATTAAAATAGAAATTCTGTTCAAAGAAAAATACTAAGATTAGTAACAGTTATTGCAATACAGTTTTAGAAAATTCTATTCAAAACGTACAAGATTTTTGTCTGATGAAGTATGCAGCATGAAAAAAGTAGTTATAGTATGGTTTTTTAAGCAATTTTAAGAGTTGAGTTATATATAAAGTAAGTCGATACCCAAGCTAGACAAATACATTACTTAGTTATTTTGCTAAGCAGAGAAAAGTATGAATTAAATGTTTCAACGAATAACGCCGTATAAGCTTTTTAAGATTCATGAGTTTTTCTATTTGTTCGAGGTTTATGGGTTTAAGGGTTGACAAGTTTATACATTTTTAGGGTTTGTAGACTGAAAATTGGAGTTTAAGGAATTTTTGAGGGTAGGATTTTTAGATTTAGGGTTTGTGTTGGGGTTGGTAGGGGCAACATTAAGAAGTTTAGAGTTTGGAGTTTAAAATTGCTACGTTTTTTACGTTGAGCGTTTTCTACCTTGAACATCTTCTACGTTTAAGGTTTATCAGTGCGGGATCAGAAGGTTTAGAGTTGGTGGCTTAACTTTTGTGGGTTTCGGGCTTATAGTATTGAGGTTTGTAATTGTGTATGTAAGTTCGGGTTTGAGAGATTTGAAGATTGTCTGTTTCTGATTTATCGAGTTGAGGTTCATGGGTTTAAAGTTTATTAGTTCAAGATTCGTGGATTCGGGATTAATGTATTCAGGGTTCTGGGTTTTTGTCTTTAGGATCCATGAAATTGTGGCTAGTATGCTTCATTGTGGACTTTGACTTTGTGAATTTAGGGTTTATGGACTTCGGCTTTATGAGCTCGATGTATTTGAGTTTAATTATGATAGGTTAAAGGTTAATGGGTTTTGGATTTTTTAATGTGAGATTTAAGAGTTTCATAGGCATAGATTATATGAGCTTGGAATTATGTACTTGAAATGTGTATTTGAAGTTTGGACCTTAAGACTCGTTGTATGAGCTTGTTGACAGGTTGTTTGAGCTTTGGCACATAGAGTTGGGTTTTATGGGCTTGACGTTCATGGATTTGGGATTCACGGATTTAAGGTTTTTAGGCTTGGAGTTTATATGTTTGAGGTTTATCGGTTAAAAATTGTGTTTTTAAAGCCTTGTTTAAGGTCTTGATCGTATTTTGCTAAGAGAAACTACCAAAAAATCGATTTTTTACATTTTTTACGGATTTGAATTCAGCATCCCAAAAAACATATAGGAGACGTACAGTTATCTTTCGCAAGGGGTTAGGTAAGTTTGTGGTCTTAGGTTATTTATATATATATATATATATATATATATATATATATATATATATATATGAGGGCGGTTCAATAAGTACCCGTGTTAGAAATGAAGACACCATTTTTTCAAAAAATTTTTTTTTATTTTTCAACATAGTCCCTTTTAAAAAAATACACTACTTCTAAGGTTCTTGCCATTTTTTTAACCCCTCCCAAAAATAGGATTTGTTGAACTCTCCAAAATACGCCTCTGTCTTGGCGATGACTTCCTCGTTTGAGCTAAATTTTTTTCCCGCGAGCCATTTCTTCATGTTAAGAAACAAGAAAAAGTCGCAGGAAGCCAGATAGAGTGAATACGGGAGGTGCGACAGCAATTCATAATGCAATTCATGCAGTTTGGCGGCGACAGCTCCAGATAAATGTACTGGTGCAGTATCATGGTGAAACAGCACCTTCTTTTTCGCCAAATGCGGCCGTGTCTCCTCCAATTTTTTGTCGATGCGGTCCAATAACTCACTTTAGTATTGTCCAGTGATCGTTCTTCCTTTTTCCAAAAAATCCCTGAGGATGGCGCCGTTCGCAGCCCTAAAAATCGTCGCCATGACCTTTCCGGCCGATGGGACCGTCTTTCCCTTCTTTGGAGCAGATTCACCAGGAGAAATCCATTGTTTTGATTGTTGCTTAGTATCTGGTGTGTGATGATAAATCCAGATGTCACTAACGGTGACAACTCGACGCAAAATTCCTTAGGATCTCACTTAAATTGCTCCAAACACTGCATCGAAGTTAACAGCCGCATTTGCTTGTAGTCCACCGTGAGCGGCACCCATTGGGCCGACAATTTTTTCATCGCCAACTTATCATGTAAAATATTAATTGCCGTTCCAGTCGACACACCTACGGCCTCTGCTACTTCGCACACTTTTGTTCGTCGATCAGCGACAGTCATGTCGTAGAATTTTTTAATGATTTCCTCGGTAACCACGTCTGCCGGGCTTCCTGGTCGTTCCTCATCAAAAACGGATGTTCGCCCACGTTTAAATTCGTTGAACCAATATTCAACTGTGGTCATAGATGGCAAAGTATCCCCATAAACAGCATCTAACTTTGCTTTTACCTCCTCCATTTTTTTCCATTCAAAAACAAAAAGCGAATAACCGAACGATACTGCTCTTTTTCCATCTTAGCGAAAATCACGAAACACGTCTCACTCGAATGGCTGCCAAATCCAAACAAACCTATCAATCAGTCTAAAATTTGTTTTACCGTCATTTGATAGATGGCAGCGTACGATAATAATACCAACTTCCCTCAGAAACGCTCTTTGTCGTCAAACACGGGTACTTATGGAACCTCCCTCGTATATATATATATATATATATATATATATACATTTTGTCAAAAAGTACCAAGAATTGTCGATTTAAATCTGGCGGGGCAATTTAGGCAGGTAAAATTTTTTTATTGGTTGGTACAATTGTCCTTAATGACTATGCCAAGTTTGAGCGAAATCTGTCAACGAGTGTGTTTACAGTAGCTGGTTAAGTCAGTCGATGTCAATAGTGCGTGCCGATTTTTTACAATAAGTGATTACGTTGAACAAAGAATTTGTATAAAATTTTGCGTTGCAAATGAAATTTCGTGGGCCGATGCATTAAAAATATTGCAAAAGGCTTTTGGTGATAAAGCACTATCAAAAACCCGAGCTGTGGCATGGTGCACTACGAATTCGTTCTTGAGGGTCAGACGGTAATCAAAGAGTATTATCAAGGCGTTATGGAACGTTTGCGTGAGCGTATCCGTAAGAAGCGGCCAAATTCATGGGCAAACAACTCGTGGATTTTGCACGACGATAACGCGTCGTCTCACCGAGCTACGATTGTGACCGACTTTCTCGCCGAAAACTCAACGAACACGCTTGAACAACCACCTTATTCGCCGGATTTGGCTCCCTGTGACTTCTTCCTCTTCCCAAAACTTAAATTGCCGCTCCGTGGCATCCGTTTTTAGTCGATTGAAGCTATAAAACTAAATTCGGCGCGCGAGCTGAAGGCCATCCCGAAAAGCGCCTATAAAAATGTTTCGATGATTGGAAGTGCCGTTGGCATAGATGTATCGGAGCAAATGGAGCCTATTTTGAAGGCGACCCAATAAATTTTGATTATTGAACGTAAAAATATTGTTTTAATTTAAAATTCCCGGGACCTCTTTGACAGACAGTATATATATAATAACATGCGGTACTAGACAGTACTAATAATGTTATTGTAGTTTCTACGTATTAATAAATATATGGTCCTAAAAAAAGTCGTTTTTACATATAATTAATTTTATTTAATTATTTCATTTTTTTGTAGCCATTTTCCGCAACAAACGAGAAATTGTTGGAAAAAAATATTTCAAAGAATTGAATAAGCTTCGAAGATTCAGAATCATTGGGCTTATCGGTAGTATTAGTCGACGTTTATTTGCCTCACGATTGCTCCATGTATGCAAATTTATCTAGCCGTTGTTGATGATGAAAGTAAAGCAATACCTAATTCTACAAAGCTCTATATTTATTCAAGAAAAGCAATTTTTTAAATAATTAGAATTTTATCAATTACACTTTCAATATAAAAAGAGACTTCTCATTTGTTGTAAAATATCATTTTATCGTTGACTTTATTTTTATTGCAATATTTAGTAAACCGGGTAGATTTTAAGCGGCCTATACGATAATACATATCTATCTATATTTTGTATCGTTGTCGTTTGCGATTTGCAATAATACAAATTTTGCATAGCACGAACCCATGGCTTGAAGCTTGATGTACATTATCATCTGAAAACTTATATTGTATTAGGGACTTGTATAAGTTCTCACTGTTTCTTTAAAGATGGTGGTATCATTATTACGTGCATGGAATTTCAAATGGTGACGCACCTGCAAGGAAGTATTTTATCTAACTTTAAATGTCAGTGTATGATAGTTCACTTTAGTGTAAACAAAGTAATTTTTTATTGGCTCTGAAAATATCTACTTTTGTGCTAAATAAAGTGTATTTACGGAGAATTTTGTTGCGCTATTTTATTCAAAAGAAATCTGCAGCTGAAACACAGAATTCTTGTTGAGACTTATAGTGACAATGCTCTATCGGATATGACGTACAAAGACTGTTTTCGACGTTTCAAAATTAATGATTTTGAACTTTAGGATAAAGAACGTTCTGGCGCACCAAAAAAATTTAAAGACGAAAAATTGGAGAGATTACTTGATCAAGACTGATGTCAGACACTAGCAGTACTTGGAAAAATATTACAAGTAGATAAATCAACCGTTTTAAAACGTTTATAACTGTTAGGAATGATCCAGAAGCAAGGGCATTGGGTGCTATATGAATTAAAGCTGAGAAACGTCAAACAGCGTTTTCTCACGTGTAAACTACTGCTTTAACGGTAGAAAAGAAAAGCTCCGTTTTGTGACTGGTGATAATTGGATACACTACGATAATCCAAAGCGTAGAAAATCGTGGGGTAAGCCCAGCCATGCATCAACATCGTCCGCAAAACCAAATATCCATTGATCGAAGCTTCTTCTCTACATTTAGTGGGATCAGCAGGGTGTCATTTATTATTAGCTGCTCAAACTGAATGAGACTATCACGAGAGATCGCTATCGACTTTAATTGATGCGTTTGAGCCGAGACCTAAAAGAAAAACGGCCGCTCTACGAACTCTGACGCGACAAAGTGATTTTGTTACATGACAACGCTTGGGCTCATGTTGCAAAACCAGTGAAAACCTACCTGGAAACGATTCAATGGGAAGCTCTACCCCACCCACCGTATTCACCTGACATAGCCCATTCCGATTTTCACCTATTCCGTACAATGGCACGTGGTCTGGCTAAGCAGCACTTCCATTCTTACGAAAATACTAAAGAAAGGATCAAATCTTAAATAGCCTCAAGAAATTGTTTTTCCGACGTGGAATCTATGTACTGCCACTACTGACAATACTTGAAGTGAAATGTTTTTGTGCTTTATATAATGAATAAAGCTTTTATTTTGTAAAAAAAACGGTGAAAACTTATTCAAGGTCTTAATATATTTATTCAAAAAGAGTAGGAAGAAGTAAAACTGTTATGCAATAATAGATTTACTTATTGATGTTCTTTTTAATCATTTAGTTTTAAAAAATGAATACAAGGATATTTTTACAATCTTCTTACGTTCAAAAAATAAAAATATAAATATCTTTAGTTAACATAGGTCAACCCTATGCATACAATTCTTCGTAAATCATAATTAATAGTTCTTACTCAAGATCTGCATAACCTAAATTTTTTAATTCTTAAGAAGTTTTATTTTAATATTCAGCATACGAGGTGTGGCAGAAAAGTATCGAGACTGATTTTTTATTTACCAAAGTATATATTTTTTTCAAACTTCGAAGTTATCCCCTTCAAAGTATTGGGAGTACAAATCAATTCGGTCCATTTTTTTGTGGTCAAAAATGCATTTATTTCAAAATAAAAAGAATCAAAAGATTAATTGAAGTATCGTCCATTACAAGTTACTACATTTTTCCACCTCTCAGGCAATTTTGGAATTCCATCTCGAAAAAATGTCTCGTCTTTTGAGATGATCTAAGCTAGGAGCCAATTTTCGATTTCTGCGAAAAAAGTGAACCGATGACCTGCCAGATCGTGCTGCACCCTTCGGAACAACCAGTAATCAGAAGAAGCAATGTCCGGAGAATACGGTGGGTGCAGCAAAATATCCCACTTGAGCGTTTCTAAATATTTTTTCACGACTTTTGCGACATGAAGCCGAGCGTTGTCATGCAAAAAAATAACTTTTTTCATGTCTTTCCTTGTATTCCGGCGGTTTTTCTCGTAATGCACGGCTCAAACGATTTAATTGCAGCCTATAGCGATCGGCCGTTATAGTATAACCAGGTCTTAGCAGCTCATAGTACACAACACCCTTATGGTCCTACCAGATACACAACATGATCTTCAAACTATAAATATTCGGTTTCGGTGTTGATGTTGAGGTCGATGGCAACGATTGTCCGGGCATAGCGTAGTATTTTTCTTCTTGGGGTTATCATAGAATATCCATTTTCCATCCCCAATAACAATTCTATGTTAAAAACCCTTTCTTTGTTTTCTTTGAATTAGCTGCTCGCAACAGAAAAATCGCCTGTCAATGTCTCTCGGTTTCAGTTAACAAGGCACCCATTACCTTGCTTTTTAATTATTTCCATGGATTTTAATCGTACAGAGACTGCTTGTCGAGTAATGCCTCCAACTTTTTGTGTTCGAATTTTTTTGGCTGTCCAGAACAAGGCTTATCTTCAACGCTAAAATCTCCACTCTTGAAACGTCGAAACCATTCCCAACAAGATTTATCAGTTAGAGCATTGTCACCATAACCTTCCACAAGCATTCGATGCGCTTCAGCTGCACTTTTCTTCAAATTAAAACAAAAAACTAGAACCTTCCGCAAATGCTGCTTAGCTAACACAAAATCAGACATATTGAACACAGTTGAAAACAAGGTTTTTCTATGAAACTCGAAGCGATATAAACTGAATATTATTGACAGATGTCTAACCTTTCTGAAACTACCAACTTTAGCTGTTACCATCAAATATTCATAATAGCCAGAGCCATTTTTTGAAAACGGACCGAACTAATTTGTACTCCCAATAGTTCCCTTTGGCAGCTACACAAAGATAGAGAAATTGTTCCCACTATTGGTAGCAGCGCTAGAAGTCTTAAACCGGTATGGTCTTTAACATGCCCGTCATACTCTTTTGGATGTTTTCTTAAGTCCCGAAATGACGCCCTTTGAGAACATTTTTCAGTTTAGGGAAAAGGAAAAAGTCACAGGGACTAAGGTCAGGTAAATAAGGAGGTTGGAGAACCACAGGAATGCCTTCTAAAGTCAAAAGTTCTGTGACGGAGAGGGCAGTGTGACATGGGGCGTTGTCATGATGGAGCATCCATTTGTCTGCAATGTCTAATCTCACGCGGATGACCCTTTTTCTGAGCCTTTCGAGGACGTCTTGAGAAGAAACTTAGTTGATAGTTTGTCTTGGAGAAACAAATTCTTTGCAGATGATTCGCCTTCTGTCAAAAAAAGAAATCAGCATTGATTTGATCTTCGATTCTCACATTCGAGCTTTTTTTGGTCAAGAAGAGTTCGCAGTGCCACTCCTCACTTTGCCTGTTGGTCTCAGGATCGTATTCAAAAATCCATGATTTATTACCTGTGATTACCCGACTAAAGAAATCTTGCTCATTGGCGATTCTGTCAAGAAGATTAAGACACTTATTTTTTCGATTATCCTTCTGCTCAATTGTGAGCTTTTTCGGCACCATTTTGGCCCAGACCTTTTGCATGTGCAAATGTTCAGCAAAATTTGATGAACGGTAAATCTGTTTAAATTTAACTGTTCACTCAACATTCCTAATGTTAAACGACGGTCTGATCTCACAAGAGTGTTAACACGTTCGATATTTTCATCGGTTTTCGAAGTTATAGGCGTCTATGAACGGTGTTTATTTTTAACGTGTTCTCTGCCTTTCAAATATGATTTGTGCCAGCGAAAAACTTGAGCTCGGGATAAAGAATGTTTCCCATAGACCTGTTTTAACTTTTTTAACGTCATACTTGCCGAATCTCTAACTGAACATAAACATTAATGGCACAACGTTGCTCCGAATTCCGCAGTTCTATTTTGCGTGACGCACAACCAAAACACAACTTCACTAATAGCAGTCACAAAAATTACGTAGTTAACGGAAGGACTTAAAACTCACCCTGAGCCATGGGAGAGTACTGATACACGTGCAAACGATCTTGCAACAGCGCAGCGTTGCCAAATTGCTTGCAGTGTTGCTAGCCTCTTTACTTTTCTGCTACACCTCGTATAATTGCTTTTAAGGGGTTACCCCCACTTGTAGCTCAACAAAAAAGGCCTTTTTCATGAATTTTTTTAAAGAAAACTACAAAACTTTTTCAAACGATTATTATATCATCTTTAAGAATACATCTTAAAGAACTATCAGTAATTCTTTTATTGCAAAATATTGCATTGTTAAGTGGCAAATGGCCGCCAATGAAATAGTGTTTTTATTTATACGGTTTGCGGTGACATACATTGCGGCAAAGTGAATAATTTGATTTAAAAAATGTGGATAGATTTAGTTAAATATAAGTATAAACTAGTCTTTAATCAAAGGATTTAAAAAAATTTTCATTTTTTACAAAATGGCGGACAGTCAAAGTTAATAGTTTGATTTTAACAAAAAAAAGCGGCCGTTTTTTGGCTATAAAACGACCATTTTTTCTCGAAACAAAAAATCGAACGATCAAAGACTACATTTTTATGTATTAAATAAGCCTGCAAAATTTCAAGGAGATCGGTTTATTAATGTTTAAGTAATCTTGGTCATCGATTTCAGAAATGCCATTTCGAGAAAAACGCGCTTAAAGTTTAAAGTAGCCGGCTGTTTACACAACGGATTCTTCTCTTTCAACGCTCATACCTCAGTCAATTTTGTTCATATCGACTTGAAATTTCCAGGTCATATTCTCAGATACTTATACTTTAAAAAAATGCAATTAACAAAAAATCGATTTTTTCAAAGTTGCAAGTGGGGGTAACCCCTTAAGCTAACAAGTCTTTGGGAATACTTATTATCTGTTTTAATAGTTTCTTTGCTGATTTTATTTTTTACAAAATTAACTATACAGTCTATAATACAATTTACAAATTCCACATACTCTTTGAAACGTTTCATTCGCATCGTGATACACTCACACACTTCTGGGAGTTCATTCAAAGTTTAGGCCTGTATTACGATGGATGATCGATTGTCTATTTTTCGCCTCTTTATGCATAGCTGTGCAATACTTGAATGATTATAACTTTATACCTTGTTTTTATTGTTTTTTTCTTTATTTTCTTTTTCTTCTTCTTGTTATGCCTTGATACATTTTTTCTCAAATACTTTGCAGGCTCAACACTAAGTCTCTCACTGATGTCAAGTGCCTTTGCACGGTAAGCCGTTGTCAGATGTACGAGGTGTGTTCAAAAACTAAGGTGACTAAATATGTTTATGAAAAAATATTTATTGATTCATCAATATTCATATTGTTCCCTTTAAATTAATTTTCCTTTCATATAATACACTTGTGCCAACGCTTTTTCTAATCCTCAAAGCAATTTTCATAAGCCCTTTTTGGCATAGCTGCGAGCTCTTCCAGCGATGTAGCTATTTCCTCAATCGTAACAAATTTTCGTCCTTACATAGGTTTCTTCAGTTTTGGGAACAGAAAAAAGTCACTGGAGACCGAATCCGGTGAACATGGGGGCTGAGGGATGATTGTTGCGTTGTTTTTGGTCGAAAAATCTCTCACAAGCAACAATGAATGAGCAAGTGCATTATCGTGATGCAAAAGCCATGAATTGTTTTCCACAATTACGGACGTTTTTTTCGTATCACTTCTCGCAAATGGCGTATAACTTCAAGGTAATATTTCCTATTGACTGTATGAATTTGAGGTAAAAACTCCTGATACACTACGAGATGGCAACCGAAAAAACAGTGAGCAAAACTTTGACATCAGATCGAACTTGGCGTGCTTTTTTCCATCGTGGCTTTCTCAGATGCTTCCATTGAGACGATTGAGCTTTGGTTTCGACGTCATAACTATATACCCATGGTTCGTCACCAGTTATGACCTTCTTGAGCTAATTAGGATCATCATTGACTTTACTCAATGACTTTAAGAGCTTCTAAGCGAAGCTTCTTGCGACAGTTTTTTTAATCAAAATTAAGAAGTTTTAGAACGAACTTCGCTGACATTTGTCTGATGCCTAAAACATCTATTCAAATTGCATGAAATGAGCTGACTGATGCGCCAATATCCTCAGCAATTTTTCTTACGGTAATTCGACCATTTTCCAAAATAATTTTCTACAAATAGATAGCAGTAAAGAATTCATTGCGTCAAACTGTCAAGACTTGTTAAAAAAACATAATATACAATTTAGAGTCGCACAAAATCCCGACGTAGAGGCAGCCGTAGTAGAGAGATTATATAGAACGATGCGAGAACGTATATGACGATATATTACGCATAATAATACGAGAAGCTACATTAAAATCGTACAAGAAATAATACATGTTCACAATCGCATTTAGAATATGAAAAATTTTGATGACTTTTATTTAGTACTATCTAGCAACAGTAGTATGAGGTATTTTCCGGATGATACAACGAGCTGCTTCATGACTTACTTGTCGCAAGAGATACGACTAAATGGTAGATAGAGTGTACGAGGGTGGTTCAATAAGTACCCGTGTTAGAAATGAAGACACCATTTTTTCAAAAAATTTTTTTTATTCTTCAACATAGTCCCCTTTTAAAAAGATACACTTTTTCCAACGTTCCTGCCATTTTTTTAACCTCTCCAAAAAATAGGATTTGTCGAACTCTCCAAAATACGCCTCTGTCTCGGCGATGACTTTCTCGTTTGAGCTAAATTTTTTTTACCGCGAGCCATTTATTCATGTTAGGGAACAAGAAAAGACGCAGGGAGCCAGATCGGGTGAATACGGGAGGTGCGGCAGCAATTCATGACGCAATTCATGCAGTTTGGCAGCGACAACTCCGGACGAATGTACTGGTGCGTTATCATGGTGAAACAGCACCTTCTTTTTCGCCAAATGCGGCCGTGTCTTCTTCAATTTTTTGTCAAAGCGGTCCAATAAGTCACTGTAGTATTGTCCTGTGATCGTTCTTTCTTTTTCTAAAAAAATCCATGAGGATGACGCCGTTCGCATCCCAAAAAATCGTCGCCATGACCTTTTCGGCCGATGGGACCGTCTTCGCCTTCTTTGGAGCAGATTCACCGGGAGAAATCCATTGTTTTGATTGTTGCTTAGTTTCTGACGTGTGATGATGAATCCAGGTTTCATCAACGGTAACAACTCGACGCAAAAACTCCTTCGGATCTCGCTTAAATTGCTCCAAACACTGCTTCATAGTTAACAGCCGCATCCGCTTGTTATCCACCATGAGCAATCGCGGCACCCATCGGCCCGACAATTTTTTCATTGCCAACTTATCATGTAAAATATAAATTGCTGTTCTGGTCGACACACCTACGGCCTCTGCTACTTCGCGCACTTATGTTTGTCGATCAGCGAGAATCATGTCGTAGAATTTTTGAATGATTTCCTTGGTAACAACGTCTGCCGGGCGTCCTGATCGCTCCTCATCAAAAACGGATGTTCGCCCACGTTTAAATTCGTTGAACCAATATCTAACTGTGGTCATAGATGGCGAAGTGTCCCCATAAGCAGCATCCAACTTTGCTTTTATCTCCTCGCATTTTTTTCCATCCAAAAACAAAAAGCGAATAACCGAACGATACTGCTCTTTTTCCATGTTAGCGAAAATCACGAAATACGTCTTACTCGAATGGCTGCCAAATCCAAACAAACCTATCAATCAGTCTGAAATTTGTTTTACCGTCGTTTGATAGATAGCAGCATACGATGATAATACCAACTTCCTTCAGGAACGCCCTCTGTCGTCAAACACGGGTACTTATTGAACCGCTCTCCTAAGTCTTGCCGAAATTTACATATCATGCACCATTATACACGTTCAGAAATCTGAAGGCTATTATACTTGTAAATTTGGCAGTAAAGATGGCAAAGAAAAAGTAGAAACGATAAAACTTGTCAATTCCCCCATGAAATTTATAAAAGTATAGATCAGCTTACTGATGAAATAAACAAAACGAAAAGTATATATTTACATTAAGTACTTGAACCAACAAAATTTGAAATAAGCTTTGCTCGAGAATTTTTTTGGATGCAGCTGTAACGTGAGAAGCACTCTTATTGCGCTATGGTTCGACCCATACATACTTGCAAAGTACGTCAATTACTACGAATAAGTAGCAGTAGCCATTGTTGTGTTCTTTAACTGCGGCTAACTGTAACAAATTACACTCCCCGAATGCTCAATATTTATCACGTTGTATCGTAATCTTAGAAATTTTCTTTTTACAAGACGATGAAGTGTGTATGCAACTTGATTGCTAAGCCAAGTATAGATGCGTTATTCGTTAACCTTGCAGTTTTATCGTTTGTTTTTTTTTTTTTGTATACAAGAATCTTGTTTGTAGGAAATTTCTTGCACCCTCGTAACCCACCTCATTTGACACATCGTAATATCGTTTTTCAATGTACGTTTCACCCTTCTCACGAATTTCTTTCTTTTTTATCTACTTCTTCTTACAAGTTTAGTTTTAACCATCTTTTTTGCACAGATCTTTATTACAAGTTCATGCGTTACAAGCGCTGTTACGTGTTTCTCTTTCTTTTCCTTTTTTTTGACTATTTATGACTGGCTCTTTCACTATAGACTCTGCTGTATTTAAAGTTGACTTTGATTTTGGCTCCATACTTTTAAGACCGTCAGGTATATCGCTTATTTTCAAAAATTTAGCAAATTATGCTCGTCCAGTAGGTAGGTCATCGTCATCGTCATCATTTGCATGTTTTCTTTTTTTCCTATTTTTCTTTTTTACGTGCGCATTGTTTAATAAATCTTTGATATTGAAGCTTGCAATTTTTTACCGTTCATAATGACAGTTCCAATGTTACCCCACTTAAAACGCTCGGCAGCCTCATTCCCACAGTACCGAAGCAAAAGACGTGGTTTTTTCTTGTAAATTTTAGATAGGCGTTCTAAGGAACGCTAGAACGTTAGAGCCTAACTTTAGAGAGGCGCTAACGTCGCGTCAATCTCGTTGATTTCGCGTTCCGCTTATTGTTTATAGAATCGTTCGTGTTCCTTAAACAATAAATATCGTCGCAAAGCTTGAGAATAATTTTTACATTTTTTTCGCTCATTCACAAACGCTGTTAATTGTCAGTGTGACAAAGAGCTTTTAGTAGAGCAACGTGTTTTTTACCGAATACTTTATTCGGTAGATATCTAGCCGATGTTGACTCGGCTATTGCTAAAAAATGACAATTCAATTCGTAGCGCGTGAATCTTTGATTAGATACTATTATTTTTAGCGAAATTTATATTTTAAGACGTATGCATAGTGTTTGGCATCGTCGAGAAATATGCAAGTGCGAAAGCGAAATTCGTCCAAAGCATTTTGCAATCAATCAAGAAACGAATAAGAATGTTCGTCACGTATCGCACTCATGTATACTTCTTGCTAAAATTTCGGATCTTCAGGATAAATTTAACGAACAAGATATGAAATTTAGCCCTATTGTGTGGGTTTTGAAATATCACTAACAAGAGAGATATTTCAGGTGTACCTCTACGATTTTCTTGAAATTTTGATATGTTCTAGAACATCAAAAAATATGTAAAACGCAATACTTTAGATCGGCCTATACGTCTATTTAAGAGATGAAAATCACCCCTAAAGTTCACTCTTAAAAACACATTTTTCACATTTCTCAGAAACTACTTGGAATTTCTCAATAAAACCAAATGAGTATTACTTGTTATTCAACAACACATATTTGTACAATATTTATACTCATAAGGGAAGCAATCTCTTTCTGTTATAAATGAAAAACTATATTTTTTTACAGTTTTTTCGCTACGAAAATACTGAGATTTGTTAAATTTAAAGAAAAAAATTATTGCATTATAAATAAAATCAAATAATAAAATTGATCTTACCTAAGATTTTTTTATTAAATCTCTTAACGGGGGTAAACTTCCCCGAAAATCGATATAGCTTTATTGTATTATTCTATTAACATATAGTGGTGTAGATCATTGCGTTACTATTAAAATTAAGGAATAGAGTTAAAATAAGCCAAGATTTTCAAAAACAACCCTAGAAAAGGGGTAATTCACTCTTACATTTATCCCTTTGAGCCATACATTTTGCTTTTAAATATTTTGAGCTCAATATTAGTCCCTCATGGTTTATGGGGTCGCTGATCACGAAAATGAAGTCAGAATTTTCAAATTTTTAGATCCAATATGGTGGATCTAAAATGGCGTATAAAAATTTGCGAAAAAATATATTTTACTGGAAAAATCTAAACATTTGAGTTTTTGAAGAATGATAACAGATTCGTAATTAGCCGTTGAAGGAAAAAAACGGATCCAGTGTTTTGTAGAATATGAGTCATCAACTACCCACAGCTATGTTGAGTGTACAACTTTGCTTCTGCCGTTTTTTTTTCCAAAATTCGGGGCTTTATTGTAAAAAACTAGTTATACATTTATGATTCAAAGTGTTGTCCATCGCTGGCCACTACTTTCTCCCATCTTTCGGGCAGCATACGAATTCCGCGTTGAAAAAAATGGTCATCTTTTAAATCGATCCACGAATCGATCCAATTTTTTACTTCTTCATAAGACCAGAAGTGCTGGTCAACCAGGCCGTGTGCAGTTGATCGAAACAAGTGATAGTCCGAGGGAGCAGCGTCTGGAGAATACGGTGGGCGAGGTAGGACTTCCCATTTCAAAGTTTTCAAGTATGTCTTGACCACTTTCGCAACATGGGGTCGAGCCTTGTCATGCTGTAAAATCACTTTATCATGTCTCTCGTTGTATTGCGGCCGTTTGCCTTTCAATGCTCGGCTCAAACGCAATAAATGCGTTCGATAACGATCGCCTGTGATTGTTTCAGTCGGTTTAAACAACTCATAATACACTACGCTAAGCTGGTCCCACCAAATACTGAGCATGACCTAGGAACCGTGAATATTCGGTTTGGCCGTCGACGTGGAAGCATGGCCGGGATATCCCCGTGATTTTCTACGCTTGGGATTATCGTAATGAACCCATTTTTCGTCCCCAGTCACAATGCGATGCGGAAATCCCTTCCGTCTTTGCCTTGCAAGCAGCTGTTCATAAACACACGAACGCCGTTCAACATCTCTCGGCTTCAACTCGTACGGCACCCAATTTCCTTGTTTCTGAATCATTCCCATGACTCTCAGGCGTTTTGAAATGGCTTGTTGCGTCACTCCCTATGATCGTGCTAATTCTTGTTGCGTTTGACACGAGTCTTGATCAAGTAATGCCTCCAATTCTGCATTTTTGAAAACCTTCTTTCTTTCACCGCCATGCTGGTCTTCGACGTTAAGATCGCCGTTCTTGAAGCGTTGAAACCACTCTCGGCACGTTTTTTCACTAATAATGGCCTCACCATGGGTATTTAAGAGCATTTGATGAGCCTCAGTCGCAGATTTCTTCATATTTAAGCAGAAAATTAAAACCTCCCACAAATGACGAGAATTTGGCTCGTAAGCTGACATGTTTAATCGAGAATAACTTTATGATGCAGACACAAATCGACTAATATTTCGATGGCGTTATGTTTGCAAATACCTAAGCTTATTGTACGAGGTCTGGCTATTAAATAACGAGACTGCATGCCTAGAGGGTGCCGTAGAGGGGTGGGACAAAAAACGCGGGGTGCGTTGGGTATCAAAATATCTTGTCTATGTACGTACCAAAACACGTTCTCGTTACTATTATTGTATTTGTGCAGTAGCGGTTTAAAACGAACGTGTTTTTCTCTCGTGCTGAAAACCATGTGTGACGAGAAACAGGAGCAGCGTATCAATCTCAAATTTCTCGTTAAATTGAAAAAAACTCTGACTGAGTGCTGTTAATTGTTGCAAGAGGCCTATGGGGACAATTCTCTATCTCGTGCGCATGTTTTTGAGTGGTGTAAGCGCTTCAGTGAGGGCCGAGTGAGCACTGAAGATGACCAACGCCCAGGTCGCCCTGTCACTGTTTCAACTCCGGAAACAGTGACCAAAATCAACCAAATTGTGCGTGCAGATCGTCGAATGAGCATCCGGATGATTGCCGAGGCTGTAAACGCCGATAAAAAAACGGTTAGACAAATTTTAAACGAGGAATTACACATGACAAAAGTCTGTGCGAAGTTGGTGCCAAAAAACCTGACTCCTGACCAAAAGCTCTTGCGTCAACAAGTCTGCTCAGATTTCCTTGAAAGGTTAAAAAAAGATTCCGGACTGATGAAAAACATTATTACTTGCAACGAAACGTGGATTTTTCAATACGATGTTGAAACAAAGCGGCAATCGATGCATTGGAAGTCGCTTGAATCGTCCAGATTTAAAAAAGCAGGGATGTCCAAATCGAAATTCAAGGCAATGTTGATCGTTTTTTACGACATTAACGGTATCGTGATAACTGAATGGGTTCCAGAGGGTCAGACTGTCAACCAGACTTACTATTTGTCAGTTTTGGCAACACTGCGAGAACAAGTTCGTAAGAAACGGCCTGAGTTGTCGAAGAACAACTCGTGGATTTCGCACCAGCATGACGCACCTGCCCATAACGCGCTATCTGTGAAGCAGTATTTGGCCGGTGAGCGCACTCCAGTGCTCGAATACGCGCCGTACTCGCCAGATTTGGCATCGTGCGACTTTTTTTTCTTTCCGGAGATAAAATCTGCTTTGAAAGGGACCCGATTTGAGTCGATGGAAGCAGCAAAGCAAAAAACGGCAGAGCTCCTAAAGGTTCTCACCAAAGAAGACTTCCAGCACTGCTTCGATCAATGGAAAAAACGTGTGGAAAGGTGTCTGGCGAGGGAAGGGGAGTATATTTTTCGTAACCAGTCTTACTAACAGGTAAACTAATGTCGCCATTATATCTTATTATAAAAGAAAGAAGTGGTGAGTTTAGACCGGTAGTAGAGGCAAATGTATTTAAGCCTTCGCATGTTTATGTACCCAGCTGTTCAATAAGTTTTGCGGTTCGATAAGAGAGGGTGTTGCTACTAGCCTAAATTTTTTTTCATGTTGGTACACTCTTTATATTAACTTATGTGAAGTTTCATTTCAATCTGTCAATTCATTCTTTGTTTACAAGCCATTTAGTATCGACGTGTCACAGTATTTTTTTACAATGGAAAAAATCAAGTATCGTGCAGAGATTGAATTTTTATTTTTGGAAGGTTTAAAAGCAAAGGAAATTTATGAATGAATGTTGAAAGTGTATTAGGACTCGTCGCCTTTAATTAGTACAGTAAAAAGATAGGTTGCTAAATTTCAACGTGGTCGTATAATCCTTGAAGACGATCCAGGTCAAGGACGTCCAAAAACAGCAACAACACCAGAAATCGTAGAAAAAATACAGGATATCGTATTGGAAAATCGTCGAGTGACTTAAAGAGATTAAGTAGAAGCCCTAGGCCTCTCATTGGGCAGTGTAAGCAATATTTTCACTAAAGTATGGGGTTTCAGAAAGCTGTGTGCACAATGGGTGCCGCATTCGCTAACTATGGAACAAAAACACATTCGAATGCGACTTTTTCAGCAACATTTAGAGCGTTTTCGAAAGGATAAAGTGGATTTTGTGCATCGATTTATCACTATGGATGAGACTTAGGTCTATTACTATGATCCTGATTTAAAACAAGAGGCAAAAAAGTGGTGTGAACCACGTTCTTTTGCTCCGAAACGAGTTCGTGTTCAGAAATCGGCCAAGAAGGTGTAAGCATCAGTTTTCTGGGATGCGAAAGGAATTTTGTCTGTGGATTACTTACAAACTGGTAATGCAATAAATTCTGAATATTATTGTAACCTTTTGGACCAGATAAAGGAAAAAATTCGTGAAAAAAGACTCAGTTTGCAGAAGAAGAAAATTCTTTCGCCAGATTTAGCCCCCAGCGACTACTGGCTCTTTGCTGAGCTTGAAAAAATATTCCAGGAAAAAAAATTTGGCTCGAATGAGGAGGCGATTGCCGAAACTAAAGCCTTTTTTGAAGCAAAGGATAAATCCTTCTATAAACATGGTATAGAAATGTTGGAAAGGCGTTAGAAAGATTGTATCACTTAAAAAGGAGATTAAATTAATGAATGAAAATGATTTTTGAAAAAAAATGTTGTTTTTGTTGTTAGTCTCGGGACTTATTGAACGATGTGTTATATATAACAGCATTGATGATCAGCTATTGTTAAAAAAAAATGTGTTCATAAAAAAAAATACTTAGCAATATTATTTGATTTCACAACTTTCGAGAGTCAAAAATGCGGATTTTTAGTATTCTTTTTAATAAGTCACTCAGAGGTGCCATACTAATATTCGGTAAATTGATAATACATGAAGAGAGCACAGAAAAATATGTTTAAACGACAACCAATACTTACCATAATTTTCATTTTATTAAAAAGGTTGTATTTAGATTTTATAAATTGGGTAGAATATATATCAAATTATAAAATATTATATTTGATTTATTATGAAAGAAATCTGTGCAGAATGATTGCACTATATGATGCATTAGTTGTATAGATGAAAGAAAATAAATTTTTAAAAAGTTGTGAAATTTTGTAGAATGTTATAAAATTAACGTTTATTCTAAGAAAAGAATGTAAATATTGCGAGAAACTTTTGGCAATTATTTTTTTTATAATTTGTAACGAGGGTCATTTGTTTACATCCCGCTAGCAAAGCAGGACCTTTCTCTGGTCCTGCTTTTGTTCTTTCTTGTGTGTGGGGCCTTGCCTAAGGCCCCGCGACCGGTGTTGCTCCCACCGGGCTCGGCTACTTAGTTTCTGTGCCAATGCTGGATTGGCACAACCGCGGAGGCGGCGGTATCCAAGATAGGAAAGCTGTAGGAAACAAATAAAAAGGCACCGGCTCTGTGCTTGATGCTTATTTAATAAATAAAACAATAAAAATAATACAAAATACTTAAATTATTGCGGAGACGTCCGTTTACGCGAAGAGCAATTAGTATTGCCTCACGCGCAATACTAATTCTTGAGGTGCGCACAGCGCATGCGCACCCTCTTCGCTTCACGCGGCTACACACACACGTGTAGTTTATGGCCGACGGATATAGAGAGAGCAGTGCCCTCTCTACACCGCCGTAGTCTGTGGCTGCCCGAGTGAGAGCGTTTCTTTCTCTCACTCCACGCTGCAGTCTATGGTTGAGCGAGAGAGCTCGTTCCTCTCGCTCAACTGCGTGCTGGCAGGTTGTACGAGTAAGAGTGGCTTTTTCTTACTCGTACGCCTATTCCATAATAGTGCGAGAAAGAGATCGATCCTCTTACTCGCACTCGCACGGCCTAATCGCTTTCTAGTTACACGGTCTCGCGCGTTACTCTTCTATATCTATATATATGCCTGATGCGATCGCACACGCTTCAGGAAAAAGACTAAATATAATTCACTCACGGACTAATCTATATCTACCTGAGTGGCCACTTACTTTGTACTACAGCTGAGATTATCCTCTTGATAGCTGCCGCGAAGACTCTGCGGAAAATCCTCAAAGATCACGTAAAAATCGTGTATATCTTAAAGCACGTGCGGCACGTCGGACCGGCGAAATGAAAAAAAGGCTTAAAGGGAGGGCTCCTCTTTCCCTTCTTGCCTATTAGTTTTCCCGCGTAGCGCTATCGATTCTTGATCGATAGCGCCGCATTTCGGTACGCCGTAGATTCTGGCGCATTTTCCCGCGTCAAGCCATTGATCGCTTGATATATAGTCGCGCGTATAGTCGCGCTGCGAACTCTATCTCGCACTGCATGGCGGGTGGCCTAATCTCAATTAACCACCTGTCACACCCTTCTCCCAGTCGCTGCTAGGCTCTGATTAGCAGCTACGACAGGGTGCGTACGGTATTTGAGGACATGCATAAATGTGACTATAACTTCGCGAATTTTTTTTTATTTTTATTCCTTTTCAGATAAGAAATGGCGGACTACAGCATCACTCAAGAAATGAAGAGACATGCTGTCATCGTCGCTATATGTGCGAACCATACAGATTTAGAGATCTCTAATTTTCTTAATTGCGCCCGTTCATTCGTGCATAAGGTTCGCTGTGAATTGGAAGCATTAGGAGGCGATACAGAATCGGTTGCAAAACGCAAGAAGCACGATCAACGAAAAAAATGTTGACCAAGATCAAAAGACCAATCGCAGAAATGACAGATCGCTATGTTTAAATCCTACGGAGGTTTCTGTTGTTATGCACACAGAATTTCTATCCATTGTTATGGTTCTAGGTGTTGTCAGCAACAAAGGACATGTTATGCCACCACACTTTTTTACTCAAGGACTTCGAGTGAACTCTGCTGTATACATCGAGGTTTTGGAGACGGTAGTGAAGCCCTGGATAGACAATGTAAGCGGAGGCAGACCATACATTTTTCAACAAGACTCTGCTCATTCACATAAAGCGATGGCGACACAAGATTGGATGGCCGAAAATTTTCATGACCACATAACACCGAACCTATGGCCACCTAGCTCCTCAGACCTTAATCCTTTGGATTATTACGTATGGGGCGTAGTTCAGCGTGAGACCAATAAGCGTCCTTATAACACCACTTCTTCGCTGAAGACTGCTATTGATGCCGTTATGGTCAATATGAACAAGCAGCATTTGATTCGGGCATGTAATCGTTTTTGGACCTGGATCGAAGAGGTTATTACTGCTAAAGGCGATTTTATTGAATAACTTAATAGCCATATATTAATTTAACGTTGTATATAAAATTCCTAAAATTTCATTAAATTTTATTAAAAATACAAGCTTATTAATTTTACTCTTAAGTTGTCCTCAAATACCGTACGCACCCTGTATTACCCACTATCCAAGGGTTTTAATTGGGGTGAGGGTTACGAGTTCGCGCACGTCTTGCGAGGCTTAATCGAAGCGTGTTCTCTGACGCCCTTCGCCTTCCTGGGCCTCGCCTGACGCTCGCGCCTACCTCCGGTCGATCCTCGGTCGACGGTGGCTCCCTTAGTTACCGGATCTGCAGTACCCTTTCTGACGTCAATGCAGAATCGGTAACTGCCGTTAGCCTTCTTTATCATAACGACTGGGCTCGACCAGCCGCTATGTGGAGGCTCGATAATGCCGCCCTCTAACATCTACATTGTTTGGGCGTGCATCACCTGCTGGATTTTCGGGGAGTACGGGTAAGCCCTCTGCTTGATGGGACGAGCATCACCGACGTAGATGGCGTGCTTGATCTAACCCGTACACCCTAAAGTGTCTGGCTCCTCCGCCAACATCCTATCCAGGAGCCCCTGGAGCTGCTCTCGCTCCGAGGGCTAAACGTCAGCCAGGCCTATGGCTGACACGGCATGATTATTCGTTGTTTTTAGCGAGGCTAACTCCAAAGCCAGCTCCCTCCTGGCTTCTTGTATGAGGAGCTGGTTTCTCGCTGAATCGAGAATGGCCTTGAATCCTCTTATAAAATTTACGCCAAGGTAGCAATCTGCGGGAAAACCCAGCAGAATTGCCACCTCGACGTCCTTTATCACGTCGGCCACCTCAATGGGTAGTTGGACGAAGCCAACGATGGGAGCATAGTGGCCATTAGCCACGATTGCTCCCTCCCCTTGGCTCGGCATGACCGCGCGTCCACACGCCGTGGCTATTTGTAAGCCGACGGCACTTATCACCGTGTGTGACGCACCCGAGTCATATAGTGCGCGTAGGGTGTACCCGCCTACGCACACAGGCAACGACCACCTAGCACCTTTTGAAGCACCCTCTTCAGGGTGGTCCGGAGCCGTCTCCGACACGAGTTTGGTGCTCACAAGCTCGCTAGTGGTCACTTCGGGGACTTGGATCCCAGACTCGGATGGGAAGGGCGTAGGGATCTCGTCTACGCTCTTCCCTGGTCTTTTTTCAAGCAGTTTGGGCAGAACCACCTGATTATATTTGGTCTGCCGCAGCCGTGGCAGCTCAACTCTTTCTTCTGCTTCAACTGCTCGGTCTTCTCGTCCCTCTTCTCTTTCTTCACCCCCATTCTGGGGGGTTGAGACTTCGGACTGCTCTGTCTGGATCGCGGCTTTTTCTGCCGCATTGGGCTGGACTTTCTGGGTGGGATCCGCCTACCCTTATGGCTCTTATGGCCTGCCATGAGGCCATTGTGTTTGTCGAAGTCCGCCAAAACTTTCCTTAATGCCGCCTTCATTTGGTTGACCGGCAAGTCGGGCCGATCAACCTTCGTTGCGGCGACCGCCACTTCGGTCGCGCTTACCTTGGCGCTCACCTTCGGTTGCGCTCTTGTGGCTGTCCTCGGGCGATAGGCCGCCTTCTGCACTACCGCGTGGTTTGGGGAAACGGGCGTCCAGTTGCCTCGTTCTCTCTCTAGAGTCAACTCGGCTCTTGTGGCACGATCGATCAGCTCGTCGACCGTGCGGCACTCCATCCGAGTGACGATCCTTTTGATTTGCGGGAGCAGATGATTGTGGAGGCTATCCACCATCTGCTCCTCGCTCAGTAGTGTCGATATCTTTACTAATATCGCCACCAGGCACGTAATGTATGTGCGCGATGATTTGTCCGCCTGCTGAAAGCGGCGGCTGACCTCGTCCCTCAGCCGTTCTTGTATGTTGGCCTTTGACCCCCAGCGCGCACGCGCTGCCTGGCAGAACGCCTCCCACGTCTGCCATTTATGCTTGTGGCAGCCGTACCACATCCCGGCTAAGCCACTCAGCAGCGTGGGTAGCGACAACAGCATCTCTGGGTCGCTAGTCCCTGACGCGTTCTTTGCTTTGCCCACCTTTCAGAAGAACGCGTCGATCTTATCAGTCGGCTCTCCCCGGAACGCGATGTTCCACCGCTGACAATCCTTCCGACGTCACGAGTGCCCGCAATACCGGTGCTGCTTCATGCACTACTACTCGGGGTATTGGTACAACTTTCCCCCCTTTTCCAGGCTCCATTTGTTCTGTCGTGCTGTCTATCCTGGTAGATGACGCACTCGGCCTAAGATTCGCGACCTCTTGCTTGGCTCGCAAATCTTGTAACTCCGCCTGCATGGCTGTAAAGCACTTGACCATGCCTGCAATCGTCTGCGTCAAGCTCTCGATGCGTTCCTGCATCAAGAGCTCTCTTCTCGTTAGTGGTGGGTCTTCCGCGTCCGCCACCTCCTCTTCTCCTGTGTTGGTTAGGGACGGTTGGTCCTCCTCGTCCTCTAACAACATGGTCAGCGGATGCGGCTCGTCTCTGTCGCAGTCCGCCGAACCCGCCGTCGTGCCTGCCCTCTCCTGGCAGGCACGGAGCACGAAGCTTCTTCTTGCTTCAGCTCTCGTAGCCTGGGCAGCTTCGTCTGCCCCGGCGACCTCCTCCTGGAAATCGGCTGCTGTGAAATTTTCCAGCAGCCAATGAGTTATACGGGCCAGTTTGTCCGTAATCGGAGAGCGTGGAGGGTTTCCTCAATCTCCTTGCCCTTCATGGCGAAGAGCCAATTCTCTATTTTGGAGAAGTCTCCTGTCGCCATGTCTTCTTGTTTAGTCCGCACACTAATATTTATAATAAATCGAACAGTTGCAATATCGTGGGTATCGCACGCTATATATACTTAACGCTAATTAATTTAAATAAATAAAGAAATACGTAAATATATACAATCTTATTTCTAATTTCAATAATGTACGAGTATATTAATGTTTCAAAGTTTTTATCGTCATTTTATGAATTTAATAAATGTTCATAAGATTTTATTAGATTTTTATAGATTTTTATTTTAAGGAAATGTCCTTACAAACAAAGATGCAATAAAAGCAAGAATATAAATAGTTATTAGCTTTCAGAACGGTTACATATTTCTTTTTCGTGTAAAAACCAAAAAGCTAATCATTATAATGATCGTAAGTAGTTGATTAAACCTTTTAAAATACTTTTTTAAAACCTTTATAAAAACTTTAATTAAGTATTTTATATATTTTAGAATTTTATTTTTTATTATGATTATGCATATATTTAACATACGCATTATATTTATTCGTTTATTCGCATTGTCACACAACTTATTTTACACATTATTTTACGGAAAAAAACAGAAAAATGTTTGACCTACGATGGGATCGAAAACCCGGGTCCTCCGCATTATGAAGCAGACGCCCTAACCATTACGCTATGCAACGCTTGTATTAGGTTGCTGCAGATGAAATAGCCGATTTAGCAATGACATAAAGTTGGCTGCAATTTTAGTGCATTATGTTCACACAAGGTGGCGCAAATAATATGATATATTGAAGTATAAATACTGCTACCTTGGTTTATGAAGTCATTTCTGTTTTGCACTTCATAGTGATCGTAAAAACAAAAGGAGAAAGTGAACAAGGAAGTAAATAAAAAACGGCTACTTTCACTATACGAATTTAAATTAGAGCACAACGCAACAGGAACAAGGAGGAATATCAACAGCACATTTGGGCCTGACACAGTTAGCGAACGAACCACTCGGCGGTGGTTCGGAAAATTTCGATCCGGAGATATGGACCTTGGAAATGAGCCACGTAGACACCCAGGACCATCGATTGATAACGACGAGCTGCGTGCATTAGTGGAGTCTGACTGCCGCCAAATCATAAGAGATCTTGCCGAGAAATTAAGCGTTTACAATTCGACAGTTTGCCGCTACTTGCAACAACTTGGAAAAGTGGAAAAGCTTGACAAATGGGTTTCGCATGATCTTACCGAGCAAAACATGATGTGTCAAATGGAGATTTTAAGTTCTCTTCTCTCCCGCAACAAAAAGGAACCGTTCTTGCATCGAATTGTGACCTGCGATAAAAGTGGATTTTATACGATAATCGTCGCCGATCGGCCCAATGGCGATGAAGCGCCAAGACACATGCCAGAACCAAGCCTTCATCCAAAGAAAATAATGGTAACTGTTTGGCGGTCTGTAGCTGGAGTTATCCACTATTCGTTCCTGCAACCTGGCGAAACCATCCATGCTGAGAAATACTGTGCTCAACTCCGATGAAATGCATCAGAAATTGATAGTCTAACGACCTAGGCTTGTCAACAGGGATGGAGTAATACAGCTTAATGATAACGCATGACCTCATGTATCGAGAACAACGGTCCAAAAATTAAACGAGTTGTGCAATGAGACTCTTCCTTGCCTTCCATATTCACCAGACCTGTCACCAATAAATTAACATTTCTTTAAACATTTGGATCACTTTTTGACAAGAAAAAGATTTAATAATGAAGCTGTTGTCAAAAATGCCTTCGAGGAGTTTCTTCGAACCAGAAACTCGGACTTCTACAAAACTGGAATAAATGTACTTGTATCTCGTTGGGAAAAATGTGTTGCATCTATAGGTATCTATTTTCTTTAAATAAATTGTCTTTATAAAAAGTTACAGCTGTTTAAAAATTTATTACTAAATCGGCCATTGCATCTGCAGAAACTAATATTAGGCAGCTTTTTGTAAATGCTTGTCTACTCGTCAATACCCGTTTGATGGAATTATACCTATGCTATATATTGCGACGAAAACTTCCTATGATGGCCTAAAGCCATCACGAGTCGGCGATATTTGTTTACACTTGCGGTGTAAGCACACTCTCGTCGACTTAGTCAAGGTGTCCCTTGTTTGTAGCCGAGCGTAGCAAGTCTTCCGACAACTTTGAAAATCTTACGATTTTTAATTAGGAAGGGATAGCAGGAAATTTGTGAGCGCGCGAAGTCAAGTGCGTAGAAAAACGCTGCATATTCGTGCACGAATAATTCGTGTGTTTGGTACGAAACCAACAAGAATCTTTGTCAGAGATTGGTACGTAAGCGAAGAATGACCGCGGGTGACCTGTGCGCGAGAAGCTTCTGGCTCATAGACCTGTTCTCGAGTGTAATGAGAGAGAGAGAGAAAAAGAGAAGAAAAGAGAGACAGAGAGATAGATAGATAGATAGATAGAATGTTTATTCGTATGTGTATGCAAAATTAATACAAAAAAAAAAAATTTTTTAATAGTTATAAAAAATATTGCACGTGATATCACAGTCAAGGAAACTAAAACTAATAAAGCTGAAATAAATTTTGTCAATGAAACAAGTGATATCACAGATAATTAAATACAACAAATACACATACAATTCCAATTAAAAACAATCACAAACGTACAACGCACAATAAATAAGTCAATAAATTAACATAAATAAAATATAAATAAAATAACACAGAGACGATACTGATTGAGTTCGAGGGAGTGTCTCTTGACCGCTTTTTTCATCCCACTGAGAGACGAGGTGTTTCGTATGTCAGTAGGCAGAGAGTTCCATAAATGCGCACCTTGAACTTGGAAAGAGCGCTTTTTAGTCTCAGTGCGCATCAGAAGAGCAGCGAGTTTCTTAGTTTTACCCCTAAGAGGTCCCCTGGGCACAAATCTAGAGAAAAGACTCTCTAGATAGTCAGGAACAGGCATGCGTATGATTTTGTACATAAGCACAGCCATAAAATAGTGTCTCTTATATCAGTACGCAGCCAACCCAGAGAGTCCCGATGAAGAGAAACATGGTCGTCCCCCCTTAGACCCTTCACGTATCAAACACAGGAATTTCGTAAGACTTGCAGTCGATTACGTTGTTCTTGAGAAGCATCCAGCAAGACCACCGAACAGTAGTCCAGGTGAGGAAACAGCAGCGCCTCAGCAAGCATCTTACGCAGCTCTTGGGAGGTATATTTCCAAAAGAAACGAAGATGATATAACACTCTTATAAATTTTTTCGTTAAACTATCAACATGGGGTTCCCATGATAATCTTGAGTCTTAAATCATCCCAAGGCTATTACAGTGTCGGGAAAGGGGATGCAGACGCCATCTCCAAGATCGATAAAGGTTAGCTTTTCACAAAGTTTGTTAACAAATCTTCGGCAACCAAAATAAATAGCCTTAGTTTTACTTGTATTGAGTCTTAAAGAGGCATCCACGGCCCAATCCGAAACTGCTTTTGCTGCCCACCGAAGCTCTGATATCCCCCCATCAAGACAGTCTATAGAAGTTTGAATATGTATTTGAAGGTCATCTGCATACAATACATGCTGAATGCTTTTAGTGTCAAGTGCGTCACGTAAGTTGTTTATATATAAGCAGAACAGAAGGGGTCCCAAGACAGATCCCTGTGGCACACCAAGATTCATACTCAGCCAGTCGGAGTTGCCAGCTAAGGTAGTGCTAACTGCTTGCCCTCTATCTGATAAATAAGAATTAAACCACTTAAGAGCTACCCTGGAAATCGCCATAGACTGCAATTTTTCAAGTAGTCGTGTCGGTAATATTGTGTCAAAAGCCTTGCTGAAGTCGAATAGAAGAAGTAACGTCACCAATTTTTTTGTCGATACCTAGTCTGATATCGTCAGTGAGTTTCAGTAAGGCCGTTTGGGTAGAATGAAATGATCTGAAACCTGTCTGTAGCGGGTCGAGAATGCAAAAAGTTGTCAGATGCCCCTGCAACTGCTTATATGCTAACTTCTCCAGAACCCTTGAAAGAAAGCACTAGATCGCGATCGGTCTAAAGTCCGATGTTGAAGAAGGGTATTTGCATTTTTTTAATGGAATAATTTGTGCTCTCTTCCAAGCCACCGGAAAAATACCTTTTGCAACAGAGCAATTAGACAGCCGCCAAGGAATTATCCTATTATTGGAAGAGATTTGATTACAACCGTCTGTGGAATACCATCAGCTCCCCGAGCCCGCGATGAAAAGTGAGAAATTGCGAGAATTACATCGTTTAGGTTAATTTGATTGGAGGCAAAGCCTTCTGTAGTTGCATCATTAATAATCCTCTCACGCATTGTTACATCATCGCCACGCGGGGATGCTGATACACCCACAAAGTGTTGGAATAATTCGTCAGGTGTAATGCCATTCAAATCCACTTCATGCCCAGGTAAAAATCTGAGGCTACGTAATTCCTTCCCTGTATTATTGTTTGCGAGGGCATCAAACAGTCTGTTGTTATAGTAATTAGTTCTTGCATTCTCTGTCCGTTCGTCTGCTATTAGTCTTATTTTATAAAATTCATCAAATAGTGACTTATCGTTAGCTCTTCTAAATCGACGGTACAGAGCTTCCCGTTTTTTGTACAACCGAAACAGATTCGCATCAACCCATGGAGGCTTACTTTTTTTAGGAGTAACAGTTTTAATGAGAGCTAGTACCTTAATTGCTGCCATTAAGTTGTTGCAGATACTATTCAGCGCAACGTCGATGTCAAAGTTTATGTCAATAAAAGACGACCAATCACAGTAAGTTAAAAAAGAATTAAGGTCAGCCAGAGAAATATTTTTGTAATCACGGTACATAAAAGAATTTAAATATTGAGTTTGAATATTGCAGTTTGTAGTAACAGTAATAATATTGTGCTTACTGTGAAAGTTCGCTTGAATACTGGCAGCATCCGTGACAATATGGTTTTCGTCCACGAAAATCAAGTCAATCCAGGTAGGAGACGTGGGAGTGTAATGAATAGGGCCATGCTGAACCAGCTGTACAGAGAGTTCCGCTGATAATTTGCGAACAAATTAAGCATCATCACTCTTCCGGAGAAGATCGGCATTCAGGTCTCCCATAATGATTTTATGACTGTAGTTAAAACAGAATGTGCGGAGATCATTCAAAAAATTTTAATTTTTTTGAAATGGTATTTTAGGTGGTTTTTAAATAACTCGTACTAATAAAGGAGAAGATTTAACAATTTGTATATTACAAAAAATGAATTCAGGAGTGCAAGGCTTGCCCTCTTGTTCAGTGTTCGACACAGAGAGAATCTCAAACTTTAGGTGATTTTTAACATGGAGAGCAACACCTCCACCCCTGACATTTCTATCTTGCCTAAATAGATTAAAGCTACTAATCTGAATGACGTCGTCAGGTACATCTGAGTTTAGCCAGGTCTCAGCCACTCCGAAAAGGTCATAGGAGGGATTGTCCCGTAGAAATTGACGGATACCCTCAATGTGAGCTCGCAGGGAGTTCACATTGAGAAATCCCGCTCGCAACTCCCCTTCAACTCCCTTTAACTCTCTAGTTTTGCCATGGTGCAATAGGCAATCTGCACTGCTTGTTTTTTTTTTCAGATGCTTTTGATTTGATTCTAGTTTCTTTGTTATTTTTTTTACTTCTCTTTATATTTTTATTATTAATCGGGATAATTTCACTAGACGCAGTACCTTCGTTTTGTTTATTTTTGTTAATTACATTTTCTACAGCTTCTTCGCTAATCTCATCTTTGTTTTTAATTTTATTTTTATATTCGTTTTTATTATTATTGTTTATAGCATCTAAAGTTGAATGTAATGCTTGCAATTTATTAATAGAGGTGACAGAATGCACTCGGTCACCCTCTCTTCTCCTGTCAAGAAATCTGCCTTGACGATGCCAAATATACTTGAAACCAAGATTTTTGGCTAGAAATCTAATTTGTTTATATTCGTTATATTGATTTTTATTCAGATATTCATTGACAAAGATCTTGCAATTCGCCAATGCAGGAAACCTGTCAAGAAATGAGGGTTCTAGATCGGTTGTGCTAAAAGCAGTGACTTTGTGTTTTGCCGCCATTATTTGTGTAATAAGCTCGCAACTGGAGAGTGTAACAAGCAAGGAAGAGACACTCCTCAAACCATCTCCGACCTTTCCCCGAGAAATTACATTAGCTGATAGAACATTCTCCGAGGTGATAGAGGGAAGTACCGTGCTAAGAACAGCCACAGCGTAGTCCATAGGATTAATGCTAGCTGTCGTAAAGTCTATTGTGCTAGAGATCACGATGCAACTGGACCCAACACGACACTTGTCCCCATCCTGCAGAGAAAATCTACCACCATTTGCAATCTTCGGAGTTGCAGCTGTTATTTCAGGGCTTGCTATACAATCATCCGCTTCTGTGCTCGATTCGGAGTCTAGGTCAGCTTGTGTCAGATCGGAGACGATCTGCACCACGGTCGCCACGCCAACAGTCAGATTATTAAAATTTTTTTGTATGTCGTAAAGTTCGGTATTAATTTGTTGTAAAAGGTTTTTGTGTTGTGTTTTCATGATTTCAGCGACATTTTTTTTAATTTGCAGGAATTTGATATTAAAATTAGTTACAAGACTATTTTCTAATTTTGTTATTCGCTCATCCAAAGAAGAATTGAATTTAAGTAGCATTGATTGATTTTCTCGAAACTCATTTAGTATATAATATTTTGATTTTTAATAGTATTTTCAATATTTTTGACTCCTAGTATTAATTGTTGTATTTGCATTTCCAGGTTAGTTAATTTGTTAATTGGCTCAACTGAATTAAGTAATTTATTTAAAGTTGATTGTCCGGAGTCAGTCAAAGAAGTATTATTGCAAGGAAGTTGATTTTCATTTTTACCTGTTGGCGTGTCAAGCGTGGTGATACTCTTCTGTTTCGATAATACTGGAGTGGAATTTGATATAAGTATATACACTACCGTTCGGTGTCGTGTTAATATTAACATTTTCAACTGTCGAGTCTTCGTTCTTCCGATTTCCAGTTGCATAACAATTCTCGCATATATAAGTAATGGTCAGTTTTTTGTTAATCAAAATACTGCGAGATATTAATTTGTTGCAAATATCGTGATAATTTTTATTACATTTATAGCAGGTATGAAGAATACCGACTTTTTGATTTATTTTCCTGCATTTAAGACAGGCTGACGGGGCCATAATGCAGAGTCAGTAAAGAGTCAATATTTTATCAGACAAGTAGAATGACTCAATAGCAGATAAGTAGTAAAACTAAATACTAGTCAGACAGAAGTCAATTAAATAAAATACAATAAAATCTTGTAAAATATATAAATTAACTAAATCAAAAATTAAAATAAATAACTGTGACTAGTATTTGACTAGAAAAAAAAATAAAATACTTAATTAAACGCCAGTCTCTCTTTAGATGTTGTTTGAATAGCGCGCGCTTGGTTGCTCAGCTGATGATTATTTGACTGCTCCTAGTTCCTCAAACTTAAGGCAGATTTCCATGAGATAATGACGGCGATGGAATGAATTTTCAAAATTAAGCGGAGAAACGCCGCTTAGAGGAGATAACCTCAAATTTTTAAGTTAGACTTTGAATTTTTCACAGTACTTTCAAGACAGTCAAATAGATTCAATGTATAAAATATATACATAAATTGATGCCCCGAAAAATACCTTTTTGCTGTAACATAAAACTCACAGAAAAAAACGTGAGTAATTATGTAAAATTGATAAATATTAGAGGAGCATAAAATAGTAAACAGTGCTACTTACCAGAGAGAGAGAGAGAGAGAGAGAGAGAGAAAGAGTGAGAGAGAAAGAGAGAGAAAGAAAAAGAGAAAGAAAGAGAAAGAGAGAGGGTGAATGTAAGAGGACGCATATTCAAGCCTCATATAAGCTTTTCGTGCCCGAGGAGAGTCGCCGTCGTGCCCTCATCAACAAGATCACGCTTGTCCAAGCGGCAAAACCTGCAATCGACCAGTGAGAGAGAGAGAGAGAGAGATATTGCTGAGCAAGAAGTAATTTGGTTATAATATATTTTCGTCCACGGGCCAACGGGCCAGCACCGCATGTCTTTGTGGCTCTTCAGACTTTAGGCCTCGTGTACGTTTTCGCCGTGTGACAAGATATGCAGGGTTTTAGAAAATTTGAGCGAAAAACATAAAAGCATGCAGAAGCAATCGTAGTTGAGGATACAAAAAGATCTGTATTCTTAACGGATTTAAAAACTTTTTCTAAAAGCTATTCATGTACGTCGTAAAATTTCCACATTCATTTGACAATACTCAACGATTACTTTTTTTTAAATTGAACTTCAGCTGCAAATTTTTTCATTGTTATACCAATCAAAAGAAACTTTCCTCTTATTATGCGACATGAAATCAGGTGCGTAAAATTTTAAATTAGGAAGTAGTCCGATATATTCTTAATTTTTTAAGTGCATTAAATAGGTGTAAAAAATATCTTTTTTTATTTCTGCTTGGTAAGTAAAAAATTATCGGTAAATAGCTCGATTTCATAAGAAAATAATTAAGGAAATAACTCATCTAAGAAAATAATTCATAAGAAAATAATTAATTTTTAACATAATAATATTTTGATTATTAGGAATTACGTTGAGTACAATCTGTTTAGCATATTCAGTCAACTCTTTTAACAAAAACTGCGCAATATCTCAAATTAGTATCCGCGGTAATTTCAATTTTTTCCTCTGCCGTATATATCGTAAGGTCGCTATAAATATTTTCGTCAACGTTATTTTCTTCATTAATATTATTCTCTTTTTGTTGATGCTGTTGTTGCTGTTCTCGCTCTTTATCACCATCATCACTTGCGTCGTTTAATGATATTAAAAAATCACTCTCTACCGCAGCCTCCATGATTATACATGTAGGTGATCCTGGTACAATCTGTTCATCTCCTTCTTCAGAGAACATTGCATCACTGTCTTCTCTTTCTTCTTGAAAATTCGAAAATAAGAAAACTGTGTACAAGATGGATACCGCGTTTGCTTACAATGAAGTAAAAGCAACATCGTGAGGAGCTTTCAATTAAGGGTTTAGCGCCATTTTACAGTAATAAAGCCAAATTCTTTTGTCGATTTATAACCATTAATGAAACATGAGTCGATCAATTCATACCTGAGACATAGAAACGACTGGAAAAGAAGAATCGGCTCCAAAATAGGTGACAACAGTTACATCTCAGGCAAAGTCATGGCATCAGTTTTTGGAATACGCGTGGGATAATTGTCATTGATTATCTTTAAATAGGAAAAACAATCAACAGCAAGTATTACGCAAACTTATAGCAACGTTTGAGTTATGAAATCAAGAAAAAACGGCCGTATTTGGCTAAAAAGAAACTGTTGTTTCATCAAGAAAATGCATCAGTTCTCACATCCGTTATCGCTATAGCCAAAATCAATGAGTTAAAGTACGAATTGCTTACTCATACTTTTTATTCACCAGATTTAGCTTTTACGGATTATTTTCTTTTTTGCAAACTTAAAAAAATAGCAAGCTGGTCAAAGATTCGCCAACAATGAAGAGGTGTAGTTCGGCTGTTAATAGCTATTTTTCAGAGCTCTACAGGTCTTAAACAAAACATGTTAATAAATAAGTATTTTATAAAAAATTATTTGAATAATTTATAAACAGGGTATTAAAGCTATCAAACATCATTAGAAAAAATTTGTCGATCTAAAAGGAGACTATGTTGAGAAATGAAGAGCTTTCCAACAATAATTTTTGTGTTTTTTTTGTTAAGCCGGATACTTTCGAGACCACCCTCGTATTCATATCAATAAATTCGAATCAGGCGCAAATTTTATCGTTTCATCGTCTTAAATTTTACTAAATACACGCGGTATACGGGTAAGAGTAAATATAATCCTTCTTCGGAAATAATTTCATGAAATTTATAACAAAAGATCATGATATCTTTCTTTGTTAGATACTTAGTCTATTATAATGTCGGGTGTTACTCTTTTAGCTGTGGTTAAGCTACACTGCTATTTTGCCGTTTTTGAACCTAAACATTAAAGCTTATGGGCTCGGGGCGCGGAGGATATAGTTTGTAAGCGTTTGTTTGGGAGAGGTGTGTGTTTCCAGAATTGAGCAGATGCAGGAAGCTCGGTTCCTGAAATTGGAATCAGCCTTGAGCCCTGCTCTGGATAAGGTCTAACTAAGATGATAGTGAATAACAGAATAGTCGGCCGCGTTTCGGCCAATAATTTTGTCAGAGGATTTTAAGATAAAAAACAGATTATAAAACATTTAAATCCGAACTAACTTTTTATTTAGGAATCTAGTGGTGCACGACAAATCCTCTCTCTCTCTCTCTCTCTCTCTCTCTCTCTCTCTCTTCCTGTTGCTGTGGGTGACTTCACGTCGAGTTCTTTTTCTTATTGATTTGAAAAGTTGAATGGCCTGCTTGTCGTAGATGGTAAGTAGTTGCTTTCTTGTAATTGTGTAGATGATTCCTTTGTAATGTTTTCTTTGTAGATTGCGTAGAAATATTTCCTTGTAGTAATGTTTTTAACTTGTTCCCTCGAGTGCTGCCTGAGGTCTGCTTCGTCTAGAAGATCCGTAGAATTGTTTCCGTAGTAGTTGTGTCCTCGAGTGCTGTCTGAGGTCTGCCAAGGTGAGTCCCAGACTTAAGGTGAGCCCGAGACTCCGAGTGAGCCCAAGTGTGTCCCCGAGACTTTTCTCTGCAGATTGACCACGCCATTCTATACACTTATGCGGAGATGCCTTTGTGCCAATCCGATTGTTCGAAAATTAGCGCGGGTTGACGCTAATTGTTATTGCGAAGGCGTGCCTCTTGGAAGGGAGAGCGGGTAAGAGAGAGAGAAAGAAAGAGAGATGATCCATTTTTGCGGAATTTTTACATAGGTTTATTATTTGCTATTTACACTAGAATAATGTTAATTTTGATTGTATGATCGTGTGCCATTTGAAATTTTATGCATATTACAAAAAAAACAAGGTTTTTTGTCGCATTTTAAATGATTAATTTACATAGGAATTTTTAAATAAAAAAATGATTATTAAAATAATAAGATGGATTGCTACTATGAACGAGAAAATAATAAAGGTAAAATAATAGTTTTAATAATCATTTTTTGGAAGTTATTATTTTTAATTAATGGACTGTTGGAGAAGTACTTGTTTGATTAGCTTTGTTTTCAAATATTTGTTAGTACGATTAATATTTAAATTATATGAAAATAATTATTCGGTTGGACAAAGAATTCATTTTAATTACAGAATGTAAGTTTTAACGCAACTATCTTCGTACAATTTCGCTTATAATGTAGCATGTCGCGGACTATTATTATAAATATAAAAATTTTAATCGATAAAATATAAGACCAGTAATAATTAGGATCGTCGAATTGTTGCCAAATAATAGTCTTTAAAATTTAAACTAGAGGAAATAATAGGTGCGTGTAACAGCTGGTCATAGGCCTAATAATTAGTTATTTATTTTAATATATTGTCACAAGTGGCTTATCAAGATAAGGCCACCTGCCATGCAGTGCGAGGTAGAGTTCGCGGCGCGACTATACGCGGCGCCATCGATCAAGTGATCGATGGCGCGACGCGGGAAAAGGCGCTATCGATCAAGGAATCGATAGCGCTACACGGAAAAAGGATATGCGAGAGGAGAAGGAGAAGCCCTCTCCTTAATCCTTTTTGTTCCGCCGGTGATAAGTGCCGCACGTACTAGAAGTTATTCGAGGGTTTCTCTCCGCTTTTCCGATTTTTCAAGGAGTTCTTCCGCGAGCACGCAGCCACATATCGAGAGGACGATCTCAGCTGTAGTTAAATGTAAGTGGCCGCTTAGGTAGATAAAAATTAGACCACGAGTAATTATATTTAAGTTCCCTGACACGTGTGCGATAGCGTCAGGTATATACAGATATAGAGGAGCGTACGCGCGAGACCCCGTAAATCTAATTCGGTTAGGCCGTGCGAGTGCGAGTGAGAGGATCAATCTCTCTTTCTCGCACAGTCATAGAATAGGCGTACGAGCGAGAGAGAGCCACTCTTACACGTACAACCATTAGGCACGCAGTTGAGCAAGAGGAACGAGCTCTCTCGCTAAACCATAGACTGCATCGTCGAGTGAGAGAAACGCTCTCACTCGTGCAGGCATAGACTACGGCGGCATAGAGGGAGAACGGCTCTCTCTATATTCGTCGTCCATAGACTACACGTGTGTGTGTAGCCGCGTGGAGTGCAAAGGGTGCGCATGCGCAGTGCGCACTTCGTGAATTAGTATTGCACGTGAGACAATACTAATTGCTCTTCACTCGCAAGGGACCTCTCCGCAATAATTAGTGTATTCTGTATTAGTTTGTTGCTTAACTGATTAAATAAGCTTCTAACGAACAGCAGGTGCATTTTTCTTATTTTTATTCCCAACAGCTTCCCTGTCCGAAATATCGCTGCCTCCGCGGGTGTGCCAATATAGCATTGGCACACAAACTGAGAAGCCGAGCCCGTTGGGAGCAACACCAGTAGCGGGACCTTAGGCAAAGCCCCTCACATACAAGAGAATAAAAGCAGGACCAGAGGAAGGTCCTGCGCTGCTAACGGGACGTAAGTAAATTACTTCCGTTACAACTGGCGCCCCAGACATGTGTCTTAGGCATAGGGTCGCGCGATACGAGAGAGCGTGCGCAGTAGGGCAAGAGAGGTCCAAAGCGTGCGCAGAGGGCGCAACGAGCGCACACACACACAAGCGTGCGTAGAAGTGTAGGCGCGGAAAATAAGTGTCCCTGGCGTGGCAACGGAGACGGAAGAAATTTTTGTTGTTGTTCTCATTGTGAAAATAATTTAATAATTTTTTTTTTACTTTCGGAGTTTATCTTGCTTATAGCACCGAGGCTTAAGCAAGTACAAGGTCAGGGAGAACTGACCTCTTCACAGCCACGCCAGTGCGAGTTGCAGTACCGTGGGTAGAGAGACGAGGTAAATCCCTCTTATAAATAAAATTTATATAATTACCTACTTATTTATTTATTTATTTATTTAATAAATTATTTAGCGTTAAATATATATTACGAGTGGTACCGGTGATATCAAAACTATCCGTGTATTTATATTAAAGAAAGCGGAATAAACAACATAAGAAAACATGGCGACAGAGGACTTCTCCAGGGTAGAAGAGCGGCTCATTGACATGGAGAGCGAGGAGGTAGATGAAACCCTCCACGCTTTAAGGTTAAGGTCACAAGGGTCAGGATGGGAGAAGATGACCCGGATAAACATTTAGCTGCGGGGAAATTTTACCGCAGCCGATTTTCAAGAAGAGGTCGCAGGGGCAGACGAGGCTGCCCAGACAGCGAGAGCAGAAGCAAAGAGAAGCTTCGTGCTCCAGGCCTGCCATGAGAAGACAGGCACAACAGCCGGGTCAGCGGGCTGCGACAGAGAAGAGCCGCATCCGCTAATCATACTGTTAGAGGACGAGGCGGACCGCCCGTCCCTAACAGAAGAACAAGAAGAGGAGGTGGCAGACGAGGACGACCTGCCACCAACACGGAGAGAATTCCGTTTGATGCAGGAGCGCATCGAGAGTCTAACGCAAACCGTTGAGGGGTTGGTCAGATGCATCCAGGCGATGCAGGCAGAGGCGCAGGATTCGCAGAACAAGAAGGAAGACGCGAATCCAAGGCCGAGTGCGTCGTCTACGAAAATATAAGGCACGCCAAACCCGTCCAAACTGCCACAGAGAGAGACTGCGGGACCGGCTCTCTCGCCACAGGCTCAGCGCAAGAGCAAAGCGCTGAGCCATGTAGCATTCCAAGACACGTTCACGTGCAACTACGTGTCCACACACAGCAGCCCCTGCGAAGGCAAAGATTCGCAAGGGACTGCTGAGTGCCCGCCATCCCCTAGATCCGGCTCAAATGGAGCCTGGAGAAGGGGGGAAAGTTGCACCAATGCACCGAGTAATCGTGCATGGTGCAAAACCGGTATGGCGGGCCCCCTGGATGTCAGTAGGATCGTCGGTCGGTGGAACATTACGTTCCGAGGAGAGCCGACTGACAGTATCGACGCGTTCTTCCGCAAGGTGGATGAAGCGAAGAACGCGTCAGGGATTAGCGACCCAGAGATGCTGGCGTCCCTACCAGCGCTGCTGAGTGGTCTAGCCGAGATGTGGTACGGCTGCCACAAGCACAAATGGCAGACGTGGGAGGCGTTCTGCCAGGCAGCGCGTGCGCGCTGGGGGTCCAAGGCCAATACACAGGAGCGGCTAAGGGACGAGGACAGCCGCCGCTTCCAGCAGGCGGACGAACCAGCGCGCTCATATATAACGTGCCTGGAGGCGATATTGATGAAGATATCGCCACCACTAAGCGAGGAGCAGATGGTGGATAGCGTCCACGATAATCTGCTCCCGCAGATCAAGAGGATTGTTACTCGGATGGAGTGCCGCACGATCGACGAGCTGATCGACCGTGCCGCAAGAGCCGAGTTGACATTGGAGAGGGAACGAGGCGACCGGACGCCCGTTCCCCCAAATCACGCAGTAGTGCCAGAGGCGGCCCATCACCCGAGGACCGCTACAAGAAAAGAGCCGCCAAAGGTCAGTCCTAAAGTGAGTGCGACGGAAGTAACGGTCGCATCAGCAAAGGATGGTCGGTTGGCACCGACAGCCGACACCGCAGCAAAAGAGATGCTAAAGCAAGTGCTAGCGGCCTTTGGGAGCACAACTGTCGCACGGCGGGTGACAAATGTCGGAAATGAAGAAGCCCGCCACGGAAGGAAAGCCCGAAGCGGCAGAAGAAGCCGCGATCCGGACCAAGCAGTCCGCAGCCTTAATCCCCTAGAAGGGGGGAGAAGCAAGAAAAGAGAGACGAAAAGTCCAAGCAGCCGAAGCAGAAGAAAAAGTTTAGCTGCCATGGCAGTGGCAGACCTAAAATGATCAAGAGGTTCTGCCAGGACTGCTCGGGAAACGACCAGGGAAAAACGTAGACAAGATCCCTACGCTCTTCCCCTCCGAGTCTGGGATCCAAGTCCCTGTAGGGACCACCAGCGAGCTCGTGAGCACTGAGCTCGTGTCTGAGACGGCTCCAGATCACCCAGAGGAGGGTGCTCCAAAGGGTGCTAGATGGTGGTTGTCTGTGTGCGTAGGGGGGTACACCCTACGCGCACTATATGTCTCGGGCGCGTCACACACAGTGATAAGCGCCGTTGGCTTACAAATAGCCACGGCATGTGGACGCGCGATCACTTCGAGCCAAAGCAAGGAAGCAATGGTAGCTAACGGCCATTACATTCTCATAGCTGGGTTCGTCCAACTGCCCTTTCAGGTGGCCGACATGACGGAAGACATCGAAGTGGCAATCCTGCCTGGTCTACCAGCAGATTGTTAACTCGGTGTCAATTTCATCAGAGGATTTGGGGCTATCCTCGACCCGGCGAGGAACCAGCTCCTCATCCAAGAAGCTAGAAGGGAGCTGGCGTTAGAGTTAGCCTCGCTGGAGACAGCAGATAATCCTGCCGTGTCAGCCATAGGCCTGGCTGACGTTCAGCCCTCGGAGCGAGAGCAGCTCCAGGGGCTCCTGGATAGGATGCTGGCGAAGGAGCCAGACACTCTAGGGTGTACAGGTTGGATCGAGCTCGCCATCGACATCGGCGATGCTTGTCCTATCAAGCAGAGGGCTTACCCGTACTGCCCGAAAATTCAGGAGGTGATGCACGCCCAAACAAAGGAGATTTTAGAGGGCGGCATCATTGAGCCTTCGCATAGCGGCTGGTCGAGCTCAGTCGTTATGATAAAGAAGGCTAACGACAGTTACCGATTCTGCATCGATTTCAGAAAGGTCAATGCAGTATTGAAGCCGGATGCCTATCCATTACCGAAGATGGATAGCATCCTGCACAAACTGCAGAGGGCGAGATATATCTCGACTCTCGACCTCAGCAGCGCCTATCACCAGATACGGCTAAAGGAGGAGTCGAGGCTACTAACGGCATTCCCCGTGCCAGGGCTCGGATTCTTTCAGTTCACCAGCATGCCATATGGTCTGAGTTACGCTGGAGCGACCTTCCAGCGGCTCATTGAAATGGTGATAGGCCCGGAGCTTGAGCCGTTCACGTTCTCCTACCTTGACGATGTGATCATCGTCACAGAGACGTTTGAAGAACACTTGCGACGGCTCGAGCACGTGTTGCGACGCATTCGAGCGGCCGGTGTCACGATCAACCGCGAAAAGAGCGCGTTCTTCCAAGACGAGGCAAAATACCTCAGGGTGCTGGTGAACCGGGAAGGATTTTGCCTGGATCCAGCAAAAGTCGCTTCTATGATCGACTTTCCAGCACCCAAGAATCTGCGACAGCTGCGCAGAATCTTAGGCATGACGTCGTGGCATCGCAAGTTCCTGAAGGACTAAGCCACGATAGCCGAACCGCTTATGCGCTTGACAAAAAAGGGCCGGCGCTACGAATGGGGAGAGAAGCAGCGAGCTGCCTTCGAGCAGGTGAAGGCACTGCTAGCTTCTGCTCCTATCCTACAAAGTCCCAGGTTCGACGATGAGTTTGTTATTCAAACGGACGTGAGTGACACGGGAGTCGGAGCCGTGTTACTCCAGGTAATCGGTGGAGAGGAGCGACCGCTCGAGTACGCGAGTCGCACCTTAAGCCCAGCCAGAAAGAACTCCAGCGTCACTGAGAGGGAGTGTCTCGCTGTAGTCTGGGCCATCAAGAAGTTTAGGCCGAATGTGGAGGGCTATGAGTTTAGGATATTAACTGACCATAGCAGTTTACGCTGGCTCAGAAACCTCCACAACCCGACCAGTAGGCTGGCATGGTGGGCCTTAGGGCTGCAAGGCCACCGCTTCACTATCGTACATCTGAAGGGGGCACTTAAGCATGTGCCCGATGCCCTTTCCAGGATGTTCAAGGAAGAGGGTGACGTGCCAGCCATAGCGGCCTTAACCTGGGCGGAAGGTACCACAGATGAGTAGTACCTTCGATTAGTAAAAGATGTGCAAGAGGAGCCCCGAAGACATCCTCGCTTGAAGCTGGTGGGAAGTCAGCTATACAAATATGACCCCAATCCGGCCATCGAGGATGCCCTAGGAGACGACGACGACGCCTGGAAAGTCGTCGTCCCCGCCGAACGGAGGAAGCGCGTCCTCCAGGAGTGCAACGACGACCCTACAGCAGAACATCTGGGTCGCGAAAAGACGCACTCCAGGGTCACGCAGCAATACTACTGGCCAAAGCTGGCAGACTGTGTGGTAGATTACATTCGCAGATGCCAAGTCTGTCAACAGCGCAAGGTGAAGCAGAAGGCTCTAGCTGGCTCAATGGGCAGGAGGCTCATTGAGCGGCCATGGCAGGTATACCGGGCTCGGCTGCTCAGTTTGTGTACCAACGCTAGATTGGCACAGCCGCGGAGGCGGCGGTATTTGGTATACGGAAGCTCTAGGGAATAAATTAAAAAAGACGCACCTGCAGTTCGTTAAAGCTTGTTTAATAAGTTATTTGACAGAACAATACAGAATACATCAATTATTGCGGAGAGGTCTCTTGCGAGTAAAGAGCAATTAGTATTGTTTCAAGCGCAATACTAATTCACGAGGAGCGCACTGCGCATGTGCACTCTCCTCATTTCACGTGGCTACACACACACGTGTAGCCTATGGACGACGGATATAGGGAGAGCAGTTCTCCCTCTATACCGCCATAGTCTATGACTGCTCGAGTGAGAGCATCTCTCTCTTACCCGATGCTGCAGTCTATGGTTGAGCGAGAGAGCTCGTTTCTCTCGCTCAACTGCGTGCTCCAAGGTTGTACGAGTAAGAGTGGCTTTCTCTAAATCGTACGCCTATTCTATGATAGTGCAAGAGAGAGATCGATCCTCTCACTCGCACTCGCACGGCCTAATCGAGTAAGAGTTACGCGGGCTCGCGCGTACACTCTCCTATATATATTAGGTGTAGTAAAAAGAAATCCATTATTTTTGCATTAAATTGAAGGTTTCATTTAGCATGGATAGAATCATACGATTTAGGTCAAATATGCACCGTTTTGTTCGATAACTTGTTCCCATTTTGGGGTAATTTTGTAATGCCTCTCTCGTAGAAACTCTTGTCCCTATTGTCAAGAAACTGGGACAGTCGATTTTCACAATTTTCTCTTGAAGCGAATTTTTCACCTGCAAAATCATTCGTCATAGACAGGAACAGGTGGTAATCACTTGGTGCCAGGTCCGGACTACACTCTGACAAGAAAGTATCCGGAAATTTGAAATAAAACGCAAAAATATTAAACTTCTTCAATATTAATTGAATCTCCTTCGAAATATGCTTTATTTGAATCGATACACATGTGCCAACGTTTTTTTTAATCATAAAAACATTTTTTATAGGCGCTTTCAGGGATGGCCTTCAGCTCCTTCTGCGAATTTTCTTTTATGGCGTCTATGGAGTCAAATTTGGTTCCACGAAGCGGTAATTTCAGTCTGGAGAAAAGAAAAAAGTTACACGGAGCTAGATCCGGCAAATAAGGTGGCTGGTCGATAATATTTATCGAGTGTTTGGTCTTAAAATCGTTAACCCTCAAGTGGAGCACTATCGCAGCTTAACATAACTAGAGCGCATGGGTAAGGATTACCCGGCTAGCTTTGACCACTTATATCTTATTATAAAATTGATCAATTTTGAATATTTTTTTTTTAATCGATTCGTCGGACGATGTAGAATAAGAATATTTCATTACCAAATAAATCAAAATTTAAGTTTTTATATTATTAATGAAAAATAAAAAAAAAATGCAATGAAAATTGACGACAAAAGATTCTACCCTGGGTTAGCGTAACCTAGTGCTCCTCTTGAGGGTTAATAATCGTGGCTCGATGAGATGGTGCGTTATCGTCACGCAAAATCCACGAATTGTTTTGCCACAAATCTGGCCGTTTACGGCGAATATTTTCACGCAAACGTCTCAAAACAGTAAAATAGAAGTCCTTATTGACCGTTTGACCTTGCGGAACGAATTCATAATGAACTACACCACGAATATCAAAGAAAACAATAAGCATCGTCTTGATTTTCGAACGACTTTTGCAAGGTTTTTTCGGTTTCAGCTCATTCTTTCCCACCCATTTCGATGATTGTTGGCTCGTTTGTGTGTCGTATTCATAGACCCATGTCTCGTCACCAGTTATGATCCGTCCCATGAACGTGGAATCAGAATTCGCACGATCCAGCATGTCTGCAGCTACCTGCATCCGGTACTGTTTTTGAAGAAAATTCAGCTCTAACGGAACGAGCTGAGCGGCGACGCGCTGCATGCCCAATCGGTTCACCAAAATCATACGAGCGGTTTTACGAGAGATGTTGAGATCACGAGCTATCTCTCTAACACTGGCATGACGATTATCGAGCACAATTTCCTTGATTTTTTCGACGTCATCGTTGGTTGAAGAGGTCGACGGTCGTCCTGAACGAAGCAAATCTTCGTCGATCTCCTGACCGTTTTTAAAGACTTTGTACCATTCGTAGACTTGGGTTTTCGATAAAACAGAGTCGCCATAGGCCTTCTCCAGCATTCGCAACGAGTCAGCACACGAAATTTCGTTCAAAACACAAAATTTGAGACAAACTCTTTGTTCAATATTTTTTTCCATTGTAACATTCGCAGACTACCACTGAGGTCGACTGGTTTCAACAGCTGTCGTAAACGAACTAGTTGACAAACCGCACTTATGTTTGGCATAGTAATTACGAACAGTCTTACCAACATACAGAAACTTCAAATACTTAAAAATACTCAACGCGGGCAATTTAAATGAGAATTTCCGGATACTTTTTTGTCAGAGTGTATTACTTGACAAGCTAAAGGCAAAACTTGCAGAAAAACGTCCACATTTGCAGCAAAAAAAAATCCTGTTTCACCAAGACAACGCGCCGTCTCACACCTCAGCGGTTGCCATGGCGAAAATCCACGAATAACGGTTTCAGCTGCTTGACCATTCGCCTTACTCACCAGACCTAGCCCCAAGCGACTTCTTTTTGTTCCCTCATCTGAAAATTGCACTCGGAGGACAGAGATTTTCGTCAAATTAGGAGGTTATCACCTTCGCAAACAGTCATTTTGCAGAGAAAATCGCCGAGTACTATGTTGAGAAAGAAAAAAAAAATTAAGAAAAAATGTCTTGTATCTGTGTTAGGTCGGAAACTTTTTAAACCACCCGCGTATGATCGTTGATAAGCGGGAGTGGATACCTATCTTTGGCAGTGATGCGATTGAGAGCTCGAAAGTCAACGCACATTCTGTCTCTGCCGTTTTTCTTTTTGACTAGTATAATTGAAATGGCTATTTAGATTTCGATTCCCTGGTAATTTTCTTGTTCAATAAATCTTCGACTATTTCGCGAAATTTTATTTTTTTTGGTAACACAAACGATGCAGATGATAACCCATCGAAGCCTGGCTTGTTAAACTTATGGTTCCCGTTTCAACCCTAGTATTGGCGGTACCAGATATCGAAAACAATGAAAAATTATTTAATATTTGGTCATGAGACATGTGTCAGCGAAGTTCGTTCCGAAACTGCCTAACTTTAACCAGAAGAGCAGTCGCATGAGTATTGCTCAGGAGTTGTTAAATGACTTCAATGACAATCTAAACGTGCTCAAAAAGATCATAACCGGTGATAAAAAAAGGGTGTTCGATTATAATGAAACTAAAGCACAATCATCCTAATGAAAGCGACCATAATCATGCCCCAGCTTCTATATTTACCAGTTCTAGCTATATATGACTTTTATTTTTAATACTGAAAAGCACCCTCAAAAGGACAGATGTTTTTCATGATTTAACAGATAAAAACCGCATCACTAAAGAATTTGAAAGCTATACCAAAAGGCTCCTATAAAAGTGCTTCAAGGATTGAAAAAGCGCTGGCATAAGTACATAATATCTAATTGGTATTGCTTTGAAGGGGACAATATAAATATCCATAAGTAAATTAATATTGTTCTAAACATATCAAACTTGGCTTTTATTATTGGACACACTTTGTACTTATAACCATTTCATTTCAACAGTATACATCTTTTTTTTCTCTCTCTTCTCTCTACTATTATACACACGTACCAGTAGGATACTATTCTAATGAAAGGCAATCTAAGTTTCCATAATCTTTATTATTTTCATGTCTTGAATTTTATTGAATTTAATACAACTTTAATATGAGCAATTTATATTGTCTACGATCACAATAATAATAATAATAATAATAATAATAATAAACATATTAACAACTACATTAAGATTGGTTTATGTAAAAGTGATCTAAAAATGTTTAGCTTTTCACTTTTTTATATACTTTCACATACTTTAATAAGCACTATAACAATAGCTTGGGCCATCTACAACTCTAATGTTGCTATAGTGACGGTAACCGTTTCTAAGAGGAAAGAAAATATTAAATGCCGTATTTCTCTAGCAATATTTGATATTTTAACATATAATATTTAGAAATTGACTAAAATAATAATTTAAATTAAGTATAAAACTAATTAATTAAATTGAGTCGATCAATTATTTATCGGCTTGCCTAAGAAGGTACGTGAAGCCGATATGCTGGATTGCAACATTACAAGTTACAAGGTAGACAAAGAACACTACTAAAGAACGAATTTCCCCTATGCTTCCTCGGCTCCCATGCAAAATAAATCAAGTTATACAACTTTTGATATCACGTCCACAGGTAAAACAATGGAGGAGAGTAAGCATTATCTATCTTGTGCGAAGAATCGCGGAAGAGGTAAACATAACATAAGTTGTTTATATATGGTTAATAATTACGGTTATTAATATTAATTAATTTTTAGAACACGGAAACACTCGTACACGGAGCAATGTATGGTTGACACCTTACCTATGATAATTTTAACACATTAGATACCTTTTAAATGCATTATTTAAAGAAGACCAAGAATCCTAAATCTCTTTCATTTAAAGGTTAATTAGTGTTATCTGATTAGATATTTCTTAATTTTATATAAATCTATTTCAGATCGTTTTGTAACAGTGAGTGGTGCGCGTGTGAATAAGAATCGGCGACATTAAATCGTTTGCTGACGACTTGTAAGATTAGAACAACATATATGACAATAGAAGTGTCTTGTATTCACACTCTCTTTTTAGCTCTTTTTATTTCCAAACGGACGGATCTGTGGAGCGTCGGATCAACGAATAAATCAAGGAAAGGATACAAAGAGTAAGTGTGAGACACTCTTGTGAGATAAAACCATCGTTTAACATTAAGAATGTTGAGTTTATGTATGTTTTATAAAGACGTCCTTTAAAGGCTGAGAAAAAGGGTCATTCGCGTGAGACCAGACATTGCAGACAAATAGGTGCTCCATCATGACAACGCCTCATGTCACACTGCCCTCTCCGTCACAGAACTTTTGACCTCAAGAGGCATTCCTGTGGTTCTCCAACCTCCCTGTTGACCTGACCTCAGTCCCTGTGACTTTTTCCTTTTTCCTAAACTGAAAAATGTTTTCAAAGGGCGTCATTTCGGGACTCAAGAAAACATCCAAAAGAGTATAACGGACATGCTAAAGACCATGCCGGTTTAAGACTTCCAGCGCTGCTACCAATAGTGGGAACAACGTCTTTATCGGTGTGTAGCTGCCCAAGGGAACTATTTTGAAGGGGGTAACATTGATGTTTCAAAGAAATAAAAATATTGGTAAATATAAAATCAGTCTCATTACTTTTCTGCCATATCTCGTAAATCAAGGACATAGTTCACAACGGAATACGATAAATAAGATAACAAAAGTAAAACTCGGTCTAAGCGACTGCGATGGCTCTTTTCCGCTAGTAGCTTAGCAGCGGCTTGCTGCTACTGGCCAGAACCTCACTAGGCCTCCCTGGATGTCTTCATCTGGTCAGTTATTCGTGTCTCCTAGTCATAGAAGAAAGACGTAAGGCTTATCTAAGCTTGATAATCGCAAGTCATTACGGTTTCTTGGAAGTAGGAGGCGCAGACATGATAGATATACTTAGATGGTGCGCTCGGATTTTCCGCGAAGACTAGTGTGATAGCAAGATGGCTATTTCATATTTTAAGGCAGTCACCCGGTGTGACGACCAATTTTTTTAGCTTTTTTTGGGATTCTTTTTTTGAGGAACAATTAAAATATAGAAGTTTTAACTTCTAAATATAAATCTATCAACATTTCAACAGTAAGTCAGATAATTTTCAGGCTAAAATCTTCATCAGAATCTGTGTTGTACTACTCCAAAGGCACCCATCTCGAAAAAAAGTGCGTCAACGGCTTCCATGATTCCGGCTAATCGGTTTATCTGAAATTGAACCAACCGCATTTGAATTTATGGAATTTTTGCTAGCGAATGATCTAGGATCATTTGAAAATATTAAAAATTAAATAATTGACATGTTTTTAAATATTAATTTTTAAATTTCATGATTTTTTTTGGATCATTTTGTTACAAAAAAAAAAACAGCTTGAGAATTTTTGCATCATGTTAGTTAAATCGATGACTATACATGTGCCAAATCTGCCATTAAAATTTAAAAGCAATCGGTCAAACCGTTTTTCAGATATTGTAGAGGTAAGTTAAAAGAATGCAGTGTTAAAAAAAATGCGTTTAAAAGTTCAAATAAGATTTAAACTATGAATTTTTTACTCACCATTAACTGCTGTAACTTTCCAACAACTTCGAATTTAACCAGCATACTCTACACATGTTAAGGAATCAATTTATACAAAAAAAAACTCGATTTTTCCAACGTATTACACGGGGTGAGTGCCTTAAGCTATCTTGTATATGTAACGGTCGAAGACTTCCAAGTCCATTAAAAAATATAAACAATATTGATGATTTTAAACGTCCTTTATAAGATCATTTAAAAAATAACTTAAAAGTCCTTAAAGATTCACAGGTCAATGACCTTTACAAGGCCATTAAAATTTATATGGTCTTAAAGGTTAATAATTTTTATAAACAATAAATTATTTATAAATAAACAATATTATTTATTTATAAATTGTTTTAATACTTTTATAATTAGCAACTGAAAAATATTAATATTTTATAAATTATTTAAATAATTTTTTATAAAATACTTGTTTATTAATGTTTTTTTTGCGTATTGCTTAATCACGCATGCTCATATATAAGGATGCGTATACATTGCGAGAGAGAAAGAGATACACAGTATGTCGGAAAAGTTCCCGAACTTTTAAAATAATAAATCGAAAATTACATCAAAATAAATTTATTCCAGTTAACTTTCAACATAGTCCCCTTCCCTAGATATACACTTATTTAAGCGCTCCATGAGTGATTCGAAGGCTCTCTGGTACTCCTCTGAAGTTATCGCTGTGAGACGCTCGGTGCAAGCCGCTTGAATGCTCGGTACGTCTTCAAAAAATCATCCTTTCAAGGCCATTTTTAGCTTGGGAAATAGGAATAAGTCGGCTAGAGCTAGATCTGGCAAGTATGGGGCGTGATTGATGCGTGGGATCTGATTTTCGGTGAGATAACGCTTTACAATGTTCGAAGAATGAGCAGGCGCATTGTCATCCAGCATCGATTTGCGGAACAAATCGAGAGCAGACCTTCCTGTGGTTCATTTTTTCTTTCAAAATCAACGTGACGCTATCCTTGCTTATGTTCAGTTTGTCTGCCAACATTCTGAGAGACATGTGGCAATCCTGCTTCAGTAGCGCGCGCACGCGAGCCTTGTTTTCGTCGATAACAGCTGTTGACGGCAGGCCGCTTCTCTCGTCATCTTCTAACGACTCTCTACCCTTCTTAAACCGACTGAACCACGTGTAAACAGTTGTACGCAACACTACACCTTCACCGTAAGCCGAATCGATTATTTTCTTCGTTCCCGTGAAGTTTTTTTAAGTTTATAGCAGAATGTAATTGCGCCACGATGTTCAAATTTCTCATCGATCGTAGAGCTTGCTCCGGGGTACTAAACACACGTTCACTTAAGCACGTCTATCTCGGCAACTAATGAACAAATACTAGTGAAAAAATTCTCAGACACTTCAGAGGGATGTAGCAACATAGTACAGGTGTTGTCCAAGAGGTGGCGCCACTCGTACAAGCGCTACAAAATAAGTTCGGAAACTTTTCCGACATACTGAGTATGTATACATAAGCTGTGCTACAGCTCAAGTCAAAAATCGATAAGCTGGAAGAGGAGCGAAAGGGAAGACAGGTAAAAGAAAAGAGAGAGAAGTGTAGGAAAAATAGAGGAAGGTGTGAACAAGTGTGCATGCATTTACGAGAGTAAGACTGAATATAAGATCGAAGCGAGACGTGATTATATAAACCAAACTTTAAAACGAACAATCTTTCAATAGTGTAACGTCGGTACACGACCTTCGTTTTTTTCTCTTGTCAGCCGATAAGTTTCTTCCCTGCCTCTCCTACCACAATAAAGCCCCCTTCACTAAAATATTTAACCCAAGCTCAGCCGAGAGTTGAATGCGCAAATGACCTATAAAAAATAGCCGCTCTGGCTAAACGCAACTGATTACGATGCAATTTTTACAAACAAAACTATGTAACACCGAAATACAGGGTGAGCCATTTTAAGTGACCCACCCAAATTTCTCCGTTGGTAAGCCAGATACCGAAAAATGTTTGAGATAAGTTGTATAGTTTCGAGGGGGACATAAAATGGTACCATTGGTTTGACCTTGAAGAGTAATTTGAAGGTCACATAAAGGTTACCTTAAATTTCTTAAATAAAATCTACTATTTATATAGGTTACCTCAAAAACTTTTCAAAACACTATAATAAAATATTTTTTCATTGAGTAATTTTCAAATTATGAGGCTTTAAAGCAGTAATTTACCGTACTGTTCGTTTAAATGCCTTTATCGTACTTTTAGCATTACCCAGAAACAACGATGTGGACGTAGTAAGTTCTGTTACCTTTAGGGTGCTTGTTTACCGTGAGTCTACTTGCCTCTCACTATTATAACAATTATAATTATTAAATACAAAGCGAATGTTCAAAGTTACCTCCATTGGCTTCAAGGCATAAATGTAATCGCCCCTGGAAATGCTGTACTGTTCTTAGTAAAGTTTCTCTTGGAATCGCTGCGCAAGCTCGACGAATACAGTCTTTCATGTTTGCTTAAGTTGTTGGTCGTTCTGCAAAAACAACATTTTTTAAGTAGCCCCATAAATAAAAATCTGGAGATGTGAGATCTGGTGAGCCAGGAGGCTAGTTAACTGGACCTTCTCATCCGATCTACCTATCATTGTAGCTATAATTTAAGAAGTCACGTACTATTCGTGTAAAATGTGGTGCCGCACCATCTTGCTGGAGCCACATTTTTTGTCTTGTAGCTAAAGGAACATCTTCTAACAATTCTGGCAACCGATCTCTTAGCAACTCCAAATAGCTATCTCTTTTAGCATTTCTAAAAAAAAAAAAAGGACCCATGAAATAAACATTGACTATGCTACACCATACCATAAGGCTCCATCGATTTTAATGGTCTACAGGTATGTGCCACTGGGGATTTTGATTTGACAAATAATTAGAATTGTGCCTATTAAGTTATCAATCACTACAAAATTTAGCCTTATCAGAAAAAAGTACAAATCTAAAAAAATTAGGATCATTAGCTATCATTCTTAAAGCCCATCAGCAAAATTCAATACGCATTTGAATATGATGTGGCCTTAACTCTTGAACCAAAGTTACGTGGTAGGCATGATATCTAAGAAGATTTAGAATTCTGAAAACCGTTCTTTGTGGTATACTAATTACTCTTTTAATTTGGCGGCTGCTAATATAAGGGTTAAGATGAATAACTGCTGGGATAGTCACAACGCGAGCATCATTTTTGTCGTATTCGTGGCGCTAGCGTTGGCGAACAAGATGTCCACTGCGAGCTCTTTCGGTTACTCTACATATTTTCCTATGATTTAGGTGTCTCCTAATTGGAAAGCGTTCATCCGTCCGTCCGTCCGTCCGTCCGTCTTGCCGCTGCACGAAAATTGTTATGACATTCCCCTAAAACCGTTACAATATAAAAAATTACATGAGGCGGATAGTCAGGCATGTTAACATATGGATAAAGATCAAATTTTACAAAAAAAGCTTGTCTTTATTTGATCGCGCGCATTCGTCCAAAAAGTGCTTGACACAATTTGGCCATACGGGAGATGAACGGGATTCGTCGAGCTTGCGCAGCGATTCCAAGAGGAAGTTTGCTAAGAACAGTACAACGTTTCCTGAGGCAATTAAATTTATGCCTTGAAGCCAATGGACACAACTTTGAAGATTTGTTTCGTGGTTAATACGAGGGCGGTCCAAATATGATCGAGACAAGTGCTCTGATACGTTTATTTACTATCGAAAAAATTTACAAAAATTTACAGTTTTTTTAGGTACTCCCCCTTACAACTTACGCATTTTGTCCGCCTTTTCGGAAGCTTTTTGATGCCGGTATCGAAGAATCCCTTGGGCATTTCGGACAGCCATGTGCGCACGAACTCCTCTACCTCGTCGTCGGTGTTGAAACTTTGTCCTCCGAGGGCTTCTGTCAGTGGTCCAAACATGTGGTAGTCGCAGGGTGATAAATCCGGACTGAAGGGGGGGGGGTGTTCTAGTATCTCCCACCCCAATTTCGATATTGTATCGAGCGTGAGACGCGCGGTATGAGGGCGCGTGAATTTTTGTTTGAAGTAAATGTCAAAGTACTGCAAAGTACTGCTTTGAAGTCTCACAATTTAAAAATTATTTAATGAAACAATATTTTTTTATAATGTTTTAAAAAGCTCTCGAAATTACCTACAAGAATATGTAACAAGAAATAGTTGATCCTATTTAAGAATTTTAAGGTAACCTTCATGTGACCTTCAAATTACTCTTTAAGGTCAAACCAATAGTACCACCTTATGTCCCCATTAAAACTATATAGCTGTTGTCAAAAACATTTTTCTGTATCTGGCTTACCAACGGAGAAATTTGGGTGGGTCACTTAAAATGGCTCACCCTGTATATTGTTCATCACGCAATCACACACAAATAAACATAAAATCATGCATACAGCTGAAAACGATATTCTTCTTTCTAAGTAAATCACGAAGTCGGTCAATACAAATTTTATTTAATTTTCGCAAGATAGTTCTTTTTTTCAGTAAGCATCTATAGCGTAATTTGGGACATCTCGCAATAACCTGGAGTGCCCATAAGTCCTCTTGTAATACACTCCTAATAATTTTTTAAATAAATAATTAATTAATTAATTAAAAAAAAAATATACATTGTGACAGGTGGTTTATCGAGATTAGGCCACCGGCCATGCAGTGAGAGATGGAGTTCGCGGCGCGACTATACGCGACGCCATCGATCAAGCGATCGATGGCTTGGCGCGGGAAAAGGCGCAAGAATCTGCAGCGTACCGAAACGCGGCGCTATCGATCAAGAATCGATCAAGAAAACGGTGCATATTTGACCTAAATCGTATCATTCTATCTATGCTAAATAAAACCTTCAATTTACAGTCAGTCAGGTAAGAGCGTGGTCGACTTCACCGACAGGTAATGGAAGATTTTGTTCTAATTTTTTTGCGAGCCGATAGAAAAAAGTTTTGTCCTTGATGCATTGTCAACAAAAATTTAGTTGTCGTTGATCTTTTGAAAGAGAATCACGTTAAACGCCATGAGTGCTAAATACGCGTCGCGCTACGAGGCTGTGTTCCTTTGCATCCACCCGAAAGGTCCCAAAATGTCGCAATCAGCGGCTGCTAAATATATAAGAAAGTCGAAGGCATTTGTACAGAAGTGGATATAGCGATATAAAGTAGCTAAAAATGTCGATGATTTACCAGAACGTGGCTCGATAGAAAAAGTGAACAAAAAAGATAAAAAAAGAATAGTGAATCTGTTTTCGCGAAATCCTGCTTTAACACTGCGGCAAGGACAAGCAAAATTAATGGCAAAAGGTTTAGATATATCCTACGAAACTATCCGAACCTATCTTCGTACTCATCATCTGAAATGGCGCAACACAATGAAGAAGCCTCTGTTGACTAAAAAACATGTGACAAAGCGACTCGCTTGGGCGCATGAGAATATTGATAGAGATTTTGAAAATGTCATTTTTACTGATGAATGTTCTATATGGGCACGTTCTGTCTTCACGCGAGCCTGGTCAACTTCCATCAATAGGCTTGTTTAGCGGACCGTAAAACATGGAATAAAGGTGCATCTTTGGGGCTGCTCCTCAAAGCAGGGATTCGGCACTTTGCACCTCTTTACTGACAACCTAAATGCCGAGAAAATGATAAAAATCTACAGAAAGGCTTAACTGCCATCTGCCAAACGATGGTTCATCACAAAAAATGAAGATTAGATTCTGCAGGAGGACAACGATCCTAAACACCGCAGCAAGCTCTGTACTCAGTGGAAGACTCAATCTGGCATCGTTACATTGGATTGGCCGTTGCAGTCGCCCGATGCAATCCCTATTGAAAATGTGTGGGCATATATTAAACGGAAGCTTCGTGGAAGACGCACATACACTTTGAAGCAGTTGTCTTACGAAATTCGTCGGATCTGGAGATCCTTACCACTAGAATACGCTGTCAAATCAGTAGAAAGCATGCCTCAGAGATGCCAGGCAATTATCGACGCCGGTGGTGACTGGACACATTATTGACCAAATTTCATCATTGTTTGTAATGTGTACAATGTATATATAAATATAAAAGTTTCATCAAATGAATTTTTTGATAAATTAACACGACTACGCTCTCACTTGACAGACTTTACACCTAATATGTAGCAAACACGTTCTTTGGACATGTTCATAACCTCTGCTATCTCTCTCACTTTAATTCGGCGGTGGTCTAGCAACATTTGGTAAACTCTGGCGATGTTATCGCCAGTGGTTGCAGTTTTTGGACGTCCCGAACGTTCATCGTCTCCCAAGCTCTCACGGCCACGTTTAAATTCAGCTGCCCAAAATTTTACTGTGGTAAATGATGGTGCAGAGTCCCTATACACAGAGTTCAACTTATTTATTATTTACGTAGGCGTATTGCCTTTCAACAACAAAAATTTAATGACAGCTCGATACTCAATTTTGTCCATTTTCACAACAACACTTACATCGACTCACTCAAACGACTGTTAACTAACAACTGTGCATCCAAAATGGCTGAAACTTTGGCCAGCAGCTGTCAACAGATTAACAACGAAATTCGCTAGCTTTTATTGACGAGTGCTGCTATCTTTACGTTGAGGTCGGAAACTTTTCAGACCACCCTCGTATTTGCCGAATGGGTCTCTTAAAATTGATATGGCATCTGGCTTCCACCAGATCCCTATCGATGAGGGTTTAATACACAATACAGGCTTTGTAACTTCTGAAGACCACTATGAATTTGAAAATGCTTTTTGGCCTTTGCGATTTTCTGATGATATATTAAAGGATTAATTAATATCACACTTCAAAGATTTATTAAAAATGAGAAGGTTCTGATGTACTTAGATAATACGATGCTTTTAAGTATGACAGTCAGGGAGGAAATTGACCTGTTACGCAAGTTATTATAAACATTAGCTAAAGCCAGATTTTTAATAAATCATAAAGTATACATTTCTAATTACCAAAGTGGAGTACTGGGGCCGAGTTATAAACTCCAGTCTGGTTAGATTAAGCACTAGAAAAATAGAGGCACTAAGAAATACTTCTACTCCAACCAACGTTAAGCAGATGCGTTAGTTGATGGATCTAGCTGGTAATTTCCGGTGATATATTAAAGGCTATGCGATGAGGACTGCAAATATCTCTCGGCTTACTAAGAAGAACGTTAAGTTTGAATGCAGACCAGAACAAGACAAAGTACGTCAATACATTATCAAGTAACTAACTAGCGCCCTGATATTTGCAATCATCGATCTTAATCTGCTACAAAATACAAGCAGAACTACACACGGATACTAACAGCACAGGCTACGGAGCCGTATTGATGTAAACCCATGCCGTTGATAACGAAGTTGTCATGGCATAAGGTAACTCAGGTCGTAGAGAACCAATACAACTCGTACAAGTTAGAGATACTACAGGTCGTCAGAGCATAGCGAAATTTTACACATTATTTAATTGGCCTAACGTTAAGAATCATAACCGATTGTAATGCTTTGGGGCCATCATGCGTAAGAAGGACTTGCTCCTACAAGTTGCGTGCTGTGGTATTTATCTTCAAGATTTTAATTTTACAATATACACTTTTAGCAAAAATTAAAGAAGCGAAAAAAAAAAAAATACTAAATTTTTTTGTAATTTTTGACGGACCGTATCTCAGTGAAAAATGGTCGTATCAAGACTTTATGAAAAGAATTTCGAAGCTCTAAGATTCTAGTTTTAAGATCTATTAGCCAAAACTTTTTAGAAGCTACAGTTGTTATATACTCTGGAGCAACAGCACGAAAGGAAAATTTTGCAAATTGTTTGCGATGTTTTTCTCAGTTTACGGGCTCAGGAAAGTTTTTTTCAATTAAACCATCATACAGAGCTGATAGTCTGTTTATTCAGCTTTAATTACCTTTTTCCAACACATCGTTCAATAAGTCCCGAGACTAACAACGAAAACAACATTTTTTTTCAAAAATCGTTTTTATTCATCAATGTATTTTCCTTTTAGAGTGATACAATCTTTCCAACGCCTTTCCAACATTTCTATACCATGTTTATAGAAGGATTTATCCTTTGCTTCAAAATAGGCTTCAGTTTCGGCAACGACCTCCTCATTCGAGCCAAATTTTTTTCCCTGGAGCATTTTTTTGAGATCAGCAAAGAGCCAGTAGTCGCTTGGGGCTAAATCTGGCGAATACGGGGGGTGGGAAGGCAAATCAAAGCCCAATTTGTTCAATTTTGCTATTGTTTTCATGGACTTGTGGCATAGTGAATTGCCTTGGTGAAAAAGGATTTCTTTCTTCTTCATGTGCGGTCGTTTTGCTGCGATCTCCTTCTTAAAACGTACCAACAAGTCAATATAATAATCACTGTTGATCGATTTACCTTTTTTCAGGTAGTCAATGAAAATCACGCCACGTGTATCCAAAAAAACAGACGCCTAGACTTTGCCAGCAGACTGCTGCGTTTTTGGACGCTTTGGGCGGCTTTCGCCAGCCATGCACCACTCAGATGATTGCTGATTCGACTTCGGCGTGAAATGATGTATTCATGCTTCATCCATGGTCACGTATCGACGTAGGAAATCCTTTTAATTGCGAGTAAATAGCGATAAACAGCTCTCTGAATCGTCGACTCGTTGCTGTTTTTGTTCCACTGAAAGCAATCGCGGCACCCACTTAGATAAAACCTTTTTCATGCTCAATTTTTCATGAAGGATTGTAAATACGCTTCCAGATGATATCTGTGTCATTCCTGCAATCTCACGGACCTTTACTTTGCGATTTTCCATTACAATTTTTAACGCTTCACTTACATTTTCCTGTGTAACGGCTTCCAATGGCCTACCCGAACGTTCCGCATCGTTTGTGTCCGTACGACCACGTTTAAACTCAGCATACCAACGACAAGTCGTTGGTTTGGATGAAGAGGAGTCCGGGTAATGTTTTTTAAGCCATTGCTGGGCTTCTACGGTGTTTTTACCCATTAAAAAACAATGTTTTATCAACACGCAAAACTCGCTTTTTTCCATTTTTCAAACAAATTACAAAGTGACTTTACTCTAACCTCGATAACTCTACTGTCTGTGATCCGATCGACGTGAAATTTTTATACGTTTCATGTAAAGGTTCGCACTCTATGGAAACGTGGCCAGTTTGGTACTACTAGCACCATCTCTGGGTTAGTCTCGGGACTTATTGAACGATGTGTTAATTTTCCGCTATATTGATTTCTTTTGGAGATATACGACTTTGAATGCAAAAGGATTCTTTTGTCTTTAACCTTTGATATCTCAGCAACCAATGATTGGACCAAAAATTAAAAGTCAGTTTTGGAATCTAGGATAAATTTTTAAAAAAATCTCGTGGCGTTATTTAAAAAAATTATTTTATTCTCATATTAACTTGGAAAAGGTTGAAAAAAGTCACTTTTCCTGTTGTTTTGGAAAATCAACTGCATCTTTGCTAATTTTGATGAAACCGCTAATGTTGTCAAGAATTCTTTTACCTCAATGTACCCTTAATAGCTTTGTAAAGTTTCGGATCTATCCATCAAACGGCTTTTCCGAATCGATTAATCAAAATTACCGAAAAAATTAAGAGCAAAGTTTATGTTTTTAAGAACCTTATGACGGAGGCACCTCGTCGTAGCCGAAATGACTACATACGCTCTGTAAGCCTCGCACAAAAATAAATTTATTAAATTAATTATATATGCTTTCTCGCTCTCTCTTGCTGACTCTCTCACACAGCAGCGCACGCTTGCGCCGTCTCTCTACCCCGAAAATGTAGGCTGGCCGCCCGCGACTGTTTCTCTAGCCGACGGAGTCCTATCGCTTTCCCAGGGCAGGAAAGTAGCAATACTTAGCCACCCTTACCGCGGACCCGATACTACACACCCTTGCTCTATCTCTCTCTTACACGCTTATTTTCCTCAAACAAATGAGGACACTCATTGTTGGAATCCACGAAACTACAGCTGCTCTCTTCCGCGTTGCTGTGCTTCACTCCGGCTGCTTCTCCTTCGGAAAAGGGCTGCTGGACCTCGGTAGGAGCTTGCCTGCTCGCCGATGGCCTCCGCCTCACCCTCGGCTTTAGGTGTCGTGGTGGCAATTTTCAATGGCCCCCCCGCTAACACTTGATCTCCTTGTCCCCAGTCTCACTTCCTCGCTCTACTTCCTCGTCTTTGCTCTCCTTCTTCGCACTGCTCTTTCGACTTCTTCCTCACTCTCTCTCACTTTCTCTCTCGCATACCTTAACCCCTGGCTTCACTCATGACGCTCACTCTAATCAAAGAGGAACAAAACTATGTTCAACCGCGGGATTCATCTCTCTTCTGTCCTCGCGGGAGCGCGCAGCGAAACTGAACTAGCAGGAGAGCACAGCGTAACTCCCTTGCAGGAGAGCACAGCGTAACTCCCTCGCAGGAGAGCACAGCGTAACTCATTCGCAGGAGAGCAGAGCGTAACTCACTCACAGGAGAGCACAGCGCAACTCACTCGCAGGAGAGCACAGCGTAACTCACTCGCAGGAGAGCACATTGTAACTGCCTATTGCGCTTGCTCATCTCTCCTCTTTCCTCGCGGCTACCAAAATTCTTCGCCGATTGTCGCCGCAAGTTCGAAAATCGCGTTATTTTCGAACGTTGCCGGCTTTTCGAAAAGCTCGCATTCTCGCGGCTAAACGGGCTTATACAAGCCGGCAACCTGGCGACGGTCGCGCAAGAATGTAAACGCTTATATTTTTGTCGACGACCTATAACGGACTCTCTGTCACAACCTTGTAATCGTCTTAAAAATGAAAAAAGTTAACTGTTTTTTACTTTTCCCACAATTGCTAATCTCTCACTCTTTGAATTTGGAAACAAAATTTTTCAAAAAAAAAATTTTTCCCCCTAAAATTTTTTTTTTTGCTTAAATTTTGATAGTTTTTGTGAACCGCCGGCATTTGCATCACTTCAAACGTACCACGTGCAGTTTGCACGTTCGGATTAACGCTTCTTTTGTGCTTTCGCACTATGTGTCTGTGTTTGTGTGTGTGGGATTCTTGACGAGAAATAAGACTCCATGGTTTGTCAGTTCTACAGTAATTTATGACTCCAAACTTATTCTCTAAAACAAGTGTGTATGTGTGTGTGTGTGTGTGTGTGTGTGTGTGTGTGTGTGTGTGTGTGTGTGTTTTAGTAACGAGTGTTACCACCGCGACTCCGAATCACCGCTTGCAGCCTTTCATGCATATTCACGATGCAATTTCGGATCATCAACTGAAGAATCCTTCGCCAAATTGCAATTAAAGCCCGTCTTAGTGCAGCCAAATTTTGTAAATTGGGGTAATCATTTCGCAATCGACAGCCCATGATATCCAAGACGTGCTCAATGGGATTGAGATCAGGACTCATTGCAGGATGCCTTAATGGCGTTATGTCATGTCACTCACAAAATTGACGGGTAATGTTCGCGGTATGAGGGCGAGGATTATTGTGCATAAAAATGAGTCCACCCAGCGTTAAGGTTTTTGTGGACAATAACTAAACGAGTTCGCCATGACTGCGAAACTCCAGCCCAAACCATCACTTAACCCCCGTTGTAAGCTGCAACGGGACGGACAAAGTTTTGTGAAAAACGCTCTTTCTAACGACGCCGAACTCATGGTCTTCTATCGTTACTGTGCAGACGAAATCGAGACTCATCTGAGAACAGGACATTACTCCATCGCCTTATGTTCCAGTTAACGTATTGATGAGCATACGCTAATCGAGCTCTGCGATGTGCTGGTGTTAACATTGGTACACGAACATCTCTTCTCGATTGCACTCGAACTTCACGAAGACAGTTGCGGACCGTTGACCTTGAAATGTTTCGCGGCCGCCGTCGTTGTTGCTGTCGACGATTTGGTAAGTGCTGCGCGACATCGTTCGCAGGAACGAAGGTTCTTGACGAACATGTCGAACAATGGTGCGATTGTCCCGAGAAGTCGTTACTCGTCTCGATCTTGTCCAGCGCGTCTCTCAAATCCATTAGTTTCTAGGAAACGGTTGTAGGCACGAGACACAACTGACGAACTAACGCCCAGTCTATCGCTGACCTCTCGATAATTGTACCCCTCCTGGACAAGTGTCACGAGCTGCGTGATTTGCAATGCGGTTAAATGCCGCCTAGGTATGATAAAAATTGAAAAAAAATCGAAGTTTACAAAAACCTTTTAATAATTTCTGTTTAACAATGTGGAAAAATTTTTTTTTTTTGAAAAAACCTTTTGGATGGTTTTTTTCACCAAAAGAAGATTAGTTTAAAAAAAACGGTTTCTTTTAACTCTTGTAAGCTTTGCAGATAGAGTACAGAATTTACTGCCCGGAATTTTGTAGAACAATTACTCAGTATACCTTGGGGGTAGTAACTCATGATTGATTTAATTAATTTTTAATTTGAAAATAAAGATACAAAATGAATCGAGAATTTCAGAAATAGATCAGTAATTTTTTTTTTCCTTAAAAAATAATTTTGGAAAAAAAAATTTAAGAAAAAAATTTAATTTTTTTTTTTTGAAAAATTTTGTTTCCTAATTCAAAGAGTAAGAGAGGAGCAATTGCGGGAAAAGTTAAAAACAGTTAATTTTTTCCATTTTTAAGACGATTACAAGGTTCTTAAAAATATAAATCTTACTCTTTTCGGAAAAGTCGTTCGATGGATTGATCCAAAACTTCACAAAGCTATTAAGGGTACGTTGAGGTAGAAGAATTTTCAAAAACATTAGCAGTTTTATCAAAATCAGCAAAAATGCGGTCGATTTTCCAAAACAACAGGAAAAGTGACTTTTTTTAATCTTTTCCAAGTTAATATCAGGGTTGAAAAAAATTTTTCTTCCTAAATAACGCTACGGAATTTTTTAGGAAATTTATTCCAGATTCCGAGGCTGCTCTTCTATTTTTTGTCCGATCATTGGTTGCTGAGATATCAATGGTTAAAAATAAAAGAATCCTTTTGCATTCAAATTCGAATATCTCCGAAAGAAATCAATGTAGCGGAAAATTAGAAAAAGGAAATTAAAGCTAAATGAACATAATATCAGCTTCATATGATGGTTTGATTAAAAAAAAATTTTCTGAGCCCGTGGACCGAGAAAAACATTGCAAATAATTTACGAAATTTTCTTTTCGTGCAATTGCTACAGAGTATTTAACAACCATAGCTTTCAAAAAGTTTTGACCAAAAGATCTTTCAACTAGAATCTTAGAGCTTCAAAATGATTTTTCTAAAATTTTGATACGACTATTTTTTACTGAGATACGGCCCGTCAAAAATTACCAAAAAATTTAGAAATTTTATTTGCTCTTTTAATTTTTGCTAGAAGTGTAGAAAGGAAGTTATGGTAGAGCATGCACACTATATACATACAAGTACAAGTCAGTCATATTGATAGGCCTTTGAATTGGGCTTAGATGGCCTAATTTTTCAATAATGAGACTCAAGATTTGATGTAAAAATCGAGAAAGGGTAATTTAAATTTACGTCGCTATGTTTGCCAGAATGATCTGCAGTATTATCATTATGTACCAGTAGGGGGAAAAACGTGTTTATTATGTAAAATTTTGAAGGACCTCCTCCATCGATTAAGCTTGATGCAAGTCTCACTTGACGAAGATAAACATATTAGAGCTGACAAAACTATAATTCTCGTTCTCAAGCATTTTTGGTTTCCCAGCGTTAAGCCTTTTGTCCGGAAGGACAGGGCGTTCATAAAGTTCCGGGATGGCAAGATAATTTATAAGCTAATGACGGCAGAAAGAAAATGAGACACACGGTAGTTAAGATTTTTTCCTGCCTATTCTAAGACGACCTCGGATTTCACCTTGACCATAACCTTCAAGGTCATTTGAAAGTCGAGTCGATTTTTTAAAATGGAAATAAGAAAAGTAAAATTTTTTTTGTCCAAATATACCCTTAGCCATTTCAAAATTTGAGCTTAAAATGTCATGGTCAAGGTAATTTCACCAAAACTATATTGAAGTTATTGAACTATAGAAAAGTTTTTCTTGTAGAAAAACTGTCAAATCATAGGTTTAAGATTTTTTCCTGGCTATCTAGTGGTGACCTCAGATTTAACCTGGACCGTGACCTTCAAAGTTTTTTTTACTATAGCACTAAATATCAGATAAGGTAATGCCTTGCCAGTTAAAGAAACAGATATTTTCTTCATTGAACATGATAAACTGCAAATGGACCATATTCAACGCTTCTAACTTGTTTCTATGGGCTATATTCTAGATCACCTGCGAACTTTTATAATCGATTTTAATCAATTTAATTATTAAATATTTATAACTATCTATGATCAACTTTAATTGCCTGCGATCATCTGTGTCTTTTTGTTACTAATTATGATAAGTTCTGAGCTCTTGTTACCTCCTGCGACTTACTGTGACTACTTTTTACTACTTATGACCACCTATAATCATCTTTACAACTAGTGAGCATTTATAATTACTTGTGACAGTTATTAACCACTTGTGACCACTTATAATTATCTGTGACTCATTGCGACCAGTTATAATAATTTAAGACCGATCGTGCTAGTTAGTTAGCACTTCTGACCAATTCTGACGTTGACATAACGCTAATAACAAAACTTTATTATTGATGTCAATTAGTTCTATTTTTAAGAATGATCAACTATTACTGACTTAAATTTTTCTTCAAGATAGTTGAAGATCATTTAATTTATTATTGGTTTTTTTATTTAACAGTTATTTTTTTTGATAATTTTTAAGCTAACATCTTATGCAGTATTTTATTCTCTAACGGCCTATGTCAAGATAATTGGAAGTAAATATCTTTTGTCTTAGTTTTCTTTTGTAATTATTTTTCGTAAAATCCTAATCATCATATGTTTCACTTTCTTTCTATCATCGTAAGTTCCCTGCCAAAAATATTAGATTAAAGGTTATTAAAACTAACTGAAATTTTTTAAAGCCGATTTAAATTTAATCGATTCCAATGCATTTCAATCGTTCTTAATAACTTTTAATCGAATATTTTTAGCAGGGTTTACAAATTATCGTGCCACCCCGAAAATTTTTAGACATCCTATATATTTCACACTGCCTAGCTTGTATCTCTAAAAAAACAGTTTCTTTAGCTAAACACCAACCTATTTGATTGGCACAACTAAATTGTTGGTTTGTGATCAAAGACGGAAGTTCGAATCATCCACTTTTACCAGCTGGATATCTGAATTGGGCTGCGATATCCATTACGTAACGCCAGAGATGCACCAGCCAAATGGTCTAGCCAAACGTTATGTGCGAATGTGTATTATGATATGTAAAGCCCATGACTACAGCTGTAAAGATAGGGCTAAACTAACGATTGGACGTTTGCTATGGACAAAAATTAAGATACACGAGTTTTTTCTTTTAATTTTTAATCGTTAATCAACAAATAGTTTAAACAAATTATTGCAAAAGCGAATTTTGGTACATCTAATAGCAGCAATTAATTCTACGAAAAAAATTACGTAGAAAACATGTATAGTAAATTATGAAAATGTTAATTATTTATTAGTAAAACTTAAATAATCAAATAATTTTCATTGAATCTTGGCTCTACGAATGTTATAATTGTAAATTGTATAACGTTATTATCAATAAAAAAGTAATCATAATAAAGAAACTTATTTAAAGTAATTTAAGTTATCTTGATAAGGATGAAAAAATTTTTAACGCTTTAAAGTATTGATAGATTATAAATATCTAATTTGTTAAAAATATATATTATTCTTGATCATTTCAAAAACTGTATATATTTTTTATAGTTATTGAAAGAAGAAAATTTTCGAGATCACTCTTGTACATTGAAAAGTTTTGCAGATTTTTTAACGTGCATTTCCTAAAATATAAGTTTTATATAAGAAAAAGTTTTTTTCATGTGAAATTTATATAAATTTCAAATACTATTGAAATTTGAGTAATTTTAAATTGTCGTTTAAAAATATAATTTAAAAAATTTTTTTTTCTTTTGTTTTTTTGAATTTGTATAAAGTACTTAAAATCAATTCTGTTTAAAATTAACTAAAAAACTACTATATTCAAAATTTGCCTGTACCGTGATTAATAGTATCAAATTTTATTTTCTTGATATTCAACTTATTACTCCTTATCGAATATTGTACAATGAATAGACGTGAATGAAAATGTTTAAATGGAATTGGAGATTTGGTTAAAGATATAAATGAAAATGATATTGATGAACATTAGCAATATATTGACGAAGTTTTTATTCCAAATAATGATGATAATGATTTTTCAGATTCTGAACCTGAAGAAACTGAAGAAACGGTTACTGAGCAAATTATTTTACCATACGGTTTTTATAAACAAATAGAAGCTAGCTATAACAATATTCAAAAATTATTAGAACCAAAGCATATAAACGATTGGAAAAAAGGTGTATTTGAAGAATTTAAGATGATATAAAATAATATGAATAATCGTGATAATAACGATCTAAAAAATAATGATATCAATCTTGATAAATCTACCACTGAATCAATAAAAACTTAATGCTAGTGAATTATTTGAACAATTTTTTTCCACAATAATAGATTATATTATAGATGCTACAAAAGAGACTGGATATGATTTAACAGCTGACAAATTTGATGATTTTTTAGGTATTATTGGGAGTGTGAATAAGTTCTCGCCGTTTTAGTGAAAATAAATCCTTTATTTGAAAAAGATAATAAAAGAACAAGTAAATTAAAGTTTTCCCATCGCTGAAGATTATTTTTTCCCATCGTTCTGGCAGCATTTGGATTTTACGTCTAAAAAACGACACTTCTTTTGCGGCTATCCACGAATCGATCCATTTTTTCGTTTCTTCATACGAAGTAAAGTGCTGCTCAGCTAGGCCGTTAGCCATCGATCAAAATAAATAGTAATCAGAAGGCGCAACATTTGGAGAGTACGGCGGGTGGGGTAAGACTTCTCATTTCAGCGTTTCCAGGTGTTTTTACCGGTGACGCGATATGCGGCCGAGCGTTATCATGCAGCAAAATCACCTTATCGTGTCATTGCTCATATAGCGACCGTTTTTCTTTCAATGCTCAGCTCAAACGTATCAATTGTCGTCGATAGAGATCTCCTGTGATGGTTTGGTTAGGTTGAAGCAGCTAGTAATACACTACCCCCAGCTGATCTCACCAAATGCACAGCATGAGCTTGGAACCGTAGATATTCCGCTTTGGCGTTGATGCTACTGCTACGCCAAACTTAACCCATGATTTTTTACGCTTGGGATTACTGTAGTATATTCACTTTTTATCACCAGTAACAATATGATGTAATAAACCTTTCCTTTTTTGTCGTTGAAGCAGCTGTTCACACGTAACAAGACGCCCTTCGACGTCTCTTCCTTTTGTATCATTCCTAATGCTGTCAGACGTTTCGAAACTGTTATTCGATCTACTCCTGATGATTCTGCAACATCGGATTACGTCTGGCGCGGATCTTCAGCGAGTAATATTTCCAATTCTTTGTCTTGAAACTTTTTAGGGTACCACTGCGTTCTCTATCTTGAACATCATAATCACCATTTTTAAATCGATTAAACCAATATTTGCATGTTCTTCCCGACAGAGCATGATCACCATAGGTTTCTACAAAAATTCTGTGTTCATCAGCTGCAGATTTCTTCTAAATAAAATAGTGCAGTAAAATTTCCCGCAAAAACGGTTTACTTAACACGAAATTTGACATGTTTCACTACTGTGTTAAAAAAGTAAGGTGAAATTGTCATTTAAAACTCCCAGGCATTAGGAAGGCAGGTAAATTTTTTTTCCTAGGTTGGTAGGACTGTCTATAACATTTCCTAAGTGTCTGTTTGTCAAAAGGTTTAATTATCTCCGAGTTATACGTGTTTTCGTAAACAACTAAAAGTGAATTTTTTGATTTTTACAATGGGTGATTTTGTTGAGCAAAGAGCTTGCATCAAATTTTGTTTGCGGAACGAATATTCTTATGCGGGCACGTTGAAAATGTTGCGGAAGGCCTTTGGTGATCAAACTATGGCACAAAAAAACGTTTATAAGTGGTACAACGAGTTCAAAGCGGGCCAAGGACGCGTTGAAGACGAAGCGCGCTCTGGACGACCATCAACGTCTACCGACGAGGGCCACGTCCAAAAAATCAAAGATTTGGTGCTTGAAAATCATCGATTGACAATTAGAGACCTTGCTGATAGAGTTGGAATATGATTTGGCTTAGCCCAAACCATTTTGGAGGATGTTTTGTGTCTCAAACGCGTCAAGTCTCGATTGGTGCCAAAATCGCTCAATTTTTTGGAAAAAAAGCGTCGCGTTAATGTGTGTGAAACTTTGCTGTCTGACTATCAGGACCACTTGAAATGCATCATTACTGGAGACGAGACTTGGATTTACTCATACAACCCTGAAACCACCGACCAATCCAGCGATTATCGTGCAATAGGTGAAGCAAGACCGAAAAGACCACGGTAAAGTCGATCGAAAATCAAGGTCAAGTTGACAGTTTTCTTTGATTATCGTTGTGTGGTGCACTATGAATTACTTCCACCGGAGCAAATTGTCAACAAAAAATATTATTTGAGCGTTATGCGTCGTTTGCGTGAAGCTATTCATCTGAAACGACCGGAATTATAGACCAACAACTCTTGGTTCCTTTATTACGATAATGCACCATGTCATACTGCATTGGTTCTTCGCGACTTTTTTGCCAAAAACTCGACTTATATCGTTCCGCAGCCACCGTATTAGCCTGATTTGGCTCCGTGCGACTTCTGACTATTCAGCAAACTCAAAAGGCCAATGCGGAGACGCTGTTTTGACACGATTGAGGAGATAAAAACTGAATCGAAGAAGGTCTTGAAGGCTATACCCGAAAAAGATTATTCCGAGTGTTTCCAGGACTGCAAAAGCGTTGGCAAAAGTGCGTTTTATCGAACGAGGATTATTTTAAAGGGAATAAAATGGATTTGAAAGAATAAATAAAGAATTTACATTTTATAAACAAATTCACCTTACTTTTTGATCAAAGTAGTATGTTATAAAATCGCTGAAGCCTTATTTTGTATGATGTGGAATTGTCAATGGATTTTTGCTCAGGCCATACTTTTTTAATGGAAATGTTAACGCACCTAGATATTTATATTTATTAATGAATGAACTGCCACTTCTGTGAAAAGATGTAAATCTGAAAGCGATTGTGATTTTAACAGGATGGTGCAGAGTTTCACTGAAGCAAAATTGTGAGAAATTTTCTGAACCGCCAATTCCTACAAAGCTAGATAGAAATGGGTAATCAAGTTGTTGAATGGCGTCTTAGATCTCCAGACCTTATTAGCCCAGAGTTTTTTTGTGGAATTATCTTTAAAATATGGCATATTCAGATTCACAAACAACAAGAAAAAATATGATACAGTGAATTACGAACATCTGCAATGATATACTAAAGAACGTTCTTCTGGTGACAGTCAATAGCTTCCAACAGAGAGTCGAATCCTGTATTAATAATAACGGTGGAATATTTGTAAACTTAATACAGTAAAAGCTAACTAAAGGTAAAAAATATGTTGCTTTTATTGGCAGATTTCCCTGTGGACTTGGCTTAATTCCCCGGACAAAGTCTTGCCTTAACTGGCTGGACGAGTCTTACTTTAACTAATCGAACAATTAATCTAGCCTTAATTGGTGGGGCAATTAATCTTGCCTTAACAGGCTGGGCCAATTTTGGGCTCTAAATCCCTTTCTTTTGTGACCTCGCTGCGAGCCCTGGGTGTCGATGTATGCATTATATCGACAAGTGATCGCAGGCTCTGGTGTGAATAATTAAATTTGGTATGAATTATTTACAAATAATAGAAGTCATGATTAAAGACTAATCTGAATGCAAAGTTTTCCTCTTTTCTCATTTCTGGTGTCAGAACTGGGCATTCCTATTCAAAAAAATCGATTCGACCTTAAAATGGCATTAAGGTCGAGGTCAAGGTTATGGTCAAGGTCATGTCTGAATGTAAAATTTTTTGCTCTTTTCATTTCTAGTGTCAAAAATGGGTGTTCCTATCTAAAAAATTTGATTTAAAATTGAAATTACTGTCGAGCTCAAGATCAGTATGGAAGTCACATCAGGTCTCTCTTTCGAACACAACAACTTTAAAAATTGAGTTTTGGTAGGTGCCTTTCCAGACGAGATATTCCGTTACGCATTTTAAAATGGAATACTTCGTATATTCCGTATATATACCGTATTTATTTTGGATTGGAATATATACCGCAAATAAATTAAGTCTTGAATTGTAATTGAACGAAATTGTAAAAAGTCAAAACGAAAAAATCCTCAAAATGACAATAGTTTGACAAAGTAATTAAACTGCAAAAATAAGTTAAACAAATAAGTTTAGCCAAAGTGAATTGACGTGACCAGAATATTTACTAATTAATATGAAGTGGTTTACGTGTAACTTTTTTAAATCATACAATATAATGTTATAATATATAATTTAAATAATATAGTATAACGTAGACATAAACATTAATTACATTTCAACAAATGATTTAAAAAATAAGTGACTAAATTTACTATTCTCACGGGTAGGTAGGTGAGCCTGATTGTGGTTTGGCAGGGGTGATTTCTAGGGGTTAGAGGATAGGAAGATGTGGGTTAGGTTGGTTGGAAGGTAAGTGGGTTAGCCCGCTTGTGATTCGGGATATTATCATATCAAGAGAAACAAGCCACTAAACTCGCTGTTCCTATGGTGAGGTAGATTAGTCTGCCTGTGGTTCGATAAGGGTAGTTTCTAACGGGTTAAATGGGTTAGGGAGTAGGTGGATTAGTCCAGTTGTACTGTGGAGTTCAATTATTTTAGGAAACAGAAGCGACTAAACTCGCTGTTTCCAGAGTCAGGTAGGTTAGCCTGTTGGTGGTTTAATATGAATTCGATCTTCTTACAGCTTTTTGATCCCTAGATCTTGACATCTTACAACTTCTGTTAACCCCTTTAAAAGATATTTTCAGGAATCTTGCCCATAAGCGCATTTTATCAGAAAGGTAAGAACTATTGAAAAAAGTTTCAACTAATTCACAGGTGCCCAAAATTCCACTTATTGCATACATAGTCCTTTCGGCTGTTGATATGCCTTCCATGGACAATAAGCTGGGCTCCGATGTTGCTCAGGATGTCCAAGCCCAGTAGGACGTTTTGATCCACTGGACTTATCACGTAATATGAGGCGAGGGTCTCTCGTTTTTCATTGCGTCGCCTTACACACTCCTTGTTAGCGTCACTCTTGTGCCGCTAGCCATAGTAGCGGTTACGGGCTGCTTAGTGAGCTACCAGCCTTCCTGCAGGCATCATTAGAAAACGGCGTTACTTATGTAGAAGCTGACAGCTTTCGTGTCGACCAAGGCCTGGTTAACTTAGTCGTATATGATGACGGTGAGGTAGGGGCGGTTTTCGATGGCTCGGTAGGCCAGGTCGTTGGCGGCTCCGGTGCGGTCCTCTACCCATTTTCTAAAAGGAATTCATGGGAGTTCCGCATAAGCACGACGGCTTTCCCGCAGACGGAGCAGGAGAACTTCGGCTGATTACAGCATTGACCGCTTTTATGCCCGCGTTGCTTGCATTGCCAACAGCACTCCTGGCGGTTGTACGGGATAGTGGACGCGGTTTGGACAGCTCTACGTGTCGGGACAGGGTGGGTTGCGCGGTCCTCGTATTCTGTCTCCTGACGCATTGCTTCGATATTATCGACTAATATAAAAACGCAGGGACGGACGAATATTATAGTGTATGTTATCTAGTTGTTGGATGGGAATATAGCGTCCTCGTCATCACATGCGGGTGGCTAATGCGGTGCAAAAGTTTCGGATTGGTTAGTGGATCTCTTGCACCCGTTCGGTAATCTGTCGGCTTCGCATACGCCGCTCCCTAGCTGAGAGGTAAAAGTTCTGGAGAGGGTCTTTGAACTCCTTGCAAGACCAGCAATCAGAGGCGTAGCTTAGGTACTACTGTAAGGCATACCTCTAAAGTAGTTAAGACAGCCCTTTTAGCAGTTGCCCGTAGGTGAAGTCGTATCCTTGTCGCAGCTCCCTGACTCCCTCTAGGAAGGCGTAAGCGTTTTCTCGCCGAATAAGTTCTCGCCGTTTCACTGTCAGATGGCAGTACAAAAATTTTATATGTTTAATTCAAGATGATGATGTACCTTTATTAAAGTTCTATAACTTATGTTTAAAATCAGTGCGTGTCTTTCCATTAACCTATAAAAAACATTTTTTTTTTGTGGCGTAAAACACTATATTATTTAGAAGAAATCTGCAGTTGAAGCACACAGAATTCTTGTAGAAACCTATGGTGATCATGCTCTGTCGGGAAGAACATGCAGAGATTGGTTTAATTGATTAAAAAATGGTGATTTTGATGTTCAAGATAGAAAACACAGTGGTGCACCGAAAAAGTTTCAAGACAAAGAATTTGAAACATTACTTGCTGAAGATCCATGTCAAACGCAATCCGATGTTGCAAAATCATTCGGGGTTAGTCGAATAGTTTCGAAACGTCTGACAGCATTAGGAATGATACAAAAGGAAGGATCTTGGGTGTCGTACAAACTGAAGCTGAGACGTCGAACAGCGTCTTGTCGCGTGTGAAAAGCGCTTCAACGACAAAAAAGGAAAAGTTTCTCACATCGTATTGTGACAACCGATGAAAAGTGGATATACTACAGTAATCCTAAGCGTAAAAAATCGTAGGTTAAGCCTGGCGAAGCAGTAGCATCAACGCCAAAACAGAATATCCATGGTTCCAAGCTCATGCTATGCATTTCGTGGAGTCAGCTGGAGGTAATGTATTACGAGCTGCTCCAATCCAACCAAACCATCACAGGAGATCTCCATCGACGACAATTGATGCGTTTGAGCCGAGCATTGAAAGAAAAACGGCCGCTATGTGAGCAAAGACACGATAAGGTGATTTGGCTGCATTATAAATCTAACAAATGAAAAAATTATTCATTAGTATGCAATATCGTATCCTTATATGACTTGCTCACAAATTTTATGTAGAAGAAGAAAACCTGTAGCCACCTAATAGTGATATCTCAAAACAAGAATATTAAGAACAGGAGTGTAAGTTTCTGAGGTTAGAAAAAATTTTCCTCAAAAATGATTTTCATCGTTAAAAATTATTTTTTTTTATTCAAGTTGATTCTCCTATTCGTATATGATTTCATTACTTTAGATGTGCTTATGTAAATTATACCATCCGTATGGAAGAAATTACAGTAATGAGAATGACAAAATACAAAACATGGTGCATCTGCTTTTTACGTAGTTTAAAATAAGTTACATAAATTTAATTTTTTTAATTTCTGCGATGATTCTCAAGTTAAAGTATAATGTATCATTTGCCTCGTAACAAAACATACAAAACAAAGCAGCCGGTTAAGAGCAAGTGGGATTTATGTATGCGACGAGGGTACAATTGTGAAGCAGAATGTCGAAGTTCGTTCATGACGACGTTTAAGAGACAGCATTAATTAATAACGTATTTTCGCACCTTAAATAACTTTACGCTATAATTTTGTTAGTGGGATGACCATAGGGAGGTTATCGCCTAGCTGTAGTACATAGTACTATGCCAGCGTAAGGCCCTTCTTTTCGTTGTAATGTAGCGGTTCGTTTTTAATCGCCGAGATCGCAAAGTATTCAATTTTATTCATCAAATTTATTCAATTTTTTAAATTTATGCACGCTCAGATGCTGAACTCAACATTTAAATCATGTTTTTATTTTCGGATATTCGATTCGGGGCGCGGGCCCTCGTGCCGTCCCTGCACTGTGCGAGTGAGATGACTTATTGTTTATCTTTACGGTCAATCACTCTTTGAGCATTTCATCGGGTGACTCTTGTAAACAAATACAATTTAAAATATAAGAAGGTTTATTTTAAATGGTTTGCTTTATTTTTTTAAATGAAATGTCATATTCACTACACACACGTTACAAACGTACCAGGCTGTTCCATAAGTTTTGCGGTTCGATAAGAGAGGATGTTGCTACTAGTCTAAATTTTTTTTTGTTATGCTGGTACACTCTTTATATAAACATATGTAAAGTTTCATTTCAATCTGTCAATACATTCTTTGTTTACAAGCCATTTAGTATCGACGTGTCACAGTATTTTGTTACAATGGAAAAAATTAAGTATCGTTCAGTGATTGAATTTTTATTTTTGGAAGGTTTAAAAGCAAAGGAAATATATGAACAAATGTTGAAAGTGTATCAGGACTTTTCGCCTTCAATTAGTACAGTAGAAAGATGGGTTGCTGAATTTAAACGTGGTCGTACAAGCCTTGAAGACGATCCAAGTCAAGGACATCCAAAACAGCAATAACACCAGAAATCGTAGAAAAAAAACAGGATTTCGTATTGGAAAATCGTCGATTGACTAAAAGAGATTTAGTAGAAGCCTTAGGCATCTCATTGGGCAGTGTAAGCAATAATTTGACTGAAGCTTTGGGTTTCAGAAAGCTGTGTGCACAATGGGTTCCGCATTCGCTAACAATGGAACAAAAACACATTCTAATGCGACTTTCTCAGCAACATTCAGAGCGTTTTCGAAAGGATAAAGTGGATTTTGTGCGTTGATTCATCAGTATGGATAAGACTTGGGTTTATCACCATGACCCTGAATCAAAACAAGAGTCTAAAGAGTAGTGTGAACCTGGTTCTTCGGCTTCGAAACGAGTTCGTGTCCAGAAATTGGCCAAGAAGGTGTTAGCACCAGTTTTTTGGGATGCGAAAGGAATTTTGTTTGTGGATTACTTGCAAACTAGTAAAACAATAAATTCTAAATATTATTGTAACCTTTTAGACCAGCTGGAGGGAAAAATTTGTGAAAAAAGACCCGGTTTACAGAAGAAAAAAATCCTTTTTTATCAGGACAATGCACAGTGTCATAAGAGCATTTTAACAATGGCTAAAATCCATGAATTGAAATTCGAATTGTTAGAGCATCAACCGTATTCACTAGATTTCGCTCCTAGCGACTTTCATCTGTTTCCAGACCTAAAAAAATTCATACGTGAAAAGCGTTTTTTATCAAATGATGAGGTCATACAGATGTGGAAGCGTATTTTGCAACCCTTCCAGATTCTTACTTCAGGGATGAAATTCATAAATTGGAATCTCGTTGGAACAAGTGTATTGATGTTCAGGGAGACTATACTGAATAATAAAGTGTATTTCAAAGTATAAAATTGTGTTTTTCTTATCGAACCGCAAAACTTATTGAACAGCCTGGTATTGTCGTACGGTATGGCAGGGGTTTTTTAATGAGATTTCACAACAAATATGCCACTCGTAATAAGCGTTGGAGAAGTGTGTAGCTTGTTTTACTATGCGATTTGTACTTTCAATAAATACAGGCTTCTAGTCGCGTATAGAATAGAAGCTCAATATAGCTAGAACTGTATTAAATGCCATATTGCACCTTTATATGACTGACTAGATTTCAACTGCGTACGTTTTCTAAATATGGCGTGCTCTTATGTGTTAGTCAAGAAAACTTAGACATATTCATGTATGTTAATTCCATTTTAATTAATAATAAAATTCATGTTCTATCACCTTCTATAATAGATTATTGCCATAATACAAGGGCGAATTAAATATAAACGGTAATTTAGCTATTCTGCTTAGCACGTGCCTTTGAACTAGATGATATAGAAGATAGATCTAGAATAGCGGTCGCTGGTTCGTTTATAAGAAGTGGTGGAACCAGCTTAGTTAGCAGCCACGCTTGGTTCTATCCTCAGTACAGCCATGACTGAGCAAGAGGTACATCCGTTTGTCGCGCAACGCGTCATCATAAAGTTTTTAACCAATGAAGGCGTTAAGCCGTCGGAAATTTCTGCTCGTTTAAACGTGCAGTTTGGAGACACTGCATTGTCTAAGAATAGAGTGTATGCGTAAGCCATGGAATTAAAGGATGGGCGAGAACGTGTTGAAAACGAAAGTCACGATCGACGTTCAAGGACAAGTCTTACAGATGACAAATCCGTGCAGTTCGAGAGCTTATTAAATGTGATCAGTGGTTAACTGTTTCAGAAATCTCGTGAAGAGTGGGTATAAGCTATAGAAGTGCTCAATCCATTATCACTGATCATCTTGACTTCAGAAAAATTAGTGCTTGATAAGTTCCGAGGTTGTTCACTGGGAATCAAAAACAGGTCAGATCGGAGATCACTGAGAGACTTCTGAATCGATTTCGACAAGAAGGGGAGGATTTTTTGAGGCGCATCGTTACATGTGATGAAACGTGGGTTCACCATTATACCCCCCAATCGAAAATGGCGAGTAAGGAGTGGCGAAGGAAGGATGAAGGCCGCCTAATGAAGGTTAAAACTCGTCTCTCAGCCGGAAAAGTGCTTGCAACAATTTTTTTTGACTCAAAAGGAGTATTACTCATTGATTTTCTTCACGATCAACAAACAGTGAATGTGGCCTGGTATTGCCAATTTTTACAGTCACCGAGAACCTCCTGCCGAAACAAAAGACGATATATGCCAATTAGAGAGGTCATTCTTTTCCATGACAACGCTAGGCCGCACACCGTGGCTTTGATAAGGGATAAACTGGAAGAAATGGGCTGAAAAACACTTGAACACCCTTCTTATAGTCCAGACTTGTCCGCCTGTGACTACTTTTTGTTCGCGCTCCTGAAAGAATCACTTGGAGGAAAACGATTTATAAGCACTGAAGAAGTCAAGGAGCACATGCGCATTTGGCTGACAACTCTTCCTAAAATTTTTTGTGAACAAGCAATATTTAAGCTTCTAAAACGGCGGCAAAAGTGTGTAAACAACGTAGGAGACTACATTAAGAAATGTTGATGATATGGTTTGTATGTAATATTATTCAATAAATGTATAAAAAAAATTACCGTTTTGATTTGATTCACCCTCGTATTACATATGTAATTTATTATTTTCTACATTTTGTTTATTTCAAATTTTACTTTTGGAAAAACACGCACACACTAAAATTTTAATATCTATTTTAATGTGGGACCCACTGGGCCTCCCAGGACTCCCGTCCTGGCCCGCTCGCGCATCGCGAACTAGAAATGATCTTATTGTTATGACTTACGGGAATTCCCGAAGACACCTCTACCCCATCGGACAGGGGAACACCCGGACATGGCAAAGGGGGAAATCAAACAAGTACAAATTCATTGTGAATCATAATTAAACTCTTACCTGCGACTAATAGTTGTTCCTGGACCCTTGAAGTCCGCTTCGGATCCCCGCGAGCAAATCAATGAACAAATACCAATCTCCTCTGTATGGCTTCTCTTTATTTCACAAATACTTATCTATAATATTCACCATACACTTCACTGGACTTCCACACAGTACGGCGCACCTTTTACACACCGAAAATCCACAAAAAATACTGATACAACTAAAAAATCGAGTAATCGAGTAATCGATTTTTTAGTTGTATCGATCAATGGATCGATGTCCGAATCGAAAAGCAAAACCCTCCCGGAAAAACTCTTAAATAAAAAAAATACTCTCGTTCAAATGACGCGCTACTGAACGGCTAAAAAAACTCTCCAAAAAACTCTTAAAACTCTCCCACGCGGGCCCGCTCTTCCCCAATACTTAAAGACTCGGTCGCAGATGCATCGTGAGGATTTTTGCTTGTTAGGCATCAGCATAAGTCTTTGTAGATTCCTGAATCTGTCCCGCACCTTCCAACAAAAATGCAACTTTGGTATATTTATAGTCTAAATATGTGTGCCCATAGGAGTTGTGTTACTCGGGTGTCTATACATGTATTAGAAAAATATTATTCTCAAATTCTACAGTCTGTCAAGTAAGAGCGTGGTCGACTTCACCGACAGGTAATGGAAAATTTTGCCCTAATTTCTTTCGCGAGCCGATAGAGAAAAGCTTTGTTCTTGATGCATTGTCAACAAAGATTTAGTTGTCGTTGATATTTTGAAAGCGAATTACGTTAAACGCCATGAGTGCTAAGTACGCGTCGCGCTATGAGGCTGTGTTCCTTTGCATCCACCCGAAAGGTCCCAAAATGTCGCAATCAGCGGCTGCTTAATATATGAGAAAGTCGAAGGCATTTGTACAGAAGTGGATACAGCGATATAAAGTGGCTAAAAATATCGATAATTTACCAGAACGTGGCTCGATAGGAAAAGTGAACAAGAAAGATGAAAAAAGAATAGTGAATCTGTTTTCGCGGAATCCTGCTTTAACACTGCGGCAAAGACAAGCAAAATTAATGGCAAAAGGTTTAGATATATCCTACGAAACTATCTGAACCCATCTTCGTACTCATCATCTGAAATGGCGCAACACAATAAAGAAGCCTCTGTTGACTGAAAAACATGTGACAAAGCGACTCGCTTGGGCGCATGAGAATATTGATAGAGATTTTAAAAATGTCATTTTTACTGATGAATGTTCTATATGGGCACGTTCTGTCCTCACGCGAGCCTGGTCAACTTCCACCAATAAGCTTGTTCAGCGGACCGTAAAACATGAAATAAAGGTGCATCTTTGGGGCTGCTTCTCAAAGCAGGGATTCGGCACTTTGCACCTCTTTACTGACAACCTAAATGCCGAGAAAATGATAAAAATCTACAAAAAGGCTTTACTGCCATCTGCCAAACGATGATTTATTACAAAAAATGAAGATTGGATTCTGTAGGAGGACAACGATCCTAAACACCGCAGCAAGCTCTGTACTCAGTGGAAGACTCAATCTGGCATCGTTACATTGGATTGGCCGTCGCAGTCGCCCGATGCAAACCCTATTGAAAATGTGTGGGCATATATGAAATGAAAGCTTCGTGGAAGACGCACATACACTTTGAAGCAGTTGTCTTACGAAATTCGTCAGATCTGGAGACCCTTGCCACTAGAATACGCCGTCAAATTAGTAGAAAGCATGCCTCAGAGATGCCAGGCAATTATCGACGCCGGTGGTGACTGGGCACATTATCGACCGAATTGCATCATTGTTTGTAATGTGTACAATGTATATATAAATATGAAAGTTTCATCAAATAAATTTTTTTATAAATTAACACGACCACGCTCTTACTTGACAGACTGTAAGAATAATGTTATTCTTTATGGCTCCTGGATTCTTCTTTAGGAGTTAACTTACAGTATTGTCGCAAGTATTACACTTTTTACAATGGAATCAATACATTGTTATATAGAGACGTTCCATTGCATAGAGCGCGTAGCATCATCACACATTACAATATTCATTGAACATTTATATATTGCATATTTGTTTTTATTGGTATAATATAAAATATGTAAATATTTCTGATATATCTTTATAATTCTAAATCTATTTAATTTTAAGATTTTAATTTAATTAATTTTAATTTTAACTTTAATGATTAATTTTATTCTTGATCAATTATAATTTTTACCTCACGTTATATCGAACTTAATTGTAGTTTTAACTTAGCATTTATTTATTTCAATTCTTGCGAGTCTTTCTATCACAGAAAATTATTTGTTTTAATTAAATCGAAGCTCATGGAAGTTTTGGTTCTTTTCATTTCGTTCCATAATTTAATCTTATTCAAATTTCACTAATTGTTGTGTAAATGTTTCTAATTAATTCCAATTCATTTAACTTAAATTTCCAATTCAACTATTTACATGTTTTTTATTGTGTATAATATTTTTTTTTGTGTTTCTTTACACTCAAGTTTATTCTAATTTTATTTATATAGTTGTACATTTAATTTTATTATATTAATTTTAATTTATTCTCAATAAATATGTGTGGTATTCTTACTATAGTCTGTATTTTATTGAATATAATATTGAATTCTTATTTTTCTTATATTCCACCCGCTTAAGTTATAAAAGAAATTGAGGATTGTTGGAGGGAAGTCTCGATTTTCATTTACTTTCTTCCATGACTTTAAAATTATTTATTCTAAAATTGTAAATAAAATACGTTTGAAACATTTATAACAAGCGTCTTCATTTAATGCGTAACACGATGCAGTTTAAAAGAATTTTCTTTTGATTTTTATATTTGCCATCACATTGACCTCCAAGATAAAAAATTATTTATTTACGCTAGCTGTTCGTATTTGGTTAACATAACTCTATATTACGTATTTCTTTCAAATTTTATATTTAGTTGTTTCGAATATAAGAAGGCAGAAAGAATGTTTGATTTTCGTCAATTTTCTTAAATATTCTTAAATCGATTTATTTTAAAATTATAAAATATATAATAATACATTTGCAGACCTTATAACAAGTTTTTTTATTTAAGGGGACATTCGCCTTTGTAATTTTCAAAAAATCGATTTTAAGATTTTTACATATTTTGATTCTATATACGTTCAAAAGTTGCCTCCTAAAATTTCATCAAGAAATTCGTTATAGAAAAAAAGTTACAGCTATATTTGTAACAGCGTATGCCCATGAGTAATTATGGTTAAAAAACTTTAGACGCGTTTTTCTTGAAACTACCTTTTTCAAACTGGTAGGACATTTTTCTCCGAATCTACTCGACTGATTTTAAAAACCAAAGAGCATTTAATTACTTATTGAAAATAGTAAACAATAAGCTTCTTAAAGTTCAAAAAAATACCTCCCCTTTTTTTTACGGGGGTGACTTACCCCCAAAAAATGCTGTTTTTTCGCATTTTTCAGAAATATACATACAAAAACTTCAAAATATGAAAAAGTATGAGTTTTAGAGGCTTATTGTATAGTTTTGAGTCTCAAGAATAGAATCCATTTTGAATTTTTCAAAAATCTGTTACAGAAGGTCCACAATATGTCCTACCGTTTGAAAAGTAACTTTTGGATGACGCCTTCTACAGCAGCCAAGGGAAACTGATAATAAAAAAAAAATTTTATTCTTTAGAGACTGTTTAACAATGTCCAAAAGAAATTTTGTCAATAAATATAATAGTTTTTTCATAATAAAATTTTTAAAGAGTGTTTTTTTTTTTCAATCTCAAAGGCGAATGTCCCCTTAATACGCATCATGATGCGTTTTACAAAATTTTTTTTTATTTTCAAATTTATCATGTTCCATCCTCCAAAATCAGAATTCATTTATTTATTCCACACATCCGTATTTGGATTACAAATCTTTATATGTATTGACTTGAGCTCAAGGGTAGAACTCTGTCAAAGCCGCCTGGTAGGAGGACGGGGATGTGAAAAAGAGAATATTCAGGGAAAAATAAGTGGACACAAAACAAAGAGTATAGATTTATGTCGCGTTCATGGGGCTGTGTATGTCTGCGACGTGTGCGAGTGTGCGTGGATGTGCAAGTGTATGACAGTGTGTGAGAGAGAGTAAGTGAGTGAGAAAAGAAAAACGATAAGGTGCAATAGGGAACGGATAACGGAAAGGAGTCGGTACAGTCCGTAGGAGTTCCGCAAAGCGGAACGAGAACAGCGGTTCGCGACAGGCGCGATGTTCGCTAATCTTCAGGACTGCAGCGGTCAGCGTATGAACGCGAATCGCTAGCCCGAACCTGGGTGCTTAGGACGCCCTGACCGTTGGAGAGAAGTAGCTCGTCAAACTTGCGTTCAACCATGGTTAGCGCACAGCGCCAGACGCAAGATCGCTCGTGAGCTGGATGTATTCATGGCGATCGCCGGAATACGAGGAAAGGACGTGGAGGGATTAGACGAACGTCTAATAGGTCTGCGGGCAGCGCGAAGCGCTAAGGTCGCATCGACCTAGAGCGGGTATGCGGCAGGCGGAAGATCGCTCTTAGGAGGAGGAGGCGGAGGCGACTACTCGAGGCAGTTGCCAAAGCGTAAGTGGCGAGCTCGAGAAGCGGGTCTGAGCTCTGAGGCCTTACGGGAGAGCGTCTCTTGCGGTCACTAGAGGTACTGTGTTAAAGGAGAGTGAGAACATCTCCCACGCAGCGACACCAGTCCTCCGACTGTATGTGCGCAACCTCCCGTAGGCGGTAGGGAATAGGAGTGGCGAGAGAGGGGTTAGGAAAGAGTCGAGACCATAGACTTATATACTAGACTGCGCGCGCTGTGAGAGGTTTTGAAGACAACATTAAAGGACGGAGATAGCTTGGGAGGCGTTTTGTCTCTCTCGCTTGGTAGGAAGAGTGGGGAGGCTGTTGAGGGGTAAGTTTTCCTTTCCCTCGTCTTTTTGTTACGGTTACTTATTTATGATGTTCTTTTTACGTAGTCAGTCGCTCTCCCCTCCAACCTCCATGTTAGAGAGAGACACAACGCCTCCCGCTATTGTTTTCTCACTTTGTTGTTGTCTTTAAAACCTCTCACAGCGCGCGCAGTCTAGCATATAAGTCTATGGTCGAGACTGTGTACGCACGCACACGTCAGTATACTAAATTTAAATTTTATCAATTTAGGAGTTTCAAAGAAAATTGACCGTGACAGATATACAGACCCACGAGAAATTCTATAAGAGTTTATAGATCTCAATCGTGGGACAAATATTAAAATTGACACAAGGTAAACGCTACTATGGGAGAAACTATTATAAACAAATATCGTATAAATGTCGCACCTTTAGAACCAAACTTATAACTTCTCATTTACACTAAGATCAAAGAGGCAATTAGTTTACTTTGTTTTCTTTATTGTTGATTGGTTAAGATAATAAAGATAATAAATTTAATAGAAAAAATAAATAAATAAATAAAAAAAAAAACAATATTTCTGAAATGTTTATTAAAAACGAAGAATTCTCTAATTTTCCAACTTTAGAAATAATTCAACCTTGTCCCAATACTGGTGCCATTTTCTCGCTATATGCGTTATTAGTCTCATTTTTATTCTTCGGCTGTTCGTACTCTAGCGACGAAGATTCATCTACTTTACTGCGTGATGTTACAATTAAAAGTACTCATTAAACTACTTCTTAGTCTTCTAAATCAAAATAATTTTTTGATTTTAAATCATGACAAAATTTAATTAAGTCATCGATTTCTAACATTTAAATTGTTTAATTTACGAAGATTAATAATTTGTTTAGTGAATGAAAAATCTTAAATAGAAAAATTGTAAAAATTCATCATAGTATAATGTGAAACGTGTCATAAACAAGCTGTAACAAAGATATTTACTCGTTCCAATGTAATACTTTATAAAGTGATTATGTTGTTATCCAAATATTTAATTGTTCGTTGCTTAAATGTTCAAGTGCTGGATCCTGATATTATAGGTAAATGTGTGCGCTCTGATAATTTTCTTTTAATTTATCCTGATAAACAACGTTTTAGATTCGTAAGTATGCAACCTACTATAGACTCAAAATTAATTGAAATGATTGTTTTATTAACTAACTTTGTGTGGATATCATTCGACTATTTAATTATTAAATTAGTTAGCCTATCCAATAAAAAAATTTTTTCTTCATTACCTATAATTTTATACAAAAGCTGCATAGGTATTTCGTTTATAATCGCGGGTCTACAATAAATGGCAATATTAGTTTTGTCCTGATTTTTGTTATAATTTCTTTGTTACACAAAAATAGTCAACAAATAATTTATTATCAACATATTTTAATTGTTAGTCAACATACATATATTGCTCAATATATATATATATATATACTTAAAATATGATATCTCGGATAAACATTTAACGTGAAAATTTTTGCTTTGCACAAGACTTATGTAATTTATGTTTTTGAATGTATATTTATTCAATACATTGAAGTATGCAGTTAAAACAGTAAAATTTCATCTATTGGGGGTGTAAATAAGTTCTCACCGTTTCACCGTCAGATAGCGGTACAAAAATTTTGTGTATAATTCAAGATGATGATGAATCTTTATTGAAGTTCTATAAACTATGTTTAAGATCAGTGCGTGTCTTCCCATTAATCTTCAAATAACAGTTTCTTTTTGTAGCGTAAAACATGTCGAATTTTGTGCCAAATAACCGTTTTTGAGGGGGATTTTACTGCACTATTTTATTCAGAAGAAATCTGCAGCTGAAGCACACATAATTCTTGCAGAAACCTATGGTGATCATGCTCTGTCGAAAAGAACATGCACAGATTGGTTGAAATAATTTATTAGGTTGCTGCAGATGAAATGGCCAATTAAGTAATAAATTTTTAATCAGCTGTAACTTTTTATAAAGATAATTTATTTAATCACAATAGGTACTAATAGATGCAACACACTTTTCCTAACGAGATACAAATACATTTACTTCACTTTTGTAGAAGTCCGAGTTTCTGGTTCGAAAAAACTCCTCGAAGGCATTTTTGACAGCAGCTTCATTATTAAATCTTTTTCCTTTCAAAAAGTAATCCAAATGTTTAAAGAAATGGTAATCTGTTGGTGAGAGGTCTAGTGAATATAAAGGGTGAGGAAGAGTCTCATAACACAACTAGTTTAATTTTTGGACCGTTGTTCTCGATATATGAGGTCGTGCGTTATCATGAAGCAGTATTACTGCATCTCTGTTAACAAGCCTAGGTCGTTGGACTATTAATTTTTGATGCATTTTATCCAGTTGAGCACAGTATTTCTTAGCATTGATGGTTTCGCCAGGTTACAGGAACAAATAGTGGATAACTCCAGCTACAGACTACCAAACAGTTACCATTATTTTCTTTGGATGAAGACTTGGTTTTGGCATGTGTCTAGGCGCTTCATCGGCATCTAGCCATTGGGCCGATCGGCGACGATTATCGTATAAAATCCACTTTTCATCGCAGGTCACAATTCGGTGCAAGAACGGTTCCTTTTTGTTGCGGGAGAGAAGAAAACTTAAAATCTCCATTCGACACGTTATGTTTTGCTCGGTAAAATCATGCGGAACCCATTTGTCAAGCTTTTTCGCTTTTCCAAGTTTTTGCTAGTGGCGGCAACCTGTCGTATTGTGCCTAATTTCTCGGCAAGATCCCTTATGGTTTGGTGGGGGTCAGACTCCACTAATGCACGCAGCTCGTCGTTATCGATCGATGGTCCTGGGTGTCCACGTGGCTCTTTCCAAGGTCTATATCTCCGGATCGAAATTTTTCGAACCACCGCCGAGTGATTCGTTCGCTAACTGTATCAGGCTCAAATGCGCTGTTAATATTCCTCGTTGCTTCCGTTGCGTTGTGCTCTAATTTAAATTCGTATAGTAAAAGTAGCCGTTTTTGATTTACTTCCATGTTCACTTTCTCTTTCTGTTTTTACGATCACTATGAAATGCAAAAAAGAAATGACTTCATAAACCAAGGTAGCAGTATTTATACTTCAATATGCCATATCATTTGGGCCGCCTTGTGCCAACATAATACACTAAAATTGCAGCCAACTTTATGTCATTGCTACATTGGCCATTTCATCTGCAACAACCTAATAAAAGTAGTGATTTTGATGTTCAAGATAGAGAACGCAGTGGTGCACCAAAAAAGTTTCAAGACGAAGAATTGGAAACATTGCTGGCTGAAGATCCATGTCAGACGCAATCCGATGTTGCAAAATCATTAGTGGTTGATCGAACAACAGTTTTGAAACGCCTGACAGCATTAGAAATGATATAAAAGGAAGGATTTTGGGTGCCGTATGAACTGAAGCCGAGAGATGTTGAACGGCGTCTTTTCACATATGATCAGTTGCTTTAACGACAAAAAGGAAAAGGTTTCTTACATCGTATTGTGACTGGTGATGAGAAGTGAATATACTACAGTAATACCAAGAGTGAAAAATTGTGAGTTAAGCCTGGCGTTGCAGTAGCAACAACGCCAAAGCGGAATATCCACGGTTCCAAGCTTATGCTGTGCATTTGGTGGGATCAGCTAAGGGTAGTGCATTACAAGCTGCTCCAACTCAACCAAACCATAACAGGAGGTCTCTATCGACGACAATTGATGTGTTTGAGCCGAGCATGGAAAGAAAAATGGCCGTTATGTGAGCAAAGACACGATAAGGTGATTTGTTGCATGATAACGCTCGGCCGGATGTCGCGTCACCGGTCAAAACATGACTAACGGCCTGGCTGAGCAGCACTTCATCTCGTATGAAGAAACGAAAAGATGGATCGATTCGTGGACAGCTGCAAAAGGAGTGTCGTTTTTTTCGACGTGGAATTCAAATGCCGCCAGAAAGATGGGAAAAAGTAATCTCCAGCGATGGGCAATACTTTAATTGACTTTTTTTTATTTTTTTTTTTTTAAAAAAGGATTTATTTTAACAAAAAATGGCGAGAACTTATTTACACTTCCAATACTCAAGAAGATCAAAAGATTGTATTTAAAAAGAAATCTTAATGTTTACAGTATTCTGTTAATACGACACTTACAAACTTGATGTATAAAAAGGCTTTGAATTCAAAGTTTTATTTACAATTGAGAAATTATTATGTCAAATCCGTTGAGGTTACTATTCTTTCAATATTTAAACGCATTATATTTTTTATCATTAACGCAGGAAAATTTTGTATCGAAATATCGAAACTGTAGCGTCAGTTAATCGTGTGACTAACAACCTGCAGTCCACCATGCATCGGCACCTGTGTCAATAATTTTACGCCATAGATGGCTGCATTAACGTACCGATTGACAGAAATTCGGGTGCTGCCTTCACATTTCACCCCATAACATAAGGCTACAGGAACTGAGGGTGTAAACACCTTAGCTTCCTTTCACATATCCTCTTTTGACGTGAGTCTCGACCAAACTATTGCTGATCGACGAGCTTGCGACGTAGAGCAGTGTTAGTGTATAGCAATCACAGATTATAGTTGACGTGAATCGGCATTAGTACCTGGCTATCACAACTCACCATTGAACTAATCGGCGTCGTTGATTAGCAATCGGAAAAGTCACTGATCGTTTGAAGGGATCTGTGTTTAGAAAATAAGAACCGACGATCTTTAAAGTCATGTCGAAGTTTATAACTTAGTGCAATCGATTCGCCCTCCAGGCCCTCGACGAAATCAGAAGTTTTGCATTGTCACCTGATCAATCATCTTAGGTAATCGGCACCCAAAAACTGCTATTATCTCTACATATCTCTTCTGCCATGGTAAATTCGTGTGGAAGAACTCGTGAAGTCCTTAGAATCGGATTTTGGCTCGGTTGCGCCTGACGCACATTATGAGACTTTAATTCGTGGTCGAATAAGTGTCTTCAGTAATATCGGTTTACGCAACAATATATTGTATCGCTATTGCTTCTGTAGACCACATAAAGTAATATCAGGTGGATACGCGCCTAATTTATTTTATTGAAAACTATACTATCAAAAATAGGCTTAGTTTCAGGCTAATAATACCTAACAAGACAACAATATTATTGTATTTTAGATGAATAATGCATTTAAGTAAAGCATAAATTTAAGGAAATATTTATTTAAAACCTTTTATCAGGAAACTTATGATTATTATTGTAATTAAAATTAAGTATACACTAGCAATGCCTTTTACAGTTTTTCAATAATGCAAACTAATAATATAAAATTGTGCAATTTTAATAAATGGCAAAAATTATATTTATTGGTTCAACTTATTCTTTGTATAGACGAACTGATTTATTTGAATTAAAATTTAACCAATTTAAAATATTATGTTTAAATAATTAACTATGTTAAAATATTAGACAAAGTGATAAAAGAAGTTAAATGCTTTATGACGTAGACACCATGTCGTAGCTGATTTGGCTACGTGCGCCCTGAGTGCCTTGCACAAAAAAAAATAATATTTAATGTTCTATTTAGCAATACTTCAATCTCGCGCACTCTCTCTCTCACTCTATCTCCCCCGTCTAATGTCGCGAATTTGCAGGCCGGCCGCCCGCGACTGTTTCCCAGCCGACGGAGGCCTATCGCTCCCCCAGGGCAGGGAAGTGGCAATTCCTCACCGCCCTCACCACAAAACCACCACCACGCGCTTTCACTCTCTCTTTCTCTCTCTCTCTCTCTCTCACTACTTCGGACGAACAAATAAGGCGCTTACCCTTGCGATCTGCGAGGCTCGTCCGCTAGCAGTTGACGTCCTGGCAGCTCCCTCAGGCACCGCTGCACCGCGGTCCTGGAACTCGTCCTCAGGAGAAGGGCCGCCGGGTCTCGCTGAATGCTCGTCTCGATGTTCACTGCCTCCTCCTCACCCTCGGCTTCGGAGATGGCGGTGGCAACCACCGGTCGCCTCCCGCCGACTCTCGTTCTCCTCGTCCCTCGGCTCTCGGCGAAAGTGCTGACCGCCGTCGTTTCTTCTCTTCCTCGAGCAGCACCCTCGACTTCGTCTTCTTCACTCTTACTCTTCTTCTCTCACGCACACGTTGTCCTTCGGCTGCACTTACTCACTCCGACTCTCTCTCTCACTCTCTCTCTCTCTCTCGCGCACCTTCACCCTTGGCTTCACTCGCAACGCTCACTCTAATCAAAGAGGAACCAAACTATATTAACCGCGGGACTTATCTCTCCGTCTTCGCGGGAACGCGCAGCGAAACTCACTCTCTGGAGACCACTCCGTAACTGCCGTTACGCTCGCTCTTCTCTCCCCTTCCCTCGCGGCTCCCAAAATTCCTCGCCGATCGTCACCGCAAGTTCGAAAATCGCGTGATTTTCGAACGTTGCTGGCTTTTGGGAAAAATCCGCATTTTCGCGGCTAAACGGACTTACACAAGCTGGCAACCTGGAGACGGTCGCGCAAGAATGTAAACACTTACATTCTTCTTCGACGATCTATGACGGATTCTCCGTTACAGCTTTTACAAAAAAGAAATTATAGAAAGAAATATGAGAAATACTAAAAAGTTATGGGATTTCATAAATCAAAAAATAAACAAAAGAAATAAGCCAAAAAACAAAACTGAGTTCATATATAATTCAGAAAATCAAAAACTTACGGATCCTGTTGAAATAGCCAAAGTCATAAATTCATTTTTTTCGAATATCGGTAAAGAACTCAGTGATGAAATTCGAGATCCTCTGGAATCTAACTTAACACTTACACCTCAGAATGCAAGATCAATATTTATTTATCACACAGATAGGCTGAAGGTGAGAAATATTATTTATCACATAAAGCTAAAAAATGGTGGAGTCGATCATATCAACACAAGAAACCTTAAAGCCCTCTCGGATTTTATTACTGACCCTTTAGTGCATGTAAATATTTAATTTAGTTATAGAAAAATCGATCTGGCCAGAAAATTTAAAGTGTGCAGAAGTTACCTTAGGGCACAAAGGAGGAGAGAAATTTATACCCTCTAATTACAGACCAATCTCACTAACTTCCAATATAGCTAAAATTTTAGAAAAAATAATTAATAAAAGATTGGTTGACTTTCTTAATAAATGCAAGATACTATCTGACGAACAATATGATTTCAGGAAAAATTTAAGAACAAAAAATGCTCTAGGCTATATAACAAATATTGTATATGTTAAACTGGACAATAGTACCTCTACAGCCATAACATTCCTTGATTTGGCAAAGGCTTTTGACTGTGTCAATCATAAAATACTACTAGAAAAACTTTATAACTATGGTATGAGAGGAAAAGTTAATCAGCTATTAGTGAGCTACCTAGATAAGAGATACCAGAGAGTTAACGTGAATGGTCATGTAAGTAACTACATTGAAGTTAACATAGGAGTACCTCAGGGTACTATCTTGGGTCCCCTTTTGTTTCCTATCTACGTAAGTGACCTGCTTGAAAATATGCCTAAAGATACTATTTTTTTATTTTCTGATGATACAGCCATCATCACTTTTGATAAAACTTAGTCAGGGGTTAAAAGTAAATTAAATGCCTTACTTGAAAAAGCATCAAATTGGCTTGTGCATAATAAACTAACACGAAATATTGATAAGACAGTATTCACGACTCTTGGAAATTATTGCGACAGTGTCTCCGCTATTGATTCCATAAATATAAGTATCAAAGGATGCAATATAAAAAGAGTCGAATCCTGTAAATATTTAGGATTATATTTTGATTATAGACTAAGTTGGAATAAGCATGTGGAACATCTCATAAATCGAACAAAATATTTAGTTTTTTCATTTTGTAAGCTATCAGTTAGTATGAATTCTGATTCCCTGCGTATAGTCTATTGTGCTTTTTTCCAGTCTTGCAACATACGGCATTATTGCTTGGGGAGGTGTTTACCGAGATAATCGAGATCTATTGCAAAATTTACAGAGTAGAATATTAAGAATTGTGAATGAAAATAAATTCTTAATTACTAAAAATCCCCTTAATATAACTCAATCGTATTCTTTTGAAGCTTTAATCTATCATTATGATTATTTAAAATCCAAATTCATTACGTCCAATAGTATCACTAGAAATAAAAATATACAAATACCTTTACGTAATAAAACCGTTAGTAGTAAAAATAGGTATATTAAAGCTTTCTCACTTTTTAATGCACTCCCAAATAAATTAAAAATTATTAATATTACTAAATCAAATAAGAGAAAACTAAAGATATGGATAAAAAATAATGTTCAATGAGGTGTTTCCTAATGCGCACTATGTAAAAATAAAAATAAAACAAAACATAGAATGTAAACAATAATACAACTAATTAAGATACTTATACTACAAAAGTTTATAATTATATGTATTATTAGTAATCTGATTATGGGATACCTGTCTTACGCACAGACTACTTTTAGTCTCTGTAGGTATTTATGTACTATGTAATATATACATCTATGTAAATGAATATGGGTAATAAATAAATAAATTAATAAAATAATAAAAATAAAAATATATCAAACGAAGTAAAACGGAGAATAATGTGAAATATACAAAAATAAAAATCAATGATTTAACTTACTTTGGACAAAGTAATTCTTGAATGAGTTTATCTCGTTCTTTAAAACAACCCAAACTTGCGATTGCTTGTAAAACATCTGGATCTATGGCATCTTCGGACGGAATTATATGTGTTTGTACTACATCCATCATAGATAATTCCAATTCTAATTCACCTTTACCTGCAGCTGTAACCCAGACATGGCGGTTGATTTCTGCTAACTGGACAAATAAATTATAATCAAATATATTCCAATTATCAATAAAGAAGAAAATAATTTAATGGATAAAATTAATATTATATTAGTTTTTAAGTTGTCGTTATTTAAAAAGAAAGAGTACGTGCAACTCCGTGCTTTATCTATTGACCGATTTCATCACAAATCATGCAGGCCGACTGCACCTACCTCTCGGAATCACTTTTACATTTATGATATGTTATTATTCTATTTAGAATATAAGCGCCTAGATATTTTTTCGTTTTTCAATATCATCAAAATTGTATGTTTTATGCACTTCTAAAAAGCGACTCATCAGTTTTTGATTCTGAAAAATAGAAAAGTTTTTTTTTTTTTAACTATTCTATTTAGTCTTTTTATTGACCTTTAAAAATTATTCTATATACATTCAATGCTATATATAAGTGATGCTCGTTTGATCCCACCCATATTATTTTTTACAAAAAAACAAAGATGATATTGCACGTTTTTTATAAAAAATGAAAAATGCATTTTTCTCATACAGGCCACTTTTTTGGTTCAATTTCTTTTTATGGGTGGTTAGACTTAGTACCTATATTTTCATATACGTAGCATTAGGAATATTACAGTTTTTCAAGAGATATAAAAGAAATAAGTTATTTTGTATCTTTATTACAAATGTACAAGGTGTGTTCAAAAAGTAAGGTGGCTTTTCAAATTGCGAGGGCAACGTACATTCGATTATCGATTTTTTTTGTTGTTGTGTTGGTACACATGTTCCGAACATATGTTCACAGTTTCAAGTGTATAGCATATTTAATTTGTTTTTGATGGATAGAAAGGTTATATGTGTTTCAGTGTGTTCGATTTTCTATTATTATAAAAAAATGAAGCAAAGAATTTGCATCAAATTTAGTGTAAAAAATGCAATCAAGTGCTCTAAAACACTTAAAATGTTGACAGTAGTATACGGTGAGTTTGCTATAAGTAACAAAAATGTTTACAAGTAGTGCAAGCTCTTCCAAGATGGCCGAGAAGATGCCAATGACGAACCTCGCTCTGGACATCCCAGCACATCAACAACAGATGATAACGTCAAAGCTGTGAAGAAAATTGTTTTGGAAAATTATCGAATTACCATAAGAGAAGTTGCTAAGGATGGCGGCATATCAGTCACCTCGTGTAATGCAATTTTTTCGGATGTTTTGGGCATGAGACATGTGTCAGCGAAGTTTATTTTAAAACTTCTTAATTTATTTCAGAAGAACCGCTGCATGAGCAGTCTAACGCAGATGTCTAAATCATCTTTTTGCTCTTGTCTACGACGGATCCTGCCTTCTTTAGTCTGTTTTTCAGCTTCCTGCTCCGCTCGGCTTTTACGCATGGAGTCTCTTATCTTTTTTCTCATTTTCCTTAACAACATTAGATTTATTAGGGTTTTAATGTGAACAGTTAAAATCGTCGTTTGGAAAATATTTCTTTGCGATTTTCATAGATTTCTTGTCCAAAGAATGACCAGTGTATACTTCAGGTTCAGAATATATCCCCTTAGTTTTTATTAGTATTCGTGTTTTGTCAATCATATAAACAGTTACTTCGGGAAATGTTGATTAAATTTTAGATTTTGATACTGACGAAGGAATCAATGATAATGTTCTAATTTTTTTATTGATATTGCAACAATTTTTAACTACTCCTTCCAAATTATTAAGCCATTCATTACAGAAGCATTGAGAAAGATCATCATTCAATTTATCAATTGAAACATTTTACGCTTCTGATGATTTTGAACTAGTTGCAGAAGAAAATAAAAAAACCAATTCTGATTTCTTTCTCATGACGTCTTTCTATAAAAGTCATCAACAGATCTCTTCCTTTTGAGCAGCGAAACGTTACCAAAAGAACTTGAAATTAAGGTCTCGCTTAGATACACAACACGCTCTTAAGTGCTTGCACGAAAATTGTAGTCTTTAATATGGGTTAAGTTAGCATCATTGCCTGAACCAATCGCATCAATAATTTTCTTTAATTCAATTTTTGTTAACGCTTATAATAATTGAAACATGCATAATCAGAACTATCGAACCGCTTTATCAGGAAAATGTCGTTGCAGCAGTTTTATTAAATCTTCCGACTTACTGAATTTAGTAGCGGTGTCATAAACGATTTTTTTGCGTAATCCAAAAAAGTTTGGACACTTTCTTTGCTGAATAAGTTACGGACGTAACTGAAGATGAATCTCAATATCTATAGGTAAAATAATACTAAAGATGTAAGATAACTATACCTTAAATCGTTGCTTCCTTAAAGAAGCCTAGAGTACCTAAATTATCTACGCGATAATAAAAAACGATATTTAGCCATCTAGCAGAGGATTTTAGTACTATATGGTTTCCTCTGTTATATAAGTGAAACTTATGTTTATATATTTTTACGGTCACATACATGCCTGAAATGCGCATACTCCTGCAATATTTTTTGTAACTGTCACGTATGTACGAGGTGTGTTCAGAAAATAACGGAAATTTTCGTTTTTTGAAAAAAATATTTATTTATTCGTCTACATTAATGTTGTCGACTTTAAAGAAGTCCCCATTAGATATTATGCACTTGTGCCAGCGCTTCTTCCAATTATTGAAACACTTCTGAAACTCGACCTTGGGATCGCCTTTAGCTCTTTCAGCGATGCGCTTTTAATGTCATCTATGCTTGTAAAACGACGGCCCTTTAAGATTCTCTTTATTTTTGGAAAAAGAAAAAAGTCACACGGAGCCATGTCTGGCGAATATGGATGCTGGGGCATCGTTACAGTATTATTTTTGGCAAAAAATTCACGAACAAGCAATAAAGTTTGAGCAGGTGCATTATCGTGGTGCAAAAGCCATGAATTGAATTGCGACAAATCTGGGCGTTTTTTTCAGATTGCTTTACGCAAACAGCGTTGAACTTGTAGGCAGTACTGCTTATTGACCATTTGACCTCGTGGCAAGAATTCATGATGCACTATGCCATTAAAATCAAAGAACACAGTGAGCATAACCGTCACCTTCGATCGCACTTGTCGAGCCTTTTTCGGTCTTGGTGATCCAGAAAGCCACCACTGGGACGATTAAGCCTTAGTTTTGACGTCATATCCGTAAACCCATATTTTGTCACCTATTTTAATACGTCTCAGCAATTCTGCATCGTTGTTAACTTCATTTAGTGACTCCTGAGCAACTTCCATTCGCCGCTGTTTTTGTTCAAAATTTAACAATTTTGGAACAAATTTTGCTGCCACGCGTTACAAACCCAAAACATTCGGAAAAATTTCATGGCATGAGCCAATCGATATATTACATCATCAGCGACTTCTCTGATTGTGATTCGGCGATCGTTCGAAACCATTTCTTTCACTTCTTCCACTTTTTTATCGGTTGTTGATGTGCTGGGGCGTCCGAGGCGTTTGTCATCTTCAACGTCTTCACGGCCATCTTGGAAACGTTTATACCACTCGCAAACCCTTGTTTTAATCAAAGCGGACTCACCATAGACCTTTGTTAACATTTCACACACTTTGTTACACTAAATTTCATTTTTTACACAAAATTTGATACAAATTCTTTGAGTCATTTTTTTCAACAAGCGAAAATCGCCGAGCTCATAAAAACACGTCTAACCTTAGCGGCTGCCACTAAAAAAGTGAACAATGAATACAGCTGGAAATTGTATCATACTTCAGCGTTATGTGTACCAAAATAATAAAAAAAAATGTTAACAATCGGACTTTCCAAACCCGCAAAAATTAAAAATTCCCGTTATTTTCTAAACACACCTCGTATATTTGTTATGAAGGTGCAAAATAAGTTATTTCTTTCATATTCCTTAAAAATTCAAAATATTTCTAATGCTACATACATAAAAATATTGGTATAAAGGCTAATTACCCATAAAAAGAAATTGAACCAAAAAAATGGCCTGTATGAGAAAAATGCATTTTTCATTTTTTATAAAAAAGTGCAATATCATCTTTGTTTCTTTGTAAAAAATAATAAGGGTGGGATCAAACTAGCATCTCCTATAGCATCAAAAGAATATAGAACAATTTTTAAAGGTTAGTAAAAAGACGAAATAGAATGGTTAAAAAAGAAAAAATTTTTCGATTTTTGAAAATCGAAAATTGATGAGTCGTTTTTTAAAATTGCATAAAACATACAATTTTGATGATATCTAAAAAAAAAAATACATAGGTGCTTATTTTTTAAATAAAATAATATAATAAATTTAGAAGTGATTCTGAGAGGTAGGTGCAGTCGGGCTACATGATTTAAGATGAAATCGATCAAATCATATTTTATGGAAACACTTATTTATGTATGATATAAAGATTTAGACACATTTTAATTTGATTGTGTATTGGATACAAAACAAATCAATCCAGGGAAATCGAAGAAAGTTATAAAAATAGATAAAATGGAATAATTTTAAATTATTAATCGCCCGGGATCGGCCGAAGTATGAACATTAACCTATCAATGCGCAAAAGGCCAAATCTGTATACGAAACTTCGAGCACACTGTGCTGTTAGAAAAAAAAACCCATTTTTTCTTTAAAATTCCATATGGAGGATTTTTGAAGATGCTCTTTTAAAATCCGGCAATTATTTTGGAAAAGAAAATCATAATCGTTATTATTTTTGCATTCCAAAAAAAGTCACGATTTTTTAACGTTTCTTTTTTCTTTTATCAATTCTTATAAATACTGCTGCATTTAAATTAGCAAATCATTGTCAGAAATAGCGGCCCAAATATCTGAAGTTTTTAAGAACCTGGTGCAGAACTTTTTTTTCCTCTTAGTTTTCCAAAGTAACAGTTTTTGTGAAACAGTATTATGTAAAATTTCATGATTTTTTTCTCAACAAGTTTGATCTTCTGGAAAAATTCATACGTAATTTTTTAATAATTTTGAGAACTTTTTGTCGTATAAAATTTTTTCGTAAAGCTTATACGTTCCCAAAAAAAAATTATCGAAGTCTTTTTATTGGTTTGAAATCAGTATAATTGTTACTTTGCCACCATGTAGGTATATAATTTAATACAGCATTGTCCAGTTCTCACCACGGGGAGGTGAACGATAATAGAGAATCATCTTGTTTTATTTTTTTTTTTTATTTTATCCACTTTCTTTTTTGTTTTTTGATCATTCTTTTAGAAAATTGTTTCCTATTTATAAATATAATATATTGTATACTTTTTTCGTTTTGATTTTTTTATTTTAAAAATTTTTTGAACTTGTTTTTTTATTTATTTGTCTTATTATTTCATAAAAATTATTTTGAGAGTGCAGATTCAAAACAATTTTTACAGAAATATAAATTACATGACTTGCAAACTTTTTAAGTTCTTATAGAACAATGTTTGTTGGAACAGTTTTTTTTACTAAGAGTTTGATTTATTTCATGAGGTTTTGTAACAGATGATGTTTTCTTTTATAAATAAATTTCAGCAATAGCCATACAAACATCTTCAGTTCCAATTTTTTTACTTTTATTTATAACATAGTACAGTAGCTTTGGTGATTGCCATTGAGATGCCTCTGATAAAAATGACCTAAGTCCATTTTTTTAATCGAAATATAGGCAAAACTTTATTACGAAATTGGTCATAAAGATTAATTCTACCCATAAGGTCATTATAAGCACGCACAACTTTTGGAAACTACTGACTTTTACTTTTCCTCGGATTTAAAGTATCTTTCAACAGGAGCAGTAGGACTTACACCAGCAGCAGTAGACAATATTGAAACAGGCTTAGAGTTCATTACAGTAATGAAATTTGTACCACTGTTTTTGTCATACATTGATGTCATTACATAATAAATTTCACATTCATCCTTTTTTTATCAATATTATGCTTAGCTAGTATTCTGTCTTGTCTAACAGTCCCTGTGCAACGCAATTCAAATTTTTCCAAATGAACCAGAAGATCTGCAGAAAAAAATTAATTATCAAAATAATCATGATAGTTTTGTTTATTACGTAGACTTGTAAGAGACAAACTGTTGCATCGTCTTGATAGTCACAACGCGACTACCAAGAGAAATTTAAGGTAAAATTACATTTGGCATTCTTTCCACAGTATATAATAATACTCTCATTGATAATAAATAAAAGATGTGAGCGAATCTTTTTTTGAAAGAGTAGGCGCGATAAGAAGACAATGTGATTTTTCAGAACTTCAAATTTTAATGATTTGGCACTTTATTTATTCTTAGTTACGACTTACAGGTTACGCAAGATATGATCGGGTCAATAAATGTGAATCGCAATCGTAGGCATAAATTGAGAGTTTACGGATTTTTGGGACCAATTGAATATCATTTTGTATTAATTTTTGATTGGATATAGGTGGAGCCCGATTAAACGTTTAAGCTGACTTACTTTAGTTGGTATATAAAGAAGTTTTTTTCGCCATTATTTTCACTTTTCTTACTTTATATTTAGCATTTTATATTCTGCTTTTTAATAATAAGCTTTTTTCTAAACATAAAATTAATAATGCGTGTGTTTGCCAATAAAAGTATGTCATTTATGACGGACAGTCCGTCATAGGTCGTCGACGAAGAATGTAAATGTTTACATTTTTGCGTGACCGTCGCCAGGTTGCCGGCTTGTATAAGCCTGTTTAGCCGCAAAAATGCGGATTTTTCTAAAAGTCGGCAATGTTCGAAAATCACGCGATTTTCGAACTTGCGGCGACGATCGGGAAGAATTTCGGGGAGCCGCGAGTAAAGGGGATAGGAGAGCGAGCAAAACAGTCAGTTTCGCTGCGCGCTGTCGCGAGGATGGTAGAGATAAATCCTGCGGTTGAACATAGTTTGTTCTCTTTATTTAATTAGAGTGAGCGTCTTGAGTGAAATAGCCAGGAGTGAAGGAGTGCGAGAGAGAGTGAGAGAGAGAGTGAGGAAGAAGGACAGATAGTGCGAGGAAGGAGGAGCGACGACGAGGAACTACAGCGAGGAAGTTAGACGGGGGACGAGAAAGGCAGATGTCAGCGGGCGGCGACTTGAGGTTGCCACCGTGACTTCTGCAGCCGAGGTTAAGGAGGAAGCCGTCGACGAACGGGCAGGCTATTTCCGAGGTCCAGCAGCTCTTCTCCGGGGAAGAAGCAGTCGGAGTCAAGGATCGCGGCAAGGAGAAGAACAGCCAGGCGTTCAACCGCGAGCGAACGAGTCACAGAGACACCAACCGTAAGTGTCCTTATTTATCCGGTAGTAATAAGTGCGAGAGAGAGAGAGCGAGGGTGAGTGATCGCGTGTTCGCGTTTGGGGGTGGCAACCAATTACCACTTGCCTGCCCTGGGGAAGCGAGAGGCCTGCGGCGGCTATAGAAGCAGCCGCGAACGGCCGGCCTGCATTTTCGGGGGAAAATATTGTGCATATCCGAGTTTGCGGGAGTAAGACGGCACAAGCGTGCGCTGCTGTATGAGAGTCAAAGAGAGAGAGAGAGAGAGAGAGAGAGAGAGAGAGAGAGGGAGCGAGTGTAATAATTGAAATAATTCATTCATTTATTTTTGTGCGAGGCATACAGGATTCACATAGCTGTTTCGGGTACGACGTGGCTCCTCGAAACACATTTAAAAAGAAGGCATTATTGTTCATAAACTGCCTAGCTCGCATTTTAGTGAATTCATTCTTTCTTGAGTGCTTGCAATGATTTGTAATGCATATTTTTGTTCATGTACATTTTCGAATGACTTTATGCATTGAATTGTATCATTTAATTTTGTTCGGCGATGTGGATAATTACATGTGAAAATGGGGAATGCATTGTGCTAAATTGAAAGATTGCATGGAAAGATATAATAAAGGCAAACTATTAAATTCAATACTCATTCTTCGTAGGTGACGAAATAACCTTGTAAAGTCATTGACGAGAAGCATAAGTGCTTACGCTCTCTCGCGATTTTGCCGAGTTCCTACTTTTGAAGGCCAATTAGCAGGTATAAGGTTCGCTTTTTGAAAAACTGGCAATGTTCGAAGATCACACGATTTTCGGATTTGCGGCGATGGTTGCCCGCGTGTTGCGTACAAATTTGTAAGTTACGAGAAAAGAGGTAAGGGAGAGTGAGTGCAATAGCTCAGTTTTCGTGAACTGAACAAGTGTTTCGAGAACTTTTTTCAATTTGTTTCTCTTGTCGCACAGCATCTTCTGGCCAGGGGAGAGAAGTGCATCAGTGCTCACATGGAGCAATTCAAGATTGCCACTGCGACAGCTGAATGCAGCCGGAGAGAGCGGCCGGCGGGATCTGTCAACAGCGGTGTGGCAATGGACCAGCGGCGCTTCTGGAAGGCCTGGACAGCAGTCGAAGAGAAAAGCAACCGGGCGTCTTCAAATCCTTGAGGACCTTGCCCTGTCAACTAAAGAAGTCAGTAATCTCATATATTACCCATTATGTTAAGAGTGCAAGAGAGAGAGTGAAAGCGTACGTGTCCGCGGTTTCGCGTGTTCTAGGTGGCAACCGAATTTCATTACTTCCCTGCCTTGGGGAAGTGTCTAGACTTCTGTTAATTCGTTATTGTAGCTACAGACGACAGGTTTGTGGAAATTCGAAAATCGCGCGTGTATGCTCAAGTGCACAAGAATGAGGGAGATAGCGCGAGAAACAGAATTGGTGCGAGAGTCACGGCGAAGAATTAATAATCATATTTATATATTTTTAATAATCAATTTATGCCGGGGTTTGAAAGTGACGATGATCACTTGGCGGTGTATTTCCGATATTAAGACAAGGTTAGGAAGAATATAATTTTTTAATTAAAATTAGTGATTCTAGTGTATGATACTCAAGGATTCGCACATATAATACTTTGTGTATGTTGGTGTCTTAGCACAATAAACGCAGATAAATATTTTGCAGAGAAAGCGTAAACAAACATCATTCTACTAAACGCAATAATTTATGTTCAAACATAACTATATTGAATATTTGTCAAAGGTGAAAAATTCTTTTAGAGTTAAAGTTAGATCTATTACGTAATCAACCCTATTGAAAATGCACAATTAAAATCTATAAAAAAAATTTAAATTATTTTGGAGTTTAAATCTGTCACTCAATTTTTTCATTCATTGTTTGTAATGTGTACAATGTATATATAAATATAAAAGTTTCATCAAATACATTTTTTTATAAATTAACACGACCACGCTCTTACTTGACAGACTGTAAACATAAATTAACCATACGAAATAAAAATATATATGTGTACACTTTTTAATACACTAACAAGGAAAGCACCCGAGATGTTCGGTGCCTATTTTAATTAAACTGTGATATGTTATAGCATACTAAAAATAAAGTATCTAAGGCATAAAAACTACCTAAAGTTAACCCTCTAAAACAGTTTCTTTTTAATATTTTCAGAATAAAACGGAATTTTCCAATAAAACAAACGTCATTTTGTTTCTTATATAACGAATCCTTTCTTTTAATATTACTTTATCGCCAAAGGGTTTCAACTCTTAATTTTTATAAAGGTAAATGTAATTTTCTCAAGTTTTGTGATGCCGAAATTGTAAATTGAGCGCACTAGCATTAAATATGTAGAGAAAGTAAAAAAAATAGAAAAACTAAGTTAATGCGTCCGGTGTTTTTTGAAAAAATCATTATAAGGGGTAATTACACCCTTAAAACAATTTTCCTTATATTTTGAGAAATCATTTAAATTTCTTCACAAAACAAACGTCATTTTATATTTTACAAAAGATTTTATGTAAATAAATTATAGTTAATTGAATCAAAATTTTTAATAAATTCACTAGCAATTAAAATCATGCTTAAATTAATGAAATTAAAAAATTACTTCTTTAAAAATTAAAAGATGCAACGAAAGTAAAGTATCTATTGCATCAAGAATTCCATGTACCAGATTCTGATAAACAGTCCTAGAAAAGTATGGATAGCTGCATACAGTATAAGCACAGTAGTATGATTTTGTGATAGTACCTCGTATCTTTATTATGAAATATTCCGGAGAAGAGTAAAAAGGCTCATCCATTTGCCCTTTTTGCATTTCTCCAAGAAAATGTTATAATGAATTCTCCACAGCTTGACGAGTAAAATTGTTCAACTGCTAAACGTAATTTTTCTTATACTATACATACTACGTGCAACTTAAAAAATCCTCTTACTGATTCTGAACAGAAAAGAACAATTGACGACTTTTCCCAGTACTACTGTATAAGATAAACACAAATATCAAATAATCGGGGCAAGTAGTTAGGCGAATAATTTAAACACACTTTATTTCTTTCGTATATATATGTATATAATTTATTTTCGTTACAAAACTTTAAAAATATAAACTGCAGCGAATGAATAATGCAAAAATACTAAATTCCGAAATGCTTTGATATGCTATGTTTTTTCTGCTATGCTTCGATATGCTATGCGTTTTCTGCTATGCTTCGATATGTTATGCTGCTGCGCGACTCAAGCGCGCGCTTTTTATAACTTCGCGGGGAGCTAAGTCGAAGCTTCCCCCTCTATCGTTCTCGCGGCCAATTAGCTTCGACCAAGGGCTAAAAGCAAGGCACCGCAATACATAACATTTTATCATACGATTATATAATTTACTATTTTCTTTCCAAATTTCCATAGTTTTCTGTGGAAGGGTGGGTGCTCACTGCATACCTAGCTCCCTGACGGACTCGGTTCCACCTTACGGTTTCCCCTTACCGCTGGACCCATATAACTCGAGGCCAAGCCTCGCGGCGGGTCAAACAGCCTCGGGGAACACAGAGTTACCCCGAGCTGAGGGCGATGGCGGATAATTCGACGCCGACTCTAGTCGCCCGCAAGCACCCGTCTCGACAATCCGAGAATCACCCCTATCCTGACTCAACTACAATCATAACAATTAAACGCAAGATCCTAGATCTTACTGCCATATTTTCTAATGAAAATTTTACATAAATAATTTGCAAACAATAAACAATATGTGTGTTACTTTAACGCCCCCAAGGAGCAATAAATCATATTATTTGTATAAGAAAACATTCAAAATTAAGTGCGTATTTGCCTTTTCTTCTCTCCCTTGGCCGATTACAATTAAAATCATAATTTTATACAAATTCTTACATCATAATATAATCAAATTTTCTCAATTTTCATTTATTTTAAAAAATAAATATTTTATTTTATTAAATACAAAAAATATTATTCACATTTTATCTATGCTTAGCTTATGCCTACTTCCGCATTCCTCGGCTAAGACTTGTATTTCCGCGTTTGCACTTCCGCGTTTTACTTCCGCGTTTTACTTCCGCGTTTTACTTCCGCATGTACTTCCGCGTTTCAACGGTTTTTTGCCATATAAGGCAATGATTTCATCCCCGTCATTTACTAACTTTATACATAAAATTGTAAAATATTATTTTTATTTTATTTTATTTTAAAACTTTTTCATATATCTTTCTATCGTTAACAACTACTGTTGAGAGTAAAAGGGGTCTTAGTAATAATTTTAATAATTTAAGAACTTTTTTGTACTAATTATTATTATTATTATTTTAACTCTTATGTCACTCGCCAACTTAATATTGAGTGACTAGTTTCTGTCGTTTGTTAAATTGTCTTTTTTGTGATTGTAGTGAAGTGAAGAGATTTAAGTGCACCAAGTGTTTGACTATGTTTGTATTGTGTTATTCTTGCGGCAGTCAAAAATGAAAATTTGTGTGTTCATCGCGGATAAATTTCAAAAAAAAAAAGTGGGCATCTGAGCTTGATGTGTTTTTGAAAAGTTTCGAACAGTTAGAATAGAGGTAATGTCATAAAAAAGGTTAAGCGATTGGACTGCCGATGTGTTTTTACGTGTCTAATTGTTTCTAGGAAAAGATAAACGTCTTTACGGATGTCCTTGCCTTGCATGTTATATAGCAAGTTATCCCTAATAAACTTGTAGAAAGGAAAAATTTGGAAAATACGTCTATATAAAATCTGTTTTGTCTTATTTAACATAGCTATTGTGCATATGTATTTGTTGTGGTCTTATATTTTGAAGCTGTAAAAAGTAAATGCGTTCTCAGTCACGTATGTGTTGAAAGTACAATAGTATAATTCCTATAACAGAACGTCTTTTGTGATTTACTATAAATTTCAATTCCTAAATGTGTGTTTTACGACGTAACGTGCCGCCCGCCTTGAACTAACAAGTTCAATGAATATTCTTACAGTAAATAAAATGTATGATGATTTGAATTGACATAACATCGTAAATAGATTTTACAGTATATAAATAAATATTACAAATAATTAAATATAACCTAACATAGCTTATAAATGATAACATTATTACTAATTATAAAATTGAAATTGAATAAGTTATTCTAATAGTAAAACACAAATTTGTTTTAAGCTTCTTTTGTATTCTCCTGTAACTGTTTTGATAGTCACAACTCTTAATATGTTGTCATTTCCTGGATAAAGTTGCGATATACGTCCAAGTTTCCATTGTAGAGGAGGTAAGTTGTCATCTATGACAACAACTATAGTGCCAATTTCAATTTTATTCGGCACATTATCTTGCCATTTTGTTCAAATATTCAATTGGTTTAAATATTCTCTTTGCCAACGCTTCCAAAAATGTTGCTTGATTTTTTGAATGTGCTGCCAATTCGATAATTTATTTGTAGATGTATTTACAAAATCATGCTCGGAAATGCAATTAAACAGATCACCTATTAGGAAATGAATAGGAGTTAAGGCTTGAAAATCGTTTGGGTCAGTTGACAAGGGAGTCAAAGGGCGTGAATTAAGAATTGCTTCTATTCCAATGGCATGAGTATTTAATTGTTTGTATGTAAAGAGCGCATCGCCTACTATACGAATAAAATGATGTTTAAAGGATTTGACGGAAGCTTCCCAAATACCTCCAAAATGTGGCGCACGGGGAGGACCAAAATTGCATTTAATTGAATTGGCTGCTAATTTTCTTTGAACTATGTTGTTGTGTATTTCTGATCTTATTAATGCTTGGAGATCATCTATTTCGCGTTTATCTTCTACAAAATTAGTAGCATTATCTAAGTATATTGTGCTCGGATTTCCGCGTCAAGCACAAAATCTACGTAGAGCTGCTAAAAATGCTTTTGTAGTGAGATCGCTCACTACTTTGATATGCACTGCCTTTGTCGAAAGGCATACGAATATTGCTACGTATACTTTGACCTTATTGCAATTTAGATGTTTTCTTTCTTTTATGAAGAATGGACCGCAATAATCTATACCTGTTATAGTAAAAGGTCGTTGTACTTGTAGTCTGTCTTTGGGTAAATTACCCATGAAATAATTAGCTTCCTTTGGTTTTGCACGGAAACATTTAATGCACTTATGAATAATCTTCCGTGTCATATCCTTCCGTCTATTGGCCAATATCTTTCTCTAACAGCAGAGAGCGTGGCTTGTATGCCAGCGAGCCAATTTTTTATATGTGCATTTAGAATAATTAAATTAGTGACGCGGCACCTAGGTAATAAAATTGGATATTTATATGAATAATTTAATTGTACGTTGTTTGAACGTCCTCCAACGCGTAAAATTCCTTTATCGTCAAGAAATGGACATCAATTATTTAATTTACTAGATTTCATTGTTTTATTTATTTGCAATGCCTTAATTTCATCGTAAAAAGTTTTTTGTGTTAATTTAATAATTTTGTCGTATGCATACTGTAATTCTATTGTTGAAAGAGGTCCAGATATTTTTGATTTTTTTGTTTTAATGTTAATAAATCTAATACAATATGCTATAACTCTTATGAGCAAAAATATTGAAGAAAATCGTTTAAAATGATTAGTAAAGTCTGTTGTAGTAGTCATAAGAGCAATTTTTGTCTTTTGTTCTGGAAAAACTATTTTTTGTAATTGATATACAGGCCAACTAGTTTCTTCGTTTGACAGCCAATAAGGTCCATACAGCCATAATTTATTTTCTAGAAATTCGATTGGTTGCTGTCCTCTCGATAAATAATCTGCAGGATTATTTTGTGTAGGAACGTGTCTCCAATTTTTGATTGTCGAGATTTTTTGTATTTCAGCTACTCTATTAGCTACAAATGTTTTTAAATTATTCGACGGCGTATTTATCCAATGTAATGTTATTGTAGAGTCCGACCAAAGAATGATTTTATTAAATTTTGTGTTTAGTGTTTTTGCAGCGGCTTCGTAAATCCTTGCTAACAATAATGCTGCACACAACTCTAATCTCGGCAATGTAGTTGCCTTTAATGGCGCAACTCGAGATTTTGCACATAGCAAATGAACAGTATGTACACATTTATAAGTCGATCGTATAAATATGCAAGCGCCGTAGGTTTTTTCACTTGCATCGCAGAAGCCGTGTAATTGAATATTTGTAAATTTATCGACTATGATTTTTCGAGGGATTTTAAAGTTATGTCAATATTGTGATTGTTTCTTGAATTCTGTCCATGTTTTATTGATACTAAGCGGAATTGATTTATCCCAGCTGATGTTAAGCTTCCATATTTGTTGCATAAGAATTTTAGCCGTGACAGTTACCGGACCAAGTAATCCAAGAGGGTTAAATAGAGAAGCAATTTGTGAGAGTATGACTCTCTTTGTGATTTTGAAATTGGTGCAATTAACCTTTACCTGGTAACTTATTTCGTCTTGCTGTGAGTTCCAATATATTCCGAGAGTTTGAATGAGTGTATTTAATTCTAATAATAAATGTGTATCTTAATTGCTCTCAAGATTGTTTATTATTGAAATATCATTAGACGACCATTGTCTTAGATTAAATCCAGCACGCTTAGTTATTTCTATTAATTCATCTCGAAGTTTATTGGCTTGTGTTTTTGTTTCTGTACCAGTAAGAAAATTGTCTACATAAACATCACCTAATAATGCCCTTGCCGCTAAAGGATATTGTTTTCCTTCATCCAATGCTAATTGTTGTTGTACTCGAGTTGCTAGAAATGGTGCCAATGCTGTGCCATACGTGACTGTGTTGAGTTTATATGTTTTTATTGATGTATTGCTATTTTTCCGCCACAAAATTTTTTGATTTGCTGTATCCTCTTCATCTTTAATAATTTGTCTATACATTTTTGCAATGTCTCCTGTTAAAACAAAATTATAAAATCGAAATCTCAAAATAAGTGAATAAATATCGTCTTGCAAAGTAGCGCCAATCATTAAAGTGTCATTCAAAGATAAACCTGTAGTAGTTTTTGCCGACCCGTCAAACACTACTCTTAATTTAGTCGTAATACTATCTTGTTTTACGACTGCATGATGAGGCAGGTAGTAACCTTCATGGGGATTATCCTGTAAAACTTGTGTCATGTGGCCTAATTGTTCATATTCTTCTAAAAACGTTAAATATTCTTGTTTTAATGTAAAATTACCGTTTAATCTTTTTTCTAGCGTATAAAATCTTTTTAGTGCCGAGTCATGTGAATTGCCTAATTTTATTTTATTTTCGTTGAATGGAAGCTTTACTATGTATCTGCCTTCAGAATCGTGTCGAAAGTTTTTTATAAAATGCTGTTCACAGGCCATTTCTTCTATTGATAACTGTTTTTTATCTAAAATTTCTTCTATCACCCAAAATTTTTCTAATTGTTGCTGCAAATTATTGGAGAAATAGCATAACTGCCTTCTTGTTTGATGAGGTGTATCGTAGATTTTTCCTGCAATAATCCAACCTAGATGTGTTTTTTGTAATATAGCACCATGATTATTTAATCTTATTTGACCTGTGCATAATAAACTGTAGAATAATTCAGCACCAATTAATGCGTCAATGCTTGAGGGTTTGTGAAAGTCTGGATCAGCCAAACGAATGTTTTGCGGTATATGAATTGCCTTACGAATAATTTGCTGCGAGGGTAGAGCATTCGTAATTTTTGGCAAAATAAGAAATTTTAACTTGGTATTGAAACTTGAATTTTGTGATTTTATCGTAGCTATGATTGATTCCCTTAAATGTGTCTGCATTTGATTTATTGCTACGACTGGTATGTTTACTGAAGTTTTAGATAACTGTAATTTATTTGCAAATTCTTCTGAGATAAAATTTGATTGTGATCCAGGATCTAACAATACGCGACAATCAATCTCCTTTCCATCTTTATTGTAAATGTTAATTCTTGCTGTTGATAAGAGAACTTCAGAATTATTGCTAACATGCAGTGATGAAACTTCTTTTTCTTCTGGTTTGACGATTTTGTTAATTTGCGACGAATTGTGATGCAATAATGTGTTATGAAATTTATTGCATATTTTGCATGTTGAATTGCGACATTCCTTAGCAGAATGTCCTGCCTTTAGACAATTTATACATAAATTTGCCTTTTTTGCCATGTTTAAACGAATTTGCGTGGATGCGTTCAAGAATGTTTCACACATATATATTGCATGTGATTGTTGACATATGGGACATTTCTTAAATTCATTTGTACCCATATAAACGTGCTGTTGTTTTAAATTATGTTTTTTATTACCACGAATGATCTGACTTTGCCCCTTTGTATTGAATTTATTATCTGAATAAATATTTGTATTTGTTGCTTCTAAAATTTGGCATCTTGCTTGTAAAAATTCAATTAATTGTCTCACCGTGGGAATATCTGTGCCTGGAATTGTTTTTTCCCATTCGCGGTGTGAATTTTTATCTAATTTAGCCGTCATCAAATATACGAATAATGAATTGCAATTATCTACTTCTTCATTGAGTGTTTTTAATGATCGTACGTGTGAGTTAATGTTATTTAATAATTTTCTTAATGCTTGTGCGTCGTCTTTAGCAATCTGCGGATATTCTAATAAACCCTTTAGATGATTATGCACTATCACGCGTTTATTATTATACCTTTGAACTAATAAATTCCATGATTTTAAATAACTTTGTGCTGAAGTATCTAATGATTTTATCACCTCTAATACTTCATCTTTCAAACAAGATCTTAAATATTGTTATTTTTGTATGTCTAATAGATCAGTTCTTTTATGAATTACGGTTTTGAATGCGTCATAAAATCCTAGCCACGTATCGTAGTTACCCGCGAATGTTAGCAGGTAAAACTTAGGTAGTCGAATGGCATTGGCGTCTATGTTTACGTTTATCTTTTCTTCGACTGTTTGTTGATTATTACGTAATTTTGCATCATGCAATTTCCATAACTGTCGACCTCTGCCTACATATTTATAATATATGTTTTCAAATTCGGATCTATACGCGGATTGATCTTCTTTTAAACCTTCTTCAAGATTTGATTGAGCAACGTCAAACTGATCCCACAAATCTTGCATTTTTTCTATACCTAATTCTAATTGTTCGATAAAATCAGCTGTTTCGATATTATAATTTTCTAGATAGTTTTTAAACGCGAGTAATTTTTCAACGCACGCTTCGCGTTTTTTAATAAATGATTCTGCCATTTTTGAAATAGAAGCACGGGTAAGGTATAATTAAGGAAAGTGAAATGTTTAAATTACAAACTTACAAGTACGTTATCCTTGGCTTGACGTAGCGTAGCGATGTGTAATGAATGTCTCAAAGAAGCTGTTGAATGATTCGTCCTTCCTTCAGTTGATCTTCCGCTCGTCTTAGATGAATGATTTTTTGTTGATTGCTTCCAATGCTTGTGCGTAATTTCGACAGATAAAAAATGTGTTGTTTTTGTCACTCGATAAATACACTCACTGTTTTGTTTGTTTATACACTGTTCTGTTTATTTATCCACTGTTTCGTTGTTGATGCGGCTGCGTCGTGGATTATGAATAAATAGCACTTGCACTAATTTTGCACTTTATTACGATCACTGTTTTAATGTATATGTGGATTGCACAAGTAAGAACTTGTATCCGGCTCGAAGGACCAATGTTGAGAGTGAAAGGGGTCTTAGTAATAATTTTAACAATGTAAGAACCTTTTGGTAGTAATTATTATTATTATTATTATTTTTACTCTTATGTCACTCGCCAACTTAATATTGAGTGACTAGTTTCTGTCGTTTGTTAAATTGTCTTTTTTGTGATTGTATTAAAGTGTAGAAATTTAAGTGCACCAAGTTTTGACTACGTTTGTATTGTGTTATTCGCGTGGCAGTCAAAAATGAAAATTTGTGTGTTCGTCGCGGATGAATCTAAATGCCAAGAGTGTGAGAATGTATCTCCACGGTGTATAAATGTCACTTTGAATGTCTGAATGTATCTCTACGAGTGTATGAATGTATCTGTCTTGTTGTTCGAATTTAAGTTTACTCATTAGCTCGGTTTCGCAAAGGGGAGGATGTGTAGGTGTAGCAACCGAAGGTTAAAATCTTATTGGTTGCCTTCTTGATGCATTTATGTATGAAAGATGTACTCGTAGCTAAGGTGTACATCTGAGCGTGATGTGTTTTTGAGAAGTTTCGAACTGTTAGAATAGAGGTAATGTCATAAAAAAAAAGGTTAAGCGATTGGACTGCAGATGTGTTTTTACGTGTCTAATTGTTCTTAGGAAAAGATAAACGTCTTTACGAATGTCTTTGTCCTTGCACGTTATATAGAAAGTTATCCCTACTGAACTTGTAAAAAAAAAGAAAAAATTTGGAAAATACGTCTATATAAAATCTGTTTTGTCTTATTTAACGAAGCTGTTGTGCATATGTATTTGTTGTGGTCTTATAATTCAAAGCTGGAAAAAGTAAATGCGTTCTCAGTCACGTACGTGTTGAAAGTACAATAGTATAGTTCCTATAACAGAACGTCTTTTGTGATTTACTATAAATTTCAATTTCTAAATGTGTGTTTAACGACGTAACAACTCTCTCCATGATTTTGAAATTGGTGCAATTAACCTTTACCTGGTAACTTATTTCGTCTTGCTGTGAGTTCCAATATACACAGTGTGTCCCATGGAAAACAGAACTTTTTCAAAATAAAGACAAAAACTCAATATTCCGGCAAATCTCATTTATTTTATTCAAAATAGTCTCCTTCCGCATCAATACAACGTTTTGCACGATCAATTAACATATCGAATGAGTTTTTGAGATCATTTTTATCCATCGACTTTAGTATGTCGGTCGTCGCTCATTGGATGGCCTCTACGTCGGCATAACGTTTGCCTTTCATAGACAAGTGCAATTTGGAGAACAAGTAGAAGTCGCACGGAGCCAAATCCGGCAAGTACGGTGAATGATTGATGGTTAAAATGGAATTTTTGAAAAAAAAATCCGTGATCAAGTTCGATCGATGAGACGGGGCATTATCATGCAACAAACGCCAGCTCCCTTTTTCACGGTATTATGGCCACACACGACGAATACGGCTGAGCAAACGCTTCATAACACCAAGATAAAACACAGCAATAATCGTTTGTCCAGGTGGAACGAATTCACGATGAATAATACCTTCCGAATCGTAGAAACAAATCAACATTGTCTTCACTTTTGACTTTTGAAGACGACTTTTTTTCGGATTGGGCTCGGTTGGGTGCTTCCATTCAGCACTTTGACGCTTGGATTCGGGATCATATTAAAAACACCATGTCTTGTCATCAGTCACAATTGAATATTTCAAGTTTGGGTCCTTTTTTAACTCTAATTGTTTTTAGGAAAAGATAAACGTCTTTACGGATGTCATTGTCCTTGCACGTTATATAGCAAGTTATCTCTAATAATCTTGTAGAAAGGAAAAATTTGGAAAATACGTCTATATAAAATCTGTTTTGTCTTATTTAACGAAGCTGTTGTGCATTTGTATTTGTTGTGGTCTTATATTTTGAAGCTGTAAAAAGTAAATGCGTTCTCAGTCACGTACGTGTTGAAAGTACAATAGTATAATTCCTATAACAGAACGTCTTTTGTGATTTACTATAAATTTCAATTCCTAAATGTGTGTTTTACGACGTAACAACTACTGACCTACCCAAACGCACTATCCCGGAAAGTCTATATAGAAAAAAGGCGTAGCTAATGAAAGAGACCGTGCGCCTAAGAATACCGTTAGACACGTGCATGCGTACAAATATATACAAGGTGTGTTCAAAAAGTAAGGTCACTTTATATTTTTATGAAAAAGTATTTATGTATGCATCAATATTCATGTTGTTCCCTTCAAAGTAATCCCTTTTAGATACAATACACTTGTGCCAACGCTTTTTCTCATACTCAAAACACTTTTCATAAGCACTGCTTGGTATTTTCTTAAGCTCTTTCAGCGATGCAGTTTTTATTTTTGCTATCATTGCAAATCTTCATCCTTTCATAGGTCTCTTCAGTTTTGGGAACAGGAAATAGTCACGGGCTGTCAAGTCTGGTAAATATAGTGGCTGAGGTATGATTGTCCTGTTGTTATTATTTTCAAACAACAGAAGTGTAATTTTTACTAAAAATTCTTTGCCAGTTATGACACTTTTAAGCAAATTAAGATCATCATTGACGTCATTTTAGAGCTCCTGAGCGATGCTCATGCGCCGGTTCTTCTGATTGAAATTAAGAAGTTTCGTAACAAACTTCGCTGACATACGAGGGTGGTCTGAAAAGTTTCCGACCTCAACGTGAAGATAGCAGCACTTGTCAATAAAAGCTAGAGAATTTCGTTGTTCATCTGTTAACAGTTGCTCACCAAAGTTTCAGCCGTTTTAGATGCGCGGTTGTTAGTTGACAGTCGTTTGAGTGAGTCAATGTCAGTGTTGTTGTGAAAATGGACAAAATTGAGTATTAAGCTGTCATAAAATTTTTGTTTTTGAAAGGCAATACGCCTACGTAAATCAAAAATAAGTTGAACTCTGTGTATAGGGACTCTGCGCCATCATTTACCACAGTGAAATTTTGGGCAGCTAAATTCAAACGTGGCCGTGAGAGCTTGGGAGAAGATGAACATTCATGACATCCAAAAACTGCAACCACTGACGATAACATCGCCAAAGTTCACCAAATGGTGCTAGACGACCGCCGAATTAAAGTGAGAGAGATAGCAGAGGTTATGAACATGCCCAAAGAACGTATTTGCTACATATTAAATCAAGATTTAGGCATGAGAAAGCTGCCCGCACGATGGGTGCCGCGTTTGCTCACGTTAGACCAAAAACGAGTTATAATAAACATTTCCAACGCTCTATTGGCACAGTTGCGGCGCAATAAATCCGAGTTTTGGCGCTGATTAATTACTGTAGATGAAACTTGGATACACCATTACACGCCCGAAACAAAAATACAGTCAAAAAAGTGGACTGCAAAGGGAAAACCAGCTCCAAAAAAGGCAAAAACTGTTTTTTCGGCTAGAAAAGTAATGACGTCTGTTTTTTGGGATAGTCATGGAGTTATTTTCATCGATTATTTTTAAAAAGGAAAAACCATTACAGGAGCATACTACGCATCATTACTTGACAAGCTGATGGCAGAACTTGCAAAAAAACGTCCACATTTGCAGAAAAAGAAAATCCTGCTCCACCAAGACGACGCGCCGTCTCACACCTCAGCGGTTGCAATGGCGAAAATCCACGAATTACGGTTTCAGCTGCTTGACCATCAGCCTTACTTAACAGACCTAGCCCCAAGCGACTTCTTTTTGTTCCCTCATCTGAAAATTGCACTCGGAGCGCAGAGATTTTCGTCAAATGAGGAGGTAATCACCTTCGTGAACAGTCATTTTACAGAGAAAAACGCCGAGTACTATTTGGATGGGTTGAACAGATAGGGGCATCGCTGAAAGAAGTGTATAGAATTGCAAGGAGACTATGTTGAGAAATAAAAAAAAAAATGAAGAAAAAATGTCTTGTATCTGTGTTAGGTCGGAAACTTTTCAGACCACCCTTGTATAAGGTGTGTTTAGAAAATAACGGAAATTTTTAAGTTTTGCGGGTTTGGAGAGTCCGATTGTTAAAATTTTTTTATTATGTTGGTACACATACACCTAAAGTATGATACAATTTTCAGCTGTATTCATTGTTTACTTTGTTAGTGGCAGCCGCTAAGGTTAGACGTGTTTTTATGAGCTCGGCGATATTCTATCTGCTCACACTTTAGTGCTTGTTCGTCAATTTTTGGCCAAAAACAATACTGTAACGATGCTCCAGCCTCAATATTCGCCAGACATGGCTCCGTGTGACTTTTATCTATTTTCAAAAACAAAGAGAACCTTAAAGGGCCGTCGTTTTACAAGCATAGATGACATTAATAGCGCATCGCTAAAAGAGCTAAAAGCTATCCCAAAGATCGAGTGTCAGAAGTGTTTCGAGGATTCGAAGAAGCGCCGGCACAAGTGCATAATATCTAATAAGGACTTCTTTGAAGGCGACAACATTAATGTAGACGAATAAATAAATATTTTTTTCAAAAAACGAAAATTCCCGTTATTTTCTGGACACACCTCGTACGTCTCATGCCTAAAACATCCGAAAAAATTGCATGACGTGAACCGTTTAATACTCTAGCATCATTAGCAACTTCTCTCATGGTAATTCAACGATTTTTCAAAAAAATTTTCTTCACAGCCTCAACGATATCATCTGTTGTTGATGTGCTGGGGCGTTAAGAGCAAGGTTTGTTATTGGCATCTTATCAGCCATCTTGGAGAGCTTCTATTACTTCTAAACATTATTTTTTCATAGAGTAGACTCACAGTATGCCTCTGTCAACATTTCAAGTGTTTTAGAGCACTTGATTCCATTTTTCACATAACATTTTATGCGCATTCTCTGCTCTATTTTTTATAATGACAGAAAACTGTCGAGCACGCTAAAACCCGTCTGATCTTTCTACTTGTCAAAAACAAACTAAGTATGCTATACACTTAAAACTGTGAACATACGAGGACGGTTTAATATGTCCCCGTGTTTGACGACAGAGGGCGTTCCTGAGGGAAGTTGGTATTATCATCGTGTGCTGCCATCTATCAGACGACGGTTAAACAAATATCAGACCGATTGATAGGTTAGTTTGGATTTGGCAGTCATTCGAGTAAGACGTGTTTCGTGATTTTCGCTAAGATAGAAAAAAAACAGTATCGTTCGGTAATTTGTTTTTTGTTTTTGGATGGAAAAAATGCGAAGAGATAAAAGCAAAGTTAGATGCTGTTTATGGGGACACTTAGCCATCTATGACCACAGTTAGATATTGGTTCAACGAATTTAAACGTGGGCGAACATCTGTTTTTGATGAGGAGCGACCAGGACGCCCGGCAGACGTGGTTACCGAGGAAATCATTCAAAAAGTCTACGACATGATTCTCGCGGATCGACGAGCGAAAGTGCGCGAAGTAGCAGAGGCCGTAGATGTGTCGACCGGAACGGCAATTATTATTCTACATGATAAGTTGGCGATGAAAAAGTTGTCAGCCGGATGGGTGTCGTGATTGCTCACGGTGGACAACAAGCGGATGCGGCTGTTAACTTCGAAGCAGTGTTTGGAGCAATTTGAGCAAGATATGAAGGAGTTTTTGCGTCGAGTTGTCACCGTTGATAAAACCTAGATTTATCATTATACACCAGAAACTAAGCAACAATCAAAACAATGGATTTCTCCCGGTGAATCTGCTCCAAAGAAGGCGAAGACGGTCCCATCGGCCGGAAAGGTCATGGCGACGATTTTTTGGAATGCGAACGGCGTCATCCTCATGGATTTTTCAGAAAAAGGAAGAACGATTACTGGACAATACTACAGTGAGTTATTGGACCACTTCGACAAAAAATTGAAGGAGATGGCCGCATTTTGCGAAAAAGAAGGTGCTGTTTCACCATAATAACGCACCAGCACATTCATCCGGAGTTGTCGCTGCCAAACTGCATGAATTGCGTTATGAATTGCTGCCGCACCTCCCGTATTTACCCGATCTGACTCCCTGCGACTTTTTCTAGTTCCCTAACTTGAAGAATTGGCTTGCGGGAAAAAAATTAAGCTCAAACGAAAAAGTCATCGCTAAGACAGAGGCGTATTTTGGAGAGTTCGACAAATCCTATTTTTTGGAGGGGTTAAAAAAAAAGGCAGGAAAGTTGGGAGAAGTGCATCTTTCTTAAAGGTGTCTATATTTAAAAATAAAAATAAATTTTTTGGAAAAATTGTGTCTTTATTTCTAACACGGATACTTATTGAACCGCCCTCGTATGTTTGAGACATGTTTACTAACATAACAACAACAAAAATGAATAATCGAATGTATGTTGCCCATGCAATTTGAAAACAAAAGTCACCTTACTATTGGAACCCTCGTATAATAGAAGCATTAGTCTTAAAGAATTTTGTTCGAGCTTGTATATAAATTCTTAAGTTAATTGCTCTGTTAGTGTACATTTTAGAGCTAATTGAATAAGACGCCTCAATAGCTTACGTGAAAATAGAAAAATCAGAGAAGCATGCAGACATCAAGCCATTTTTTATGGTTAACACGTTCGCGACGGGGTGTACCACCGGTGGTACATTCTTGTCTGTTCCATGGGACGAAATGAGTTACTGGTTGTACATGCAGAATTGTCCCATCAAGTACGAAAAGCAGCGCCACCCCACGGTGCGGCTGGTGAATTCAGGCCCCGTCGCGAATGTTATAAGAAACAAATGATAGTCACAGGAGGTTAAATTGGGTGAATATAGTGGTTAGGGTAACAATTCGAATTGCAATACGTTGATTTTAGCAATCGCAACAACCAAAGAGTGGGCAGGTGCGTTGTCATGGTAAAACAAGGTTTTTTTCTTCGCCGATGAGGTCGTTTATTTTTCACTTCGTCCTTTAAACGCTACAAGAACTCTGTGTAGTATTGATAAGTGATGATTTTACCCTTCTACAGGTTATCAATAAAAACAATCCCGTTTTCACTCAAAAAAACCAATCGCTTTAACCTTATTTGCCGATGAAATTTGCTTTTGCCTTCTTTGGGGTTGGTTCACCCGGTCCAATCCATTGCTTCGATTGTTATTCACTTTCAGGAGTGTAGTGGTAAATTCAAGTTTTATCTACAGTTATAAAATGACACAAAATTTCGCTAGAGTTTTGCTTAAACAGCGAAAAATTTTTAATTGGAACAGTTTTCCGAGTTAATTTTTGATTGACCGCTAGCAATCGTGGCACCCACCCAGCGCAGAGCCTCTTTATTCTCAAATGTTCATATAAAATATTGCGCACACGTTTAGTTAAAATTTTAGTAAAATCAGCTATCTTCTTTACTTTTAGTCTGCGGTTCTGCATTACTATTTTATGAATTTTGTTTAATCGTTCCAGGAATTGTGAGCTCAATAGGGTATCCTAAACGCGGTTCGTCTAAAGTGCTCGTGCAACTCTTTTTAAATTCAGAAATTCACTGTTTAATTGTTGAATATGATGAAGAAGAGTCTTTCAGTGTAGAATCCAGCTCTTCTGTAATATGTAATCGAGTTAGGCTTTCTAAATAGAAGTATTAGATGACCGTACGCTGCTCTGATTTTTTCAAACTCACGTGAGCAATTGAGGCGTTATGTTCAATTAGCTCTCAAATGTACACTGACAGAACAATCAACCTGAAAATATATATACGATCTAATAGGTTGTCGAGCTACACAATACAAGCCAAACACTTGACCTGCTGGCACCATCTCTAGGTCAGATCAGAAACTTTTCACTTCACCTTCGTATTTTGTACCATTTGTTAAAATAATAATAATATCACCTTAGGTTTTCTAATAAAAACCTAATAAAAGATTAATTTCAAATCATTTATTTAATTTTATGATTGATTTTTATTTTAGCTCAACATGTATCAAGTTCACGTTTAATTTTAAGTTAAAATGAAGCACATTTTGTAGGTTTAAATATAATCAATTATAGCTTACGAGGTCTGGCTATTAAATAACGAGACTGCGCGCCTAGAGGGCGCCGTAGAGGGGTGGGGAAAAATACGAGTAGTGCGTTGGGTATCTAGATATCTTGTCTATGCACGTACCAAAACACGTTCTCGTCACTATTATTGTATTTGTGCAGTAGTGGTTTGAAACGGACGTGTTTTTTTCTCGTGCCGAAAACCATGTGTGACGAAAAACAGGAGCAACGTATCAATCTCAAATTTCTCGTTAAATTGAAAAAAATACCGACTGAGTGCTGTAAATTGTTGCAAGAGGCCTATGGGGACAATTTTCTATCTCGTGCGCGTGTTTATGAGTGGTGTAAGCGCTTTAGTGAGGGCCGAGTGAGCACTAAAGATGACCAACGCCCAGGTCGGCCTGTCACTGTTTCAACTCTGGAAACAGTGACCAAAATCAACCAAATTGTGCGTGCAGATCGTCGAATGAGCATCCGGATGATTGTCGAGGCTGTAAACGCCGATAAAGAAACGATTAGACGAATTTTACACGAAGAATTACACATGACAGAAGTCTGTGTGAAGTTGGTGCCAAAAAACCTGACTCCTGACCAAAAGCTCTTGCGTCAACAGATCTGCTCAGATTTCCTTGCAAGATTAAAAAAAGATTCTGGACTGATAAAAAACATTATTACTTGCGACGAAACGTGGATTTTCCAATACAATGTTGAAACAAAGCGGCAATCGATGCATTGGAAGACGCCTGAATCGCCCAGAATCAAAAAAGCAAGGATGTCCAAATCAAAATTCAAGGCAATGTTGATCGTTTTTTTCGACATTAACGGTATCGTGATGACTAAATGGGCTCTAGAGGGTCAAACTGTCAACCAGACTTACTATTTGTCAGTTTTGGCAACACTGCGAGAACGAGTTCGTAAGAAACGACCCGAGTTGTGGAAGAACAACTCGTGGATTTTGCACCAGGACAACGCACCTGCCCATAATGCGCTATCTGTAAAGCAGTATTTGGCCAGTAAGCGCACTCCAGTGCTCGAACACGCGCCGTACTCGCCAGATTTGGCACTGTGCGACTTTTTTTTGTTTCCCAAGATAAAATCTGCCTCGAAAGGGACCCGATTTGAGTCGATGGAAGCGGTAAAGCAAAAAACGGCAGAACTCCTAGAGGCCCTTACCAAAGAAGACCCTTCAGCACTGCTTCGATCAATGAAAAAAACGTATGGAAAGGTGTGTGGCGAGGGAAGGGGAGTATATTGAAGGGGAGCATTCGAATGTAGAATGATTTTTATAATAAAACCCTTTTTCGTAACCAGTCTTGTTATTTAATAGCCAGACCTCGTATGTATATTTAGATAAAACACTTATAAGTCTACTAACAGATATATGTTATAAGTTATTGAGGTTATTAATTTAAAAATAAACAAGGTAACAAAATGAAAATTTATTTTTGTGTTTTTTAAAAAAACCACAAGAAGACCTTGAAAAACTATGTTTCTATCATTTTTCTAAACAAAGCACTGTGGTCATAATCTTATTTTATTAAGTCATAATCTTACTTAAGATTTGGATTCAGTGGTGAAAAATACAAAAAATTATGTAGGTATGGTCAAAAGTACAAATATTTCATTTGGTGGGCTTGTATAATTATTCTTGCATTTCTACTGCATATGGATTATCAGCTTGCTTCTTTTCTAGGCACGTTTTTGACTCTAGTTTGAGCAATTTTTTGGTGATATACGAAGTTATCTCTGTTTTATGGCTGGTTTTACGATGATGTTGAAGTTTTTACTTGATTTAGGTAAAATCCAAGACAAATCCTTTGTTTCTCATGTCTAGTAATGTTTTTTTCTAATCTTTTAGTTTGGTTCAGAATTCTGGTCTGATTAACGCCCCTATGTCCTCCTATAAGATTTCTATGTAGGTTCTTTATTATCGCTATTCTTTCTTCTGGTGCAGATAAATATACGTTTTCGTAGTATAAGGTACAATAATTGAGCTCTGTTCAAATACCTTTGTAAGAAGTTGAGCTAGCAGTCTTGGTTCAAGAGTATCTTGCTTATCTCCTTTTTAGAGTAAAGTAAAATCTTGTAAGATTCTTTTAAGTCATTACAGATTTAAGATTTTTAAGGGAATTCATAGGTTTGAAATTACGAGGGTGCCAAAATGCTTACTTTAATTACTACAGATGTTATGTTATGGTTTTTGTCAAGCGTAATCATGCTCTATCTTACTTTTGGTCTTTTTCTCAAATCCATGAGGTTATTTACTTCGATTTTAGTTAATAGTTTCGTTGTAGACTTTGTGGTCTTAATGTCATTAGATACAGAGTATACTAGGTTATTCTTTTTATAGGTGAGACACTGCCTGAAAGTTTTAATATTATTTTTTAAATTAAATTATTTTAATAGCTGCTTTTTATGGTTTTATAATCAGAGTCTTCAGACAACTTATTAAATCATAGGTATTTTTCTGTTTTTCCCGATATAAGGAAACTTTTAGCTTATGGTTTAGTTATAATAGAAGGGCGAATCAGAGAAGGGTTTTGGAATTTTACACGGTATCTCAAATACATTATCTACTTTTTCTATGTCAGCGTCAATATCTTCTTCGGGGTTGTTTTCTTCTATGTTTTATGAACAAGTGGGATTGTTTTCAACGCTTGCGCTTAGTCGCTTTAGGACTATAGTATCTAAGTATTCTTGTAATTCCGGATTTATTACATCTCCTTTGGAGAAATTGCTTTTACAGCCGAGTGTTTCATCTCTGCTTACTAGAAGTATGTCTGAATGGTGGCAATATCGCTTGTATATTTTTTCATAAAACCTCTAAAAATTCATTGAATTTCTTCCAGTCTTCAGTTGCTGCTTTATTTACAGCTTCTTTTATTTTATTATCAGTGTCTTTAGTAGATGTAGTTGGTTTAGTTAGGCCTGACGTCACCTCTGAGCTTACTTTGTTTACTTTACCTGTAGATGGATTTTCATTTAAGGATTCTCTATTGCTTTGCTCGCAACTCCTGAATAATTCAGACGCTTTAGTGATTGCAGTGTAGTTTGTTAAGTAGGATAATTTATCATTTATTTCTTGTTCAGTAAAGGTTACTACGGGGATACGAGTTAACATTCCTATTTAGTCATCAGGTCTTATTTTTAAATATATATTGGCTTCCAGTAAATTTATCATCATTGTCTCAGGTCTGTTCTATTATGCATCTGTTCTGTTCTAATTTAATTGTTCATGATTTGTTTGAAAGGTGAATTTTAGTCCTAATAGGTATGATCAGAATTGGTGCAACACGTATAACGCAGCTAAACATTCTTTCTCTGTGTTTTTATAATTGCTTTTAGCGTTATTTAAAATTCTCGTTAAAAAAGCCACATGGTAATCGAACCCATCTCTTTTTGTGTTAAGCAATGCTCTAATCACGTGATCAGAAGCTTCGGTAGTTAGGGTGAATTCTTATTTAAAATTAAAGTAAATTAATATAGGGCTTTCACACAACCGTTTTGTCAGTGACTCAAAACTTTTATCTTATTATAGTTACCAATTATTGCAGTTATAATCTTTCTTCAAAAGGTCGGTTAATGAATTTGCAGTCGTAAATAAGTTCTATATTAATTGCCTATAGTATTCTTCGAGTTCTAAGAACTTACGAATATTTTTTATTGTTGTTTGTTGGAAAATTCTTTTACTACTAAAATCTTTCTAGAGTCTAGTTCAATGCCTCATTCACTAATGTGTTTTAGGAATGGAACTTCACGTTGTAAAAGTTCTCTCTTGTCAGGCGCCAGAACTAGTTCAACATCTCTCAATAGATTTAAAATGTGTCTTACTTCTCGATTGATTGATTTTTATCAAAATACACTGTTATTCCAGTATTTTTAAGTCTTCTTAGTACGTTATCCATTAGTCTTTGAAACATAGCAGGCGCGTTTCTCAGTCTACCTGGCATGCATGCATTTTTTTTTTTAAATAATTTGTCACAATTTAATTAAAGTTGCGAAAAAAGTTTTTTTCATTAGATTTAGTTTTAATTATTACTTTGTTAATTTTAATTATTATTTGTTATAATTTTTTATTTAATTTTAGTATTTAAATGTATCATTTAGTTTTTATCTTTGGCTTGGTTCAATCGCATCAATTGAATTCGATACCGTTGCCCAGTGATGGTTTCGCTTGGTTCCAAAAGCTCATAATAAATAATACCGACCTCTGTAGCGTGAATATTTGGTCGAGCCGACGACGTAAACGCATGACCGGGCAGCCCTCATGACTTTCTTCTCTTTGGGTTGCCGTAATAAATCCATTTTCCCAAACGAAAAAACGAAGCTCAACATCCCTTGGCTTCAAATCATGAGGAACCCAGTTACTTGCTTTTGAATTATTCTCAACGCATGCAATCGCTTGGAAATGGCTTAGCGGGTAACTCCTAATACTAAAGCAAGCTGAATTTCTTGAAACAGTTTTGTTTTTGATATCTCGAAAAGTTTTAAGAGTTTTTTAATTGAAACCAACGGCAAATTGTATCTTATAAAAAGGCGCTTCTATGGGCATGACTTTTATGCTAAAGGGTTGCTACCCCTATTTTTTTAACGGGTTACCCCCACTTGCGACTTTGAAAAAATCGATTTTTTGTTAATTGCATTTTTTTAAAGTATAAGTATCTGAGAATATGACCTGGAAATTTCAAGTCGATCCGAACGAAATTGACTGAGATATGAGCGTTGAAAGAGAAGAATCCGTTGTGTAAACAACCGGCAATTAAAACTTTAAACGCGTTTTTCTCGAAATAGCATTTCTCAAGCCAGTGACCAAGATTACTCAAACACTAATAAACCGATCTTCTTGAAATTTTGCAGGCTTATTTAATACATAAAAATGTAGTCTTTAATCGCTTGATTTCTTGTTTCAAAAAAAATGGCCGTTTTATAGCCAAAAAACGGCTGTTTTTTTTCGTTAAAATCGAACCATTAACTTTGACTGTGCGCCATTTTGTGAAAAATAAATATTTTTTTTAATTCTTTGATTAAAGGCTAGTTTATACTTATATTCAACAAAATCTATCTACATTTTTTGTTTCAAATGATCCACTTTGCCGCAATGTTGGTCACCGCAAACCGTATAAATAAAAACACTATTCCATTGGCGGCCATTTGCCACTTAACAATGTTATATTTTGCAATAAAAAAATTACTGAAAGTTCTTTAAGATGTATTCTTTAAGATGATATTATAATCGTTTAAAAAAAATTTGTAGTTTTCTTAAAAAAAATTCATGAAAAAGGCCTTTTTTGTTCAGCTACAACTGGGGGTAACCCCTTAAAGATAAATATGCAATTTCTATGCTTCTTTTTCGTGTAAAATTTATTAAATCAGCTGGATTAGGTCATAAATTGCACTGTCATGTAGAAAATAAGATTGAGTTAACGGGTTTCAGGATTTTTGAAAAAAAATTTTTCTGGGGGTGTTTTACCTTTAAATTGATTTTATTATCATACTGTGATATAGATAATTGTTGACTAATTAACTTTTAAATTCAACTTGAATTCAATTACAACAACTTGAATTAAAATTAACTTAAATTAAATTTAAAAAATATATGAAAAACGAAAATATAGCACCCTTATGTAACAGGGTTTACTACTCCCTAGCCCTTGATCGTTATAAGATTCGCAGTAAATTTTTTTCTTTTTATTTACATGCAAACTGTTTTTTCACTATTATGTTATAAACTTTGAAAATCGAAATCCACAAACCTCAAATCCATTAATCTTAAGCTCATAAGTCACCCTTGTAGTTAACCCCAAAAAATTATTCTTTTTTTATTATCTCAAGAGCAAACAGGAATTTTGTAATAAAACAATCGCCAATAAATTTTTTTAAAAAGACGCTCCAGTGAGCATTGCTTTTGTGCTCAGGAATAGCATCCCTTATTTTTTGTAAGGGTAAAACTGGTTTTTTCTTTATTTTATTGGGCTAAAACGTTTTGCAAATTATTCTATACACTCGCAATGATAATGTCAAATTGAAATTTAATGCTAAAAATGTTTAATGAACTCAATGAAATTAATAATTGTTCTACGACGACAAAATTGAATATCGAAGTTCACATGTCTTATGATTTAGTACTCGAACTTTTCTTTAATACATCAATATTATTGTATACAAATTTTAATCGAGAGAAGTTCGATACTCTTCTTCTCACATATTTGTGTTGAATCTATTTTTATTCATGAATTTTATTTATTTGAATAAAACAACAGATAAGATTTGGTCTTTATCTCACCGTGCTTGTGTAACATCTATTTTTATTCATGGATAATGCCGTTCGACTGAAACGATAAGTTTGAGATTATATTTCGTAAGTTATACCTAACGTGACTTTGAATTCAGAAGTGTACGGAAATCTACAATTTTTTTATAGTTTACACTTTTATACATATGGTACATTACAATCCTTTTAATTTTTCGGTAAGTACATTACTGTTTAATATATTTACTTCTCCGCAGCATAGGTCATTTATGAAATATGTTTTAGGTATTCAAGCTAATTGTGAAACTTGTGAAAAATTTTCTAAAAAAAGGAAAAACTTTGTAACAATATGGATATATCTGGAGAAGAAGTAGAACTTACTGAGTTAGTTAATTGTTTTCAGTATATAGTTTTTTGATATTGTAGATTATTCAGTTTGCATATGTTCACTTTATAGAGCGAACTATACAAATATTGTATAAACTCAAATAAACCAATGTGTTATGTATTTATTTATAACTTACTATTAACGATCAATAAATCACAAAAAATATCAAAAAAACAGAATAAATTTAGTTATTTTTTATTGAAAATATCTAGGGCTTCAAACATTTTTAACCACACAATTTAGGTCTAGTTCTATAGCATATATAAAACTCTCAAAGAGTTTAATATTTATTCATGGGTAGTGAAAATATTTGATTAACTGTTTTAGATAAAATAATTCATTCTATATATATAAGTTTTTGTTTCACGATTAGTGCATGAAGAATTCATGTACACTTATAATAAAAGCTAGATTATTTATTAAAGTTTTATTTTATCAAATATTAATTATGTTTTAGGCTCTTAAAATAATTTTGAATCCCATTAACGTAATAAATATGCCCCTGATAACATTCCAAGGCCTCAAGTTAGATAATACGCTAATAACACAGCAAGAAATTGACATAAAAAATAGTATTGAAAAAATGTTATGTAACGCAATGGAAGAATTTAGCAACGTTGATATGATTGAAGTGGAAACATTGACTTTTCAAGAACCATATAAGGATGTTGAAATGAAAATCGTAGAAGATAATAACGAAATCAGGTCTATAGATAAAGATATACAAGAATGCACTTCAGATGTAGATGAATTGGATCATGACTATAAAGCACGTCCCATGGAATTCTGGAGAATTGGGATAACCAAAAATTTTGTATTAAAAACTGTTCAAAATCGATTCCTAAAAGTCCAATTAATTATGCAACTAAAACATTGCGCACAAACTTTCATTAAGGGAGAAACTTATAGAGAAAAATTAGGCAAAATTTGTCAGTTTGTATTGGCCAATTTTAAAACTGCAATCGATGCCGATCATTTTATTCATGATAGAGATTTGCAGAAACGGGCTTTACAAGCTCAAGGGGATATTGGACACGAGGATTTTAGATTTAATTAATTCTTATAACAATATGCTGAGGTTACATTGACCCCCGAAATAAAATTTTTAATTGATCTCCAAATCTTATCATTTTAATTGAATTAAAAATTTTATTTTGATTCTTCAGTGTTTATTTTGTGATTGTATGTTGTGTATTTTTTTTTTTTTTTTTAACTTTAAATTTGAATTTGGGTGGTTGTAAATAATTTTGCAAGAGGTTGATAGTTGATAATAGATATTTATTATACACAGAATTTCATAAACTTATGTATTTACAATATCTTTACTTATATTTATTTTGCACTATTTTACCCTATTGTTTAATTGAATGTCTTAGTTCTTACTAGTTGGCTGGCTCGGTTGTTTCCTCGAACTGTACGTTTAGCTCTTCCTGTAGCCATTGTTCGAATGTCTGCTGTTCTGTCCTCTCTGGTTTTTTTGCTGTTCTTTTTCTTCGACAATTTGTCTTATTTTTCTCTCTAATTCGGCAATTGTTGATCTCGTGGCTTGTTATTCTTCTGCTACCTTTCTCATCCATTCTTGGTGTTTCTTCATTTTATTTTTGTGTGTTTCTTCTTCTATACTCAATTCGCTAATCAGTGTCGGTTGGTACGTGATCTCCGACTCTGTGATGCGTTTCTAGTTTATAATTTTTTTATTTTTTCCTATTCTTGTGCTTTTAACTGTCTGCGTCCATTTGTTGCACGTCTTTACGCGTTCGGTTTGCGTGGACGTCCCCGGCTGGTAGCGTCTATTCCGCGGCGCTGGCACGTATCGTGGCGCTCGCCACATTATCTGCTTCTTCCAGTGCAGTTTTTTCGGATGTTATGTAGCAACTTTTTCTGTTTGTTGTGCGGTCTCGCACTCGGTAAATTTCTCGTAGTAAGTTGCTTTTTCGATTTTGTATTAGGTTGCTGCAGATGAAATGGCCGATTTAGCAATGACATAAAGTTGGCTGCAATTTTAGTGTATTATGTTGGCACAAGGCGGCGCAAATGATATGACATATTGAAGTATAAATACTGCTACCTTGGTTAAAGAAGTCATTTCTGTTTTGCACTTCATAGTGATCGTAAAAACAAAAAGGAAGTGAATCAAAAACGGCTACTTTTACTATACGAATTTGAATTAGAGCACAACGCAACGGAAGCATTGAGGAATATCAACAGCGCATTTGGGCCTGATACAGTTAGCAAACGAACCACTCGGCAGTGGTTCGAAAAATTTCAATCCGGAGATATGGACCTTGGAAATGAGCCACGTGGACAGCCAGGACCATCGATCGATAACGACGAGCTGCGTGAATTAGTGGAGTCTGACCCCCGCCAAATCATAAGGGATCTTGCCGAGAAATTAGGCGTTTACAATTCGACAATTTGCCGCCACTTGCAACAACTTGGAGAAGTGAAAAAGCTTGACAAATGGGTTCCGCATGATCTTACCGAGCAAAACATGACGTGTCGACTAGAAATTTCAAGTTTTCTTCTCTCCCGCAACAAAAAGGAACCGTTCTTGCACCGAACTGTGACCTGCGATAAAAAGTGGATTTCATACGATAATTGTCGCCGATCGGCCTAATGTCTAGATGCCGATGAAGCGCCAAGACACATGCCGAAATTAAACCTTCATCCAAAGAAAATAATGGTAACTGTTTGGCGGTCTGTAGCTGGAGTTATCCACTATTCGTTCCTTTAACCTGGCGAAACCATCAATGCTGAGAAATACTGTGCTCAACTGGATGAAATGCTTTAGAAATTGATAGTCCAACGACCTAGGCTTTTCAACAGGGATGAAGTGATACTGCTTCATGATAACGCACGACCTCATGTATCGAGAACAACGGTCCAAAAAGTAAACGAGTTGTGCTATGAGACTCTTCCTCAGTCCTCCTTATTCACTAGACCTCTCACCAATAGATTACCATTTCTTTAAGGGGGGAAATCACAGTAAAATTTTCAATTTTTCGAAAATAATTTTTTTCGCCTAAAAGGTGCTTTAGGGTCTTAAAAATAATATACCAAATGATAGAACACGGCAAAAGTGTCTGAGTGCCCAAATTTTTCATTCTGCGGTAACGCCACTCAGGTATGCTCCGAGCGCCTTTTGTGATCCCGGCGCGCGCTGTAACTTATGACTATGGGTGCAGGTATAACGGTAGTCCATAGAGAACAACGTGCCCTCCGAATAGTCTAGAATTTTAAGAATTCCTATAGGGGTCACTATATGTAATAGACATACGAACAAAACACGTGTAGCGTTAGTGATGAGAAATTTCTTGCGTTGAATACAACGCTTTTTCACGACGCTTCACTTTCGCGCATACATATATAACATAAATAGTGATAAAAAATAGTGATATTTGTAAATCATTGTCATTATGAGTGACACATCGTCGAGTCGTGTTAGAAAAGGGACGAAAAAGGATACTGCGTACGAAAATCGACCGAAACGTAAGCGACCGTTAAATCGACACGAAATCGAAAAGCCGGAAGATTTAAATGTCAGCACATCGGCTAGGAAGTTAAAAGAGAAAGATAGTAATGACATTGAAGTGGATCCTACGTTTGGATATCATCTTGTGAACTTCGTTACAGTTTTTGCCGCCATTTCTAACGTCGTGGTGTGCAAAAAATGCCACCCTGATGTGCGTTTTACAGAAAGCAGTAAACGAGGCTTATGTTTTAAAATCGTTATATCCTGCGATAACTGTAATAAGAAAGAAATACCGAACAGCCCATTTATTAAGAATGCTTACGAAATTAATCGCAGAATTATTCTCGCCATGAGATTGCTGGGGATTGGACTGCAAGGCATCAAAAAATCTTGTGCGTTCATGGATTTGCCTCGCCCGGTCTTCCAATCGGTTAACGACACAATCATTGAAAATATTTTGGCTGCATTAGATGTTGTTTCCAAAAATAGCATGCCCAATGCAGCGAATAAAGAAAAAAGAATCAGTAACGAGAAAGGAGAAAAAAACGGTATCACGGTATCGGGTGACGGATCGTGGCGAAAAAAGGGCTTCTCATCTCTATACGGTTTAGTTTCCCTGATTGGCTGGTACACTGGTAAACTTGTCGATGTTTTAGTTAAATGTAAATATTGCAAAGCGTGCGAGTATTGGCAGAAGAAATATGACACTGACGAATACAAAGAGTGGGCAGAAAATCACGCCACCGAATGCCAAGCAAACCATGACGGATCAGCGGGAAAAATGGAGGTCGATGCAGCAATTGAAATGTTTTAGCGCTCTAAAGATCTACATGATGTCAAGTATGTGAGTTACATCGGCGATGGCGACTCAAAAACCTTCAAAGGTATCACGGATGCTTAACCGTATGAAAACATCACGATAACAAAAAAAGAATGCATCGACCATGTTCAGAAACGCATAGGCACCTATCTTCGCAATTTATAGAAAAACACCAAAGGGTTAGGAGGTAAAGGCAAATTGACAGGTAAGCTGATCGACGAACTGTCAATTTACTTTGGATTAGCCATTCGTCTAAATTGTCATTCAATTGGAAAAATCAAGAGCGCGATATGGGGCTCACTGTTCCATAAAATGTCAACAGACGAAAATCCACAACACGACCATTGCCCAACTGGAGAAAATTCATGGTTTTCGTGGCAAAGGGCAAAATGCAAAAACATTCTGGCTGGGTATACGCATAAACCACCAATGCGTAAAGAAGTTTTTGAAGCGATAAAACCTGTCTACGAAAAACTGTTCACGGATGATCTTCTTACTCGCTGCATCGGGGAATATACGCAAAACAACAATGAAAGTTTCAACGCTACTGTTTGGGCTATGGTACCAAAAGGCTTGAATTCTGGAAAAAAAATAATTGACATCGGTACGAACATCGCAACATCCGTTAATAACGGATTGATATCAGTTTTACACATCATCGAAGTCATAGGGATAAAAATCAGCCCGAACAGCTACAACCTATGCGTGGAGGTCGACGAAAAGCGTATCAAGAAGGCAGAAAAATCTATTAGTGATGGCGCAAAATAGGCCCGACTCGACTTGAAAAGTATGCGGAAAGAAAAAGAAGAGTTAGAGGTAGATTTAGAAGGTCAATTGTACGGTGCAGGCATTGCAGATTAGAGGTATATGAAATTTTCATATGGTTTCTCAGTACTTAAAACTTTAAACGCGTTTTTCTCGAAACCACTTTTTTTGAGCTCGCCGAAGACATAACTCAAGCAAATCTTTACCGATCGACTTAAAATTTTGACAATAGCTTCAAAATATCTTTCTCCACGGAGCTACGTAAGATTTTTCATTTTATATGGCTTAGTTTTTTTTATCAAAGATTTGATGGCGTTTTTTTTTTTTTAAATTTAACTTTATTTTCAAACATGCACCATTTTGTAAAAAATTAATACATCAAAAAAATCCTACGTAGCTCGCTAGCTGTTGTTATACGAAAACTTAAACATTTTAGTTTTTTCTTCCAGGTCAAAAATTAAGGAGTCTACATCTTCGGCCATCGACACGCTTTCAAAAATAGGCACCTTGGGGCATATGCTGCGCAGCCGCCATTTTTTAATATTTTTTATTGAAAAAATTACATTTTGTACTTTTTTAGTATTGCTATAAAACCTACTTTACAGATTTTCGATTAATACTTTTATTCAGCCAAAATTAATTCCCGAAAATATGCCTATTTTTATGTGTGCTACTGTGATTTCCCCCCTTAAGCATTTGGATCACTTTTTGACAGGAAAAAGATTTCATAATGAAGCTGCTGTCAAAAATGCCTTCGAGGAGTTTCTTTGAACCAGAAACTCGGACTTCTACAAAACTGGAATAAATGTACTTGTATCTCGTCGGGAAAAGTGTATTGCATCTATTGGTACCTATTTTGATTAAATAAATTATCTTTATAAAAAGTTACAGCTGTTTAAAAACTTATTACTAAATCGGCCATTTCATCTGCAGCAACCTAATACTTTTTTAAAATTAACAAAAAAATGTAATTTTATGTATTTTCAAGATTTATCAATAGTGTAAGTGTTATGTTCAAGTACCTGCAAAGATGCACAACCCTACAATTGTCCTTCGTCAAGCTTGTATTTTGTTCAGCGATGAGTGGCATTATTCTGCTTTAGTTAATTAACGTGTTATAAAAAAGTGGGCCGTTGTCGCCTTTATATATTCTCGCGCTATTGTTTTGATTTCGTGTCGTTCATATCCTCGGGAGCAAGATAGGGTTTAATGTTACTTACAGTCTGTCAAGTAAGAGCGTGGTTGGCTTTATTGACAGATAATAAAAGATGTTGTTTTAATTTCTTCGCAAGCTGATAGAGAAAAGCTTTGTCCTTGATGCATTGTCATCAAAAATATAGTTGTCGTTGATCTTTTAAAAATGAATTACGTTAAACGCCATGAGTGCTAAGTACGCGTCGCGCTACGAGGCTGTGTTCCTTTGCATCGACCCGAAAGGTCCCCAAATGTCGCAATCAGCCGCTGCTAAATATATGAGAAAGTCGAAGGCATTTGTACAGAAGTGGATACAGCGATATAAAGTGGCTAAAAATGTCGATGATTTACCAGAACGTGGCTCGATAGGAAAAGTGAACAAAAAAGATGAAAAAAAAATAGTGAATCTGTTTTCGTTTGAATCCTGCTTTAAAACTGCGGCAAGGACAAGCAAAATTAATGGCAAGAGGTTTAGATATATCCTACGAAACTATCCGAACCCATCTTCGTACTCATCATCTGAAATGGCGCAACACAATGAAGAAGCCTCTGTTGACTGAAAAACATGTGACAAAGCGATTCGCTTGGGCGCATGAGAATATTGATAGAGATTTTGAAAATGTCATTTTTACTGATGAATGTTCTATATGGGCACGTTCTGTCCTTACGCGAGCCTGGTCAACTTCCACCAATAGGCTTGTTCAGCGGACCGTAAAACATGGAATAAAGGTGCATCTTTGGGGCTGCTTCTCAAAGCAGGGATTCGGCACTTTGCACCTCTTTACTGACAACCTAAATGCTGAGAAAACGATAAAAATCTACAAAAAGGTTTTACTGCCATCTGCTAAACGATGTTTCATCACAAAAAATAAAGATTGGATTCTGCAGGAGGACAACGATCCTAAACACCGCAGCTAGCTCTGTACTCAGTGGAAGACTCAATCTGGCATCGTTACATTGGATTGGCCGCCGCAGTCGCCCGATGCAAACCCTATTGAAAATGTGTGGGCATATATTAAACGGAAGCTTCGTGGAAGACGCACATACACTTTAAAGCAGTTGTCTTACGAAATTCGTCGGATCTGGAGATCCTTGCCACTAGAATACGCCGTTAAATTAGTAGAAAGCATGCCTCGGAGATGCCAGGCAATTATCGACGCCGGTGGTGACTGGACACATTATTGACCAAGTTACATCATTGTTTGTAATGTAAACAATGTATATATAAATATGAAAGTTTCATCAAATAAATTTTTTTATAAATTAACACGACCACGCTCTTACTTGATAGACTGTAAATGGAACATATCCTTTTCCTTTCCATCTTCTTGTGCTAGGATGTATGTATCTGTTGCGACGACTTTGACGACTTTGCACGGACCTTTATACACGCTGAAAAACTTCGCGATTCGCTTATTTTCGGCTTATGTATTATTGATTGCTTCTATGTTCATTTCTCCTCTTAGCTCGTGATATTAATTTTCTTTTCATTTTTTCTTTTGCAATATAGAGTTTTTCTTGGCAATTTTTTCTTGTACATTCATTTTACGTGTGTATCCATTTTTTTCATAATTTTTCGGGTTGTTTGTTCAGATGTAACTCTATTGGTGTTTGTTCTATTGTCTTATGATATGTTTCATTCATAATTATTTGAATTTTTTCTAGATACTCTGTCCACGTGTTATGTTGCTTTTTTCACTAGAGTTCGAAAAAATCTTTTTAGCTCTCGATGTATTCTTTCAACAATGTTGCTTTGCGGGTGTCATATGAATGAGAAGATTAGTTGTATTTTTTCTTAGTCTAATTTTTTCTTCCATGTTTTACTCGTGAATTGGGTGCCATGGTCGCACATGATTTTCTCCGGCTTTCCATATTTAGGTATATAATATTTAAATATTTTATTTATTGTTGTTGTTGTTGTGGCTTTTCTTATCGGGTACATCACTACGTATTTGCTAAAGGCATCTATCATTGTAAGGATGTATTTGGCACCTCCTTTTGACGTTGACAATGGCCCATAAAAATCAATTGACAACAACTTATTGGGTTTATTTGTTAAAATTAGTGTCATTTCGCTATTCAGTTTTTTAGTGAAATACTTGTCTTTTTGGTAAGTGTCACATGTTACAATTTTCCTTTTAATTATATTTTCCAGTTTGTGTGCTGTGAAATTATGTCTTATCATTTCGTAAATTTTTCTGGCTCCAATATGAGCATAAATTTCTTGTATTTCTGTTATTATTTTGTTTACAAGGTCGCTTCCAAGCATAACCTTATAGGAGTTATTGTGAGCCTTCTTGTATAATTTATTATTTTGAATCATGTAAATGTTGTTAGATTTATTTTGACTGTCTCTTAATTCGCATTTAATTTTATTTAGTTTGCTATCATCTTCTTGATATTCGTGTAATTTCGAGGAAATATCTTCCAGTGTTTTATTTAATTGTATTTTTTCTAATTTTGCAATATTAATTTTATTTTAATTATTTGGTTCGTAGTTACGTCTAAGCATGTCTGCTAAAATATTTTTCTTTCTGGGTAGATATTGTAATTCAATCTTGAAATCTTAAATTGCTAAATTTCATCGTCTTAATCTTGCATTTCCGAATCGACAGCTTTTCAAAAATATTAGTGCTTCGTAGTCAGTTCGTAATATAATTTTTTCCGCACCTCTTAAGTGTCGAGTTTATTTAGTGCCCACACTACGGCTAGCATTTCTTTCTCTGTTGTAAAATAATATATTTCAGACCCTTTGAGTGTACGTGATATTAAGGTTATTACTTTCTCGTCACCCTTGGTATTCATTTGCGATAGCACGGCCCCAAGCGCGTGTTCACTTGCATCTGTCATTAAAATGAACAGTTCCTCTTGTTTTGCGAATTTTAACATAATATTTTCTTCGAATAATAATTTTATTTTTTCAAATGCGTCCTCTTGTTCCTGTCTCCAAGAGTACGGTGTTTCCTTTTTTAATAATTTCAACAACGGTCTCGTTTCCTTTGCGTAATTTTTTGTAAACTTAGTATAGAAATTTACGAATCCTAAAAAGCTTTGTAATTCTTTTACATTTTTTGGTGTTTTAAAATTTCTTATTATTTCAAGTTTCTCTGGATGAAGCTTAATGTAAAATTACACTCCGTGGCTTTTTTGAACAACGCTTCGAGATGTTGAAGGTGTTCTTCATAATTCTCGGATATGCATAATAAATCATCCACCAATGGTATAATTGAATTTCTTAACTTGCCAATGGCAAAGTCGAATCCTCGTATAAGCGCTGCGCTGCTCGTCGACACAACAAAAGGCACGACATTAAATTCCATGACTTTGTTATCGATAATAAATGCAGTGTATTCTTCGCTTTCTTCGTTTAATGACACTTGCCAAAAGCTACTAACGAGACCCATCGTCGATATGTATTTTGAGCTTTTACAATTTTGGAAAATTTCCTCTATACCGGGTGGCGCTTCATAATCATGTATAAGTTTTTTGTTGAGCTTTCGTGCATCTCGACATAAACGCACGCTTCCGTCCTTTTTCATGACTACAACTATGGGGTTCATGTACGGGCTCGTAGATCGGCGTATAATTCCCATTTTTGTCATTTTTTTAATTTCAGCACTAACTTTCTCGCTATAGCCCATTGGTATTGCATACGGCTTGATAAAAAATGGTCGATCGTCTTTTAACTTCAATTTATGTATGCTCGTATATTTTTATACGTCCTGGTTCTTTGCGATAAATGCTTTTATATTTATTTATTAAGGTTTTTAATGTCCTTTTTTGTTCAACTGTTAGTTTATGATATTCTGCAAGTTTTTCATCAATTTCTTTTGTTGTTAACTATAGCGCGTCCTCCGTTTCTTTCACGCATGAGTTTTAATGTTTTGTCTTTCTTCACATTCATTTAGTTTGATTTTTAAGCTCTCATATTCGTGGCTTTCCACGGTCACGTCAGTGTATTTGACGATCTTGTCCTTGCCATCTATCTTTATTAAAATTTCTTCATTTCTTGTATCTAACAGCATATGTAGACTTTTTTGTGTATTGTATCCAAGGATACATTGCCTTGTGAGCTTTGGAACTACGATGTATATTAGTTTCGTTTTTAAATTTCCGAATTTTGTTTCTAGTATGACTTGTTTTTTGAAGCGTGTAGATTTTGCTTCCATTGCACCGCGTATTACTTTTCCTGTAAATGGCAGTGTTGGTTTGTTTTCAAAATGTTCGATATTTTTATTGTAGAATTGTTCCGCGATACAAGTTACTTCGCTGCCTGAATCGATAAGTGCGTTGACCCTCACCCCCTCAATAATCAAGGTTATATCCGGACAGTGTTTACTCGTTTGTTGAGTTCCTTGCGGCTCCACGTCGTATAGAAGTTCTTCTCTCGGATTTTCAAAAATTGAACATACATTCACGTTTTCGTTTTCGTATCTTTGTTCTTCATTAATTTTGTTTAAAAATATGTATTTATTAAAATCAAACGTTTGCTTGAATCGCGTTACATCTGTATTGATTAATTTGTTTAAATTTTGTTTCGTTTTTATTTTTTTTTTGTTTAATTTCGTCTTCTCTCTCCTTTGGAGAAGTTTTAAAAGACACATCTCGCTTGTTTGCGAGTTCTGCGTGTCTCGTATGGTAGTCATTTTTTCACATTTTTTACGCTTTTATGCATTTTGTTAGTACAATTTTTTGCGACGTTTGTTTTGTTTTCTTTTAATAATTCTTGATTTATAATTTTATTTGTCTGTATATTTTATTTCATTTATTTTGTCAGTTACACGTGGCTGTTTACAAGTCTCACTCTTTTTTGAATTTATGTTGTCCGAGAAACCATATGCAACTTATGCGCGTTTCCTGGCTTGTTGATTAATCTTTCTTCATCGTCTTGTACTTCTATGTCGTTTACGTTTTCATATGCTTTGAGAGCTGTCTTCATGTGCTTCTTATTTTTCTCTTGTGTTTTCTTATCAATTTCTGCATATTTTTTTGATTTATGAGTTGTCTCTTTGTTTTTTGTTTTTTGTGTCCACACGTTTCTATTTTCATAAGTATTTCCCTTTTGATAAATTTTATTTTGCTGTTGGGCTGCATCCCCTGTATACGTTGGCTTCTTTATCTTCCATGCTTCTTTTCTTTTTCCGCTTGTTGTATCTGCATCGTAATCGTTTAATATTTTAAAAAGATTCCTTTTATCTCTCACTTGTTGTCCTAATATTATATGTCGTATTTCTCTTCCGAATTGCTCGCTTATTTTATCGATAATTTCCTCTTCCGGACAATCTAACTCAAGTTCATTTGCTATGCTCAGTAAATAGGTTGCGTATTCAACACGTGTGACTCGTCCTTCGGGCATACACAGTGTTTCCCATGGAAAACGGAACTTTTTCAAAATAAAGACAAAAACTCAATATTCCAGCAAATCTCATTTATTTTATTCAAAATAGTCTCCTTCCGCATCAATACAACGTTTTGCACGATCAATTAACATATCGAATGAGTTTTTGAGATCATTTTTATCCATCGACTTTAGTATGTCGGTTGTCGCTCTTTGGATGGCCTCTACGTCGGCATAACGTTTTCCTTTCATAGGCAAGTGCCATTTGGAGAACAAGTAGAAGTCGCACGGAGCCAAATCCGGCGAGTAAGGTAAATGGTTGATGGTTAAAATGGAATTTTTGATCAAAAAATCCGTGATCAAGTTCGATCGATGAGCCGGGGCATTATCATGCAACAAACGCCAGCTCCCTTTTTCACGGTATTGTGGCCGCACACGACGAATACGGCTGAGCAAACGCTTCATAACACCAAGATAAAACACAGCAGTAATCGTTTGACCAGGTGGAACGAATTCGCGATGAATAATAACCTCCGAATCGTAGAAACAAATCAACATTGTCTTCACTTTTGACTTTTCAAGACGACTTTTTTTCGGATTGGGCTCGGTTGGGTGCTTCCATTCAGCACTTTGACGCTTGGTTTCGGGATCATATTGAAAACACCATGTCTCGTCACCAGTCACAATTGAATATTTCAAGTTTGGGTCCTTTTTTGACTCTTTAATCAAATTCTTACAATGTTGAATTCAGAGCAGTTTTTCATAGTCGGTGAATTTGTCTGGAACAAAGCGTGCACACACCTTCCGTAGATTCAAATGATCGGTTAAAATGCGATGAATTGAATTTTTGGACATATTTAATTCCATTCCCATGTACCGCAATAAAGATTTTGGCTCATTTTTTATAAATTCACGTACTTTTTCAATGTTACTTTGAATAAGTACGGTATTCGAAGGACCTGGATGTTCGTCGTCCTGAATGTCTTCACGACCTTCCTGGAACCGCTTATACCACTCATACACTCTGGTATGGGATAGACAATTATCGCCATGAACTTGTTTTAGCAAATTATGCGTCTCAGTAAAGGATTTACCGAGTTTGAAACAGAACTTAATATTTGCTCTTTGTTTGAAGTTCATTTTTCGACCGATGCCACAAACACACTGTCACTTTGAGCGCGATATTTTGGTTTCTATCAAACCAAATGTCATACAATTTTGACAGAATGTCAGTTAAGAATAGACCTTTCCATTGCTAACATCCACCAATAGGTGGCGCCAATATAAGTCGATGCTTTAAAAAAGTTCCGTTTTCCATGGGACACACTGTGTATATCGGCCAAGCCTTAATTTTCTCTTTAGGTTTCTACGCAATTATTTCGAAATCTTTCTTTAAAATTTTCTTCAAATGTTTTAAAATCGCTTGTTTCTTGTTCTACTAATGCCCACAACTCTCTCGCAGCATTTTGCAGGGATTGTGTAATAAAATGTTTTGTGTTTTTGAAGTCAGCTCTAGCATTTTCCATATAAGACTTGATTTCCTTCAAATATCGCATTAGGCGTTCTCCTTCTGCATCAATAAATTTTGGTATTTCGATTCTTGGATTTTGTTGTATTTCGTATGGTATGATTGGTCCTGCTGCGTGACTGTTGCCGTTTTGTAAGTGTAATCCGTCTAATTCGCGCTGCATTTCTGTATTGCGTTTCATTAAACCGTCGTTTTCTTTTTCTAGAATTACGACGCGCGTTTTAAGCGTTTTGACTTCGTCCAAGATTTCTTGAAACTGCTTAAGCATATCTCCTTGCATGTTATTTTGTATTCGTTCAACGTTTTTGACTTCAATTATTGTTGCCTTATATCGTTTTTCCAGATTTTCTTGATTTTAATCTAATATTTCCAGTTCTTCGCAAATTGCGGTTTGCCATTCTCGCTTTTTGTTATGTCTCTAGTTTTTATCGAAAATTTCGTCGAGTTCTAATATAATTTCTTCTGACGACCTTACGCGGTCCTTAACGATCGATCGTCTCGATGACATGTTGCGTATTTATTTTTATCGCCTTCAAATCGATTCTTAATTTTAATCTTGGGTTGCTGTGGATTTAAATAAATTTTGATTCTAAAATCCAATATTTTTAACGTGATTTATTTTATTTTTAATTTTTCAATTTTTTTCATAATATTATTTAATTTTTTGTCTTGCGAACTTCCCTTCTCTTTTAATTTTTTCTTTAAACTTTCGCATTCGTTTTGCAATCTGTTAGTTTGTTCATAGAGATATGCAATCTCCTGTTCAAATGCCCGAGTATTCCCTTCCAGGCGCAGATGAAACTCTTCCTCCAGATTTTCTAATCGCTTCTTTAAAAGTTCATGGTGTTGCTCCGTGATGTCCTGTTCTCGACGTAGATTTTTAATATCCCATTAGTTGTTTAATGTTTGTTCTTTAATTTCCTCCAACTGATCGTTGAACAATACTAGTCGTGCATACTAGGTTGTTCAAAAAGTCTTGAAAGCGACATCTATAGAGCAGTAGAAGAACCAAAATTTTTACACGATTTTAATATTTTATCTTTCATATAAACATACCCAAAGTTTCATTCCACTCTGTCAATTCATCGTTTGTTTACAAGCCATTTGAAGTTGACGTGTCAGTGTACTTTTTTTACAATGAAAAAATCGAATATCGTGCAGTGATAAAATTCTATGTTTTGGAAGGTTTATCAGCAACGGAAATTCATACAAAAATGGTGAAAGTGTTAAAGGAATCTGCTCCTTCATTTCCAACTGTGCATCGATGGGTTTTAAAGTTTAGACGTGGTCGAAAAAGCGTTGAAGACGATCCACGCTCAGGACGTCCAAAAAGTGCATCAACACCAGCATTCATAGCAAAAGTACAGGATATGGTTTTGCAAAATCGTCGATTGACCGAGAGAGATTTAGCAGAGGCCCTAGACATCTCATTAGGCAGTGTGAGTCATATTTTAAATGAAGTTTTGGGTTTCAGAAAGCTCTGTGCGCAATAGGTGCCACATTCGCTCACAATAGAACAAAAACACGTTCGAATGCGACTTTCTGAGCAACATTTGGAGCGTTTTCGAAAAGATAAAAAGGATTTTTTGCGTCGATTTATCACTATGGATGAGACTTGGGTCTACCATAATGACCCTGAATCAAAACAAGTGGCTAAAGAGTGGTGTCAATTAGGCACTTCGGCACTGAAGCAAGTTCGTGTCCAAAAATCGGCGAAGAAGGTGTTAGCGTCAGTTTTTTGGGATGCAAAAAGGATTTTGTTGGTGGATCATCTCCAAACTGGCAAAATAATAAATTCTGAATATTATTGTAAACTTTTGGACCAATTGGATGAAAAAATTAGTGAAAAAAGACCCGGTTTGCACAAGAAAAAAATCATTTTTTATCAAGACAATGCACCCGCTCACACAGCTCAAAAAACCATCACCAAAATAACCGAATCAAAGTACGAATTGTTGCAGCATCCACCTTATTCGCCTCATTTAGCTCCCTCCGACTTCTGGCTGTTTCCACATCTCAAGAAATTCCTTCGTGGGAAGCATTTTTCATCAAACGAAGAGGTTATAGTCGTCGTAGAGGAGTATTTTGCAGGCCTTGCAGAAAGTCACTTCCATGATGGGATAAACAAGTTGGAAGACCGTTGGACCAAGTGTATTGAACTTATGGGAGATTATACTGAGCAATAAAAGTGATTTTACCAACAAAAAAAAGTATCTTCATTTCCGCTTTCAAAACTTTTTGAACAACCTAGTACGTGTGCGATTCCAGCAGTCCATGCTGGTAGGTTGGTATCGACTAAAAGCACGTTAACTTTTATTTTGTTTGTCTTTTGAAATTGGGGTCTTGTCACGGTGGCCAGTTGTAACGTGTCGAATTATCACGTTATAACGAATTAACATAAACCTATGCTAAGTCATTTGTTTTTTAGATATTTACTATTTTTAAGTGTGCACGTTCGAGTGCTGAACCCCGATTTATTTGACATTTACCGTGTGTGTGCGTGTGTATTTTATCTCAATTTGATTTAAAAAGTTTACTGTTTTGCTTATATCTATGATCAACTAAGATCCTACTTGTGTTTTTATAATAAATATTCAATTTATTAATTTTATTTCGACTAATGTTTCTTTTTGAAGGTTTAGATTTTATTTTACGAAAATACAATATTTTTAGATCATACGCCAATGCGTGACGTCTTAGAGAATGACGCCACTATGGTCGTTGACCTGCTAATGTTTATGTTTGGCACTTAAAGAGTTTAACTTTCAAGATGACTGTACCTATGTACTTGCTAGCGAATGCATTATCGTAGCAGACTAATACATAGGTGTTAAACCAGCCACACTCATTCGATAGTAGAAATCGTGTGCGGTTTATTCTTTTTTAATTTGGTTTTTATTTTTTATATTTTAACACCCGATCCTGGTGCAATCAAACACAGTGTCGATATGCATGAAAGTCTTCGGTTTACTCAAAGATTTTATCCTTTTTTAGAAAAGCATAGAACCCTTGAGTATAAAAATTACAACGTTACCAATACTTAGTCATCTGCATCACTTGCAAAATGCCATCGATTGGAAATTTTGTAATTTTATTTTACTTTGCCTTTATTTCACACATGGATAACAAAAGAAAATCAGTTTAAGTTTTAAATTGCGAATTCATCAATAATTATTCTTACATTGGAAAATATCAATTGACGACTGTCGTCTTTGAAAGTCTAAAATCAAGTGTCTTCTGCCTTGATGAGCTCGGCTTTATATACTCTTGCTAATCCTTGATTGAGTCAAAGCTCTATGAGCTTCTATTAACAATTATTTAATAAATAACAATATTTTCGAGAATGTATTTTTCTTATTTTCTAGCAGGGATGTGGTCACGTCTTTACATGTATAATAATGTCGTGATTTTCGCAAATTTCGAGCTGTTTTATCGTTTACAAGTTTTTTAATTTTTCTTTTTCGCTATTTATGGACAAATAATTTATTTCGTTGATTGTTTTTCCAGTCACTATTTGTGTACTATCTTTATCTACGTATTTATTTAAAATGAATTGTTATTCCGTTTTTTATTCATCCAGTAACGCTGATGGAACATCATAGAATTTTGACTTTCTCAAGTTACTGGCTTTTTATAACCTTCTATTTGTAATAACTTTATTCTTAATTCAAATTTTATATCTTTTCTTTTTTCTATTTGTTTGTTGAATGTGTTATTTGTTATTCTATACGAAATTATTTCGGTGTTCGCCTTTTTTCTTTTACTTTTTTATGTTTAAACTCTACTTCGATTTCTTATTATAATAACTCGTCTTACATAGAATATACATCGATTGTTACGACCTTTTCGTTCATTGCCCTTGCTGTTTCGCGGCATTGGACCTATTCGTAATTTATTTTATATTTTAATTTCTTAATCTTATCGCTATATTTTATCTCGTTTCTTACTTCTAACTTTGTTTATAATATTGTTGATTTTATTTATATAAAGTTTTCTATATTTATCAACTTATCTAAAATTATTATTTTAATTTATTCTTATAACAATATGCTGAGGTTACAATAAAATACTTAATTAAAGTTTTTATAAAGGTTTTAAAAAAGTATTCTAAAAGGTTTACAACGACTATCAAAAATTTTTTTTTTAATATTTCTATAACTTTTATATAAGTTTATAAAAGGAGCTACAAAACGTTGCTGAAGGGTTTAAAAACGGACATAAACTCATTTTAAAAACATTTTTGGAAAGCTTTTAAAAAGTTTTTTATCATTTCATAAAACGTTTTAAAAAAATTTTAAAAACCTTCCGATCTGTGCGGGTTACTACACTGATTTCACGTTGAAACCCACGTGGTATCTACGCGAAAATCCGCGTAAATTTTTACGCGGAAATCCACGTAAAAATCTACGCGGACATCTACGTGGAAATCCAAATACAGTGTGTTATTGGACTGATTTTAGTGTAGATTTCCATGTAAAAATCCATGTGGATTTCCATGCGGATTTTCACATGGATTCTCGCAACTGGATACTAATTACTATTATTAACCAATAATAATAATTATAAATACTTCATAAGGGTATTTAATATTTTTAAAATATTATTAGCAGTTATTAGCTTGTCTGAAGAGTCACAAATTTCTTTTGATTAAAAGTTTGGAAAGCTAATAAAAGCTAATAAAACATAATAAAAACTAAGAAATGTTAGTAAAATTTAGTAACTATAAATGACTGTTACTAGAGTCAAAATTCCACACTTTATAAATTAATAATAATGGTTATTAGATTTTATTAGCTCTTTTTTCATTTAATTCATTTTCGCTTGAGAATAGTAATAATTATATCAATAACAATACGTAGCTTATAATTAATAACATTGTTAGCTAAAATAAAACTAGACATCACAGAAATGAAACTAATAAAGAAACTTTTAACCACCAACAAGTCATAGTGTAAGATTCAGCAATTGACTGAGTGTGATATCCTGAGGAACCGGGTTTGATACGATGATTGTATCATGTGAAACTCGAAAACGCCATCGTGCAACCTCTTCTGCCGTTAAGTGCTCACGTAGTATAAATTTGAAGGTATGAGAAAAACGAGGATATAATATATGTAGTCCTGCTGCAAACAGGTTAACAAATTTTGACGCTATAATATAGGAAGAACTTGCCAAAGCTTCCGTACGCGCTGTTGCTGGGGTGAGATGCTTGAGTGCAATGTAAAGAACTTAAGTAAAAAAGTTTATCCGGCAAAATGATGTTAAACACTAGTATGGTGACGAAAAGTAGACGTCTGTTTTCAGCCGACAACCAACCAATCGATATACGATATGGTATCACTGGCACCATCCACGGGATACGACCGAAGACAAAGCGAACACAGGCATTTATTAAACGTTGAATTCTATGCATTACTTACTTTGGCTCTTAACAAAGTACGAAATAAGCGATCAACAGTTTAACCTGTCAATTTAGCACGTCGGTACGCTGCCCATTTCGCTTTAAGGGGGGAAATCACAGTAAAATTTTCAATTTTTCGAAAAAAATTTTTTTTGCCTAAAAGGTGCTTTAGGGTCTTAAAAATAATATACCAAATGATGGAACACGGCAAAAGTGTCCGAGTGCCCAAATTTTTTATTCTGCGGTAACGCCACTCAGGTATGCTATCTCAGCACTTAAAACTTTAAACGCGTTTTTCTCAAAACCATTTTTTTAGGCTCGCCGAAGGCATAACTCAAGCAAATCTTTACCGATCGACTTGAAATTTTGACAGTAGCTTTGAAATATCTTTCTTCACAGAGCTACGTAGGATTTTTTATTTTATATAGCTTAGTTTATTTTATCGAAGATTTGATGGCGTTTTTTTTTGGTAAAAATTTAACTTTATTTTCAAACATGCACCATTTTGTGAAAAATCGATACATCAAAAAAATTATACGTAGCTCGCTAGCTGTTATTCTATGAAAACTAAAAAATTTTAGTTTTTTCTTCCAGGTCAAAAATTAAGAAGTCTACGTCTTCGGCCATCGACACTCTTTCAAAAATAGGCGCCTTGGAGCATATGCTGCGCAGCCGCCATTTTTAAATATTTTTTATTGAAAAAATTACATTTTGTACTTTTTCAGTATTGCTATAAAACCTACATTACAGATTTTCGATTGATACTTTTATTTAGCCAAAATTAATTCCCGAAAATATGCCTATTTTTTTGTGTGCTACTGTGATTTCCCCCCTTAATAAAGAGACGGATGTCATTTGACGCCAAAGGTTTATTGATGGCACGAAGTGATATGCTTCATACAGATGCCGTGTCGTAAAAAGTTTCAAGTAACGATGTAGTTAATCTTTCAGTTTTAGCCAAAACAAGATCATCTTTACGATTCGACGAACGAGTAAAAAAGGAATCGTAGACAAGAGTGGCTCAGCCAGGAAGACTATTCTCAGTTTGCAATTGAGCTTATAAAGAAGATCTACACTTAGATTTTTGAGGGCACGACAGGCTATCATCTTTGATCCAGCGAAAGTGACAGAAGTGAGTATTCCAGCGAAATTAAGTCGTGAGCAGTTGTAAATGGTGCAATCTTAACCTCTGCCATTAGATATTCGGACATATTATTAAATGAAAATTTAACTGAAAGATTATTGTAAAATAATAACAATCTTTACCATACAAAGCCACTCCACCACCCATTCTGCCAAAACGATCATGGCGTAATAATTTAAAATCAGCCGATTGATAGGATGTATCAGGAACATCTTGCCAAGGCTTAAAGCCATGTCTCTGTAAGAGCAATAATGTCATATGAGCGCGAAATTGCGTAAACTTGCTAAGACCAGATGGGCGTTATGAACACCTGCTTATCCCCGCCGGCGCTAAAGATAATTTGAGCTTTCTTGTCACGCAAGAGATGCGCTTGGACAATGATACTATTGCGTACCATTCCTGAGACAACCTTGATCACTAGTGAGAAACTATCATGGTTCTTCTGTGCATTAGTATTCGATGATGAGGCGTTCAGCGGCCATGCACGAATCGCCGAGATAAAATTCAGATGGTTTGCGTTATCCGTGGCTTCGAATCCGCGCTAAATTTCTTACGAATGGTCATTTAATGGTCAACTTGTACTACGAAGGCTTGATTGACAAAAAGTTGTTCTCGCAACTTAGCGTTAGTCGATTCGATCATGTCATCAAGTCTTGCAGAGAGAGATGCAAGCCGAGAGCCCACAGGCTATTTAAACGGCTGGAATTGAGTTGTATTCTATTGCGCAAACTATACTGGCATACCATTATCTATGCTAATTGATTTATTTGGTGACTCTTGTATTAAACAAGCGACGATTAAGAAATTGTGTGCGATGGCGGCAAACGTGTGATAACCAAGCGCTTTTCACTTAGTTTACCGTTTGCTATAGACATACAAGATGTAGAAACCAAAGTAACTGAGTACCCCAGAGATTGTGCACCGTTTTAAGACACGGTAGACCCTACAGAAATTAATGATGAGCGCGATTAACAGCAGATTGCGCACTGATACAAAATAAAGCACCAGGACCACTAACCTTTTAAGCAAACCGTATGTAATACGTTGCCACACAATTTGCACTTATTGATTTCAAACCACTCCCAATAGTAAGATTACACACTGGACACACACTCTCATTCATGCTACAAAAACAAACAAACAATAAAGAATTACGTAACCCAAATAGATAGTAATTCTACTGATTAAAAATAATAAATTTCCATTGGTAACTTATACATTTCCAAAAATTTGATCTGAAGAAATAAATTAGATTAGATTAGTATAGCATAGATTACTTTAAATTAATAAATAAAGTAAATTGCAAAGATACTATGCATATGATATTATCTAATAACATTATTAAATGTAAGCCTTCGACTAATTCTATTTTGAAAATAGCATTCCATTACCTAATATAATGCATTGACAATCGATAATAGTGAAAGTAAACATAAGTTTATACATACATACTAAAATAACGATATACGAGGTGTGTTCAGAAAATAACGGGAATTTTTAAATTTCGCGGGTTTGGAGAGTCCGATTGTCAAAATTATTTTTATTATGTTAGTACACATACCCCTGAAGTATGATACAATTTTCAGCTGTATTAATTGTTTACTTTGTCAGTGGCAGCTGCTAAGGTAAGACGTGTTTTTATGAGCTCAGCGATTTTTGTCTATTAAAAAAAATGGATCAAAGAATTTGTATCAAATTTTGCGTAAAAAATGAAATAAAGTGTAACAAAGTGTATGAAATGTTAAAAAATGCCTATGATGAGTCCGCTATGAGTTAAACAAGGTTTTACGAGTGGTACACATTCTGTCAAAAAAGTACCGGGAATTGTCGATGCTGGTAAAAATGGAGGATGGATGGTTAAAATAAAGTAAAGCATAACACATCGTTCAATAAGTCCCGAGACTAACAGCAAAAACAACATTTTTTTTCAAAAATCATTTTCATTCATCAATATAATCTCCTTTTAGAGTAATACAATCTTTCCAACGCCTTCCCAACATTTCTATACCATGTTTATAGAAGGATTTATCCTTTGCTTCGAAATAGGCTTTAGTTTCGGCAATGACCTCCTCATTCGAGCCAAATTTTTTTCCCTGGAGCGTTTTTTTGAGATCGGCAAAGAGCCAGTCGTCGCTGGGGGCTAAATCTGGCAAATACGGGGGGTGGGGAAGCAAATCAAAGCCAAATTCGTACAATTTTGCCATTCTTTTCATGGACTTGTGGTATAGTGTATTGTCTTGGTGAAAAAGGATTTTTTTCTTCTTCATGTGCGGCCGTTTTGCTGCGATCTCCTCCTCTAAACGTACCAAGAAGTCAATATAATAGTCACCGTTGATCGATTTACCTTTTTCCAGGTAGTCACTGAAAATCACGCCATTTGTATCCCAAAAAACAGACGCCATGACTTTGCCAGCAGACTGCTGCGTTTTTGGATGCTTTGGGCGGCTTACGCCAGCCATGCGCCACTCAGATGATTGCCGATTCGACTCCGGAGTGAAATAATGTATCCATGTTTCATCCATGGTCACGTATCGACGCAGGAAATCCTCTTTATTGCGAGTAAATAGCGATAAACAGCTCTTTGAATCGTCAACTCGTTGCTGTTTTTGTTCCACGGAAAGCAATCGCGGCACCTACTTGGAAAAAATCTTTTTCGTGCTCAATTTCTCATTAAGGATTGTAAATATGCTTCCAAATGATATCTGTGTCATTTCTGCAATCTCACGGACCTTTACTTTGCGATTTTTCATTAAAATTTTCAACACTTCACTCACATTTCCCTGTGTAACGGCTTCCAATGGCCTACCCGAACGTTCCGCATCGTTTGTGTCCGTACGACCACGTTTAAACTCAGCATACCAACGACAAATCGTTGGTTTGGATGGAAAGGAGTCCGGGTAATGTTTTTCAAGCCATTGCTGGGCTTCTACAGTATTTTTACCCATTAAAAAACAATGTGTTATCAACACGCAAAACTCGCTTGTTTCCATTTTTCAAACAAATTACAAAGTGACTTTACTCTAACCTCGATAACTCTGCTGTCTGTGATCCGATCGACGTGAAATTTCTACACGTTTCATGTAAAGGTTCGCACTCTATGGAAACGTGGCTAGTTTGGTACTACTAGCACCATCTCTGGGTTAGTCTCGGGACTTATTGAATGATGTGTTAGTACTAATTACACTAGAATACTTTTATTATTATTAATAACTTTGAATATATTTATAAATGCGGAATTACATAACTACGCGGTGTGATATCACTCTATCGACTAGCTTAAGATCGCTAGATCAATATAATGTAGAAAAGTGAGATAGCACTAGTGTGCTCCCTATTAAGTATACATCTCTAGATGAGCGCGCTCTCACACTACTTCACTATATACATACTAGCGCGCATACCTATGTGAGAGTATTTCGAGTCCAGGAGTGTAAGTATTTACTGATATTCGACAGTCGATTTAAATCTGGCGGGGCAATTTAGGCAGGTAAAATTTTTTTTCTAGGATGGTACAACTGTCCTTAATGACTATGCCAAGTTTAAGCGAAATCTGTCAACGAGTTTGTTCACAGTAGCTGGTTAAGTTAGTCGATGTCAATAGTGCGTGCCGATTTTTTACAATGGGTGATTACGTTGAACAAAGAATTCGTCTAAAATTTTGTGTTGCGAGTGAAATTTCGTGTGCTGATGCATTAAAAATGTTGGAAAAGGCTTTTGGTGATAAAGCACTATCGAAAACCCGTGCGTATGAGTAGTACGAAGCCTTCAAGAAGGGTCGTGAAATCGTCGAGAACTTGCCTCGTTCCGGACGCCCATCGACGGCTTCGACCGCAGATAACGTCGATAAAATGAAGGAAATGGTGCTTAAAAACTGTCATACCAGCTTGAGAGATATAGCACGTGAACTTGAGATATCCTACGAGTCCACACGTACGATTTTGATTGATATTTTGGGCATGAGAAAGGTGGCCGCATGACACCATAACGCGCCGTCTCACCGAGTTACGATTGTGACCGACTTTCTCGCCAAAAACTCAACGAACACGCTTGAACAACCACCGTATTCGCCGGATTTAGCTCCCTGTGACTTCTTCCTCTTCCCAAAACTCAAATTGCCGTTCCATAGCACCCGTTTCCAGTCAATTGAAGCCATAAAACAAAATTCGGCGCGCGAACTGAAGGCCACTGACTTAACCAGCTACTGTAAACACACTCATTGACAGATTCCGCTCAAACGACATAGTCACTAAGAACAGTTGTACCAAACTAGAACAAAAAATTTTACCTGCCTAAACTGCCCCGCTAGATTTAAATCGACAATTCCCGGTACTTTTTTGACAGAATATAAGCGTTTTCAAGCTGGTCGTGAAGACGTTGAAGATGACCAACGCCCCGGACGCTCCAGTACATTAACAACCGACATAGAAGTGGAAAAAGTGAAAGAAATGGTTTTGAACGATTGCCGAATCACAATCAGAGAAGTCGCTGATGATGCTGGCACATCGACTGGCTCATGCCACGAGATTTTTTCGAATGTTTTGGGTATGAAACGCGTGGCAGCAAAATTTATTCCAAAATTGTTGAATTTTAAACAAAAACAGCGGCAAATGGAAGTTGCTTAATGACGGCGAATAGAAATCAATAAATAAAATCAACAAAGATGCAGAATTGCTATTACGTGTTATAACAGGTGACGAAACATGGGTTTACACATATTACGTCGAAATTAAGGCTCAATCGTCCTAGTGGAGGCATTCTGGATCGCCAAGACCGAAAAAGGCTCGACAAGTGCGGTCGAACGTGAAGGTTATGCTCACTGTGTTCTTCTATTTTAATGGCATAGTTTATCATGAATTTTTGCCACGAGGTCAAACGGTCCATAAGAAGTACTACCTACAAGTTCAACGCTGTTTGTGTGAAGCAATTCGAAAAAAACGCCCGGACTTGTGACAAAACGATTCATGGCCTTTGCACCACAATAATGTACCTGCTCACATTTCATTGCTTGTTCAAGAATTTTCAGCCAAAAACAATACTCCAACGATGCCCCAGCCTCCATATTCGCCAGACATGGCTTCGCGTGATTTGTTTCTATTTCCAAAAATAAAAAGAACCTTAAAGGGCTGTCGTTTTACAAGCATATATGACATTAAAAGCGCATTGCTGAAAGAGCTAAAGGCTATCTCACAGATCGAGTTTCAGAAGTATTTCGAGGATTGGACGAAGCGCTGGCACAAGTGCATAATATTTAATGGGGACTACTTTAAAGGCAACAACATTAATGTAGACGAATAAATAAATATTTTTTTCAAAAAACGAAAATTCCCGTTATTTTCTGAACACGCCTCGTACCATACTTTTACGACAATTTGTTAACTCAAATTGATATGAACTTTATATTTAATCAAAAAAAAAGTCTCTTGATTTCTACTTGTACTTTACGGAATATAACTTTGCTATTTTTACGTAAGCCGCATAAAGATAGCCAATTTCACGTACTGCATAAATAAAAATTAATTAAATAAACCTAGACAATCATATACGAGGGTGGTTCGAATATCATCGAGACAAATGCTCTGACACGTTTATTTACTATCGAAAAAATTTACAAAAATTTACAGTTTTTCTAGGTACTCCCCCTTACAAGTTACGCATTTTCTCCACCTTTCCGGAAGCTTTTTGATGCCAGTATCGAAGAATTCTTTGGGCAACTCGGACAGCCATGTGCGCACGAACTCCTCTACCTCGTCGTCCGTGTTGAATCTTTGACCTCCGAGGGCTTCTTTCAGTGGTCCAAACATGTGGTAGTCGCAGGGTGATAAATCCGGACTGTAGGGGGGGTGTTCCAGTACCTTTCACCCCAATTTCAATATTTTATCGAGCGTGAGACGCGCGGTATGAGGGCGCGCATTATCCTGGAGAAGAATCGCACTTCGTGCTGGAATGCTCCTCCGTTTCGAGCGATAAGCGGGTTTAACGTGTGTTTTTAAAAGGTTAGAGTAGTATGCAGCATTAATGGTACGTTCGGTGCGCATGGAATCGACGTACAGCACGCCCCGCTGGTCCCAGAACACAGTACACATAACCTTACCCGCGGACCTGATTGTCTTCGCTTTGACTGGCACCTCTTCCTCCTTCTTCCTCCACTCTTTAGACGACACCTTGCTTTTGGGAGTGTAATAGTGTACCCATGTCTCGTCTGTAGTAAAGATTCGCGTTAAAAAACCGCCCCCCTCCACCTCGTATCGCGTCAGCAAGCGACGAAAAATTTCCAACCGCGTGAATTTTTGCTCGAAGTTCAACAGTTTAGGAACCCATCGCGCCGTTATTTTGCGATATTGAAGGTGTTCGTGGATGATAGACTCTACACTACCAATACTGATGCCGAGTTCAGCCAAAATATCTCAAACATTTATTCTACGGTCCTCCAAAATGAGTTGTTCTACGCGGCAAATGTTATCTGATGTGATGCTGGTTCGCGGTTGACGATCATGCGGCTCATTCTCGACAGTTTTGCGACCATCCTTTAATGCTTTGGCCCATTTAAACACAGCAGCCCTACTCAGGTACTCACTACCGAACTAATTTTGCAAACGCAGAAAAATTTCCGTGTTTTTAACGCATTCCCACACTAAAAAACGAATGACAATATGTTGCGCAACGGCGGCCGGCACTTGACGTTCACTCATGGTCGTAGCACGCGCGTGAAACATGCACTCTGGACGAAAACTATGCTACACTGTTCGTAAGGGACCCAGCTATTACATACCCAAGCAACGTCCTTCAAAACATACATGCGCGCCATCTACAGCGTTTGTCTCCGTCATATTTGAACCCCTCTCGTATATAATAAGTAAATATTAATTATGTCCATAAATACTTATACAGTACGCTCAATAAAATGCGGGGATACGCTCGAATCAAAATCAATAGTTGAAGGGTTGTAGGTCTTAAGGGTCTAAGTGCCAAAAAATCCAAAGTTAATATGTTTACGAAAATACGATCAAAGTGCCTAGGCTAATAATATCTAAACGGATCCAAGTACATTTTTGTTTTGAAATTTGGATATGTGTTCAATTGAATTAAGTAAAACTAAATAATTATTTCATTTAGTTGTTTATTTCTTAATGTTTTTCTGTTATATCTTTAAATAATAAAATTAGTACTTAGACCCTTTAGACTTACAACCCTTCAGTTATCAACTCGTACAGAAGCGGCAAGCGGGCGACGATTACAAGACCGATTTCTAAGTCTGTGTGCTGCTTACTAAGATTGTGTACGTGATAGTTGCTTTTGTCTATCTTTTGTAACATTATGTCTGACATAACCTTATAAAACTAATTACCAGGCTTATTCGGAACATTCTGGTCCAGATAATGAGCCAACCAGAAAATACCCGTATAACAAGAGCCCGAAAAAGTTCTGAAGGCCTGAAAAAAGAAATCTTCGACGCAGAAGTGAAAAAATTATGAGTAAAGCTAATAAATATGGAGCGGATACGTAGAGCGTATTGATAGGTTACCAGAGAGAGAGAGAGAGAGAGAGAGAGAGAGAGAAAGAGAGAGAGAGAGAGAGAGAAAAAGAGGGAAAAGATGCGGTAAAGAAGAGAATAATATTTCATCGACTCACCAGTTAAACCATCTTAATCCGTTCCGAAATGACAAGGAAAATTAAAAAAAAATATAATAAACGAATCCTTCGTTCCTCCTTGATTTAACGCCGTCTTTCCTCTACTCGTTGTAAAAAAAAAAAAAAAAGAAAATGTTGCAAAGGTGATTGGCGGTAATATGACTGCACTATATAAAGCTTGGACGATAACTATGGAATTTCCCGATAATAATCTGCCATTTTTGTGAGGACAAAAGTCGAGGTATTTTCATCACATTTGCTCTTATTAATCTTGGTTGACGCTGTCGTTCATATTTATATTAGCGTATTATCGATTTTGATCCTCATAGTTTTATTACTCTTCTTATAAATTAATGTTGTTATCGGCAGATTGGCTCGGTTTTTGAATGCATTATATGATAGATGCAGGGAAACGGCGCTGTTCGCCGTTTTACCGGTATTCCTAGCATCAAAAATGTCTCAATAGTTAATTTATATATATATATATATATTGTAACGGGGTGGCAGTTTTAAACATTAACCGCCACAGGAGCAATTAGCTTCGGGGGACGCGCAATCCGCAAAAGGCGCGAAATTGCCCTTTGCGCCCCCTTTTAGGAAGCTAAAGTCTTGGACGACTTTGCTCCTGGGTCCAGGCTCGAGAAGCCGGTCTACGGACCCAACTTACCCGTTGCAACGCCGCGCAATCGTCGTTGCGCGGCTCGTTCGTCGTCCTCACCTGGCTAGTTGATCTCGGAGAGGGCGGTATTCGGGAGGAGAGCTAAAAGCTCCTCGTCGCAGCAATAAATAAAAATGAGAAGAAAGTAACGGAAAAAAAAATATAAATAATAAAAGAAAGGAAAAAAAAATAAAATATAATAATTTGAGCGAGACAAGCTCGCCCTAAACAATACAAAAAAAAAACACAAAAAAAAATAGGAGAAAAAAGAAAGAAAAAGATTCAAATTAAAAATATAAATAATATAATTTAATAACAAAAAAAACAGAAAAATAAATAATAAATTAATTAACAATAAACATTAGTTACAAAAAAAAAATAAAAGACGATAAAATAAATTATAAAGGCTGCGTATGAGGAGCGCAGGCGGTAAGACGCGATATAAGGCGCGAGGCTGTCTCCCGCGCGCGGCGTATTCCACGAGTGCGAGAGAGAACGAATGCCTCTCGCACTACGCCTATGAGAGTGAGAGAGAAAGGCTTCTCTCACTCGCGCGCGCCGTCTAACGTACGGGTGCGAGAGAGAAGAACACTCTCCCGCACGGAGCCCGTTGGAGCGAGAGAGAGAACGCTCTCCCGCTCTTGCGCGCCGCTTCTACTGCGAGTACGAGAGAGACAACGGGTCTCCCGTACTACGCCGTAGGAGTGAGAGAGAAAGCGCTCTCCCACTCTTGCGCGCCTAACTCTACGCGGGTGCGAGAGAGAACGCAACTCTCTCGCGCCGATCTAACTCGAGTGGGAGATAAAGGTGTCTCCCACTCGCGCGCGCGCCGTATACGCCGCAAGTGCGAGAGAGAAAGCGACTCTCCCGCACTGCTACCACTAGAGTGAGAGAGATACCGCTCTCTCACTCGCGCGCGCGTAAGCTTCTATAGGTGCGAGAGAGAACGCAACTCTCTCGCCCTGTATACGAGAGTGAGAGAGATAGCGCTCTCTCACTCGCACGAACCGCAAAAAAATACAAATATAGAGTGGAGTAACCGGCGGAGGTTACTCCAACGCGAACAAAAGCGAACAAAATTTACTATAAACTTACAACGGTGGCTGGCCAGCCGCGCACGCCAAAAATCAGGATAAGGCCGCTAGTAGCGGGACGCCGCTGCCGCCCAACGAAATCGTTGGTGCCGCTGCCTTGCTGCTACGCCCCTGTGGTCTGGTGGCGGTGCCCTGCGGGCCGCTGATCGCAGCTACGCACCTGCACTAAAAAACCACGACCGGGACGCGCCAAGAACTCGCGATAACGTCGCGCAAAAACTTGTCGAGACGCGGGAAGAGGGCACGCGTCCGAACTGTCAAAATGGCGGAAGAGAACTAACTCGAAAACGCGGGAAGAAGCTAGCTTGCCTAGCCTGAACTCGCCTATCTTTTCTATACGGCACACGACTATTCTATCTATCGGCGTGTACCGTATTTTCCCGCCCGGGGCCGTAACGTAGCCGAAATTAAACTCGGCTCGCGAACCGCGGAATCGCGCGAAATATAAACACGCGCGGAAAACGGAGTGTTCTCCGTGACAATATATATATATATATATATATATATATATATATATATATATATATATACATATATATTCGAAGACCTATGTTCGAAAACAAATAAAATCTTCAAAAATTGCAAAATAATAGAAGTTTAAAGTAAAACTAAATTTAATGGATTACACAGCTGCACAAAAAAAAAGTTAGGTATACTTATTATGCGATATATTTTTCCGTAGTAATTTTGCCTCCTAAACATGATCACCATTTTCTCTAACCTCAAAAAACTAGTGAATAATAGTTAAAATTGATGAAAATTTACTGGGAAAATCTGGAAAAACATTTTTAGTTCCAACAGTATATTTTTATGTAAAAGGCTCTGCTGAATTTAAATTCACTGTCAGAATTGAGGTAGAACGTGCGGTGTTTTTTCTAACTTCAAAAAACCGAGCAGAAATGACTATTTCCAAAATCTGAGCGGATTTTGACCAAATTTTGTATAAGGAGGTTTTTCGGTCGCTGAGTACGAATATGAATTCAGATTTTCAAAATTTAAGATGGTTAATCCAATATGGTGGATTTTTTTAAAAATCATTATAAATGGAGGATGCATCTTTTGGAAATCCACAGTTTTAACCAAAGTTTGGTATTTATTTTTATTAATTCATTATTTTATCAGTTGTTTATTCAACATCCCGTATGATACTTTCTCTGGGCGTTATAACTGTCAATCTACTTTCTTTCTGCTGTATTTTGTTCTTATTTCTGTGAATGATATCCTCACAGATTTTTTGTCCGATTCTTTTTTCCGTTTTTGTCTTTGTCTGATCGTCTCTCTTTTAAGGAACCAATAGTAGTTCGCCCACATATGGTCATCCCATCTTTCTTGGTATCGGTTTTTAATGACTTTTATATCCTGGTAAAACCGTTCGCCCTGTTCCTCACTATAATCTTTGCAGTTATGCGAGAAATCATCGATGTGGAAGTCCAAGAAATGAAGTTTTCAATTCATTAAGCATCTCAACTTTTCAAAATTCTTAACCATTTTCTTTACTATCTCTTCATACTTAGGACTTCTTTCATTTCCGAAAAAATTTTCAGAAACTTCTTTAAACTACAGCCAAGCTAATTTCTCAATTTCGTCCATTTTAGTAATAAATGTCGTATCTTAGAACAGTTTTCTAATTTGCAGACCGTCAAAAACTCCTTCAATTTTAGCGTCCGAACACTTTAGAAAATTTTTCATATAAATCCCTAAAGCATTGTGCCTCTTTGTTCAAAGCTTTCGTAAATTGCTTCATAAGCCCGAGTTTTATTCTATTTATTTTATAATATTATTTATTTTTATTTATTCCCATTTTTTCCACTGATGCTTAGCATATTCTATTTTCTTCAATAGTTCTCTCATCTTTCCACACTGCTTTTTTATTACTGTAGAATAAGCAATTGGAATAGGTGCATAAATGTTTCCGTTATGCAGCAAAACTGCTTTAATACTGCGTTTTGAAGAGTCTATAATCTCCAGTCCTCAGAATAATATTGATCTTGTTCAAATTTATTTATTAAACCCTGTATATTAGGGCAATATACTAGTAACAAGGTATCGTCCATTTTAAAATATTGTCGAAACATCTCATCTCTTTTTCTATAAAATGAAACTCTCATTTCTGGCTAAAGAAAATTGCTTTTCTTTATAAATGAAGCTAGATGCTCTGCACCGTCTTTGTTTAAGCCTAAATTTTGAACAAGATCATTGAGTTCGGACTGTGATACTAATTTTGGTTGTGCCTTACAATCATATGGGCGGAATTCTTTATCTTCATTACTGTCAATTACATCAACGTCATCGTTAGATCTCTCTTTGTCAGATAGGTCTTCATTATTTGAAAATTCCTCAGACTAGATTGAATCTTTGATTTGTACATTATTAACTTTAGTTGGTTTAAGGATAGAATTTGTTTTAACCCGTTGTGGTCACTCGGGGTCCAGATGACCCCAGACAAAATTTGAGATGAAATATCTTGAATGTATCTGTTAAAAATCAAACTTGTGGCGCTGTATGTTGTTGGTACAACGTCCCTCTATATATACCCATGCGCGGGAACGGCCGACATTCTTCATTCGTTCTGTAGATTTCATTAAAGTAGGTTGTCTTTTTGTGTGGGGTCTCTCAGACCCTATGTGACCAGAGTGATCAAAATTTTTTCAAAATTTTGAAAATAAATTTAATCAAATTGTGTATTAAAGTGATCTTTAAGAACGTAAGTATAAGTGTGCGCGATCATAATTTTTTTCTCGACATTGAAAACGATTTTAACAATGTCCAAAAAACGTTTAAAAAATGTCCAGATGCCGTATAAACTTCGCAATCGACCCGTCATCAGTTCGCTCGTTGAGCAGGATGAAGAAGAGGAAATATTTGATTGTGAAGCCTCTGAAACAGAAGACGTTGTATCAGAGGAGTCTGAGCACTCAGACTATGACGGTAGCAGCGCTGAAGATTATTCTGACGATGAAATGGCGAATGATCTCGAAGAAGCGTCACTGCAAGAGCGCCTTCTCCAATCTTCAGCACGTGGACGCCCCGTGACCAAACTCAGAGGAAAAAACGGTTACGTTTGGAATTCAACATTTCGAAAGCGGCAGTCAGGTAACAGTGAACACATACATACACACTCACACACACGAGCGCGCGTGTATAAATTTCACGTGTATACATACACTTTCACTCATCTCATTCATACTACATAGGTACGCTTCTTCCTGTCTGTGTGTAATATAATATACATGTATACATACACTAGGGGAAATTGGTCTGTATATATACATCTATATTATGTTGTACACAGAAGAAAGGAGAAGGAAAGAGAAGGAAGGAGAAGGAAGGAGAAGAAAGGAGCGTGCCTATGTAGAATGAATAAGACGATACAATATAATTTCTCTTATTCTTTTATAATTGAGATTAATTTTATAATTGTTTGTTTTATAATTGTTTATAATTGTTGTATTTTATAATTGTTTGTTTTTATTCTGTTTCAATAGATCGAATGAGCGATGTTGATCGTGTTTATGTGCCAGGACCGGATGGTCCGGCTGCGCAGTTACAAAACATTGAAGAATTTTGGAATGTTTTATTTTCACCAAATATTGTAAAGATTATTGTTGAGCACACCAACAATCAAATAGAAGAGCATTGTGCAAAAATGATTCAGCAAAATAAAGAGCTCCAAACTTACCATCACCACATCGATGAAGAAGAAATGAGAGCATTTATAGGCATATTATACTTCAGTGGGGCTTAGAAATCTTCGAACGTGAATACACATGATTTATGGAGTCCGCAAATCGGCATAAGTTTTTATCGGTGTGTAATGCCTCGATCTCGATTTATGCTTTTGTCCGTCTGTTTAAGATTTGACGATAAAAGCAAGAGAGACGAGGACGATAGATTTGGAGCAATTCGTGAAATCTGGGAAATTTTTATTTCCAATTGCACGAATTGTTATCAAGCAAGCCGCGATTGCACCGTAGACGAAATACTTCTTGGCTTTCGTGGACGATGCAAATTCAGGATGTACATAAAGTCCAAACCTGATAAATACGGCTTGAAGCTTTTTTCGTTGAATGATCCGTCGACATCATACTTGATTTATGCGATTCCGTACTTAGGAAAAATCCAGATAATTGATCTACTGCAGGGAGAGAAGTTATCTGAATATTACCTTCGAAAAGTGACTGCACCAATTCATGGAACAAAACGCACTGTTACCTGTGACAACTGGTTCACGTCCATTCCTCTCCTGCAGCGTATGAAGGAAGAACCATACGACATGAAAATGACAGGTACCATTCGCAAAAATAAGCAAGAAATTCCTGCAGAGATAAAAGTTGCGTCAAAAAACCCACCAGACTGGAAATTTTGTCATACTGATTCTATGAGCCTAGTATCATATTCACCAAAAAAAAAATAAGATCGTGTTAGTTATTTCTACGGATAAATTATCCACTGATGTTCAAAATCAGAAACCAGTGATTGTTCGTCACTACAATTCTACCAAAGGAGAGACTGATTGTTTCGATTGGCTGTGTCATGCGCAGACAGTAAGTAGAAAAACCAATCGTTGGCCAATGCGAGTATTTATGGGGATGCTAGACCAAGCTAGCGTAAATGCTCGCATTCTATTTACATGTCAGAAAATTAATGCAGGTTGTCAGTCTCGCATAACAGCCAAAAAAACCCTCGACAAGCTTTCGCTATATCTTGTCACGCCACACTTACAAAATCGCTACGCTAATACTGCTCTTCAATCACAAATAAGATTAGGTATCGCTTCGATACTCGAAGTTAAAATAGGTGAATCGTCCAACGAAGAAAATTATGAGTTTGCCAAACGAAAAAGATGTATGCTGTGTAAACGCGGTAAGGACAAGAAAACAAAAATGCAATGTCCATCATGTTTGCGGCCTATGTGCGATGAGCATCGCACGCTCATGTGCACTGATTGCGCTGGTGTAGAATAATTTTTTTTTTGATTTCATCTTTTTTATTCGTATAGTAAATAAATGCTCTATAAAAAAATGTTTTTCAGTGTTATATTTTATGATAATACTTACCCTATTCACATTTCTAAATTACGTCAAAACGGCCCACTTTACTTTTCAAAATAAATATACTTTTTCCGGCCGATCATTATAAGTTGTATTTTTCTTAGAAGTATATATTATTAAGAGTACAACCCCGAAACGTGTCCGCTGTATCTCAAAAATTGAATGTTTTATGACCTTTTTAGTAAAAAAACCCAAAATTTCAAAAAAAATTTTCATTCAACAATTTCATTATTAAAAAAATTATAAAGAGGTAAATAAACTATTTTCTCTCAAAGAGGTAGTTATAAACTATGTCCAAACCAATTTTCAAGTCAATCCAATAAATGGGAGGGAAATGGCGGAGGTTTTTCCGCGTGGGGTCACGCTGACCCCATATGACCACTACGCTATTATTCGGAGGTGTGACCACAACGGGTTAATGGGTTTAATCACTGTTGGAACGTCTACGTATCAAATTCTACTTTTATTCTTCCGGTTATGTCCAAAAGTATCATTCATACATAAAAAACAGTCATTTTTTCTATCCCATAATGCCGGTTTGAAATATTTTATAATCCTATTTTTACTATACAACATTATTTTGCAAGAATTACAAATGATATGCGGAACCCAGTTAGAATTCTGGTTAAGTATTTCAAGACCAAAACAATCGTTACACAATTTTCTAATTTTATCATTTATAGGTACTCCTGTCTTAGCAGTTACGTATTTACAACAAATGGAACAAAACATATCACAGTTTTTATCACAGTTATGGAATGATTCATTTCTTGTAGCATTATACTATACATGAGCCAAGTCACCCACACACGTAGAGCTACGGTGATGACGACGCGCAGGCCCGCTTTCCTACCCTGTCCGACCGCCGATACTGGGTTTCCGAGACCCTGAATCGTAACTTTCCGACTTGTGCCTGACATGACGGCATGAACGCCGTTATCCAGGGACTCTGCCGGATAGTAAGACAATTTCGTTGCCCACCGTTACCACGTGGAGGTGCCCTGGATGCAGAAACAAGACTAATTGACCTTTACGCAGCTGGTATGATTCTATATGGCGTCATTCCGCTTTAACACGTTCGGCGCCAAGCGTGATTCGGTTAAGTTTGTCGCGGGCCCAACTAAAAATCTTATTTAACTTGAACAAGAAAAGCGTCACCCATATATGGGTGACGTGGTCCCCACGGATGCGTACCCGTCACACAAGTACGGGTGACGTGGCGCCGAACGCGTTAAATAAGATACATGAGCCGGCTGTCTGGAAGTTCAAAAATTTTTTAGGTTTCAATATTGGCCCTCTCTACACTACGAGTTAAATAGAGTCTCACTTTAAAATGCTGTTTATATTTTGTACACCTATGGTATAAGTGAACACAATGAATAAATATACAAAATCTACATAGAATTTTAAAGCGAGACTCTATTTCACTCGTAGTACGAGTATAGCGAGAGCCATTGACATTAATGTATTGTTTTTTTTTTTAAGTTTAACTCATCATATTGCGTAATAATCCGCCATATTAGATCAGCCATCTTGATTTATGGAGATTTGACTTCAGATATGTGATCAACGGTCCAACAATCCTCATCATGCCAAATTTTGCTTAAATCGATGGATTTTCAAAAAATCATATTGGATCAGCTATCTTGAATTTTCAGAATCTAAATGCATATTCGTACTCACCCAAAAAACCCCCTTATACAAAATTTGGTCAAAATCCGTTAAGATTTTAGAAATAGTCATTTCTACTAAGTTTTTTGAGGTTAGAAAAATAAACCGCATGTTCTACTTCAATTTTGACGGTCGATTGAAATTCAGCGGAGCCTTTTACATAAAAATATACTGTTGAAACTAAAAATGTTTTTCCAGATTTTCCCAGTAAATTTTCATCAATTTTAACTATTATTCACTAGTTTTTTGAGGTTAGAGAAAATGGTGACGTAATGGGTAAATTTTGATCCTAGATTCATGATCAGGAGGCAAAATTACTACGGAAAAAATGTATCGCATAAAAAGTATACCAGACTTTTTTTTTTTTGTGTGGCTGTGTTATCTACAACTTCAAAAAATTACACTTTTATTAATTCTGAGAAAAAATATTTATGAAAATTTTTTTTAAAACCTATGATTATTCTTTAAATTCGAATAGAAATAATTTTTCATTTATCAAAATATTATTGTATTAAATTGAAAATTTGAATTTATTAAAGATATGTAGTTATATCTGAATTGATAAATGTTTTAGATTGATTGGTTACTTACAGTAAGTCGTTTATCAGGATTAACTTCAATCATTCCTCGTAATAAATTCTGGCAATCAGGAGGGACAAAGTGTGGTATATGAAATACTCCATGTTTAACTTTTTCTAATAATTGTCTTAAATTATCGTCATCAAAAGGCAAGGCTCCTACAAGTAGAGCATATAGAATTACTCCACATGACCATACATCTGCTTTGCGTCCATCATATTTCTCTCCCTATAAACATACATCAATAATTTTATAATTTATTCTACATATTCATTAATTTTGTCTCTGAATATAATTTTCAATTTCATGATATACTGACATTTCGAATAAAATTCTTCTAAATTATTATTGTAACTGAATAAAATGTCTAATATAAACAAATATTCGTTTAGTAGTTCTATTTATTCATATAAAATTTATTTTACAATATGCAAGCGATTTTTCGATTGTATCAATTTTTATTGGTACAAAATCATATGAATACGACTATTTTTAAGCGTAAATTTTAGGTAATATGATGCGTATAAATTAGTTAATAAAGTAATGATACAATAAAAAATCATTCTTATATAAATTATTAGGTACGCAACTAATTTCTCGCTCTTTTTCTAGATGGAAATGCAACTTTATTGTAAAAAAGAATGATTACAAATAAATCATTTAAAGTATTTCCCATCGCTAACTACAACTTTTTCCCATATTTCTGGCAAAGCTCGAATACTGTTACGGTAAAAGTGTTCGTCTTTAGAAGCTATCCACGAATCAAGCCAATTTCTAACCCTTTGCACTCGAGATCTTTTTGGATAAAAATGTAAGCCAAGCCTAGTCCACGAAAGTATTTCCGAGAGGAATATCTTATTACACATCGTAAATAAGTAGATCGAATTACAAAAGACTGTAACACCGCAGCAGTGTCGCTCGAGTCAATATTTCAAATCAACAGGCGCCGTATCGGCGCCGCTCAAATTGACACTTCAAATCTGGCGGGCGCAATTTCGGCGCCGTTTGAGTGCAAAGGCTTAATATCTTCATATGAGCGGAATCGCTGATCAGCCAGATCATGTGTCATCGAATGGCACAAGTGATAATCTGACGGCGCAATATCTGGGAAATATGGCAGGTGCGGTAAGACTTCCTATTTGAGCGTTTCCAAGTAGGTTTAAAAGGGTCTGGCAACGCGAGGCCGAGCGTTGTCATGCATTAGAATCACTTTCTCGTGCTTCTGCTCATATTGTGATTATTTTTTGCGTAGTGCTTAGTTCAATCGCATCAATTAAATTCGATAGCGTTGCCCAGTGATGGTTTCGTTAGGTTTCAACAGCTTATAATAAATAACACTGACCTGGCCCTACCAAATACAAGCATGACTTTCGCGGCGTAAATTTTGGGCCGAGTCGATAACGTAGAAGCATGACCGGGCAGTTCCTATAACTTTCTTCTCTTTGGATTGGCGTAATAAATCCACTTTTGATCACCTGTCACGATGTGATGAAGAAGACCCTTCCTTTTTTGTCTCTAAAGCAGTTGTTCACAGGCGAAAAAATGACGCTCAACGTCCCTTGGCTTCAAATCATAAGAAACCCAAGTTCCTTGCTTTTGAATCATTCTCAACGCATGAAATCGTTTGGAAATGGCTGGGCGGGTAACTCCTAATACTGAAGCAAGCTTATTTTGTGTTTGCATGGATCCTCGTTGAGCAATGCCTCCAATTTAGCGGCTCCGAAGGTTTTTGGCCTTCCTTCACGCAGACAGACGTCAATATCAAAATCACCGTTTTTGAAGCTACGGGACCAATCACGGCACGTTGTTTGACTTAGAGCAGCATCTCCGTAAACGTTTTGGAGCTCCCGATGGGCTTCAGCCGCCGTTTTCTTCGAATGAAAGAAGAAAAGAAAACACTTCCCGCAAATGACGATTATTTGGCACAAAATGGGACATTTTTAATGTATCAAAGCGATTTGTTTACCATATGCTTAAGCTTGCTTCATGACGTTTTGGACAAATCGGCAAGCACTAACTGCTGGAGCCATATATTTATAAAATCGACAAGTACTTACTGCTGCGGCCATCTATTGACAAACAGCGGAAACTTAGTTGCACATCTACTAATTTATTACTTTCACGGACTTACAAAATAAAATTCACTCGAAAGAAGTAAACATGATTGAAGAAACAAAATAATATCGATAATCGTTGGCTATTACTTTATATTATTTATTATACAATAGTTAGGTAAACTTGATGATTGTAAAAGTTAATGAATTATTTTTTTCCGTGTAAAATACATCCTAAGTTTACGTCGCTTCAGTCTTGTCGTTACCTCTGGCTTGCGTCTCTCAAATTTCATCAATAACTTCTTTAAATATAAATAAACAAATGCCTTTCTGAAAGTTTTTCGTCGCTTTAACTTCCGTCGATACTTTTTCTTGTTAAAGCTTGTAACACCATGCCTTTAGTGTGGTGCTACAAGAAAGATTGTATTATTCGTCAGGGACTGATGCCCAGAGCGAACTAACACACTTTTATACACTAGAAAAACCTACTCAAAGCGAAGATGCATCGAAGATTAAAGAAAGGCTCTGCGCAGCCTATCATCCTATCTATAAATATTTTCTTTTTTGAAATTAGCACTTAAAGTGCTACATAAGTGAATAGTTTTCCTCTTGCATACCTGAAAAAATATACGAATTATTAACACAATTTAATCAATAAAATTTAGAATATATAGAACATCAATAGATAAAATACAGAGATGCTTATAATAGCAGAGTGATGCCTGTAAATTCCTGCCCTGCTATTATGACACAAGTAAATTAGTAAGAAAAAAAATTAAAAATATGAGGCATGCAACGATTGTTAATAAAGATAAACAGAGATATATGAATAGGAAAATTAGTCAGAATTTAGATAATAAAGTGGAACAAAACCTCATTGTGCTGCTCAACTCTTACCTTTTACTCTGATCCTCCTTGTTGTGCTCTTTCCTCAGCCTATAAATCTTTCTGTTGCTATCCAGGGAGTGAAGTAGCTGAAAAATGTACAAAATAATTAAATTATGCAATGAAAAAAGAACATCCGAATGGTATTAACCTATTTACGTGCAGCAATGACCCTCCTACCATCAAATCCTGCCTGGTCCCTTGCTCCTGCTTCTCACAGTACCCACGATGAGAAAATAAACGTGTAAATTAATGAAATAAAGAAGTGGATGACTCCCTGGAATAAAAGTTACCTATTGAATGAATGATGAGGCTTTCGTAGCACTCAGCAACATCTCGTTGTTCAGCAGCTGTCGCCTCTACTCGTCACCAACCAAGAGGGTTACCTAGGATGGAGCAGAAATGATATAGCAGCTGCAGAGCACAAAAACATGCTGAAAAAATACGTACATGTTAGAACTATCTAGCAAGCCAGCAGCTTACCGGATTATGCACTGCCGTCACGTTGGATGTCGCATAACCTCGAAGACGGCCACGTGGTTGGAAGGAGCTGCGTCGCTACAGGAAGATCAAGCTGCAGCAGTCTTAGGAGGCTCGTATTCTCATCGTTGTCGCTGTCTCAGGAAACCTCATCGTCGCTGTCACACGCACATCAACTAACCTCATTCGCGGCCGGTGTTAACATTGTTTACATAAGCGTATCGACTGGCGCGTCGGTCGCCGTATTGATTTGACTATCGACTACGAATCGAGCGCAGGTAGCGTACTCAGCGGCATTGTTAGCCCAAGATTGTCGGGGATACCTGACTCAACAAAACAGAAAAATGAAGCAACGAAGAACGAAATATCTCGCACACTTCGTTCTGGATAACGCTCGCGCCTAGAACAATAAATCCACGCCACTTCACTACAGCATATTCAAGAGTGACGTCACCATTTTGGAAGAGTCATAAGTGGTTTCTTTTCTTATCGTGCCTTCATATTTTCCCTCTTTTCTCTTGTACTTTTCTCTCCCCTTCATTTATCTTTGACTGTAAAAAACCGCACTTGGAATGGTCGAGCTCGTGATAAATTTTTCGTGTATCGTGCAATTCTTTCTTTCGCAGATTGCGAGAGCTCGCGCCCTGTCGCCGCTGAACATAGCAAGGCCAACAAATTTATTGTAATGTTACGGAAGTGCCGTAGCCAGTGTTCATTAAAATTGATATTTATGTAAAAAAATTTCATACCTGTATAAAGTAATAAGTTTTCTTTCTATCTAGAAAATTAAGATAAATTATTTTTCCCCTCTCCCCCTCCTCCATATACTATTAAGTAATTTAATTCGTATCGGTATGAATTTGTAACCAACAAAACTTGGTTATGAATCAGAAAGAAACAAAATTTACGAGTGTTACATATTCTACGTGTTTCTGCGAAGTTTCAAAAAATTTTAACGGTATTAAACAAAGTTACAGCAGTTTATCTTTTTCAAAACTATTATAAGCAGAAAAATTTTGTGATGAAAAATTCGTGGTTTTTAATTTTTAATAAAAAAAAACAATCGATTGAAAAAAATTCTTTCGAAAAAAATTTTCTTTTATCATTCCCTACAAGCCATTATTTTTCAGAAATTGATTTGTCCATTTTAAAAATTTCGTTATCAGGACAATACTTTTACGCATTTTCGAGCGTTAATTCTCTTATTGCATCCAGCCTTTTTATTCAATTAATTATACCCCAAGTAGAAATAGAAAGTGTACATAAATGTACAGAAATGTTCAGAAATATATATTAAGGTCATTATTAAGATTAATGCTAAAACTTTTGTACATTTATACGTTACATATTTATAAACAATTTTGTATATTTACTTAAAAAACAAAATTTACTTACAAATATTATGAATTTCTAAACTCGAATGTTTAAACATTAATGATCATTTATGCACTATTATAAAATGCTATTTTGAACAAAAAAGTGTATAAAAGTGTACAAATGTGTTTAAAAGAGTACAAAAGTTTACACAAATGTTTGAATGTGATAAGATTTCTAAATTAACATGAAAGTTGTATTTTACTTTTTTCTTGAGAATGCCATAGCGGTTATTCGTTCAAATTCTATGTAACCTGCCAAACGTTGCTTAAAATTAACGATCAACTGAAATACAGTTCCACGTCGCCACCAAAGTAGTGAATGCATGAAAGCCTTTATTTACTATATATTTAATCAACTCGATTTAGAGCAATATAAATTTTATTTTCACCATTTTAAATAAGATGTTTTCTTCATTCAATGCTTATCATGATCATTTTAAATTGAAAAACTTTATTAGTTAATATTTCTGTAATTAAGTATTTTTGTATTTAGAGATGTTTTAGTTCTTTAACTTTTTTTTCGCTTTGTCTATTCGCACCAAAAACACGTACATACATTCATATAAAAGTACCGACCAGAGTAGTAAAAGTGGATATAACCTACAATTTTCTAATTATAATGTACACGTGATTTTTCCAATTCTAATTAAATTAACGTACATATTTTCCGAAGTACTATTATGTACACGTAAAAATTTACAAATCCAATACTTTTAATTGGCTTAAAAAAACGTAAAACCTTATTATACTATAAAATCCACGTAAATTATATTGGGTGTATAACTTTGCTTCCGCCGTTTTTTTCCGAAATTCGAAGCTTTATAGTAAAAAACTGGTTATACATTTATGATTCAAAGTATTGTCCATCGCTGGCCACTACTTCCTTCCATCTTTCGGGCAGCATACGAATCCCGCGTTGAAAAAACTGGTCATCTTTTGAATCGATCCACGAATTGATCCAATTTTTCACTTCTTGATAAGACCGGAAGTGCTGGTCAGCCAGGCCGTGTGCCATTAATCGAAACAAGTGATAGTCTGAGGGAGCAACGTCAGGAGAATACGGCGGGTGGGGTAGAACTTCCCATTTCAAAGTTTCCAAGTATGTCTTGACCACTTTCGCAACATGGGGTCGAGCATCGTCATGCTGTAAAATCACTTTATCATATCTCTCGTTGTATTGCGGCCGTTTGTCTTCCAATGCTCGACTCAAACGCATTAATTGCGTTCGATAACGATCGCCTGTGATTGTTTCAGTCAGTTTTAACAACTCATAATACACTACGCCGAGCTGGTCCCACCAAATACTGAGCATGACCTTGGAACCGTGAATATTCGGTTTGGCCGTCGACGTAGAAGGATGGCCGGGATATCCCCATGATTTTCTGCGCTTGGGATTATCGTAGTAAACCAATTTTTCGTCCCCAGTCACAATGTGATGCAGAAATCCCTTCCGTCTTTGCCTTGCAAGCAGCTGTTCACAAACACACAAACGCCGTTCAACATCTCTCGGCTTCAACTCGTACGGCACCCAATTTCCTTGTTTCTGAATCATTCCCATGACTCTCAGGCGTTTTGAAATGGCTTGTTGCGTCACTCCTAATGAACCTGCCAATTCTTGTTGCGTTTGACAGGAGTCTCGATCAAGTAATGCCTCCAATTCTGCATCTTCGAAAACCTTCTTTCTTCCACCGCCATGCTGGTCTTCAACGTTAAAATCACCGTTCTTGAAGCGTTGAAACCACTCTCGACACGTTCTTTCACTAATAGCGGCCTCACCATAGGTATTTGAGAGCATTTGATGAGCCTAAGTCGCAGATTTCTTCATATTAAAGCAGAAAATTAAAACCTCTTGCAAATGACGAGAATTTGGCTCGTAAGCTGACATGTTTAATCGAGAATAACTTTATGATACAGACACTAATCGACCAATATTTCGATGGCGTTATGTTTACAAAAACCTAAGCTTATTGTATGACATCTATGATCTATTTATTTCAACTACCACTTACCGCTACAGCCATTTATTGCAAAACGGCGGAAGCAAAGTTGTACACCCAATAGATTGTACTGGCTTTGATACACGTATAAAAAGCTTACAGCAAAGTAAAAATTTAAATAAACGTAATTTATTCTTATATTGACGTAAAAATAAAAAAAATTCAATGCATGTAATAATTAGCTAATGATAACGTAAAATTCCTAAAAACAAGTACAAAATGAAAGCAAATTTAAATGAACTCAATTTATTCTTATATTAACGTAAAAATTAAAAATAATTTAATGCATGTACAGTCTGTCAAGTAAGAGCGTGGTCGTGTTAATTTATCAAAAAATGTATTTGATGAAACTTTCATATTTATATATACATTGTACACATTACAAATAATGATGCAATTTGGTCAATAATGTGTCTAGTCACCACCGGCGTCGATAATTGCCTGGCATCTTCGAGGCATGCTTTCTACTAATTTGACGGCGTATTCTAGTGGCAAGGATCTCCAGATCCGACGAATTTCGTAAGACAACTGCTTTAAAGTGTATGTGCGTCTTTCACGAAGCTTCCGTTTAATATATGCCCACACATTTTTAATAGGGTTTGCATCGGGCGACTGCGACGGTCAATCCAATGTAACGATGCCAGATTGAGTCTTCCACTGAGTACAGAGCTTGCTGCGGTGTTTAGGATCGTTGTCCTCCTGCAGAATCTAATCTTCATTTTTTGTGATGAACCATCGTTTGGCAGGTGGCAGTAAAGCCTTTTTGTAGATTTTCATCATTTTCTCGGCATTTAGGTTGTCAGTAAAGAGGTGCAAAGTGCCGAATCCCTGCTTTGAGAAGCAGCCCCAAAGATGCACCTTTATTCCATGTTTTACGGTCCGCTGAACAAGCCTATTAGTGGAAGTTGACCAGGCTCGCGGGAGGACAGAACGTGCCCATATAGAACATTCATCAATAAAAATGACATTTTCAAAATCTCTATCAATATTCTCATGCGCCCAAGCGAGTCGCTTTGTCACATGTTTTTTAGTCAACAGAGGCTTCTTCAATGTGTTGCGCCATTTCAGATGATGAGTACGAAGATGGGTTCGGATAGTTTCGTAGAATATATCTAAACCTTTTGCCATTAATTTTGCTTGTCCTTGCCGCAGTGTTAAAGCAGGATTCCGCGAAAACAGATTCACTATTCTTTTTTCATCTTTTTTGTTCACTTTTCCTTTCGAGCCACGTTCTGGTAAGTCATCGACATTTTTAGCCACTTTATATCGCTGTATCCACTCCTGTACAAATGCCTTCGACTTTCTCATATATTTAGCAGCCGCTGATTGCGACATTTTGGGACCTTTCGGGTGGATGCAAAGGAACACAGCCTCGTAGCGCGAGGCGTACTTAGCACTCATGGCGTTTAACGTGATTCTCTTTTAAAAGATTAACGACAACTGAATTTTTGTTAACAATGCATCAAGGAAAAAGCTTTCCTCTATCGGCTCCTGAAGAAATTAGAGCAAAATCTTTCATTACCTGTCAGTGAAGTCGACCCCGCTCTCACTTGACAGGCTGTTATAATTGGCTAATGATAACGTAAAATTTCTAAAGGCAAGTATAAAATAAAATCCAAGTAAATTATTGATTACGCTGGCTTCAACAAACGTATAAAAAGTTTGTATCAACGTAATCATTTAAAAAAAAGTAATTAGGTTCTATAACTGGCTTATAGACACGTTGTTGTACTAATATCTACGTGTAAATATAGTACAGATACGTACAAAAATTATAAACAAGTAAAAGTTTTAAACATGTGATAATCCCCTTGTACTGGCTTAAGTACACGTACACGCTTATGTCCACGTAACTTTTTGTTAACGTAATCAGAAGTCTAACTGGTTATAGATACATAGTGCTAAGAAAACGTACAAATCTAAAAACACATAACAATTTGCTATGACTAGCTTACATACACGTAAAAAATTATAGCCACGTAAAAATTAAACAACCTCTCATATCTCCTTGTAGTAGTTTACAGATAAGTCTAAAGGCTAAAGGTAACGCAAAATCTTAAAAATCCGTATAAAATTGAATCCACGTAAATTATAGATCGTACTGAATTAAGTTAACGCACGTAAAGCTTATATCAACGTAAACTTTTAAATAAAAGTAATTCGTTTCTGTAACTGGCTTATAGATACATGCCTATATCCACGTATTAATATAGTACAGATACGTACAAAAATTATGTAAAAATTTAAAACATGTTATAATTTCCTTGTTTTCATCACATAAAAATTAAACTAATAAACACTTTCATTGAACACTTTCATTAACACTTTCACTCAAAAATTAAACTAATAAATGTATTTACTTCTACTATTTGTTCAACATCTAAATATTTAAATAAACTTTGAAATTTAAATAACGTGTTCCAATCTTCTTGCACTAGTTTAAGACCACGTGTAAAAGGCTTGTATTCACCTAAAGATTTAAATGTTACTTGTTTCTGAGATTGGCTTATAGATACCTTAAGTGCTTATAGCCACATATAAATTTATAGAAACGTATTTATTCACGATTATCGACTTATATACATGCAAATAAATAAAATAACATGTATATTGTGTGTATTGCGTTAACAATTTTATTAATTTTACAAAATTTTACTTAATGTTGTACTAAATCTTAATTTATTAAGACTTAAAATATTAATTTATTAATACTAAATCTGAAATCTAAATTTTACAAAATCTTAAACTAATTTTACAAAATTCATGTTAATTTATGATAATGTTTTAATTTAATGCTCAGGAATAATTAAAAATACATCGATTGATGAAATGTAAAATATTTGAATACATTATAAATTTTTGTTAGATTATAAAATTCGTATTACTTTTTATTTTTTCTCTTTTCTGAACGTACTTTTATTGAAGTCGATAAAGCACCATGAACTTTACCAATTACTTTTGTACTTACTGGACTTTTAATATCTTTTGTCAATGTAAGTACATCTCCAGTATTAGTATAGGTATTTGAATCTGTAAAATTCAATGAGTTTAATGATTCTAATAAGCTGTCATAGTTATCTGTATTTTGAGTTAAAGTTCTGTTTTCTTTTAGTATAACTAATTTGACTTCTTGGTTAGTTTTCCACGTATCTCGCAATTGACATAATAATTTCAGTCAATCCTTAAATATTTCTTCTTTTTTTACGGGTTTTCTTCTTTTGTACGGATTATTATAATTTTGCGTTACCTCCTAAGCGGAAATAATCACGTGTATATAAATGTTATTAACAAAAAGTAATTCTTCATAATGATTATTAGCTTTTATTAAGTAATATTAAAATCTTATAATGTGTGGATTTTGGACTCTAATAATAGTCAATAATGTATTTTAATGTTTCGAAGTTTTTATCGTCATTTTATAAATTTAATAAATATTTATAAGATTTTATTATATTTTTATTTTTAGGAAATGTCCTTACAAACAAAGATGCAATAAAAGCTAGAATATAAATAGTTATTAGCTTTTAGAACAGTTACATATTTCTTTTTCGTGTACAATCCAACAATTAAATAATTATAATGATTGTAAGTAGCTGATGATACCTTTTAAAATACTTTTTAAAAACCTTTATAAAAACTTTAATTTATTATTTTATATATTTTAGAATTTTATGTTTTATTATGATTATACATATTTTTAACATACGCATTATATTTAATCGTTTATTCGCATTGTCGCACATGTTATTTTACACATTATTTTACGGAAATAAACGCAGATAAATGTTTGACCTAAGGTGGGATTGAATCCGGGTCCTTCGCATTATAAAGCAGACGCCCTAACCATTACGCTATGCAACGCTTGTAGAACTACGATTTAAATTTGAATCATAAGTCCCATGGCAATCCATATACACTTGTATTAATTTTACATTTAAAATTTCTTCTATCGTGTAAAATATTTTTTAAAATTAAGATATAATTAAAAATTCACTATATTCAAATACATAATCTCGCTCTTGAGATTTTACTACATATGTAGTATCATACATATGTAGTAATCAATAATTTACTTAGATTTCATTTTATACTTGTCTTTAGAAATTATACGTTATCATTAGCCAATTATTACATGCATTGAATTATTTTTAATTTTTACGTCAATATAAGAATAAATTGCGTTTATTTAAATTTGCTTTCATTTTGTACTTGTCTTTAGGAATTTTACGTTATCATTAGCCAATTATTACATGCATTGAATTTTTTTTATTTTTACGTCAATGTAAAAATAAATTACGTTTATTTAAATTTTTACTTTGCTGTTAGCTTTTTATACGTGTATTGAAGCCAGTACAATCTATAATTTACGTGGATTTGATAGTGTAATAGTTTTTAAAGTTTTATGTTTTTTTAGCCTATTAAAAGTATTGGATTTTTAAATTTTCACATGTACATAATAGTACTTCGGAAAATATTTACGTTGATTTGATTTAAATCAAAAAAATCACGTGTACATTACTATTAGAAAATTGTAGGTTATATCCACGTTAAGTACTCTTGACGGTACTCTTATATGAACGTATTTACGTGTCTTTGGTGCAAATGGACACAGCCTTTCTTTATCATTAAATTTTATTTTATGTATTCTTGGCAACTTTTACACTATTTTAATTTAGGCAAGAATCATAATAATAAAAGTGAAGAATTGATACATCTTTCATAACTTAAGCGAAAAAATTTATATTTTATTGTGAAAAAGGCTACATATCAAGGTAAATATTTTTTTAAAAAGATAATAATAGACATTGAAATAAAATACATGTTTTTGAAAATTTAAAAGAAATAATTTTTACTCTGCTTTGAATCGAGTTCACAAAATGTATACAAAATAAACGTTTCCAAATACATTTACCTCTTTTGTGAGGTAGCAGAACTGCATCTTATTCGATCGTTGAAGTTAAGCCGAGTCAGGCAGCGTAGTACTTGAATGGGTGACTGATGTTAGTAACACTAGAAATCCACAGAAAAAAAAGCATTATTGTAAGTATTTAAAACAATTATATCTACAAAAAATGCATATATATGTCAATATGTATTTATTTATTGCATATTATATTTAAATTTTTTTACACATTTAAGCTGATAAATTAGTTGATACTTAAAAACATTTTTATACACTTTTATGCACTTTCGTACATTGATGTATATTTTCAAATTTAATTATAAATTGCATATAAATATATATTAATGTATAAAAATGTACAAAAGTGTTGCAAAAGTCAGTTCAAATTCAGACCCTTATACATACTTTGATACACTTTTGTGCACTTTTGTGCACTTATGTACGTTAATGTGTATTATAAAATTTCTACTAGGGACGTCGAACAAAAGCAAATCGTAGCAAAGTTATATTGTGTAATTATTATGCTGTAATATACATGATATCCACTTGATAAAATTGTAATAGTACTTCTTTTCTGCAAGTATAGGGTGATTCATTACGAGGTTTGGTTTTTAATCACAAATAAAAGGCATAAAGTTGAATTCTATAGTAAAAATTTTATTGTGAGTCAAAAGAACAATCTATGACATTTACTTTTTAAATGGTCCATCCTAAGGGTCTAATTTTGGACGACGTGTTCCAGAAAAGCGACCGGTATCTCGCGAATGACACGAGTAATGTTGGCTTGCAAAGCGCTGATTGAAGCTGGTTTATCCCTGAAGATCAAAGACTTCGTGTAACCCCTAAGAAAATAATCTAAAGGTGTGATATCACACGATCTGGGCGGCCAATTTACTGGTTCAAAACGTGAAATCAGGTTCTCACCAAAATGATTTCTCAATAAGTCCATTGTTTCTCTCGCTGTATGCGAAGTAGCGCCGTCTTGTAGAGACCAAAGTTCACCGATACCACGGGCTTCAATTTCAGGTAGCAAAAAATCCGTTATCATGGTGCAATAGCGATCGCCATTGACGGTTTTGTTCTGACCGGACTCATTTTGAAAGAAATATGGACCGATGATTCCACCGGCCCATAAACCACACCAAACTGTGCATTTCTGAGGCTTTAGTGGTAGCTGTTGAAGCTCTTAAGGTTGTTCATCAGCCCAAATACGGCAATTCGGCTTATTGACGTATCCATTGAGTCAAAAATGCGCCTCATCACTGATCAAAATTTCGCGATAAAACAGCGGATTTTCATGGAGCTGATTTAGAGCCCATTCGCCAAAAACACGACGCAAACCTAAGTCACTCGGCTTCAATTTTTGCACGAATTAAAGTTTGTATGCCTTAAAACCAAGATCTTTACGTAAAATACGCCAAGTTGTTGCGTACGACAAACCAAGCTGTTGAGAACCATGCCGAATCGATTCGTCACGGTCTTCAGCCACACTCTCAGCTACAGCCACTATATTTTCTCCACTACGTGCTGGATGTGGTCTAATCGGTCGAGTATCATCCAATAATGCATGCTGGGTTTCAAATTTGCGGATGGTATAGGCTATAATGGTTACGGTAGGTCGACGATGCCTACCACAAGTTGCTCTAAGAGCACGAAAAACATTTCTCAGCGAACGCTGATTTTCGTAATACAGCTGAACAATTTGGATACGTTGTTGCAATGTAAGTCTTTCCATGGTGATTTGTCAAACAATATTGAATAAAAATTACATTACAGTTTGACAAGAGTCATGCATGATCTGTAAAAAATAGCCTATTAAAAATCAAACCTCATAATGAATCACCCTTTATATCTTTTGTGGTAGCGAAAGTGTGTACACTTATGTACGTGCAATGTTATGGTGCTTCAAAGAGAGAACGTGTGTTATCCTTTTTTCTTTATTTTGCTGGCAACTGCTTGACTGCTTGATTTGCTCAGCTGTATGACTGAGAACACACTTATCCTCGTGTGACCGCAAAGATATCAAGATTTAGAAAAGCTAGTTATAGGCGCAAGATACTGGTAACAACAGGGAAGAAAGAGATGCTGTTAGATAAACTAATGTACTTATTCGGCGCGAGTACAGTTTGTCAAGTAAGAGCGTGGTCGACTTCACCGACAGGTTATGTCAGATTTTGCTCTGATTCTTTCGCAAGCCAATAGAGAAAAGCTTTTTCCTTGATGCATTGTTAACAAAAATTCAGTTGTCGTTGATCTTTTAAAAAAGAATCACGTTAAACGGCATGAGTGCCAAGTACGCGTCGCGCTACGAGGCTGTGTTCCTTTGCATCCACCCGAAAGGTCCCAAAATGTCGCAATCAGCGGCTGCTAAATATATGGGAAAGTCGAAGGCATTTGTACAAAAGTGGATACAGCGATATAAAGTGGCTAAAAATGTCGATGATTTACCAGAACGTGGCTCGATAGGGAAAGTGAACAAAAAAGATGAAAAAAGAATAGTGAATCTGTTTTCGCGGAATCCTGCTTTAACACTGCGGCAAGGACAAGCAAAATTAATGGCAAAAGGTTTAGATATATCCTACGAAACTATCCGAACCCATCTTCGTACTCATCATCTGAAATGGCGCAACACAATGAAGAAGCCTCTGTTGACTGAAAAACATGTGACAAAGCGACTCGCTTGGGCGCATGAGAATATTGATAGAGATTTTGAAAATGTCATTTTTACTGATAAATGTTCTATATGGGCACGTTCTGTCTTCCCGCGAGCCTGGTCAACTTCCACCAATAGGCTTGTTCAGCGGACCGTAAAACATGGAATAAAAGTGCATCTTTGGGGCTGCTTCTCAAAGCAGGGATTCGGCACTTTGCACTTCTTTACTGACAACGTAAATGCCGAGAAAATGATGAAAATCTACAAAAAGGCTTTACTGCCACCTGCCAAACGATGGTTCATCACAAAAAATGAAGATTGGATTCTGCAGGAGGACAACGATCCTAAACACCGCAGCAAGCTCTGTACTCAGTGGAAGACTCAATCTGGCATCGTTACATTGGATTGGCCGTCGCAGTCGCCCGATGCAAACCCTATTGAAAATGTGTGGGCATATATTAAATGGAAGCTTCGTGGAAGATGCACATACACTTTGAAGCAGTTGTCTTACGAAATTCGTCGGATCTGGAGATCCTTGCCACTAGAATACGCCGTCAAATTAGTAGAAAGCATGCCTCGGAGATGCCAGGCAATTATCGACGCCGGTGGTAACAAGACATATAATTGACCGAATTGCATCATTGTTTGTAATGTGTACAATGTATATATAAATATAAAAGTTTTATCAAATAAATCTTTTTATAAATTAACACGACCACGCTCTCACTTGACAGACTGTAAACTATTTGCAACGTGCGGGATTATACCGCGCTAAGCGCAAACAATCACGCAAATAGAATAAAAATGAAAAATATAATATGTTGCGCTGATGTTAGTCCTTATTTATCAATTTGACGCGCAATACATCAGTAGTATATTAACGCTTATAGCGAGACAAAACAAATGACGTCATCAATATTGAGCCAACCGACCTTGAGGGGGGCAATGGATCGTATTAGGTGATAAGATACCGACAAAGGGTTTGTTTATTTGAGCAAGTGATTTGTTTACATAAACAAATAATAAAAAGGTAATTAATGAGTAATAATAATGCTACTTTGTTTACATGAAAAAACAATAAAATATCAATTAACAACTAATTAAGATAAAATAAACAACAATAAAAAATTTTTAACTACCTTCTATACTCGAATAGGATGCGTTGATCATGTTAATCACTTATATCAATAACTACGCTCTGAAAACTATGATGTAGCAAAGGTGTATAGTGTATAGGTGCGAAATGGCTCACAGTATTTTTGTATTTAGATTTTGTATTTAGATGTATTGAGCAAAACGATACGTAAAAGACTCTACTGTGCGTCATCTACTGTATATGGCTCGCATATATCCCAATACATAAACATCTAATCAGGTATAGCTTGATCAAGGGAGGCCGATCGGTTGCCTACTATGAAACCTAGCTGTAACAAATGTGCCTATTTATCTGTGTACAATATCCTTAAAGCCGCACATTAGTCGAATTTTTTTGTTATAAACGGTATAATGAGGCTGTTCGCATTTGCATGTTCTACGCAGAGCGTAAAAGCTTTTTTAAAATTTTGTTAGTTCAATTACTTGATGCTGATGTATACTTTTCGTTTTATTTATTTCTTTAACGAGCTGCTCTACACTTATATAAATTCCATGGGGGAACTGGCAAGTTTTATCATCGTTACTTTTTTTCTGCCATCTTTACTGCCTAATTCAAAAGTGTAATAGCCTTCGCATTCCTGGATTTGTATAATGGTGCATGGTACATAAATTTTGGCGAGACCTACACTCCAGTTACCATTTAATCGTACCTCCCGCGACTAGTAAGTCGTGAAGCAGCTCGCAGTATTATGCGGAAAATACCTCATACTGCTGTTGCTAGATAGTACTAAATAATAATCATCAAAATTTTCTATATTCTCGCTCTTTTGAAGACGATAACTATATCGAAGCAACCTTCGAAGCTTTTATCTATGAATTAAATTTATTTAAATAACCAATTCACTTTACCAACACTTGTTTCGCCAATCCACGCCCTCGTATCTGCAAAATCGTTACAATATTAAATCGCTGATTACTCTTTACATGCTCTCGGCCTACTGAAGTTTATTCTTTGCTGTAGAAGAATCTTCCTATGATGTCGCCGTTTAAGTCTTCCAAAACGTTTGTGTAGAGATTTTGCCTGAGTGATACGCGATTTATTTTGAATATTTCTTCGCTGAAATTTTGTTCGAATCCGCGTTCGAAAGTATTTTTATGTACGACTGATACTTACATAGTCTCCGATCTTGTATTTAGCTGAACACAAGTCTAGCGCCCTGTTATTAACATTTTTATTTATGCTCTGTCAAAGTGAACGTTTATGTAAATTTGCACGCGCTTATGCAGCGTTATATAGCGTCACTTCGCTGGGCCTCATTTTCCTACCGTTGTACAAAATGTGATTGTAAGCGTGTATGATTTCTCGTACGATATCGATGTAGCGTCTCATATTCTTATGCGCAAAATATTGCTATATACGTTCTCGTATCGCCTTGTTTAATTTCTCAACTACGGCTGCCGGGATATCGTGCGACGTTATATCGGGATTTCTTGCGACTCTAAACTGTATATTATGTTACTTTAACAAGTCTTGGAAGGTTGTCGCGAAAGATTCTTTACTTCTATCCGTTTGTAAGCATTGCGGCATACGACCTTGCGCTCGCTCCAGAATCTTCTTGAATGCAGCTGTAACCTAAGATGCACTCTTATCGCACAACGTACGTCGACTACTTCGAGTAAGTAGCAGTAGCTATCGTTGTGTTCTTTAAATGTGGTCAACTGAAATAAATCACGCTTCCACAAATTGTCAATATTTGTCATATTGTATCATAATCTTGGAAATTTCTTTTATACATAATGATGAAGCGTGTACGCATCTTGATTGCTGAGCCAATCATAGATACGCTCTTTGCTTTACTTGTCAGCTTTATCATTTGTTTCTTCTTTTTTGCATACGCGTAAAAGATTTCGGGCACCCCCGTAATCCGCCTTATTCAATATATCGTGGTATCGTTTTTCCATGTACGTTTCATCCTTCTCACGTAATTTTTTTTCTTTTTCTGCTTCTTTTTCTTCTTCTTACAAGTTTAGTCTAAGCCATCTTCTTTGCACAGATTCTCTCGTTACATGCACTAATAAGTTCTTCTGGTCCTCCACCTCTTTCTTTTGAATTTTTACCACTGATTCTTTCACTATGAGCTTTGCTGTATTTAAAGTAGATTTTAAGTTTTAATTCTTTTTTTTCTCATTTTTTTTTCTTCTGTCTTAAGCTATTCTTTTTTCCTCCGAAGGAATTTTTGGCTAAAAAGCGGCCGATCATTCCTCCACCTTTGATACACCCTCACTAGGACCTTTTCCAGAGCAGGGCTCGAGGCTGGTTTCGTTTTTGAAATAAAGCCTCCTGCATCTGCTCAATCCTAAAATACACACTCTTTCCTTACAAAATCTGGTAGTCCATTCCTATTATTATCATCTTCGTCGTCGTCGTCATAGCCATCCCACGCCCATAAGCTTTGGTGCTTAGTCGCTAAAAGGCAAAAAGCAGTCAGCGTATCTTTTACGCAAATGTAACACCGACGTTACACTAATATTTTTATGATGACTACCCTTAGTGAAGATCTAAATTCACGTCGCTGGATGACTCACGCATTAAATCATCAAGAATCAGAATTTTTTTTTTTCATTATCCTTTGAATAATCGGCCGGCTGTGGAAGACCCTCTTGAAACTTGATTTGTAGCGATGTATTACCACCTATTTTGAGACCTGTGACATAAAATGGCTATTATTCTGCACAATAAAATAATATGTGATCGAAACGCACATTACAAATGAGAGGTAAATGCTTTAAAAATCTCTGAACGAAATGCGTTTTAGATCACTCCGTTGGACCACATACGCAGCAGGTAAACGGATGTCTCCACCGTTTATCCATACTGTATACTAATAATGACTCGTCAAATTTATGATTTTTATCAATTGTGAAAAAATTTTTTTCAACATTGACGTTAGCAACAGCGGCACGAAGGTTCGCGCGCTTCAAAAAGCTTGTAAGGCGTGCGCGTGCTCATCGCGTGTACAAACTTGTATTGACGCACACAAATATGAGCTTGTATTTACGCACGCAAATATAAGCTTGTATTTACGCACGCAAATATAAGCTTGTATTTACGCACGCAAATATAAGCTTGTAATAACGCGCGCAAGTACAGGATCCAGCAATGAAACCTCCCGTATTTGAAGTAACCGGCGTGCGAGTTGTAGTAGGGGTACTGATGTGAAGGGGGTATTGTTGAAAGCGGTGTACGTGCCATTTTCAGTGTGCGCCATGGCTTGGCTTGGTGAGCATCATGCGTTTGTTATGGAGCAATATATTAGTAACGATGGTTCTGTGATTAGTACTAAGCGAGCGTTTCGGATACGATACAAACTTGGCCGACATGATCGTGTCCCGAATAGAGAAACTATTTAACTGTTAGTGTCAAACTTTAGAAAGACAGGTTCAATACTGAAAAGAAAACCTACTTGCCTACATCGGACTGCAACAGCGCCGGAAAAAGTGGCGCGTACAATAAAAGCGTCTTTCCAATAATCACCAAGGCGTTCAGCACTTAAACATTCGGCTACCATGGAATTATCTGATAGGAGTGTAAAATGAATTCTTCAAAGAGAACTTCATTTGCACCCCTTTAAAATGATGGTTACCTAGAAATTTAGTGAAAGAGATTTAAAAACTCGCAGAGCTGCATGTGAGGAAATTCTTTAAAACATTGCCCCTAGCGCTTTGTTTATTTCTTCGCATGAGGTCTACTTCCACTTATCAGGAACTGTAAATAAACAGAATTTCTGCTACAGGGCTGCAGAAAACGCTCGTCAAAATTCATCAGTGACCATTACGGAGCCCTCATGTGACAGTTTGGTGCGCCGTTGCTGTATACACAGTATGTCGGAAAAGTTCCCGAACTTTTGAAATAAAAAATCGAAAATTACATCTAAAGAAATTTATTCTAGTTAACTTTTGACATAGTCCTCTTCCCTAGATATACACTCTTTTGAGCGCTCCATGAGTGATTCGAAGGCTCTCTGGTACTCCTCTGAAGTTATCGCTGTGAGACGCTCGGTGCAAGCCGCTTGAATGCTCGGTACATCTTCAAAAAATCGTCCTTTCAATGCCATTTTTAGCTTGGGAAACATGAAAAAGTCAGCTGGAGCCAGATCTGGCGAGTATGAGGCGTGATTGATGCGTGGGATCTGATTTTCGGCGAGATAACGCTTCACAATGTTCGAAGAATGAGCAGGCGCATTGTCATCCAGCAAACTCCACGATCCCGGTTCCTTGTACTCAAGCCTAATGCAATTAATTCGGCGCTTCAGACGTCTCAACACCTCTACGTAATACGCAGCATTCACGGTGGTGTTTGAAGGCACAAATTCTTTGTCTATCAGGCCTTTGGAGTCGAAGTAAGCGATGACCATCGTCTTTACCCGTGATTTTTGTTGGCACACTTTTTGAGGCCTCGCACGGCCCGGACTGAGCCAAGCGGATGACTGGCGCTTCGTGAAAGGATCGTATTGAAAGCACCAAGTCTCGTCTCCAATCACAATTGAGGTTAGAAAGCCCAGAGTAGTGTCGCAAGTCTCGATAAAATCTTGACAACATTGGATGCGAGTTTCTTTCTGCTCTGGTGTGAGAAAGTGCGGAACAAATCGAGAGCAGACCTTCCTGCGGTTCATTTTTTCTTTCAAAATCAACGCGACGCTATCCTTGCTCATGTTCAGTTCGTCTACCAACATTCTGTGAGACATGTGGCAAACCTGCCTCAGTAGCGCGCGCACGCGAGCCTCGTTTTTGTCGGTAACAGCTGTTGACGGCCGGCCGCTTCTCTCGTCATCTTCTAACGACTCTCTACCCTTCTTGAACCGACTGAACCACGTGTAAACAGTTGCACGCGACACTACGCCTTCACCGTAAGCCGAATCGATAATTTTTTTCATTTCCGCGAAAGTTTTTTTAAGTTTATAGCAGAATTTAATTGCGCCACGGTGTTCAAATTTCTCATCCATCTTAGAGCTTGCACCGGGGTACTAAACAAACGTTCACTCAAGCACGTCTATCTCGGCAACTAATGAACGGATACTGGTGAAAAAATATTTAGACAGGTGGCCAAACGGTAACGGTTAATTCAAACCGTTATTGTCACATAGTAGAAACCTTCCACCAGCCTTGGCTAAACCAGTTTGTTGCAAATCATGAAAATCAATAAGTGTGGTTTCAGCAAGCTGGAGCTACATCTCACACATCTCGGCGTTCTATGGAAATGCTGAGGGAGTTGGTTCCTGGTCATCTTGACTTTTTGCGAAAAGACATCGCTTGGCCCCCAAGATTACCTGATTTATCGCCTTGTGATTTTTTTCTTTAAGGACACTTACAGTCTGTCAAGTAAGAGCGTGGTCGTGTTAATTTATAAAAAAATTCATTTGATGAAACTTTCATATTTATATATACATTGTACACATTACAAACAATGATGCAATTCGGTCAATAATGTGTCCAGTCACCACCAGCGTCGATAATTGCCTGGCATCTCCGAGGCATGCTTTCTACTAATTTGACGGCGTATTGCTGTGGCAAGGATCTCCAGATCCGACGAATTTCGTAAGACAACTGCTTCAAAGTGTATGTGCGTCTTCCACGAAGCTTCCGTTTAATATATGCCCACACATTTTCAATAGGGTTTGCATCGGGCGACTGCGACGGCCAATCCAATGTAACGATGCCAGATTAAGTCTTCCACTGAGTACAGAGCTTGCTGCGGTGTTTAGGATCGTTGTCCTCCTGCAGAATCCAATCTTCATTTTTTGTGATGAACCATCGTTTGGCAGATGGCAGTAAAGCCTTTTTGTAGATTTTCATCATTTTCTCGGCATTTAGGTTGTCAGTAAAGAGGTGCAAAGTGCCGAATCCCTGCTTTGAGAAGCAGCCCCAAAGATGCACCTTTATTTTATGTTTTACGGTCCGCTGAACAAGCCTATTGGTGGAAGTTGACTAGGCTCGCGTGAGGACAGAACGTGCCTATATAGAACATTCATCAATAAAAATGACATTTTCAAAATCTCTATCAATATTCTCATGCGCCCAAGCGAGTCGCTTTGTTACATGTTTTTTAGTCAACAGAGGCTTCTTCAATGTGTTGCGCCATTTCAGATGATGAGTACGAAGATGGGTTCGGATAGTTTCGTAGAATATATCTAAACCTTTTGCCATTAATTTTGCTTGTCCTTGCCGCAGTGTTAAAGCAGGATTCCGCGAAAACAGATTCACTATTCTTTTTTCATCTTTTTTGTTCACTTTTCCTATCGAGCCACGTTCTGGTAAATCATCGACATTTTTAGCCACTTTATATCGCTGTATCCACTTTTGTACAAATGTCTCCAACTTTCTTATATATTTAGCAGCCGCTGATTGCGACATTTTGGGACCTTTCGGGTGGATGCATAGGAACACAGCCTCGTAGCGCGACGCGTACTTAGCACTCATGGCGTTTAACGTGATTCTCTTTTAAAATATCAACAACAACTGAATCTTTTTTGACAATGCATCAAGGACAAAGCTTTTCTCTATCGGCTTGCAAAGGAATTAGAGCGAAATCTTACATTACCTGTCAGTGAAGTCGACCACGATCTTACTTGACTGACTGTAAAGGCTCAAGTGTACAAACATTGTCCCACAACACTGCAAGAACTTACGAAGGTTATTACGCAGGAAGTGGCAGCCATTTCAAGAGAAATGACACGAAGTGTCAACAATGAAGGACGTCATTAGGCGGATATAATTTTTAAAACCAAACAATTCAAAATGGCAAAGTATATATTTTCTTATTATCATAAATAAAAGTATTTTTTCTTTATCTTTTTTAGTTTTTCTGTGACAACCTATTAAAATGAGGGAGACTTTATTGCCGGACCCTGTATAAACTTGTAATAATGAGCACCAGTATAAGTTTAAATTCATGTGTGCAAGTATAAGTTTACAATAACAGATGGAATGCTAGTATAATACTTTAATGAGGTGTCTAAGAATTAGATTACATTTGTACGCGTAGATGTATACTAACTTATAATATTCGTACGAGTGTAAATTTATTTTTATATTTATTAAAGAGTTTACTATATTTCTTTGATTAATAAATGTTTAAAAATAATAATAATAATTTTTAAGGTGTTTATTAGCTAATAAAAATAAATATATAAAAGAATAAAGGATGATGATAAAAAAAAATACAATGCGAATAATTTTTCTTATTACAAATATCAATTTTCATAACCAAAAGGTAACGAGAGTCGAGGTGTAAGATTACGTCTTTTTTTCAATATTACTCTACATGACTTAGTTTCAGCATTATATTAGTGAGTTTTGATACACTGTATAGCTTTAAAATTTAATTTAATTTTGTTTAAACATTGGTCATTGCCATTATTATTATCATCTTCGTCGTCGTCGTCATTGTCGTCGTCATCGTCGTCGTGAATGTCATTGTTGTCGTTATCGTCGTCGTGAATGTCATTGTTGTCGTTATCGTTAGGTGTGTCTACTAAACGTTAAATCTATAATTCATTCTATACTATCTGTTGTATATACAAAATAAGCTTTTGTAGAATTAGAAAAACTTAACGTTATTGATTATACTTTCCAACATACATGTTTCTGACCTGTTGAAGGTACAACTACTTTAAAACTGTAAAATTTCGGTCCGCCTGAAAGAAAAGTTTCTATGTACGCGTCAGCTCTGTAAACGTCTAACTCATCGGTCATATCACCAAGTAAAGAGCCATTCAGAGAAACATATTCGTTATCATTGACTTCCTTGCATACAAAAATACATGAATTAGTGTTGTAATAAAAAAGGCACCGGTCTATTCTCTCTAAATATGAGTAAAATTTAAGTCGCGGCTATGCCATGATGTAAACCGCGATAACTACAATTGTATGAGAAGCAGACTCTACAGCTTCGTCTCTAAAGCGCCACTTAACGTGTAATATTTTTGTATTCACGGGCACTATGTCAAATACTTCTTTTTCATGATCTCATACGAGTTTTAAAAGTTCTTCATACGATTTGACAATCTCGGTTTGCTTTAACTTACTACGTTGAGTAAATATTTCCGAAAAAGAATTTAGACATAGTTTCGCCACGGTTTGCAAACCGGCATTTTTTACAATTTGATTAAACTCGAGTTTTATGACCTCGTCTCGCTTGTAGTCGTCTACATATCTTTGTTTAGTTACGTTGTCTGTACGCCATGGAGACCAGCCATTTTCTTGTTGTTTTATTCTCTAAAACGCATTTACATACTCTGAAAATAAACCACCTTCACCTGTACTAGAATTAAAACGTATCACGGTGTATTGCCAGATTATAAATATTTCGGTTACACAGTAACCAAGCTTAATAGCTTTACATAGTTCATCGGATACCTACGCATATGTACCTGTGAATTAACGTTCGCTAATTTTTTCGTGATCACAATTATTTTGACGCATTTCTTTGTGAGCATTTTTACAGATAAAACTGATAAAAACAAGTGACAAAACTTTACATTTTACAAGAACTTCTACACGCAATAAATTGTTATTATTTTCGGAAGTTAACTTGTTACATTGTGTACTGACTGATATTTGCGGATATCCGAGCGGATATTTATCTTTTTTACACACATAAGGGTATAATGAACAAATGTCGGTGTATTTCATTTTAACACCAGTCTTAATCTGTTAGTGAGTTACAATATTTTCCGTCCTCCCTCCATTAAAAGCATCTCTCGGGTTCAATGTTATTTTTTTAAACAAAGGATTATTTAATATACATCCAACGATTTCGAAGTTTGTTGTTTTTAACCGGTCGAAATCGTACTCCCACATTCTACGCAACTTATATCCTAACGCTTTAATTTTCGCATTTTCGGCTTGCGTATTTTCGTAAGCCTCTTCATCCGAATAAGAGTACGCTATTTTTTTATGTCGGTTATTTTTAGAACATTTTGGGCAGCCGTGTGTATAACAGCCTTCAAATTCGTATGCAACACCGTTTAGGGCCCTCTCGTCATCTGAAGGAGATTAATCATCTACTAAAAGACCCTCCGTTGAGAATTACGCTTGGCGACGTTTGATTGGAATAATTGGATAACTCTTTAATAAAAATTAATTTTTATATAAAGTCCTAGCAATGTGTGCAATACATACTATTTGCTCAATCGATTTTTCGCAAATATACATTTAAATCAGACGTTTTACGGGTTTGCCGTGAAAAATGTGTTCGCGGGATCCATATATATTACACCATTTCGTTATATAATCGATGTGTAGACAATTACTACACATTTGTTATATTAGGCAAAGATTCGGAATGAGAATTTTTATCGTTTTATGATTTTGATAAGCCATGTCTTGCTGAGTCTCAAAATCATAAAATATAAATAAGAATTACGGATCGTGTGTGGCTTGTGATCATATCACAAAACCGTTATAAGACTGAAGCTCAGACTCAGCTTCCAAGTATGTAACTTTCAGTAAGTATAGCTAGGAAATTATACTGACACAGATAGACACGTTGAAAAGCTATTTAGAAAATTCATGCACTTTTTATCGAGAATTCGGAAACACTTCAAAAATATTTTTACCACTTCATGACATACATCTAACGACGGCTTACGGTGCAAAAGTGATTGCCATAAGTGAGAGACCTACTATTGAGCAAGCAAAGTATTTAAGAAAAAACATATACAAGGCCCAAGAAGAAGGAGAAAACAACGAAAACAAGCTACTAAGTGATAATCATTCAAGTATTACAGTCGTGCATAAACAGGCAAAAAATCGACAACCTACCATTAATCGTAATACAGGCTTCAACTTTTGAGAGGCTCTGAGAAGCGCGTAAGTGTATCACTATGCGAATGAAACAAACGTTATTTCGAAGAATATGCAGGATTCGTGAATCGTAATGTAGACTTCTGCATACTTGATTTTGTGAAAAATAAAATCGGTAAAGAAACTACCGAAAAAGGGAAAAGTATTCTTAAAGGCTAGTTAGTTTTTAAACAATTTTACGCTAGTTATAAAAATGAAATTTTTGAAGATGTAAAGAAAAAATTTAGGCAATGCAGATCTATATCAAGAATTATTAATTATGATTGTCGAAGAATTATATGCATATTATTTACCTAAGTTAGCTAAAGATATTTATATTTTTATCTTTGAAAAGTAAAAATTTGTAAATAATCAATCTAACTGATAAAATTCTACCTATCTGGAAAATTGCTTTTCTCATATAAATACAAAGCATTGCAAAATTGGGTGTTATTCTACTTTTGTCATTAACAACGGATAAATACATTTGCATACATGGAGCAATCGCGAGGTAAAAATACGTCGAGTAATACTACCGACAAGTCTAAGGATTTTTAATCTTCGAAATTTAAGCAATTCTTTGAAAAATTTTCTACCAATACTTTTTCATTTTCTGAGAAAAATGGTTATAAAAGAATAAAATAATTAAATTAAAATAATTATTTGTACAAACGAACTTTTTCAGAGCCATACATTTTTTAATACATTGTGCGACGACTACTCGGTAGTGTGTTTTTTTTTGTGTTTTGTGTTTTTATTTGTTCGTTGCCTTTTGACATAAGGACACAAGCAGACAGAGATAAATAAAATAACGTGAGTCAGATTTGATTATAGACTCTTTAATATCATGAAGACAATTGTTATACAGTTCATCTAAACGAAATTTCGTAATGCATTTTCACACACTTATAGCTGGGGAATGATAAATGATAAGTCAATACACTGCACATACAATCAAGGAATTTAATCACTAGAAACAAAAGAAACTCCGTTGAAAACGTAAGGTATCCTGCGCTTACAAGGGAACCACCCTAACCCGACTCCACCGATTTTAATAATTTTTGGATATGTTGTAATACTCAAAAAAATATTCGACAAGTGTTTTTTTTATTGACTGACATTCACTTTTAGAGGGTAAAATTCACCCCTGAAAACCACCTCGAAAAATCGTTTTTTTAATATATCTCTGCATGTAATGAATATTTTTAAATAAAATCAACGACAAAATATTTCTTATAAGTAGGCGCTTCTACTGATATAACTTTAACACGGAGGAGTTGCAACCTCTTTTTCTATAGGAGTCAAAGTTTTATTTTTTTTTGCTATTTTGCGATTCAAAATCTGTTAAATAAGGTCGAGTGGGTTAAAAACTGCATTTATAATGAGAAAACAAGAAATTAAAATTGACGTATAACGGGGTTTTTTAAGAAAAAATTTTTTGGGGGTGTGTTACCCCTAATAACCACCTCTACCAAATCACAAGCAGGCTAACCCACCTAACCCTGGCCACAGTGTGTCTATTAATTAGTTATTCTGTTATATGTACCATATGACAAGCGAAATATATTAGATAACCAAGCTATATCGCTGGCTGGAACCTGGCTTGGCTGCGGCATGGCGGAAATAGAGAAGGACTTAAAAATAATTGAACACCAAAAATGTCTTGCAGAGTGTTTGCTTTTATTTAATATATTTGACCTGGCAGGTGGCTTCATTTAGTTACAATTTCTGCGCAGCCACACCTACTCTCACACCTCATGGCCAAGTTGGGAAATCGCGTCAATGTTAAACAAACCGGCAGAGCCTCTGCTTACGATATCGGTTTTAGGAAAACAACTAATCCCTGGTGCATCGTCCACCCCCTTCATACAGGAAAATCTAGGCGTGCACCTTTGTTTCTTATCAGTTCAAAAACAGGGAGGCTCAAAAGTAGAACGCAAGTGTCCCTTGCTTACGCAAGCACAGCTTATACATACAAATGGTATAAGCACGCACGATGCTCGTTCCGCATCAGTGCTTCCGTGTCTTGATGTTATCGCCGCAGTGGTAGCGTCTTTTTGTAGGAGAATAAAAAGAAATGAAAAAAAGAAAGAAAGAAAAAAGAAGAAAAAGAAATACTAATGGTAGCATCGGAACTGGTGGTCCAACGTTACGGCTGGTGGTAAAAGAAATAACACGTCGTGTCGTTGCACGACGTGACATATTAAAGGTGATTATTTCTTTTTTAATTTCCTCGAAGTTATGTATCAATTTATTTGTGTTTAAATTAATAGAAAAATTCAAAATTCCTATAATCATATTATTAAAATCTTTTTTGATTTGATATTTAAAAAACAGTTCGAAATTATTTGTAGAGTAGAATGTCCAATTTCTCGTATCGTAAATTTAAGTAAAAGCTTGGTTATAAAATTGATTTAATATTCTGTTTGCATATTTTACATGTGATTTTCATTAAAGCGAAAATATGACATTTTAATAATAAAACAAGTCATTCTGTGGTGTTTTTGTATATTATTATGTAAGAAATATTATTTTGCATTATTATTAAGTGATAGAATAGTAATATTATCAAAAATATAAATATATCTAATAAAATAATTTTTTGCGATTATTTTCTTTTACATAAATATGCAACAAATTTTACTAAAACTATTATTTTGCGTACTAAGCATTGTTATATAAAATATTGTAACATTTCTAATATTGTATGTACTACTGTGGTCAAAAATTAAGGTGAATTTGTTTATAAAATGTAAATTCTTTATTTATTCTTCCAAATCAATTTCATCTCCTTCAAAGTAATCCCCGTCCGATAAAACGCACTTTTGCCAACACTTTTTCCAGTCCTCGAAACAGTCGGAATAGTCTTTTTCCGGTATAGCCTTTATGACCTTCTTCGATTCGGTTTTTATCTTCTCAATCGTGTCAAAACGGCGTCCTCGCATTGGCCTTTTAAGTTTGCTGAATAGCCAGAAGTCGCACAAAGCCAAATCAGGCGAATACGGTGGTTGCGGAACGATATGAGTCGAGTTTTTGGCAAAAAAGTCGCGCAGAACCAATGCAGTATGACATGGTGCATTATCGTGATGAAGGAACCAAGAGTTGTTCGCCCATAATTCCGGCCGTTTCAGACGAATAGCTTCACGCAAACGACGCATAACATGCAAATAATATTTTTCGTTGACAGTTTGGCCTGGCGGAAGGAATTCATAGTGCACTACACCACGGTAATCAAAGAAAACTGTCAACATGACCTTGATTTTCGATTGACTTTGCCGTGGTCTTTTCGGTCTTGCTTCACCTTTTGTACGATAATCGCTGGATTGGTCGGTGGTTTCAGGGTCGTATGCGTAAATCCAAGTCTCGTCTTTAGTAATGATGCATTTCAAATGGTCCTGATAGTCAGACAGCAAAGTTTCACACACATCAACGCGATGCTTTTTTTCCAAAAAATTGAGCGATTTTGGCACCAATCGAGACTTGACGCGTTTGAGACACAATACATCCTTCAAAATGGTTTGGGCTCAGCCAAATGATATTCCAACACTATCAGCGAGGTCTCTAATTGTCAATCGACGATTTTCAAGCACCGAATCTTTGGTTTTTTGGACGTGGCCCTCGTCAGTAGACGTTGATGGTCGTCCAGAGCGCGGTTTATCTTCAACACGTTCTCGGCCCGCTTTGAACTCGTTGTACCACTTATAAACGTTCTTTAGTGCCATTGTTTGATTACCAAAACCCTTTCGCAACATTTTTAACGTGTCCGCACAAGAATATTTGTTCCGCAAACAAAATTTGATACAAGTTCTTTGCTAAACAAAATCACCCATTGTAAAAATCGAAAAATTCACTTTTGGTTGTTTACAAAAACACGTGTAACTCGGAGATAATTAAACCTTTTGACAAACAGACGATTGGCAAATGTTATAGACAGTCTTACCAACCTAGGAAATAAAATTTACCTGCCTTTCTAATGCCCGAGAGTTTTAAATGACAATTTCACCTTACTTTTTGATCACAGTAGTATATATCCTAACAATCTAAACATTTAATATTCATTCAAGATTTTAAAAATTTTGTCGGCGTAGCATTACATTTGATATAACCCAGGATAAGTTGGTGAATTAGAGCTCGAATTGTCCCTATTTTTTAACACGTGCTTGTTACGTCCTAAACAGGACTGCCAGCGCTTCTTCCAATCCTCGAAACACTTTTGAGACCCATTCTTTAGAATAGCCTTCAGCTCTTTCAGCAATGCGCTTTTAATGTCATCTATGCGTGTAAAACGACGGCTCTTTAAGGTTCTCTTTATTTTCGGAAATAGAAAAAAGTCACACGGGGTCATGTATTGCAAATATGGAGGCTAGGGCATCGTTACAGTATTGTTTTTGGCCAAAAATTCACGAACAAGCAATGAAGTGTCAGCAGGTGCATTATCGTGGGGCAAAAGCCATGAATTATTTTGCCACAAATCCGGGCCTTTTTTTCGGATTGCTTCATGCAAACGGTATTAAACTTTTAGGTAGTACTTCTTATGGACCGTTTGACCTCGTGGCAAAAATTCATGATACACTATGCCATTAAAATAGAAGAACACAGTGAGCATAACCTTTACGTTCGACCGCACTTGTCGAGCCTTTTTCGGTCTTGGCGATCCAGAATGCCTCTACTGGGACGATTGAGCCTTAGTTTCGACGTAATATATGTAAACCCATGTTTCGTCACCTGTTATAAGACGTAACAGCAATTCTGCATCTTTGTTGATTTCATTTAGTGATTTCCATTCGCCGTCATTAAGCCACTTCCATTCCCTGCTGTTTTTGTTCAAAATTCAACAATTTTGGAAGAAATTTTGCTGCCATGCATTTCATACCCAAAACATTCAAAAAAATTTCATAGCACTAGCCAATTGATATGCTAACATCATCAGCGACTTTTCTGATTATGATTCGGCGATCGTTCAAAACCATTTTTTTTACTTTTTCCACTTTTTCATCGGTTGTTGATGTGCTGAGGCATCCAGGGCGTTCGTCATCTTCAACGTCTGTACAGCCATCTTGGAAACGCTTATGCCACTCGTAAATCCTTGTTTTATCCATAGCGGACTTACTATAGCCCTTTGTTAACATTTCACACACTTTGTTACACTATATTTTATTTTTTACGCAAAATTGGATACAAATTCTTCGATCCATTTTTTTTCACAAACGAAAATTGCCGAGCTCATAAGAAAACGTCTAACCTTAACGGCCGCCACCGACAAAGTAAACAATGGATACAGCTGAAAATTGTATCATACTTAAGGGGTATGTGTACTAAAATAAAAAAAATTTTGACAATCCAACTTTCCAAAATCGCGAAATTAAAAAATTTCCTTTATTTTCTGAACACACCTCGTATGTCAGCGAACTTTGTTACGAAACTTCCTAATTTTAATCAGAAGAACCACCGCATGAGCATTGCTCAGGAGCTCTTGAATGACGTCAATGATGATCTTAATTTGCTCAAAAGTGTTATACCTAGCGACAAATTTTTAGTAAAAATTACACTTCTGTTGTTTCAAAATGATAACAACACGACAATCATGCCTCAGCTATCATATTTACCAAATTTGGCACCCCGTGACTATTTCCTGTTTCCAAAACTGAAGAGACCTATGAAAGGACGAAGATTTGCAATGCTAACTAAAATAAAAACTGCATCGCTGAAAGAGCTCAAGACAATACCAAGAAGTGCTTATGAAAAGTGCTTCGAGTAGGAGAAAAAGCGTTGGCACAAGTGTATTGGATCTAAGGAAGATTACTTTAAAGGGAACAACATGAATATAGATAGATACATAAATACTTTTTCATAAAATATGAAGTCACCTTACTTTTTGAACACACCTCGTATATATTTTTACGCATGCACGTGTCTAACGGTATTCATAGGCGCACAATCGCTTTTGATAGGCACGCTTTTTTTCTACATAGACTTTCCGGGATAGTGCGTTCAGAGATGAAAAGGGAGATCGCTAAAGGCATTGTAAAAAGTGTGGCAAGTCTTTCGCGCAAGAAAGTGCTGCCTCTTGCGGACGAGCGGTCGAACTATACACAAGTAGAGTGCAAGTGTACTTACCGAATTTATATACACAAGCTCGGTGCAAACGTTTCTAATAAATGATTTAAGATTGATGGAACCGAGTGTTTAAAATTTACCGACTGAAATAATTTAATGTAAAAAATTAGAATATATAGCATTATATATTTTATTACTTTATTATATTACATTTAAAATTTATTAACTAATAAATGTTTATAAAAATATATTTGGTGTTTTAAAATTAAAACATTTATTCATATTGATTCCATATATTTTTCCTTACTCAATTTCTATACAGATCTTTCTGAAAAATATATAGCTCATATTTTATTTAAATATTGTATAATAATAAAGAATATATAAATTAAATTAAAAATTTTAATACATATATATATAGATGTTACAATGTGTAAAGTTTGATTCCAAAACTAATAAAAGTGTATGTCTTAAAAATATTTATATTTCATTTAATTAACATCATAATAATACTGCATCTTTATCTAAATTTTAAAATGAAAAAATAGAACATAAAAATTTCTATTTATAGTCTTCTTTTTACTTGAGTTTGCCTTAGCTAGCTCTCTAGAATCAGATTATTTTCCAAATGCACTTTTTTTTATTACTCTTTAATTTGTCTTTTTTTTACTACAAATATTTTTTCAATAGGTGCATCAAACTTGAAAACTACTATTCTTGAACGTGAAACATCGTCCACTGTAACTTCTTCAATATGATTAGTTACTTTAATATTTTATTTATCTAATTAATTAATTAGATCGTAATCACTTTCTTCGTCAGCAGACTTTACTTTTCATTCACAAAAATAATATTATCATTTTGTTTTATCAACTTCGATTCTTGATACGATTTCTTGTTTTATTATACAGCAACCCTTCGAATTTATACAATATAATAATCATAGAATATTTGTTATTAATTTATTTAATAATTTTATTTATATATATTTTATGTTTTTCATCAGAAAAAATAGTTGAAAAAAAAATAAATAAATAAAAAAATTTCTCATGCTGCAGGATTTGAACGCTGTTCCATGGGTGTAATGAAGGTAAGACACTTTAGTTACTTATGCCTTAACCAATCGAGCTAAGTTCACCATTTGTCAATTGATGCAAAAACTTATATAAAAGGTGTAACTTTCAGTGAGCTTTTAAATATATAATATTTTCATGAATTTTTTAAATGTAAAAAAGATCTTTTTTTAATATTTTTGATAGTATTATTTTTAATAACATTAAAACTTTCACAATTTGTAAAAACGAAACAGAAATAAAGAAAACAACAATTATTTTTTAAGCTTGTGCTCGTTTCTACACAGATATTATGCGTTTGGCGAATTTCTTTCACAAGCTTTGCGATTGCTACGTATAAGTACGTTTGTATAAGTAAACAAGTTAAAGCGAATTGATTTATTTATAAAAAACGGAGGAATCTATTTTACTTTTTGATGAATCTATCCTTTACACGTAAATTATAATCGAAAAATATTGACAGACTAACTATTCTATTACGGCTAAATTACTAAAAAAAGAAAAATGTTCGTTTTCCTTTTGACACAGAAAGACGGCATCGATGGATTGACCTCTCTGGTAAGTGTTATTTATTTTAAAATATATAGATTATACAATATAAAGCAGATTCGTGTGCATTTTTAAACAAATCGAGATATTTAAATAAGCATCGCGATCGCAGTTCCAAGAACTCGCAACTCGAGTGCACCAAAACAAAATATTGGCATCTTCTCGCGATGCCTTTTAATTTTTTGTCAACACATTAGATATTTAAAAATCTTTCAGTGAACGCGTTTCGCAAATAAATTTTCCGCTAATAAATTAATTTTTATAATTAAATGTTACAAGTTTATATGAATTATGTTTATTAACGAAAATTCTCCTGAAATTTCACATAAGTTAAAATTTTTACTAACGCATTTTATAATTTATATTTTTCATTTTATATTTAATATTTTACAAAATTATATTTGGTTTTGCAACCTTGGCCTATTTCTTGAGCTTACTTTCGCGTTTGCTTCCGCATTCTAATCTTTCTTTCTCTTCTCTATTTTCGAAATGATTTAGTGACTATACCTCGGAAAAAGTCGGATGCCAATTCGGAAAAAAACTCATAACTTTTCAGCAGCTGGACGGATGTTCATCAAATACAGATAAGGACCATCCCGATTAATCTACTTGTTAATTTAAAAAAAACCATACTCATACACACACTCACGCACACGCACTCACATACATACACGCGCGCGCGCACACATACGCACACATCTAAACTCACGCACGCAAACATAAACAGTGGTAAAACTTATAACACCCCTCGTTTTTCTTCAGGGGTTAAAAAATGAAAATAGTACAGATAATAAGTAAGACCTCACTGCTTTCAATTCTTATGTATTAATTATATCCAATAACAAGAAATGTTAATAAGAATAAATATTTTAATTATAAAATACCGAATATATTATTATGAACATATATTAGCTAATAAATTTTAAATGTAATATAAAAAATAAAAAAAAATATAATGCCATGTTAAATTTTATTACATCCAATTTTTTAATTATGAAATTTTCAATTTTTCCAACTATATCAAATTGTAAATAAAAAGATTAAACTTAATTGTTATAAAATTATGTATTTTCATGTATTAGATATATTTTCTGTGGAACTGTTCTTAATCGTAAACTTTTCTTCATTTTGTACTTTATAAGATTTTGTTGATTGAATAAATTTATTTCTTTTGTACATAAATAACTACTTTTTTTTTTTATTCTATTTCTATTTTCTAGTTCATTTTCTTTTTCCAAGGTTTGTTTAAAAATAATCAAAATAATTAATTAATTAACGAAATATCATTATACAGTTTAACACAACACAATTTTTAAATTTACTATATGTTTAATTTTACTTCAGACTTCATTTCTACGTATGAGATTAGTTCTAGTGAAAACAAACGCCGGCCCTTTAAATAGCTGTGCAAGTAATAACATATATACCAGCACAGTAGCAAATAAATTTTAACGATGTAGCCTTTTAAATATATTTGTGAAGGTGTCACAAATATGATAAAACTGTTTGTTTTTTTAAAAAATGTTAGAATTATTACGTTTCATACGTTTAATTGCTTTTTCGTTTTTTTATTAAAAAATTTTACAACATAATTTTTGTTTGCATTTAATGACTATTTGGATGAGACAATATACATAGGTAATAATTATTCACAAAAAGATGTAGACATGTAAAAATTGTAAGTTGCACCTCTAAAAACTCGTTCATTTGACTAATGATAAAACCAAAATTAATAGTCAACTGTATTTAAATTTTTATTTATCCATTAAAAATTTTTAATAAAAAAAATTCATGAAATTTTTTTATATTTAAAATCATCACTGGAGGTTTCCATTTTTTTACAAGTTTCTGCGTAATTTATTATAATTATGAGAAATTTAGCTCAATCGTCTAAGGCATGAGCAACGATAATATTTTGCCTCGATTACACGCAAGGAGCAGCGTTCGATTCCTATAGCTTTAGTAATTTTTTTTTAATACAAAAATTACGTGTCTGTCAGTACAATTTAAAGATTTGGTTTCATCAATTTTAAATCCTTTATTAAAATGAGAAATATTAATAAGTATAATATCAATTATTTTTTTAATTTACAAAAAAGATTATAAACTATGCTTTCAGATTTTTCTTCTTTTAGTAATTTAGCCGTAATAAAATAGTTAGTCTGTCAATATTTTTCGATTATAATTTACGTGTAAAGGATAGATTCATCAAAAAGTAAAATAGATTCCTCCGTTTTTTATAAATAAATCAATTCGCTTTAACTTGTTTACTTATACAAACGTACTTATACGCAGCAATCGCAAAGCTTGTGAAAGAAATTCGCCAAACGCATAATATCTGTGTAGTAACGAGCACAAGCTTAGAAAATAATTGTTGTTTTCTTTATTTCTGTTTCGTTTTTACAAATTGTGAAAGTTTTAATGTTATTAAATATAATACTATCAAAAATATTAAAGAAAGATCTTTTTTACATTTCAAAAATTCATGAAAATATTATATATTTAAAAGCTCACTGAGGGTTACACCTTTTATATAAGTTTTTGCATCAATTAACAAATGGTGAATTTAGCTCGATTGGTTAAGGCATAAGTAACGAAAGTATCTTACCTTCATTACACGCAAGGAACAGCGTTCAAATCCTGCAGCATGAGAAATTTTCTTAATTATTTTTTTTTTTTTTCAACTATTTTTTCTGATGAAAAACATGAAATATATATAAATAAAATTATTAAATAAATTAATAACAAATATTCTATGATTATTATATTGTATAAATTCGAAGGGTTGCTGTATAATAAAACAAGAAATCGTATTAAGAATCGAAGTTGATAAAACAAAATGATAATATTATTTTTGTGAATGAAAAGTAAAGTCTGCTGACGAAGAAAGTGATTACGATCTAATCAATTAAATAGATAAATAAAATATTAAAGTAACTAATCATATTGAAGAAGTTACAGTGGACGATGCTTCACGTTCAAGAATAGTAGTTTTCAAGTTTGATGCATCTATTGAAAAAATATTTGTAGTAAAAAAAAGACAAATTAAAGAGTAATGAAAAAAAGTGCATTTGGAAAATAATCTGATTCTAGAGAGCTAGCTAAGGCAAACTTAAGTAAAAAGAAGACTATAAATAAAAATTTTTATGTTCATTTTTTTTATTTTAAAATTTAGATAAAGATGCAGTATTAATATGATGTTAATTAAATGAAATACAAATATTTTTAAAACATACACTTTTATTAGTTTTGGAATCAAACTTTACACATTGTAACATCTATATATATATATGTATTAAAATTTTTAATTTAATTTATATATTCTTTATTATTATACAATATTTAAATAAAATAAGAGCTATATATTTTTTAGAAAGATCTGTATAGAAATTGAGTAAGGAAAAATATATGGAATCAATATGAATAAATGTTTTAATTTTAAAACACCAAATATATTTTTATAAACATTTATTAGTTAATAAATTTTAAATGTAATATAATAAAGTAATAAAATATATAATGCTATATATTCTAATTTTTTACATTAAATTATTTCAGTCGGTAAATTTTAAACACTCGGTTCCATCAATCTTAAATCATTTATTAGAAACGTTTGCACCGAACTTGTGTATATAAATTCGGTAAGTACACTTGCACTCTACTTGTGTATAGTTCGACCGCTCGTCCGCAAGAGGCAGCACTTTCTTGCGCGAAAGACTTGCCACACTTTTTACAATGCCTTTAGCGATCTCCCTTTTCATCTCTTGTGCGTTCAGGTAGGTCAGTAGTACCGGGAAAAGTCGTCAATTGTTCTTTTCTGTTCAGAATCAGTAAGAGGATTTTTTGAGTTGCACGTAGTATGTATAGTATAAGAAAAATTACGTTTAGCAACTGAACAATCTTACTCGTCAAGCTGTCGAGAATTTATTATGACATTTTGTTGGAGAAATGCAAAAAGGGCAAGTGGATGAGCCTTTTTACTTTTCTCCTGAATATTTCATAATAAAGATACAAGGTACTATCACAAAATCATACTACTGTACTTATATTGTATGCAGCTATCCATACTTTTCTAGGGCTGTTTATCAGAATCTGGTACATGAAATTCTTAATGCAATAGAGATACTTTACTTTCGTTGCATCTTTCAATTTCTACATAAGTAATTTAATTTAAGTATGATTTTAATTGCTAGTGAATTTATTAAAAATGTTGACTTAATTAACTGTAATTTATTTACATAAAACCTTTTGTTAAATATAAAATGACGTATGTTTTATAAAGAAATTCCAATCATTTCTTAAAATATAAGGAAAATTGTTTTAAGGGTGTAATTACCTTTTATAACGATTTTTTCAAGAAACGCTGGACGCGTTAACTTAGTTTCTTTATTTTTTTTACTTCTCCTACATGTTTCATGCTAGTGCGCTTAATTTACAGTTTTGGTATCACAAAACTTGAGAAACCCCATTTGCCTTCATAAAAAATTAAAAGTTAAAACCCTTTGGCGATAAAGTAATATTGAAAGAAGAGATTTATTATATAAGAAACAAAATGACATTTGTTTTATTAAAAAATTCCGTTTTATTTTGAAGATATTTAAAAAAAACTGTTTTAGAGGGTTAACATACCTAAAACATTCAAAAGAATTTCATGGCACTAGCCAATCGATATGCCAACATCATCAGCGACTTCTCTAATTGTGATTCAGCGATCGTTCAAAACTATTTTTTTCACTTTTTCCACTTTTCCATCGGTTGTTTATGTGCTGAAACGTCCAGGGCGTTCATCATTTTCAACGTCCTTATGGCCATCTTAGAAACGCTTATACCACTCGTAAACCCTTGTTTTACTCATAGCGGGCTCACTATAGCCCTTTGTTAACATTTCACACACTTTGTTACATTATATTAGGTGTAGCAAAAAGAAATCCATTATTTTTGCATTGAATTAAAGGTTTTATTTAGCATAGATAGAATGATACGATTTAGGTCAAATATGCACCGTTTTGTTCGATAACTTGTTGCCATTTTGGAGGTAATTTCATAATGCCTCTCTCGTAGAAACCCTTGTCCCTATTATCAAAAAACTGGGACGGTCGATTTTCACAATCTTCTCTTGAGGCGAATTTTTCACCTGCAAAATCATTCGTCATAGACAGAAACAGGTGGTAATCACTTGGTGCCAGGTCCGGACTATAAGGTGGGTGCATAAGAACTTCCCAACCAAGCTCCCAGAGCTTCTGGCAAGTCACTATCGATGTATGCGGCTTGGCGTTGTCCTGATGGAACACAATTCCTCTCCTATTGGCCAAAGCTGGCCGCTTCTGGGCGGTTGCTTCTTTCAGACGGTCCAATTGTTGACAGTACAGGTCCAAATTAAGAGTTCGGCCGTAGGGGAGCAGCTCATAGTAGATAATTACCTGCCAGTCCCACCAAACACACAGCAAAACCTTCCTGACTGTCAATCCTGGCTTGGCCACCGTTTGCGCCGGCTTACCGCGATTTGACCACGACCGTTGTCGCTTGACGTTGTCGTAAGTGACCCACTTTTCATTACCAGTAACCATTCGCTTCAGAAATGGATCGATATTGTTGCGATTCAGCAGCGATTCGCAGATGGAAATTCGGTCCATGAGGTTTCTTAGCGATAACTCGTGTGGTACCCATACATAGAACTTCTTTTTGTATCCAGCCTTATTTAAGTGGTTCCAAACGGTTTTTTGTGCAATTTTTAGCTCCTGGGCAATCAAAACAGTGCTTACGTGACGGTCGGACTCGACGATTTCTATTATTTTATCGACATTTTCGACAATTGGCCGTCCAGAGCGTGGTGCACCTTTGACGTCAAAATTACCGGAACGGAATCGACGAAACCAAAATTGCGCGTGTTTGGCTGTTACAGTATCAGGACCATAAACACTATTCACATTTTCAGCTGCCTGGCTTGCGTTTTTGCCTTTATCGAAGAAGAACTGTGAAATATGGCGTATTTTTTCTTTGTTGGTATCCATCTTTGACGCGTGCTAAAAAAATACTGAGTTAAGCAATCACAAAACTGTATCAGAAGCTTTTTTAGTACAAAATCTTATCTTTCTAACGCTATCTAATGTAACTCGATCGCAGTTTTACAACGGGAGATACAGACTACTAAAGCCATCTATTAGCAAAATAATGGATTACTGTTTACTACACCTAATATTTCATTTTTTACGCAAAATTTAAAACAAATTCTTTGATCACTATTTTTCAACATACCAAAATCGCCGAGCTCTTTAAAACACGTCTAACCTTAGCGGCTGCCACTGACAAAGTAAACAATGGATACAGCTGAAAATTGTATTATACTTAAGGGGTATTTGTACCAACAAAATAAAAAAAATTTTGACCATCGGACTCTTCAAACCCGCGAAATGTAAAAATTCCCTTCATTTTCTGAACACGCCTCGTATGTGTGTGTGTGTGTATGTGTGTGCGTGCGTGCGTGTGCGTATGCGTGTACGTGTGCGTGCGTGCGTGTGTGTGCGTGCGTGTGTCTGTGTGTGTGTGTGTGTGTGTGTGTGTGTGTGTGTGTGTGTGTGTGTGTGTGTGCGTGTGTGTGCGTGCGTGCGTGCGTGCGTGCGTGCGCGTGTGTGTGTTTGTGTGTGTGTGTGTGCGTATGTGTGTGCGTGTGCGTGTGCGTGTGCGTGTGCGTGTGCGTGTGCGTGTGCGTGTGTGTGTATGTGTGTGTGTATGTGCGTATGCGTGTACGTGTGCGTGTGTGTGTGTGTGTGTGTGTGCGTGCGTGCGTGCGTGTGCATATGCGTGTACGTGTGCGTGCGCGCGTGTGTGTGTGTGTGTGTGTATGTGTGTGAATTAAGGTACTTAATAGCCTTGACCTTGAAAGCGATTTTCAAGATTATTTGAAGGTCATGATGATTCTTTTAATTTAAAAGCCCCATTTTTATCACGGATTTGAAAAATTATTCCCGTATAGGACGTAGCAAGGTTAAATTAAGGTCAAATAGGCGAAAATCGCCTAAGGGGGTAGTCTGGATCTATTTTAAAAAAAAAATCGACTTTCTAAAAACATCATTTTCAGTTACTATATAGATGTAGAATTAGTATTTAAACTATTATTTTGGTCGGCAAAGCTGAGAAATATATATATATAACGCGATATAATAGAGCGTGCGCGAACACGCTCAGCAGCTGTTTCGGCAGCTGCTTGTTATATTCATATATATAATTGTATACATCGTGTTCCCGCCTAATATTCGATACATATATGATTTTTATACGATTCTGCGATAGTGTACAAGTAGTTAAAGTTTGTCTTTTATTTAGAGAAGTTATTCGAGAGCTAAATATAAAGCTATATTTTCATTTTTTCGGTTAGAGTAAAAATGGATGAAAAAAGTAAAAAAAACAGTAATTTGAGGAGTGATCGCACAAAAAAAGAATTTTTCAAGATAATCAACCTACGAGTAAAGTAAAGAAAGTACTACTAGTGCTTCTGCTGAGAAAATTGCAAAAAACAATCCTGATTTTGAAGTGAAAGTTAATCATACTTTGCAATACTATAAAGTGAACTTTGCTTTATTTTCGAATTGGCAAAGCATTTTAATGTTCAAAACTTGAATATACATGTATATATATATGTATATATATATCTATATATATATATATTGGATAGTCTAAAAAGTATTGAGCCTTTTTTGTCACTAGATGGTGTTCGTTGTCATATATCGGGCAATACTAATCAGATTGAGTCAAACTAACATGCGTTTCAAAGGTGACATTCCAGTCTACAATTTTCATATTGACAGTTTTGTATTTCGTCATTCGTGTCAAAAGTTGTATTCATTTAAAAATGAGTGAAATTTCTGAAAAAATTTGTTATATTTTACAATACCACTACGATCAAGGTGAGAATGCATCGCAGGCTCGTGAAAAAATTTGTGGTATCTACGGTCAAGATACTTTATCAAAAGCCACAGCCAAGAGATAAATTTGCTTGCTTTCGTTTTGGAAATTTTGATGTCAAAGATGCACCTCGCTCAGGTCGATCAATCACTGAAAAAGTCGATGAAATCTTACAAAAAATAGAAGACCGACACATAAGCAGCCATAATATTGCTAGGGAACTGAATATCTATCACGAAACAGTTTTGAACCATTTGCGTAAGGCTGGATACACAAAGAAACTCGACGTTTGGGTGCCGCATGAATTAACACAAGAAAATTTGATCGACCAAATTTCCATTTGCGAAATGTTAATAAAACGCAACGAAATCGAGCCATTTTTGAAGCAAATTTTTACGGGCGATGAAAAATGGGTAAGATACGAGAATGTCGTTCGGAAAAGATCATGGTCAAAAAAAGGTGAATCATCACAAACGACTTCAAAGCCAGGATTGACACCAAATAAGGTTATGCTGTGTGTATGGTGAGATTGGAAGGGAATTGTTTATCATGAGGTGCTAAAACCTGGCCAAACACTCAATTTGGCTCTGTACTGTCAGCAATTAACCAGATTGCAACAAGCAATTCAAAAAAACCGGCCAGAATTGATCAATAGAAGGGGCGCTGTCTTTCATCATGACAATGCCAGACCACACACATCTTTGATGACCCGGCAAAAATTGACAGAGCTTGGCTGGGAAGTTCTGATGCATCCACCATATAGTCCAGACCTTGCACCATCAGACTACCATTTGTTACGGTCTCTGCAAAACTTCCTTAATAAAAAGAAATTCACTTCAAAAAGGGACTGTGAAAATCACTTGGCCAAGTTTTTCGACATTAAACCACAGAAGTTCTACACAGATCGAATAATAGCTCTACCCAAAAAATGGCAAAAGGTCATAGATAATAATGGACAATATGTACTTAAATAAAATCCATTTTCAATAAAAGAAATATTCATTAAAAAAATGACAAAAAAGAGCTCAATACTTTTTAGACTATCATATATATATATATATATATATATATATATATATATATATATATATATATATATATATATATATATATATATATATATATATATATAACACATCGTTCAATAAGTCCCGAGACTCGCCCAGAGATGGTGCTAGTAGTACCAAACTAGCCACGTTTCCATAGAGTGCGAACCTTTACATTAAACGTGTAAAAATTTCACTTTGATCGGATCACAGACAGCAGAATTATCGAGGTTAGAGTAAAGTCACTTTGTAATTTGTTTGAAAAATGGAAACAAGCGAGTTTCGCGTGTTGATAACACATTGTTTTTTAATAGGTAAAAATACTGTAGAAGCCCAGCAATGGCTTAAAAAACATTACCCGGACTCCTTTCCATCCAAACCAACGATTTGTCGTTGGTATGCTGAGTTTAAACGTCGTCGTACGGACACAAACGATGCAGAACGTTCGGGTAGGCCATTGGAAGCCGTTACACAGGAAAATGTGAGGGAAGTGTTAAAAATTGTAATGAAAAATCGCAAAGTGAAGGTCCGTGAGATTGCAGAAATAATACAGATATCATCTAGAAGCGTATTTACAATCCTTCATAAAAAATTGAGCATAAAAAAGGTTTTTTCCAAGTGGGTGCCGCGATTGCACCAATGCACCATGCCACAAGTCCATGAAAACAATTACAAAATTGAACGAATTGGGCTTTGATTTGCTTCCCCACCTTCCGTATTTGCCAGATTTAGCCCCCAGCGACTACTGGCTCTTTGCTGATCTCAAAAAAATGCTCCAGCGAAAAAAATTTGGCTCGAATGAGGAGGTCATTGCCGAAACTGAAGCCTATTTTGAAGCAAAGGATAGATCCTTCTATAAACATGGTATAGAAATGTTAGAAAGGCGTTGGAAAGATTGTATCACTCTGAAAGGAGATTATATTGATGAATAAAAATGATTTTTGAAAAAAAATGTTGTTTTCGTTGTTAGTCTCGGGACTTATTAAACGATGTGTTATATATATATATATATATATATATATATATATATATATATATATATATATATATATATATATATATATATATATACAGGGTGCGCCATCTAGACAGGACCTATTTAAATGTTAAATAACTCCGCCATTTTTCAGCTGATTTTGACAAATCAGCCAGATTCTGAAACGTCAGTCATTGCCATTTTAGTCATGCATCGATTTACGCCAAAAAAGCGGGCTGAAATTGTAGCGCTGTTCATTGAAAACAATCGTTCAACTGTGAAAACTGTGCGTGCTTATCGTAAAAAATATGGGAGACATTCGGCGCCTTCCGCTAAGACAATTCGTACTTTGGCGAAAAATTTCTTTGAACACGGGTCTGTAGCTACTCGCCCGCGACCCATTCGACCGCGTCCGCGACGCTCCAATAAAGTTGTTGAAGCGGTTAGAGAGAGTGTTGCCGAAAATCCAAGTGTGTCGTATCGCCGTCGTTCTCAGCAGCTGAACATGAGCGGAACCACTTAAAGAAGAATTTTGAAGGATGATCTCAATCTTTTTCCATACAAAGTGCAACTTACTCAAAGATTGTTGGAAACGGACGAGTTTTTGCAGAGCAAGTCCCCGGGACGCGTTGTGTCGAAAAAGGGTGATTTGGAATGGCCTCCTCGTTCGCCGGATTTGACGGCGCCGGACTTTTTTCTGTGGGGCTATTTGAAGAGTAAGGTGTATGCCAGCAAACCGAAGACTATTAAAGAACTTAAAGCTAATATCACAGCGGAAATTGCTGCTATTACGCCCGAAATGTTGTCAAATACAATGCAAAATGCCCAAAAAAGGGCCGCTTTTTGTGTGTCTAATGGAGGTGGTCATTTGATCGATATTGTATTCTGAGTGAATTGTCAATAAATGGCATTGTATATCGTAAATAAATCTTGTTCATTTTCCAAAATCGGCTGAAAAATGGCGGAGTTATTTAACATTTAAATAGGTCCTGTCTAGATGGCGCACCCTGTATATATATATATATATATATATACATATATATATATATATATATTTATATATATATATACATATATATATATATATTTATATATCTAGATACAGGGTGGTACGTTTTAATCTATCGGTCGAAATAACTTCAAAGGCAGATGGTTATATCGAAAAATGTTCAGACAAAAGTTGTAAGAGTTGAAGGGGGTTGTCCAACGCTGACCTTGGCGTTAACCTTGTGGTCAAATTTGAAGGTTATTTGGGGGTTAAATCACGGATTTTAAATGGAAATTCTGATTTTTTATTACAGATTCTGATTCTGCATTAAAAATATGAAAGTTTTGTCTCAAACATTTTTTTCGATGCGTGACAGATGGCGCAGTAATCGGCAGTCTTAATCTATCGATGCAAATATCTCAACAACTACGCATATGAAAAGTAAGAAAAGGAAAATTTGTTAATCTGGATAGGGGGACGTGCAATGACACCACAATCGACCCCTCTCTAACCCCCCGTATGGAGCGGTTTCAAATGAAAAATCTAAAATAAGTACCCCAATTTTATATTGCAGATTCTGACAGATGCGGCCGTAATCGATAAAATTAAAAATGCGTACAAAAGCGTTACCGAATTAGAATTTCTCGAGGAATACACATCGTGTTCTGCAAATTAGAATTTTGTAAATAAATACGTTTAAAAAAGATCTGTTGTCTCCAGGTAACGCTTAAAGTAGAATAAACTTTTCATCAAAGCAGATTTTTTTTAACCTATTAATCCACAGACAAATTTTTATATTTTTCGACGCAAAATCAGAATCTGCAATACAAATTGGGGTACCCATTTTAGACTTTTAAGTTGAAACCGCACCATACGGGGGGTTAGAGGGGGGGGGGGGGGTTGATTGTGGTGCTATTGCATGTCCCCTATCCAGATTAACAAATTTTTCTTTTCTACCTTTTCATATGCGTAGTTGTTGAGATATTCGCATCGATAGATTAACTCTTTCGCTACTAGCGTCACACATAGGTAACGATCCGATTTTCTTATCTAAGCCCGACGTCACAAATATGTGACGGGTGTTTATTATCAGTTTATGATAATTGTTTGCACCAAATCGTATCGCACACAGACGGGTTATGTTATAAAACAATAAAATAGATACAGGATGTTATTGGTCTAGCGATAATTACTTTTTTAAAAAACATCTGGGCTGTAAAACAGCTACAGGACTACTAATTGGGATATGTATGGAAAAACGTTTCAAAATGTATCATACAAATAAATAACGTGTATTTTACTTTGGAAAACAGTTATTTTGCTATTTCTTACCAATATTATTCATTTCCTTTGAATCAAATGTGTCATATACGTGTGACGACGGGGCTACCAAAGAAATTATCTATTTATAGTCCAGTGTCACTTATGTGTGTCAGTTTGCAAAATTGCTAATTTCACTTAGTTAGAACGTTATAGATACATTCCACAAAAATAAATAACAATTCGTATCATATTTAAATAATAAGATGTCTGGGCTGTGGTGGCAGTTTTTCTCCTGAGACTCTGGTAGCGAAAGGGTAAAAACTGCCGATTACAGCGCCATCTGTCACGCATCGAAAAAAATGTTTAACACAAAAGTTTCATATTTTTTGACGCAGAATCAGAATCTGTAATAAAAAATTAGGATTTTTATTCCAAATTCGCGATTTGGCCCTTAAATAACCTTCAAATTTGACCTCAAGGTTAATGCCAAGGTCAGCGTTAGACGACCCCTTTTAACTTCCACAACTTTTGTCTGATCATTTTTTGATATAACCATCTCCCTTTGAAGTTATTTTGACCGATAGATTTAAACGGACCACCCTGTATATATATTGTGACGAAGAGTCCGTCATAGGTCGTCGACGAAGAATGTAAGTGTTTACATTCTTGCACGACCGTCTCCAGGTTGCCAGCTTGCGTGAGCCTGTTTAGCCGCGAAAATGCGGACTTTGTGGAAAACCCGGCAACGTTCGAATGTCACGCTATTATCGAACTTGTGGCGACGATCGGCGAAAAATTTTGGAAGCTGTGAGGAAAGGGGAGAGGAGAGTGAGCGGAACAGTTCAGTTACGCTATGCTCTCCTGCGAGTGAGTTTTGCTGAGCGCTCCCGCGAGGACAGAGAGATAAATCCCGCGGTTAAACATAGTTTTGTTCCTCTTTGATTAGAGCTAGCGTCGCGAGTTAAGCCAGGGACAAAGGTGTGCGAGAGGGAGTGAAAGACAGAGTAAGGAAGAAGTTAAGGGTGCAGTGCAATGAAGAAGAGTGACGACAAAGAAACTCAGCGTAGCAGAGAGCTGGGGGACGAGGAGATCAAGTGTCAACGGGAGGCGACTGGAGGTTGCCACCGCGACATCTGAAGCTAAGGTGAGGCGGAGGTAGTTAGCGATCAGGCGAACTCACATCGAGGTCCGGCAGCCCTTCTCCAGAGGGAGAGCAGCAGGAGCCAGGTGCAGCGGCGCAGAAGGAAACATTCGGGAGTTCAACGGCCTGCAGACGAGCCTCGTGAACAACAGCGGTGAGTGTCCTCACTTAGCTGCGTAAAATAGTAAGAGAGATAGATAGATAGATATATATAGTGTTTATTCGTACATATATACAAAATTACAAATTTTTTAATATTTATTAAAAAATATTGCACGTGATATTACAGTCGTGGAAATTAAAAAAACTAATAAAGCTAAAATAAATCTTGTCAATAAAACAAATGATATCACAGATAGTTAAATACGAACAAATACAAATACAATGCCACTTAGATACGAACAAACATCGCCCATAAATAAATAAATAACTTAACACAAATAAAATAATACAGAAACGCTACTGATTGAGTTCGAGTTAGTGCCTCTTGACCACTTTTTTAAAGCTACCGAGAGACGAGATGTTTCGTATATCAGTAGGCAGAGAGTACCATAAATGCGCACCTTAAACTTGGAAAGAGCACTTACCAATCTCAATGCGCATCAGAGAAGCAATGAGTTCCTTAGTTTCACCCCTAAGAGGGCCCCTAGGCACAAATCTAGAGAAGAGACTCTCTAGATAGTCAGGAACACGCATGCGTATGATTTTGTACATAAGTACAGCCATAAAATAGTGTCTCTTCATATCAGTACGCACCCAACCCACAGAGTCCCGATAAGGAGAAACATAGTCGTCCCTCCTTAGATCCTTCACGTATCGAACACAGGGATTTCGTAAAACTTGCAGTCGATTACGTTGTTCTTAAGAAGCATCCAGCAAGACCACCGAACAGTAGTCCAAGTGAGAAAATAGCAGCGCCTCAGCAAGCATCTTACTTAGCTCTTGGGAAGTATATTTCCAAAAACAACGAAGATTATATAGCACTCGATTAAATTTTTCCGTTAAATTATCAACATGGGGTTTCCATGATAATCTTGAGTTTAAAATCATTTGAAGGCTGGTTACAGTGTCAGAAAAGGGGACGCAGACGCCATCTCCAAGATCAATAAAGGTTAGCTTCTCACAAAGTTCGTTAACGAATCTTTGGAAACCAAAATAAATAGCCTTAGTTTTACTTGTATTGAGTCTTAAAGAGGCATCCAAGGCCCAATTCGAAACTGCTTTGGCTACCTGCTGAAGCTCCGATATCCCCCCATCAAGGTAGTCTATAGAAGTTTGAATATATATTTAAAGGTCATCTGCAAGCAATATGTGCTGAATGCTTCTAGTGTAAAGTGCGTCACGTATGTCGTTGATGTTGTCCTCACAATATATATATATATACATCTACGAATACCTGACTACAGATGATTTGCTGAATCGGTGCATTGGAGCAAATACTCAAAATTCAAATGAGAGTTTCAATGCTTGCGTTTAGCACATTGCCCCAAAACGCATGTTCACGGGTTAAAAAATAGTCAAAATTGCGACTTATTATGCTGTCTGCACATTCAACGAAGGGTTTCTGCCTTTACTAAAAATTATGGAGGTGATGAAGATAACTATTGATAAAAATGCGATCGATTTTGTGCATAAACGCGATGATGAGAGAATTCATTATGCAAATTGTCGTAGCCTTGATGCTACAAAAGAGCACAGAACTGATCTCAGGAAAGAGAAATCTGACGCTAATGATCTTTTTGAGGAGCAAGTAGGCATGCTGTATGGAGCAGGAATTTCTGATTGAGCGTAAGACTTTTTATTTTAAAATTTTACATAGATTATGGTAAAAAAAAACTTTAAACGCGTTTTTCTCGAAACAACGTTTTTTGACCTAGTTGACACGATTTCAAAAAATCTGTCACCGATTGGGCTGAAATTTTTACTGAGTATTCAGCATATGTGTAGTTTCAGTCCCTACCAGATTCAGAATTTCTTATAAATTTTTAACGATCTTATTAAACAATTTCATTGCAAAAAAGGGGTCCAAAAATGGAAAAATTCGCCATTTTATTTTACCAATAGGTGGCTCCAACGGTAAGTGTTTGTCGATTTTGACATCCAAAAAGTCTTGAAGCAAGCCAAGACATATCATAAACAAATCGCTTAGGCACATTAGTGATTTTGTTTTGACGTCATATACTTTTAGTTGGGTAAAAATTTCTTATTTGTGCCAACTAATCATCTTTTGCGGAAAGTGTTGTTTTTCTTCTTTTATTCAAAAAAAACAGCGGCTGAAACTCAAAACGTTTATGGAGATGCTGCTTTAAGTAAAACAACGTGCCGTGATTGGTTTTGTCGCTTCAAAAACGGTGATTTTGATATTGACAACCGTCCGCATGAAAAAATAGCCAAAAATCTTCGAAGACGCAGAATTGGAGGCATTGCTCAACGAGAATCCATGCCAAATGGAAAATAAGCTTGTTCAAGTATTAGAAGAATCCCGCCAAGCCTTTTCCAAGCAATGCGTCGAGAATGATTCAAAAGCAAGGAACTGGGGTTCTATATGATTTAAAGCCCAGAGACGTTGAGCGTCGTTATTTTGCCTGTATACAACTGCTTCAGAGATAGAAAAGGAAGAATTTTCTTCATTTTATCATGACAAGTGATCAAAAATTAATTCATTGCAGCAACCTTAAGAGAAGAAAGTCATGGGGACTGCCCGGTCATGCTTCTACGTCGTCGGCTCGACCCAATATTCACGCAGCAAAGCTTATGCCGTATATTTGGTGAGACCAGGTCGGTGTTGTTTGTTATGAGCTGTTGAAGCCAAACAAAACCATCACTGGGCAACGATATCGAATTTAATTGATGCAATTGAGCCAAGCACTATGCGAAAAACAACCCCAATACGAGCAGAGGCATGAAAAAGAAATTCTACTGCATGACAACGCTCGGCCTCACGTTGCCAGACCCGTTGAAACTTAATTGAAAACGCTTTAATGGGAAGTCTCACTTCACCTGCTATATTCCCCAGATATTGCGCCGTCTGATTATCAATTGTTTAAGATATCAAAAATTAGCTTGATTCGTGGATAGCTTCAAAAGACGAACAATTTTACCGTGACGGTATTCGAGCTTTGCCAGAAAGATGGGAATAAGTTATAGCTAAGATTATGGCAAGGTGGAATAAAGATCAAATTAGCGAATTTTAACTCTCTACTTACATTTTCTGAAGCTAAATATGTAAAATTCATTCAGAAAGATGTTAAAGAAAGCAAAGAGGGTTATCTATCGGTACTCTACCTTGACTTTGAATTGCATATTCAGGTTATTTAAAGATTATAATAATTTTTAAATCAGAATCATTACGTAGACGTAATAAGTACTGTTTTAGTTGGGGTGCTGGATTAAAGTGAGTTTTCCAGGTGCTAGATTAGCATGGACGGAAAAACTCCACAAACCTTAAGCCAATAAACTCCACGCCAACAAACTCTAAGCCTACGAACTAGAAGCCCACAAACATCACCTTGATTTAACCTCATCACAACCTTTATAAAAATATCACTCGTTTTCGTTATTATTTCACAACTTTAAATATTGTTCATTATTGAAGTTGATTGTTAAAGTTCTAAAATTTAAATAAAATAATACGCATTAAGAATAATTAAATAGTTAAAATAAAAGAAAAAAGTTCTTGTAAATAATGAAAAAAGTGAAGCGAAATAAGAAGAACAATAACTTTGTTGTGAACCGCGATCAGAGATATAACGATAAATACATAGAACCAGTAATATATTTTGTCAGTTAATTACTTCTAGTCAATAATTTGTAAAATACTTTAAATAATTGTGTTATGAAACCTCTAAACGTGATCTTGGCACAACTAAGTTCTCGCTGTTTTTCTTGATAAAAATGCTATTTTATTGTTAAAAAAATGGTTGCTAATGAATCATTTAAAGTATTGCCCATCGCTAGCTACAACTTTTTTCCCATCTTTCTGGAAGAACTAGAATACCGTTACGGTAAAAGTGTTTATCCCTTAAAGCTATCACGAATCAAGCCAGACCATGTGTCATCAAACGGAACAAGTGATAATCGGACGGCATAATATCTGGGGAACATGGTGGGTGGGGTAAGACTTTCTATTTGAGCGTTTCCAAGTAGGCTTTAACGAGTCTGGCAACGCGAGGCCGAGCGTTGTCATGCAGTAGAATCACTTTCTCGTGCCTCTGCTCGTATGTGAACATTTTTTGCGTAGTGCTTGGTTCAATCGCCTCGATTAAATTCGATACCGTTGCCCAGTGATAGTTTTGTTTGGTTTTAATAGCTTATAATAAAAAACACTGACCTGGTCCTACCAAATACAAGTATAACCTTGGCAGCATAAATTTTGGATCGAGTCGATGATGTAGAAGCATGACCGGGCAGTTCCCATGACTTTCTTCTCCTTGGGTTCCTGTAATGAATCTATTTTTCATGATCTGTCATGATGAAATGAAGGAAACCCTTTTTTGTCTCTGAAGCAGTTGTACACAGGCAAAATAACGACGCTTAACGTTCCGTGGCTTCAAATTATATGGAACCCAAGTTCCTTGCTTTTGAATCATTCCCAATGCATGCAATTGCTTAGAAATGGCTTGGCCGGAATCTCTTTATACTGAAGCAAGCTTATTTTCCGTTTGACATGGATCCTTGTTGAGCAATGTCTCTAATTCAGCGTCATCGAAGGTTTTTGGCCTTTCTTACGCAGACAGTCATCAATATCGAAATTACCGTTTTTGAAGCGACGGAACAAATCACGAAACGTTGTTTTAATTAGAACAGCATCTACATAAACGTTTTGGAGCTCTTCATGTGCTTTGGCCACCATTTTTTTCGAGTGCAAGAAGTAAAGCAACGCTTCCCGCAAATGATGATCATTTGGTACAAAATGAGACATTTTCACGCAACCATAAGTATATGACACCAAAACAAAATCACTAATTTATTAAAGTGATTTGTTTACCGTACGTCTAAACTTGTTTCATAATGTTTTTGGATGTCGAGATCGACAAGCACTTTTTGTTGGAGCCATCTATTCACAAACAGCGGGAACTTAGTTGCACACCTAATAGTTAACATAAAATTTAAATGAAAAGAAACGTCAATGTGTGATCGGGGCTTACGTCGAATTTCTTCACCATAAATTTCACTGCGTACTAATAGGATATTTTCAAAAAAATATTGTTTTTATTTGGTAATATTGCACCTGATACTATTAAAGGACCACGCACACAATACATGGATTCGGGCACCTGTCGAATTGGTTTAAATCAACTTTTTTCGATAGTTATTATCCTTCTGATAAAAAGTTCCTATGGATATAACCCCCGAGAATACCTTCTAGAGGGGTTAAAAGGGTTTGTAAGATGCTACATAAGATTCAGGGGTCAAAAAGCCGTAAAAAGGCTGAATGTTTGTCAAACCAAATGTATCGCAAGCAGCCTAACCTACCTGACCCTAAAAATAGCGAGTTTAGTCGCTTATGTTTCTTGAAATAATTTAACTCTACATCCCAAGCGGGCCTATCCACCTACTCCCTAACCCATTTAACCACTGGAGACTACCCCTATCAAATCATAAGCAGACTAACCCAGCTGACCTTGGGAACAGAGAGTTTAGTCGCTTGTTTTTCTTGATACAATTGAATCTCACACAACAAGTGGACTAACCCACCTAACCCATATTTATCTATCTCCTTATTTTCAAAAACCACCCCTACCAAAGCACAAGCAGGCTAATCCACACTAACTCTGAGTATAGTGAATTTAGTCGCTTATTTTTCAAATCATGCTAAAATATAGTTGATGCTTTACGCCTATTTTATATTAAAGACGTTCGTGTTATTATAAGATTTAAAAAAGTTTTACGTACATCACTTTATATTGGTTGGTAAATATTCTGGTAATAACAAATCACTTCTGCTAAACTTATTTGAGTTACTTATTTTAGCAGTTTACTTTCTTTGTCAAACAACATTTGGTTATTTCAAAGGATTGCTTCGTTTTGGCTTTTCACAATTTCGTTTGATTAAAATTTAAGACTATATTTATTTACGGTATATATTCTAATTCAGTATACATACGGAACATATATTTGATTCTAGAATTTCTTTTTGTTGGGAATTGTTCAAGCTCATGAAGATTTTTGTCTAGACTCTGACAATTTTTAACAATGGCTCATAGGAAGATAAACTGCTTCGTCTGCGATATACCGGCAATACCAAGAACAATTTTTCATTTAGTTGGAGATAAAACAAAACTCACGATGGAACAAAAACGGCATCACGAGGACATTTCAATCGAGGGTTTAGTGCTGTTTCATAACAATACAGCCCAAATTAGCGTCGATTCATAACTATGGATGAAACATGGGTTTATCACTTTACAAAAGAACGGTCAGAACAATGGATTGGAAAGAAAGAATAGGCTACAAAGAAGGCGAAGACAGTTCCATCAGCAGGCAAAGTCATGGCATCAGTTTTTTGGGATACACAAGAAATAATTTTCATTGATTATCTTCAAACAGGAAATAAAATCAACGGCGAGTATTATGCGAACTGATTGCAACGTTTGAGTGATGAAACCAATAAAAACGAGCGCATTTGGCTAAAAAGAAAGTGTTGTTTCATTAAAACAATGCACCAGCTCACACATCCGTTATCGCGATAACCAAAATGAATAAGTAAAAGTTCGAATTGCTTTCTTATGCTCCTTATTAGCTAGATTTAGCTTCCTTGGATTATTTTCTTTTTTCAAACTTATAAAAATATCTCGCTGCTTGGTTTCTAGTATATTTTGAAAGTTTCTTGTAATCTATTCAGGAGTGACTTTAATTTATATAATTTATTATAATTTGGCTCACTCTCTTTTGGTTCAGTGCTAGTGTTAGAAATACGCCTAAATTACGTAAATTGCCTAAAATAAATTTAAGAAGATTAACAGTCATTAACGAACTTATAAATGGATTATATAATTTCTGGTACTGATACCAATAATCACGATATAAAGGCAGTGTTTCTACTCTCTTCAAAATATTGATTCCTATAAAAATTTGTAATTCATCTCTTGTTATTTATATACATTTCTTTTATATTATTTTATATTATTATTATACATTACTAGATATTTATTTGATCAATTATTATAAATATTAAATTCAATTATTATAAATACAATTAGTATTATGTATAAATTTGAAAATTCTTCTGGAAAGAGACAAAAATATGTCTGTTGAAGATCATACATTATCCGAAATATTTAATCCAAAATCAGAAGTGAAAGGTTGTCTGCTGTCTTCTTGCTCATTTTTTTTCTCATACAGCATCATTAAAAACACCTTTTTTATCTTCACTTTCATCTACATAATTATTATTTATATCCTCTTTTGCCCCCACAATTCCTTCATCCACCCTTTGCTTTTTATCATCTAAATCAACAAGTTCACCCACTCAACATCAAAGAAACATAACTTAATCAATCAACTCACAAAAAAGTGCTCCTAGAAAACTTCGAATATTACAGAAATAATGTTAGTTTCTTTTTTAGAAAATGTTGATAATTTGCAATGATTCATATGAATTATTTCTTTTTAGTCAGTACCTGCAGTTTCGACGATATTAAAAAATGAACACTGTTTTATATTTTGTAGTAAGACAAGTGTTAACTTATCTTGATGACATCATTATTGTCAATAAAGCATTCGAAGAACACATAAAATAGATAGAGATCGTGGTTAAGAGATTAGTAGAGGCAAGATTCGAGGTCGATAAGCGAAAATTGTTAATTTGTTTGTTCTTGGATAGCATACTTAGGGTATTTTCTAGATCATAAGAGGCTACCTGATCGCTTGCTAAAGTGGCCAGATGAAGTGGAGGAAACAATGTCTTTGGAACTTCTCATCATCATAAAACGCAATACCTCTGAAAAAAATCGCGTTTGACATAAATTACTTCCAAAAATTATTCATTCAAATATAGCAATTCTACAATATAATACCCTAATATGATACCATATCATTAATATTCTTAATAAAATTAATTTAAATTATAAATTCAAGAAAAAGAAAATTATGTAATCATAATTTTTGCAAGTTTCGTATAATTATGGTTTTGAAAATCAATAGCAAATTGCATTATACTTACAAATGATAAATATCTGTTAAATTAGAAGTAGATGATGCTGTTATTGATGCTATTTGATGGTGGTTTAAATCTTCTACAATAATTATTATAAATTATATTTCTTTAAGATATAATAAAATATTTTTTTATAATAATTAATTTTTTTACCTGTTAAATTAATTTTTTAGAATTAAATAATAATTGGTCTTGTAATTTAATATTTGAAATTTGATACATACACAGTATGTCGGAAAAGTTTGAAATAAAAAATTGAAAATTACATCTAAAGAAATTTATTCCAGTTAACTTTCAACATAGTCCCCTTCCCTAGATATACACTCATTTAAGCGCTCCATGAGTGATTCGAAGGCTCTCTGGTACTCCTCTGAAGTTATCGCTGTGAGACGCTTGGAGCAAGCCGCTTGAATGCTCAGTACATCTTCAAAAAATCGTCCTTTCAAGGCCATCTTCAGCTTGGGAAATAGGAAAAAGTCGGCTGGAGCCAGATCTAGCGAGTATGGGGCGTGATTGATGCGTGGGATCTGATTTTCGGCGAGATAACGCTTCACAATGTTCGAAGAATGAGCAGGCGCTTGTGTATGTGTTGTAGTGACCTGTAAGTTTCAGGTCGGGCGTTACGTAATAAAAATTAATATAACTCGAACACAATAAAATTTACATTATTTAATGATTAAACTTACATTTATTCTAATTTATTTTAGTTAATTACAAATTTAGTTAATTGGTGCCAGCTGTGCTCGAAATCTGTCGTGCCAAATTTATTTTTAACACTAACACGAACGATTTAGCTCTTCAAAACTCGCGATGCTTGGCCCTAGGTAAGTTTTACTTCCATCCTAAATTGAATTATACGAAACATACTTCTCGTGTTCTAGCTCGACCCAAAGAATTCCTGCCGCATACAAACTACGCGCAGACAGACCAAGGATGGAAGTACTAATTATATTACAATTGTACTCAGTGCAACTCACCTAGTTTCTTTATTAACTCGTACGCTAAGTATATTATCCAGCTCTTGCTCTGAAATAACTTAAATTCACAACGCGATCATTCTTACGAGGTTTTCGGTATTTTGTGAGTATGTCGTACACGTATGAATTAAAAAGAGAGATACGAAAAAAATCAATACCCTATCCGTTATACTAATAAAAATATATTTATTAATAATCCTCTTTTACAACTAGAAATTCTATTCATACACATGTCGTAAATGTAACTCGTTCTAGCGTTCAAGAGTATCTCACTATCTTTTGCTTTTCAGAAAAGCTAGAGTCTCTCTATAAGGCGCATGCGTGCAAATAAAAGTATAGCTAGAGGCTACATATTCCTCTTCCAGTGAAAGCTGTGATCACGATTATAATACTTGTAAGGAAGTTTACAAAATAATATTATCGAATTTTATCGATAATTTTCCGGGGCGGAGGTCTAGTCTACGCCTAGCCGAGGCATTCATTTAGTTAGTTCAGATTTTTAGTGTTGATAAGATTCTCGAGTTTGAGCTCGAAGTGCCGCGATTCGAGCGTGAGGACTGACCTCAAAAACTGTGGGTAGATCCTGGACTTTTTCTGTTTTTGTTGGGCCAGCGGGGCACTTGCACGATTTATTGCGCCCTTCTCCGCGTTCGTCTCTGGTGTTGTTGGTTTATGACAATCTGTAAAAGAAGTATTGTTGCAGAAACTAGTGTTCTGATGGCGACATACTTCTTCAGCTCGTTAACAAAGACTTCTGTCTGCTTTTTCGAATCTATATCTTCTACTAAATATACAACCAGGGAGAAAACTCGAATTACTTCGGCAGATTGTACAAATTTTGGTGTATTCTTTGCGGCAAAATGATCATTGACAGAATAAAGAACAGAGTTCCTTCACCTCACCTGATCCCCAACATGATATCTTACATCTTCTCTATTCTAATTATTGTATAATACATACTTGGCCTGTCTTGCTAAGTTTTATTTGCGTGTCACTGTACTAAATCGTGTATTACCGGTAATTTAGTTATCCTACTGAGCCACTTGTCAGGAGTAAGGGAGAAAATAAGATTGGATTGCTCTAAATGCTTATGGACTGATATAGTTAATACTGGATTTCGTTCTAAATTTAGAAAAGCAGGAATTTCGTCAACACGCGTGTTACGCTATTTAGTACAAACGTAAATTTGTACAGATGCATGTCCCACGCTCTATGATCTTCTGTTAAGAAGCTATTTATTATAGGCTTTAGATTTCTATTTGCACACTTAACTGGGTTGGCTTAGGCGTAATACGGAGGAATTATCTCGTATTGTTTTAGTCTTTCTATAACTAACCGATTGACAAACTTGATGCCATTGTCCGTTATTAAATAATCCGGACAATCTATCTGTTAACTACTGAATATTTGAAAACTTAAAGTACGCTTTGAGCTTTAGATTACTTTTGATATTTTGACCCAGCTTTAATTTTTCTAATATACCATCTTCCGCCACTTTAACTAAAGCTCCAATATTGATCTCTAAAACACGAGATAATGCATCAGACACTTTATTGAAAGCTCCTTTCCTATGTATAAACTTAATATCATATCCCTACAGTGTCATATTCTAACAAGCTAATCTTTCGGTTGGATCTTTTAAATTTTTAACTAAAAAAAAACTTTGATGACCAGTAACAACCGTGAAGATTTTTTCCTGTAAATATCGTCTAAAATGATCTACCTCTCAGAGTACGATCAAGCACTTCTTTTCAGTAACGGTACAGTTACGCTTGGCTTTCCTCGGTGTTCTACTCACATAGTAAATTGGGTGCTCTTTGCCATCCTGGCCTTGAGAAAGTACACGTGCTATAGAGTAATCACTAATGTCAGTCTACAAAATATAAAGCTGTAATATACAGGGTGCGTACGGTGTTTGAGGACATGCATAAATGTGACTATCACTTCGCGAATTTTTTTTTTTATTTTTTTTTCTTTTCAGATAAGAAATGGCGGACTACAATATCACTCAAGAAATGAAGAGACATGCTGTCATCGTCGCTATATGTGCGAACCATACAGATCTAGAGATCTCTAATTTTTTCAATTGCGCCCGTTCATTCGTGCATAAGGTTCGCCATGAATTGGTAGCATTAGGAGGTAGCATTTAATCGGTTGCAGAACGCAAAAAGCACGAACAACGTTCTGACACTGTCCGAACTGCAGAATTTTTAGAGCAAGTGCAAGCGATCATAGACGAGGACCCTTCGAAATCAATGAGGATCCTTGCGAGTGAGCTTCATGTTTCTGAGCGCCTTATTCGTAGAGTTGTCCATGAAGACCTTCGGTATAAGTCTTACGTGATGCGCAGAGGACAGTTCATATCAGAACGAACACGGGAACAGAGAGTTCTCCGATCAAAACGTCTTTTAAACAAAATCAAACACCCTGAGGCGCCCAAAATGTTATGGTTTTTTTCCGACGAAAAAAATTTTGACCAAGATCAAAAGACCAATCGCAGAAATGACAGATGGCTATGTTCAAATCCTACGGAGGTTCCTGTTGTTATGCACACAAAATTTCCAGCCACTGTTATAGTTTTAGGTGTTGTCAGCAACGAAGGACATGTTATGCCACCATACTTTCTTACTCAAGGACTTCGAGTGAACTCTGCCGCATACATCGAGGTTTTGGAGACGGTAGTGAAACCCTGGATAGACAATGTTAGCGGAGGCAGACCATACATTTTTCAACAAGACTCTGCTACTTCACATAAAGCGATGGCGACACAAGATTGGATGGCCGAAAATTTTCATGACCACATAACACCGAACCTATGGCCACCCAGCTTTCCAGACCTTAATCCTTTGGATTATTACGTATGGGGTGTAGTTGTGCGTGAGACCAATAAGCGTCCTCATAACACCACTTCTTCGCTAAAGACTGCTATAAATGCCGTTATGGTCAATATGAACAAGGAGCATTTGATTCGGGCATGTAATCGTTTTCGGACCCGGATCGAAGAGGTTATTGCTGCTAATGGCGATTTTATTGAATAACTTTATAGCCATATATTAATTTAACGTTGTATAAAAAATTCCTAAAATTTTATTAAATTTTATTAAAAATACAAGCTAATTAATTTTACTCTTAAGTTGTCCTCAAATACTGTACGCACCCTGTATATAGGTGAGCCAAAATTGGAGCTTGAGTGAGCAATTGCTTGAGCCTGATAAAAGCTTTATGCAGCTTCTCCTTCCAATACCACCGCACACTTTTCTTCAACAGAAAGATCAAAGCAGTCTTAATATCTGCTGCGTTCGGAATATATCTGCTATACCAACCAATTCTACTTAAAAACCTTCTCAATTGCTCAAAGTTAGTTAGTGCGGAATATTCAAAAATTGGCTTAATTTTGTCCTCGTCGATTTTCAACCCTTCGTGGTTGACCCCTAATTCATATCCCAGATATTAAATCTCAGAGCCATAAATTCTGATTTTGCTCTATGTATTTTTAAAATAGCTTTTCCGAGAGCCTTCAGCACCTTTAGCCACTATTGCAAGTACTCTTCAAAAACAAGAGCCACAATAGTAATATCGTCTAGCAAGTTAACCCAACTAAACTAAAGTACACCGAGTTTTATCGTTCAATTTTCTTAACCGTTTGAGTCCCAGGGGATATTGAAAAAACACTGCTGAGAAATTTCAAACTGCATAAACGCGCTTTCTCTAAATGAGTCCTTTTTATTTTATAACGTATTATTGTAACATATTGCATTATTTTAGCATTATTTTACTAATTGTAATATGTACTATTTACAAAAAGAGCTGTGTGCTTTCTTAGATGTACTTGCGTCAGTAAATCTGAGCGCGCGATTTCGAGAATCGATAACGCACCGTCAGTTGTCTACAGTGTTCGAAATGAACTGGATTTTCTTGACATAAAATCTGAATAGCGCGATCGCGCTGCTTAAAATTCAAACGGTTAAAATAAAATTAACGCTGCAAGTTGAACCAGCGAATCATCTACTTACTACCTTACTATTCAAACTTATCAAAACACTTATCCCTATCCCAACCTACACCTACAAATTATCTCTACTAAACCACAGGCAGGCTAACCCACCTAACTCTGGGAACAGCGAGTTTACTCGTTCATATTTGTTTAAAAGATACAATTCTACATTACAAGCCAAATAACTAACTAAACCACTCAGCCTTTAATCCAATCTACCCCCAATAAACCTCAAGTAGGATAATTTACCTAACCCAGGGTACTGCGAAACCAATTGTCTAGTTTCATTAAAATAATTAAATTTTACATAACAAGCTAATCCAGCTAACAACTTACTTATTAACTATCTGATTCATTAAAACACCCATCTCTAACCCAATGTACCCCTATTAACTACTCCTACTAATCACACGCAGGCGAGTCATGGGTCTAAAGGTTGCAACGTTAGAGTACAACGAAATAATTTTTCACATTTAAATAAAGCAGCTAAAAATGTACGAATTATATTTAAATCCGTATCTGAATATAAGCTTATACTATAAAACACTAAGACTAAAAGATATAAATATAAATGTAAGATAAAAACAGTTTTTAAAAAATTTCGTTGGATTCCAACGTTGGAAACTTCAAACCCATGACGAATCCACCTAACCCTGAAAAGCAAGTTTACTCGCTTGTGTTTCTTTAAATAATTCAATTCTACATTGCAAGCAAGCTGATTTACGAAACCATATAAAGTTCAACAAATCTACCTCTCAAAACTACCCCTGTCAAACAACTAAATCAAGTCACTAAATCAATTAAATCACCAAATCATTAAACCACTAAACTCATGAAATATTTTTTCCAACAGATGTAAATATTTTGTCACATCGTTGTGATAAATGCGTTAAATAAATATTGCCTTTATTATTACTTGATTAAATAGCTATTGAACATCTTAATTATTTTCTAAAATACAAATCGGCCTTTTTATGCGCTAAGTTATATGCTAAATTCGATCGGAAACTTCTCACGGTGCATATTGGGTAGCTCTTATGTCGACAATATGTTAATAGGTTACGTAGGTTAGCCTGCTTGTGGTTCCATAGAGTAGTTTGTATGTTTACTAAGGCGATGAATGAATTGATAGGTTAGCTCGAATATAATTTTCTTTCTAAATTTAAACTTGGTGTTCTTAGGGTAAGGTGAGTTCGCTTGCTTGTGGCTTAGTAGGGATAGTTTGCAGGAGTAGATTAGATTAGAGATTAAGTAGTTTGGTAAGTTAGCTTTTTTGTGGTGAAAAATTTAATTCCTTAAAGAACAAAGAAGACTCATTGATTTCATGATTAGGTAGGTTAGCCTGTCTGTGGTTTGGTAGGGATAGTTTATAGGTGTAGGTTAGGATAGGAGTACGTGTTTTGATAGGTGAGAATGATAAGGTGGTAGATGGTTTCATGGGTTGATTTGTAGCGCCACTGAGGATCAGGGTGACGTACAAATGTAGGGAAAGCGAGCGGGTTGTTTGCTAGTGCAAGTTAAAACAACCGATTAAAAATAGACACGAAACAAACACGCTTATTCGAACTAAAAATTTACTACAATAATTATATCTCGCGTTTTACGCGTGCCCAGGGCGCCAGCTACACTCGTGTAGCGCGGTTTCTAAAGCGGCACTTCCGTTCGCACGGCTAGCTCACGGTTAGAGCGGTCACAGGCGTACAACATACAAAAACGACAGAATTGGCGCCTAGCACGTGACGCGGTCGCACACGCACAGCCGGGTAGGACACGGGGACGATTCAAGTAAGGGATGCCTCCTGGTAGCAGCCACTGCACCTTGGCACTTACCGGATAATCTGAACACTCGCGTGGATACTACAAAGACGTCCTGCGTTCGCTCGCTCCAATCTCGTTACAAAAAAAAAAAGGAAGTCTTTTGTTCGCGACTACTTTCCACGATGATACGGAACGGAGTGTCAACTGCTTGCTAATGCGGAACCGAAAGGAGTGAACGAGAAGCTCTCTGAGCTGCCGTTAGCAAGCGTAGATTTTTAGATAAGCGGTCTGCGCTGGCGCAACGTATGTGTAAAATACGTTACGCGACGCGGCCGCCACACATGCTCAGTGCTGTTGGCCGTTGGCGCCACCGCGCTAGCAACGCGCATTTAGGTTATCCGCTAGCGAGTGCTTGTGTTGTCTATGTCTTCTCTGGAGCGGCGAGAATCTACATCTGATGTCCAGGGAGTCCAGGTAAGTCGATGCATTCCATAGCTGGTAGGCGTCGACTGATTTGTCTCTTCTTGCTCCTCTCCAGGTGCGGCATTGCGGTGGATCAACAGCAGGCGAATTGGACAATAAGCGGCGGAGAAGGCGAGGTGGCGGTGTCAGGGACAGCGATAGCCTGCTATTAGCGGCAGTAAGGCAACGCTCCTAGACACTCCCAGGTATGTAATTACTTGCACGGAGAAGCGGTGCTAATGTTCTTCCTTGCTTCCTAACCTCCCGTTGTCAAATTTCCCATTGTGTTGTGTTGCAGCTTGTACTCCCCTTCTAAGGTGCAGCTGCTGCCATTACTTTCTTCTTCTTTTAATTACTGTCTGGGAGGTTACAGGTAAGGAACAACGACAAGGACAGGAAGGAGCTTGGAGAAGAAACCTTGTTGCAGTGTGTGCGAGCACTGCCATCGACTAGCCATGAGCTCCTGAGACTGCCTCCTCGCTGAAGCCTTACTTGAGCTCCGAGCCCCTGTACCCGGAGGAAGTGCAGTGTGTGTACAGCCCTGTGTGGCTGTTATTTAGGGTAAAATGTGGCAGTCCTGCGAGACTGCCAAGACTGCCCCGTAATAGGTAGTGTAGGCTACGAGGAGGCTTACAAGCTATGCTTTGGCCTCCTCATGTGACTGATGCAAAACACCACGTCACAAGCTTGATTAATCGAAAAAAAAAACTGAATGATCAAACTCGGTGTACTCTGGATAAGGCGGGTTAACCTGCTTGGGGTTGGTTAGGGATCGTTTCTATTCGTAGAGAGCAAATTCTGTCGATATAAAAAAAAACACAGATTTATTATTTTTTATTGCTTATCGATGTACAAAGGTTTGCTTAAATCGGTAAATGACAGTTGTGTATATTAGTGTTACTTGTTAGTAGGCTAACTCATGCGCCTTCCATTCGGGCTTGATCAATTTATCAATAGCTCTCTAAATAGTGGCCGGTATAATGTTTTACTCGCACGGCATGTCCTTAGATTGATATAACCCTTTTCCAAGGACCGAAAATGCCATAATTTTGTGCATTTAGGTTCAAGCTCTATATGGTGATAAGCTTGACTCAAATGCAATTTAACGGATACGCTAAGCGCTTCGTGACTTGACTCACATTCCTATAATCTATGCAAAACCGCATAAATTCACATTCCTATAATCTACGCAAAAATTTCTTATTTAGTTTTGGCACAATAACTAGGCAGGTACATAAACGGCTACCAGACGGCTCAATAACGTTTTTTTACTACATGTGATCAACCTCTACTTGTGCCGCTTTTAACATCTTTGATGAATATCGCTTCGACCTTTGTCAGATGGGTTTATTCCCTTATACAAGGGTGGTCTGAAAAGTTTCCGACCTAACACAGATACAAGACATTTTTTCTTCATTTTTTTTTTTATTTCTCAACATAGTCTTCTTGCAATTCTACACACTTCTCCGAGCGATGCTCCCATCTCTTTAACCCATCCAAATAGTACTCAGCGTTTTTCTCTGCAAAATGACTGTTCACGGAGATGAACCTCCTCATTTGACGAAAATCTCTGTCCTCCAAGTGCAATTTTCAGATGAGGGAACAACAAGAAGTCGCTTGGGGCTAGGTCTAGTAAGTAAGGTGGATGATCAAGCAGCTAAACCGGTGATTCGTGGAATTTCGCCATGGCAACCGCTGAAGTGTGAGACGGCGCGTTGTCTTGGTGAAACAGGATTTTCTTTTTCTGCAAATGTGAACGTTTTTCCGCAAGTTCTGCCTTCAACTTGTCAAGTAATGAGGCGTAGTATGCTCCTGTTATGGTTTTTCTTTATTCAAGATAATCGATTAAAATAACTCCATGACTATCCCAAAAAACAGTCGCCATCACTTTCCCAGTCGAAAAAACAATTTTTGCTTTTTTTGGAGCCGGTTCCCCCTTTGCAGTCTACTGTTTTGACTGTATTTTTGTTTCAGGCGTTTAATGGTGTATCCAAGTTTCATCTACAGTAATTAATCGGCGCCAAAACTCGGATTTATTGCGCCTAAACTGCGCCAATAGAGCGTTGAAAATGTTCGTTTGAACAAGTTTTTGGTCTAACGTGAGCAAACGCGGCATTCAACGTACGGACAGCTTTCTCATGCCTAAATCTTGATTTAATATGTAGCAAACACGTTCTTTGGACATGTTCATAACCTCTGCTATCTCTCTCACTTTAATTCGGCGGCCAACTATTTGGTGAACCTTGACGATGTTATCGTCAGTGGTTGCAGTTTTTGGAGGTCCCGAACGTTCATCTTCTCCCAAGCTCTCACGGCCACGTTTGAGTTTAGCTGCCCAAAATTTCACTGTGGTAAACAATGGTGCAGAGTCCCCATACATAGAGTTTAACTCATTTTTGATTTACGTAGGCGTATTGCCTTTCAAAAACAAAAATTTAATGACAGCTTGATACTCAATTTTGTCCATTTTCACAACAATACTCACATCGACTAGCTTAAACGACTGTCAACTAACAACTGCGCATCCAAAATGGCTAAAACTTTAGTGAGCAACTGTCAACAGATAAACAACGAGATTCGCTAGCTTTTATTGACGAGTGCTGCTATCTTCACGTTGAGGTCGGAAACTTTTCAGACCACCCCCGTACATCTACATTGTGCTTGGTAAGCGGAGTGACTCCCAGAGTCTCTAGTATAGGAAGAATAGATTCATCTAAGACGCGCTCTATAATTATCTTCTTTTTAGTGGTAGCTCCAGCTAATACACCAATACTTGCTACAGTGAGAAAGCTCGTAGGATCCGCTCCTAAAGGATGAAATCGGTGAATCATTTTCTTATGCGTCCATCAGGTATCATCTTCATTATTTATCCTAAGCTTAAAAACTCTCTTAAAATCGATTCCTAAAATATAATCATACTGTAGCCCAGCATCAACTCTCAAAGACACAGTCTGTTTCCATATCGTTAAATATACCGTGTATACGTACTGAGCTACCATTAGCTATGCTAACTTCGTTTCTGTATTTAGTGAGCTTGTCTAACAAGCTGCTACTCACTCCCTCGCCAATATTTGAATGGTCTAAGCCGTTGTATATAATACCATAAAATTGTCTCCAATTAAACTCTAAGTTGAAGAAAAGACGAGGCTCATCTTACTTATTTCATTACCTTGAATTAACGAAAATACTATACTGTACGTACATATCTGCTTTCCCTCTGTCCTGTTGAGTCAGTATTGATCTTTGGAAAGGTTAACCGACTCTTACTTGCTTTTCTTTTCCCAGTTTTCCGATCTCAACTTTCATTGACAGTATTCACAATTTTTGATGCGCACATTTTCTTTACAGCATTCATAACAACGCATTATTATAGGGCAGTCACGGGCCCAGTGTCCTTGCTTCTTACATTTAAAGCACGTAACCGGATTTCTTGCAGCTCGAACTTGAGTTTTCGGTGATGTACTGCTAAAACTGCTCTTCCGCTCCACAGTTAAAGACCGCTGTAAATTTTTAACCATGTTGCTATAGCATTTCTTCTGATGAGGTTAGGGAAATCTATTATTATAATTTTTCATTCGTGAGAAAGAAACTTGCTGGTTATAATTGCCTTTGTCAAGCATGATTCGATTCACAGCTGGTTTGTTAACGTGAGCTTGAGGCTCAAAGCTCCTTAATACTTCACCCTCTGCCTTTGTAGATGCATCATTTATAGCTACGACATATGGAGATATTAGCAATATTTCTGGAAGCTCTATTTTCTTGATGTAGTGCGTTTCCGACATTATCGACACCACTGTTGCCAAAGATTCAAGTTTCGGTGCTATATGTATAAGCCAAAGTCGGAGACATCGATTCCAAGTGAGCAGGAGGCGGGCGATATGATCTATCTAACATACGCCGTAATTCCTCTTTCTTACCTAAACGTTGCAGCTGTTGAAAAGTTTTGAATTGTCCTCTATATGTCTGCTTTTGATAGCTCTGATTAAGATTTTATGCTCTATTCAGCTACTCTTCTAAAGGCCATAGAGCGTGGTTGATTTCATCGACAAATAATGTAAGATATCGCTCTAATTCCTTCGCGAGCCGATAGAGGAAAGCTTTGTCCTTGATGCATTGTTAACAATGATTCAGTTGTCGTTGATCTTTTGGAAGAGAATCACGTTAAACGCTATGAGTGCTAAGTACGCGTCGCGCTACGAGGCTGTGTTCCTTCGCATCCACCCGAAAGGTCCCAAAATGTCGCAATCAGCGGCTGCTAAATATATAAGAAAGTCGAAGGCATTTGTACAGAAGTGGATACAGCGATATAAAGTGGCTAAAAATGTCGATGATTTACTAGAACGTGGCTCGATAGGAAAAGTGAACAAAAAAGATGAAAAAAGAATAGTAAATCTGTTTTCGCGGAATCCTGCTTTAACACTGCGGCAAGGACAAGCAAAATTAATGGCAAAAGGTTTAGATATATCCTACGAAACTATCCGAACCCATCTTCGTACTTATCATCTGAAATGGCGCAACACAATGAAGCAGCCTCTGTTGACTGAAAAACATGTGACAAAGCGACTCGCTTGGGCGCATGAGAATATTAATACAGATTTTGAAAATGCAATTTTTACTGATGAATGTTCCATATGGGCACGTTCTGTCCTCATGCGAGCCTGGTCAACTTCCACCAATTGGCTTGTTCAGCGGACCGTAAAACATGAAATAAAGGTGCAACTTTGGGGCTGCTTCTCAAAGCATGGATTCAGCACTTTGCACCTCCTTACTGACAACCTAAATGCCGAGAAAATGATAAAAATCTACAAAAAGGCTTTACTGCCATCTGCCAAACGATGGTTCATCACAAAAAATCAAGATTGGATTCTGCAGGAGGACAACGATCCTAAACACCGCGGCAAGCTCTGTACTCAGTGGAAGACTCAATCTGGCATCGTTACATTGGATTGGCCGTCGCAGTCGCCCGATGCAAACCCTATTGAAAATGTGTGGGCGTATATTGAACGGAAGCTTTGTGGAAGACGCACATACACTTTAAAGCAGTTGTCTTACGAAATTCGTCGGATCTGGAGATCCTTGCCACTAGAATACGCCGTCAAATTAGTAGAAAGCATGCCTTGGAGATGCCAGACAATTATCGACGCCGGTGGTGACTGGATACATTATTGACCGAATTGCATCACTGTTTGTAATGTGTACAATGTATATATAAATGTAAAAGTTTCATCAAATGAATTTTCGTATAAATTAACACGACCACGCTCTTACTTGACAGACTGTATATAGCTGAAAAAAAATGTTATAACGTCAAATTCTCGATTTTCCGGCAACGTCTACAGCACGTGCTAAGCACATAGCTTACTGCCCTCTACGCGCTTGTTGTCATCTCTTATATATTAGTGTTACCGGTTGAAATGATGATTGGGCGTGTTACCTTTAAAGCTATAGGGCTCATACGAGGTCTGGCATTTAAATAACGAGACTGCGCGCCTAGAGGGCGCTGTAGAGGGGTGGGGAAAAAAACGAGTAGTGCGTTGGGTATCTAGATAGCTTGTCTATGCCCGTAGCAAAACACGTTCTCGTCACTATTATTGTATTTGTGCAGTAGCGATTTGAAACGAACGTGTTTTTCTCTCGTGCCGAAAACCATGTGTGACGGAAAACAGGAGCAACGTATCAATCTCAAATTTCTCGTTAAATTAAAAAAAACTCCGACTAAGTGCTATAAATTGTTGCAAGAGGCCTATGGGGACAATTCTACATCTCGTGCGCGTGTTTTTGAGTGGCGTTAGCGCTTTAGTGAGGACCGAGTGAGCACTGAAGATGACCAACGCCCAGGTCGCCCTGTCACTGTTTCAACTCCGGAAACAGTGACCAAAATTAACCAAATTGTGCGTGCAGATCGTCAAATGAGCATCCGGATGATTGCCGAGGCTGTAAACGCCGATAAAGAAACGGTTAGACAAATTTTACACGAGGAATTACACATGACAGAAGTCTGTGCAAAGTTGGTGCCAAAAAACCTGACTCCTGACCAAAAGCACTTGCGTCAACAGGTCTGCTCAGATTTCCTTGAAAGGTTAAAAAAAGATTCTGGACTAATGAAAAACATTATTACTTGCAACGAGACGTGGATTTTTCAATACGATATTGAAACAAAGCGGCAATCGATGCACTGGAAGACGCCTGAATCGCCTAGAATCAAAAAAGTAAGGATGTCCAAATCAAAATTTAAGGCAATGTTGATCGTTTTTTTCGACATTAACGGTATCATGATGACTGAATGGGATCCAGAGAGTCAGACTGTCATCCAGACTTACTATTTGTCAGTTTTAGCAGCACTGCGAGAACAAGTTCGTGAGAAACGGCCCGAGTTGTGGAAGAACAACTCGTGGATCTTGCACCAGGACAACGCACCTGCCCATAACGCGCTATCTGTGAAGCAGTATTTGGCCGGTAAGCGCACTCTAGTGCTCGAACACGCGCCGTACTCGCCAGATTTGGCACCGTGCGACTTTTTTTTGTTTCCGAAGATAAAATCTGCTTTGAAAGGGACCCGATTTGAGTCGATGGAAGCGGTAAAGCAAAAAACGGCAGAGCTCCTAAAGGCCCTCACCAAAGAAGACTTCCAGCACTGCTTTGATCAATGGAAAAAACGTATGGAAAGGTGTGTGGCGTAGGAAGGGGAGTATATTGAAGGGGAGCATTTGAATGTAGAATAATTTTTATAATAAAACCCTTTTTCGTAACCAGTCTCGTTATTTAATAGCCAGACCTCGTAGTTTCACAGAAGACCACCAAGTGCGTTAGAATTAGGCAGATGTGGCCGTTATTTATAATATACGTGTATGTGTGTTAGTAGCTTAGTACAGATGTTGTTTGTCACATCGTTTGCGCGCTCCGATTTTTGTAACCGCCATTTCTTTATTTTGTAGAAATAAAATATATATTTTGTGTTATTTTATCGATATGAGTTCTTATAAAGACAAAAAATCTACAAGGGGGGCACCTTCGAATAAAAATAGATCGAAGAATTTAAGAAACCGACCGCCGAATCGCTACGAAATGGAAAAACCAAGTTTCGAGAGAGCTGGCACGTCATCTAAAAAATTATCTTAGACCAATCTGGGTGACTTTGGAAAAGAAGAAGGATTTAGTTATCGAATTTTGGAATTTTTAACAGTGTTTATCGCTTTATTACAAGCTGTAGTGTGTAAAACCTGTAAATCGAATGTGACATTTAGCGAAAGTGGAAAACGTGGATTAGGTTTCAAACTTGTGATTTCCTGTAAAATCTGTAATGAAATAAACATTCCTAGTTGTCCGTATATTCAAAATGCATATGAAATAATTTAGAGGATTATTCTTGCTATGCAGCTGCTCGGGATAGGACTGAATGGCATAATAAAATTCTGTACATTTATGGATCTCCCGCGACCAGTGTTTCAGTCTTCTTACGATAAAGTAGTAGATAAAATAAATTTTAAAGCAAAGAATGTTTGTGATCGAAGTATGAAAACTGCAGCTTTACAAGAGAAGAAACAAAGTGACGAGCAAGGTCATATCAATGGTATAACTGTACCTGGCGATGGTTCGTGGAGAAAACGGGGATTTATGTCGCTTTTCGGTTTAGTGTCACTTATCAGATGGTACACTAGTAAAGTTATAGATGTCTTAGTGAAGTCTAAGTATTAAAAATCATGTGAATTTTGGCAGAAAAAAGTAACACGGAAGAGTACAAGGAATGGGCTGAAAGCCATCAGGATGAATGCGATACGAACCATGAAGGATCTTCTGGAAAGATGGAAGTGGACACCGTTGTAGAAATGTTTCATCGTTCGGAAAGTTTATATGATTTGAAATATGAAAATTACATTGGTGACGGTGATTCGAAAAGCTTCAAAGGTATTTTAGATGCAAATCCCTATGGAAATTTTATTGTTAGGGAAAAGGAGTGCATCGACCACGTCCAAAAGCGAATGGGTACTTGTCTTCGTAATTTGAAAAAGCAAACTAAAGGCCTTGGAGGAAGAGGCGAATTGACAAGTAAACTGATTGATGAATTGTCCATTTATTATGGTCTAGCAATACGTAGAAATCATGATTCTGTAGAAAAAATTCGTAATGAGATCTATGCAACGCTAGACCACAAAACATCTACAGATGATAATCCGAAACACGACAGATGCCCGAAAGGAGAAGATTCTTGGTGCTCGTGGCAGAGGGCACGGGCTACTGGTGACTCAACTTATACTCATAAGCCAGCGATGTCACAAGAAGTATTTAAAGCAATATCTCCAATTTATCAAGAATTGAGTACCGATGACCTGCTTTCTTGATGCATCGGCGGCTACACTCAAAATAGCAACGAGAGCTTCAATGCAATGGTCTGGTCGATGGCTCCGTATTTAAGTTCTAGTGGAAAGAAAGTACTTAAGTCTGCAGTATATATCGCCGTGGGCATTTATAATGATGACCTATTGAGTATAATGAGGCTCATGGAGAATTTAGATACGAAAATTGGCTACAACTGCTACAATTTCTGCGTTGAGGCGGACGAGCGTCGTGCTCGATATTCTGAGATGTTACTGTCTGATGCTGCGAAAAAGGCTCGATTGTCAATAAAAGCATCTAGAAAGGAGGTGGAAGAGGCGAGCATCAACATGGATGGCCAAATGTATGTTGCAGGCATCGCTGATTAAAGGTACATATAACATTTTTATTATTTAAATGCACATAAAACTTTAAACGCGTTTTTCTCAAAACTACTTTTTTCGAGTTGGGCGAAATCATAATTCGAAAACTATTGCTCCGATCAGTCTCAAATTTTTTTTCTAGCTTTTTAAATGCAATATCTTGAGCATCACGTAGCCGTTTTTTGATTGGATGCAAACATTTTTTTTATAAACAATTATAAACAATTATAAACAATTATTAACAATTATAAACAATTATAAACAATTATAAACAATTATAAACAATTATAAACAATTATAAACAATTATAAACAATTATAAACAATTATAAACAATTATAAACAATTATAAACAATTATAAACAATTATAAACAATTATAAACAATTATAAACAATTATAAACAATTATAAACAATTATAAACAATTATAAACAATTGTAAACAATTGTAAACAATTATAAACAATTTTAAACAATTATAAACAATTATAAACAATTATAAACAATTATAAACAATTCAAAAGGGCGCCATTTCTACAAAAATCAGTTTAAATAAAAATGCCCTCGTGATTATATAGCTAATTATATGTGAATAATGAACTTTGTTTCCTTTTTGTTCCAGGTCTCATGGTTTGCGCTAAATCTTTTCGCCGGTTTATCAATTAAAAAAAAAGCGATATTCAACCATAATAAAGACGAATTTTTCAGACGATAAGTGACAATAGATGAAACATGGCTCCATCATTATATTCCAGAGTCCAATCGGTAGTCATCTGAGTAGACCGCCCGCGATGAACCGAATCCAAAGGGTAGAAAGACGGAACATTCGGCTGGCAAGGTTATGACATCAGTATTCTGGAATGCGCATGGTATAATATTCATCGATTACCTCGAGAAGACCATACCATCAACAGCGATTATTACATAGCATTGTTGGAGCGTTTGAAGGATGAAATTACAAAAAACGGCACCATTTGAAGAAAAAAGTGCTTTTTTATTAAGACAATGTACCATGTCACAAATCAATGAAAACGATGGCAAAATTGCATGGATTACGTGACGAATTGCTTTGCCACCCACTGTATTCTCCAGATCTTGCTCCCAGTGACTTTTTTCTGTTTGCAGACCTTCAGAGAATGCTCGCTGGAAAATATTCAGCACTAATGAAGAGGTAATAGCTGAAACTGAGGCCTATTTTGAGGCTAAAATCGTTGCCCTTAAAGGTAACTATATTGTTTAATAGAATCGAATTTTACCGAAAAAATGTGTTTCACTATGTTAGCCTACGAACTTTTCAGCCGAACTGTTGTGCAACGAAATGGAAGCTATATAGGGTTGGTAAACTATACGTGAATTTGGGATATCATAAGTAAAGCTTAAACATGGTTGGAATTAAAGTCTGCGAATCGGAGCTTCTGGTATTCTCGTCTCCTCGATTTCAGTGATTAAAGCAGGTTTTTCAGATGCTCTATGTGTATTGTTACTTCTATGTGATTCACAGTGATAGAGCGGGGTGACTAATACACACTCGTACTCGTAGATGGCACACACAAACTCACAGAAGTTACAAGCAGTTTTTAAGTACAGTGCTTGCAGTACAGTAGCACATTCTCGGCTGGCTGCGTTGGGCAAAATTTCTAAAAGGTGTTATTCTCTTATGCATCCAGAGTCCATCAACTATTGCGGGTTGAGTCTCTTATACTGCATCATCTAGTGTCAGCGTTTTCTCCCAAAAACCGCTCGTAGTATTTGCGTCCTTTTGCACGGCACCATGACTGATTGAGCTCGAGATAATCCGAATCGTAGACTAGAGCTCGAGAGAGGTATACTGCATCGGACTTTTCCTTCTGCACCTGCTTTAAATTCCATGGGTTTCTCCATAAGGTGGCTATAATTAGTTGCTAATTAAGCCATCCTACCTTCTTGATTATTTTGCCACCTTTGCACATGCTCGTCAATAAAGCTGCTCTAACTTTGTCATCCTTATGCCATAATATTAATTGTTTGTCTTATTACCCTTATTCCTTACTCTATAGTCTGCAAAACAATATATCCTGTTAACAACCCTGTATCTAATAATCTTATGTAATCCGTTTCTATTGTACTCCTTCCTTAATAAACTCTGCAGAAGTTTAGATGCTAGAAAGTCTTATTTGTTAATCTCATCGCGAATCAGGTTGTCGGAAAACTTTTAATTTACTCAAACAGATCCTTCTAATGCTTAAATTAAAGCACTTTATAAAGGAATAATATTTTCAAAAGTAACAAAAATCTCACAAAGTAAAGATAATGAAATTTATTAAACTATCAAAATTGAAATCATTGATGAAAATTAAATTTACAACAAAGAGATTACAATACAATTAGAAGTCTACACATTTTTTAAAGAGAATTCAATATATTGAAATTAATTTTTCTGAAACTTGAAAAAGATACTTGAAAATTAAAAAAAAGTTAAATTTTGAATGAAAGAAGAAAAAAATGTTTAACAAGATAACTGAATTTTTATATTAAAGTACTAGGCTGCCAATAATAAAAATTTTATTACTGCTTAAAGCTAAAAATAAAAAAAAATTTTTAAATCAAAAATTTGTTTTTTCAATAACAAAAGAAAGTTTTGTTTAAACAAGAATATGAAATGCAACGTTAAAATATTTAATACTAAGAAATTTTGAGCTACGCTGAAAAAAAATAAAACAACCAAAGCTTTACAGCGTTATGAAGATCAAACCAAAAGAATTTGTGCTATCCAAAACCTGATTCTCAATTGCTATTGAGAGCTAACAAAAAATAATTTTCTTTAGTAAGCAAGAAAAGTCTAACATAACTTTCACAAGAACAAAAGAAAATTTTAAATATAATTAGAGAAGGAACATAGACTGATTCATAGAGTAAAATAGCTTAAATGCAATTTGCACAGAATATAAGGATAATGATTAACACTAGATTGCCGGAGCAAGTCAATTTGACTTATTTATGATTTTAAAAATCTGCTAAAAATATATTTTAAAACAGAATATATACGTTAAAAATGTTTTAAATACAATTCTATTTTAGAGAAACTTTATTCAAAACAATTTTTACACATAAATTATGTTTTTAAAATATATTTTCCGCAGATTTTTAAAATCACAAATGAGTTAAATTGACTTGCTCCGGCAATCTAGTGTTAAATAAATTCTAGATTGTTATGAATAATAATATCAAATTAATACGCAAATGTGATTAACGAGCTTAAATTGATGTGATGTGATAAACAAAAGAGAGTGTTATAATTGGCTTTATACAATTTTTGACAAATTTAAAAAAAGAAATGTTACATCAAATTATTAAATTTTTTTTTTAATTATTTAAATTAAGAAAAAATCATTTTACAAAATTGATTTCAAATAATACTTCAAAAAAAATCTTATTGGATTTAAAAAATATAAAAATTTAGATTTCTATTACAAGTTAAATCTGTTCATTTCTTAGCCAAAGTTGACCGGTTTCTGTCACATCGTGCTACGACGCGACTTGGTATTTCTTCTACCAAAAGCCGCGAAATCGTCCCGCGAATTCTACTGTTACCATCAGTGCTTTTTTTTTTTTTTCTTTCTTTTTTTAATTTCCTTTTTTTTTCTACGTAAAAACGCTGCCGTTGCGGCGATAACATCAAGACGTGAAAGCAGTGATGTGAAACGAGCATTGGAGTGTGCGTGCATATGTGTATATATATGCTGTGCTTGCGTAAGTAAGGAACACTCACGTCCTATTTTTGGACTATCCCTTTTTCGATAAAAAACAGGTGCACGTCTAGTTTTTACCTATACGAGGTCTGGCTATTAGATAACGAGACTGCGCGCCTACAGGGCCCGTAGAGAGGTGGGGAAAAAAACGAGTAGTGCGTTGGGTATCTAGATATCTTGTCTATGCACGTACCAAAACACGTTCTCGTCACTATTATTGTATTTGTGCAGTAGCGGTTTGAAACGAACGTGTTTTTTTCTCGTGCCGAAAACCATGTGTGACGAAAAACAGGAGCATCGTATCAATCTCAAATTTCTCGTTAAATTGAAAAAAACTCCAACTGAGTGCTGTAAATTGTTGCAAGAGGCCTATGGGGACAATTTTCTATCTTGGGCGCGTGTTTTTGAGTGGTGTAAGCGCTCCAGTGAGGGACGAGTCAGCACTGAAGATGACCAACGCCCAGGTCGCCCTGTCACGGTTTCAACTCCGGAAACAGTGACCAAAATCAACCAAATTATGCGTGCAGATCGTCGAGTGAGCATGCGGATGATTGCCGAGGCTGTAAACGCCAATAAAGAAACGGTTAGACAAATTTTACACGAGGAAAAAACCTGACTCCTGACCAAAAGCTCTTGCGTCAACAGGTCTGCTCAGATTTCTTTGAAAGGTTAAAAAAAGATTCCGGACTAATGAAAAACATTATTACTTGCGACGAAACGTGGATTTTTCAATACAATGTTGAAACAAAGCGGCAATCGATGCATTGGAAGACGCCTGAATCGCCCAGAATCAAAAAAGCAAGGATGTCCAAATCAAAATTTAAGGCAATGTTGATCGTTTTTTTCGACATTAACGGTATCGTGATGACTGAATGGGTTCCAGAGGATCAGACTGTCAACCAGACTTACTATTTGTCAGTTTTGGCAACACTGCGAGAACGAGTTCGTAAGAAACGGCCCGAGTTGTGGAAGAACAACTCGTGGATTTTGCACCAGGACTACGCACCTGCCCATAACGCGCTATCTGTGAAGCAGTATTTGGCCAGTAAGCGCACTCCAGTGCTCGAACACGCGCCATACTTGCCAGATTTGGCACCGTGCGACTTGTTTTTGTTTCCGAAGATAAAATCTGCTTTGAAAGGGACCCGATTTGAGTCGATGGAAGCGGTAAAGCAGAAAACGGCAGAGCTCCTAAAGGCCCTTACTAAAGAAGACTTCCAGCACTGCTTTGATCAATAAAAAAAACGTATGGAAAGGTGTGTGGCGAGGATAGGAGCGTATATAGAAGGGAAGCATTTGAATGTACAATAATTTTTATAATAAAACCCTTTTTTGTAACCAGTCTTGTTATTTAATAGCCAGACCTTGTATCTCTCTCTCTCTCTCGCACGTTCATATCATAGCGCTTGTTGACTCCAGCTTATATTTATTGGCTCCCGTTCGCGGCAGCTACTGTCCCGCTCAAAAACACGCGCACGAGATAGAGAATTGTCTCCATAGGCCTCTTGCAACAATTTACAGCACTCAGTCAGAGTTTTTTTCAATTTAACGAGAAATTTAAGAGTGATACGTTGCTCCTGTTTTTCGTCACACATGGTTTTCGGCACGAGAAAAAAACACGTTCGTTTCTAACCGCTACTGCACAAATACAATAATAGTGACGAGAACGCGTTTTGGTACGTGCATAGACAAGATATCTAGATACCCAACGCACTACTCGTTTTTTCCCCCACCCCTCTACGGCGCCCTCTAGGCGCGCAGTCTCGTTATTTTATAGCCAGACCTCGTATATATACATATAAAGAGATGATGAGATATTTTAGTATAGTTAGTATATATATATTGTAACGGGGTAAATTTATTTACGTCCGTTAGCAACGGAGGACCTTCCTCTCGTCCTGCTTTATCTTCTTTTGTCTGTGAGGGGTCTCGCCTAAGGCCCCGCTACCGGTGTTGCTCCCACCGGGCTAGGCTGCTCAGGATGTATGCCAACGACCGGTTAGCACACCCGCGGAGGCGGCGGTATTTGGGATAGGGACGCTGTAGGGAAATTAAAATAAGAACGCACCGACTCAGTGCTAACTGCTTATTTAATGAGTAAAAATAACAAAAATAATACAAAATTGATAAATTATTGCGGGGAGATCCTTTAATGCAAAGAGCAATTAGTACTGCCTCACGCGCAATACTAATTCTCGAGGTGCGCACTGCGCATGCGCAACCTCTTTGCTTCACGCGACTACACACACACGTGTAGTCTATAGACGGCAGATATAGAGACAGCAGTTTCCTCTTTATACTGCCGTAGTCCGTGACTGCCCGATTGAGAGCGTCTCTCCCTCTCACTCGACGCTGCAGTTTATGGTTGAGCGAGAGAGCTCGTTCCTCTCGCTCAACTGCGTGCTCGCAGGTTGTACGAGTAAGAGTAGCTTTCTCTTACTCGTACACCTATTCTATGATAGTGCGAGGGAGAGATCAATCCTCTCACTTGCAGTTGCGCGGCCTATGCGATTATGAGTTACGCGGTCTCACGCGTAACTCTCCTATAGATATATATATATGCCTGACGCGGTCGCACTCGCGTCAGGAAACCAAATCTAATTATTCGCGGACTAAATATTGCGATGAAGTGGCCACTTACTTGATTGCGCTCTACTCGCGGAATCGTCTTCTTTAAGTTGCTACAGAAAAACTCGGAGAGTCGCCTCTTTCTTTTAAAGAAACTCCTGACAAAAATTACGACACGTGCGGCTAGTAAAATGGCTCGGATGAGAAGAAGGCTTGAAGGGAGGGCTCCTCCTTCCCCTCTCGCTTATCGGTTTTCCTGCGTAGCGCTATCGATTCTTGATCGATAGCGCCGTGTTTCGGTACGCCGCGAATTCTCGCGCCTTCTCCCGCGTTTAGCCCTCGGTCGCTTGATCGCTGGCGCCGCATATCGTCGCGCCGCGAACTCTATTTCTCTAGCCTATGGCAGGTGGCTTAACCTCTATAAGCCACCTGTCACAATATATATATAAAGAGATGACGAGATATTTTAGTATAGTTAGTATATACACATATAAAGAAATGATGAGATAAAAACAAAAGATTATCTTGTTCAGATTATCTTATCTTAATATGAATTTAGATATTAGATGAAATGCTTGAAGAGCGATTTGATGAAAATTTTGGGGCGCATATCGTATCTTTGTAACGAATGCACGAATGTGAATGCTTCTTTTTTTATTTGAAAGAACATAAAAAAAAATCAAAGGTGATAGATTACATTTTATTAAATATTAAAATGTATAATTAAAAAAAATTTTTTAATTTTTTCATGCATCAATTTAATGTATAAATGGGTGCGCCAGGCGCCCAAGGTTAGTACCAATACTTACCACGGGGCGCTGGCGCGCCCCTTGATATTTAATTACACGATAACCATAACAAATCGTTATTATTATTCAATAGACGATAGACAATTATAAAAACATATATTTAAGTTAAATTCTCTATTAAAGAATACAGCAGAACGTTACTAATGTAATAGTAGCGTCAAAAAAAAAAAAAAAAAGCATCAAGGTCAAATGTAGATAACTAATAAAAATAATAAAAAGAAATTAGAAACATAATAAATTAATACAAAAAATTACAAAAAATTATAATTTTTGTTAGAAGGAAGCTACGAACTTAATTCTTTTTTGCAACATAGTTTTAGTTTAACATAAATTAAAATAATAATAAAATGTTGTTAAAATATTTATTGCTAATATTAGCTTTGAAATTTTATAATTATTTTTGTAAAATAGACATCTCTCTCTATCTCTCTCTACGCCATAAAGAGTACACACCTTCGCAAAAGCTTTCTATGCCTTTTTCCTCTCTTGAACTGATAGGCCCGCCGCAAAGAGGGGGCCCGAAAAACTTGCCCTTTCCTAAATTTTTTGACCAATAGAAATATTGCAGGCTAGCTTCACCTATGTGCTTAAATATAGTACAAAATTTTCACCAAGAAGCAGATCTCAGGCAGTACTTGAGGGTACCACTTTGAAGAGCGTCCAGAGCCATTAATTTCACCAAACTAGCAGTTTCAATCTCCAGCAACAGAAAAAGATAACAATTAAAAAATACATTTATTTTTTACCCGCTCTTCTCAGAAGGGCTATTTTAAATGTTCATTGTTTAAGTAGAAAGAAAGAATAAGATATCGAAGGAACTTTGTTTACCAGCGGACTTGAAAGAGAGAGAGAGAGAGAGAGAGAGAGAGATAGAGATAGAGATATATAGATAGATAGAGTGTTTATTCGTATGTACATAAAAAGAGATAAACATAAAAAAAATTTATCTGCCTTTAACTTACTGTAGATTTCGATCCAATAATCGTAACTAAAAGAATCTAAGGCTGTGTAAAAGGGGATTATTTGACCTTTAAAATAAGGTATCTAGCATTTTTTTGGACTATTTTTTACAAAATTACAGCGTTTTTCGTGAAAAAAACGTTTTTTTCTCAAATGCGAATATAAAAAAAATAAAAGAGAAAAAAACTTTATATAGAGAAAAGATATACTTTTACTTATAAAACATGAATCTGCTATTTAAAATCGAATTTTAAGAAAAAACTTCTTTCGTTTTTTTATCATGGCAAAAGTTGAAAATGCATATACAGCGTAATTAATGTGGTAATAATAAAATTATTATTATTTTATTAATCTCTAATTATTTTCATACTGAATTTATAATTAATAATTATTTTACCTTTCCTCATATTGAATTTGACAAAGTTTATAAATGTAATATAAATTTATTTATATTAAATAAATAATTTAATATGAAAATAATTAGAGATTGATAAAAAAAAAAATAATGTTACATCCGAAATCGCAAACATGTAATATACAAATTAAAAACGCAGCTGATCTTATGCTTAAAGCTTTGACGTGCTAAACTCTTAGTTTTTTTTGGTTGACCAATGCATCGTTTTCAGGCTTCCGAGATGCGGGAGCTACAGAGAAGGAAATATGTTAGGAATAAAATAACTTGACGCAGAGTTATAAATACAATCATCCGTTTATTAAGTTTCAAGTACGCGCATGCGCTCTAATGATACCTTTACTACTATACTTGTTGATTCCTTTTGAAGACAGGTAGTCGGGCTGCCTCGTGAATTTCTGCGTGACCGGAGCTGCTACGATAAATCAATGTTCGCTGCGTTTAAGCGAAGATTTCCCTTTTCTTTAAAAGTAATTTTTGTTGTTTCTACGGGACTTAGTTTCGGCGCGATTTTGATGTAAATGACTATCTTCTTTTCCAAATTTCACTTTTTAGACTTAACTCTTTTTTCACTTTTTACTATACTATTTAGACTTTCATAACTTCCACTTACGTTTTACAATTCTCGGTGAGACGGTACTTTACTGTAATTATGTTGCATTGGACTAGACTGGACTGAACTGGTTTCCATCATTTGTGTCGCTCTTTTTTACATTACCGTTTATGGCTGTCTTTTTTTGACTTTTCGTTTGGGTTAAAAATTAAAAATGGGTGCTTGCGTGTAAGCATGTCCAAGCATGCTCTATTGTCGCCGTCCTGCTGTCATTATCACTTCTTTTCTCTTGTAGAAAAATGCTTGCCTTTAGTAGTTGCTATGGTCCCTTTTTACCTTCTTCAGATGCGCGCGTCTTTACCTATAGCTGTGTGATATCATGCGCGTGCTGTTAGTTTTTACGACATAGCTTACATATTATAAGGCTGCGTTATATGTCGATACTTTTAATTTATATCTTCTTAAAATAATGACTGGGAGACCGTTCATTACACCTTACGGTCCACCAGAGAACAAGCGTATTTTTTCGAAAGAAATACGTCGTTCGTATAAATCCTATGTCCTCTTCTATAGTATAAATTAATATCTTTTATTATAATGTACATGCGCGTCAAAGATATCATTTAACATTTTTGTCGTATTATCTTATAATGTACATGAATGTTATTTACAGATTATAATAATTCGATTACAATTGTTTTTTTCATTTTTGTTTCTACAATATGTATACATTTTTTAAACAATATTTTTACTCTGGTTTATTTATATTTTTCTATTATACAATCATTGGTTCGATGAATTAATTTTTTACTTTCTTGTTTTTTTTAAATACAATTTTTATAATGAGTACATAAAATATTATCTATCTTCGATCCTAATACATTGAAAAAGAAAAGGAACAAAAAATCCTTTCTCAAAAATCAAGGTCATGTTGACAGTTTTCTTCGATTATCGTGGTATTGTGCATTCAGAATTTCTTCCGCCGGGCCTAACTGTCAACAAGGAATATTATTTGTGTATTATGCGTCGTTTGCGTGAAGCTATTCGCAAAAAGTGGCTTGAATTGTGGCAAGATAACTCAAGGTTTTTGCATTACGGTAATGCTCCGTCTCACACCATATTGATTATTCGTGACTTTTTGGCCAAAAATTCAACTCATATCATTCGACAACCACCGTATTCGCCTGATTTAGCACCGTCTGACTTCTGGCTGTTCAATAAACTTAAAAGACTACTCTGGGAACATCGTTTTGACTCGATTGAGGTGATTAAACGTGAATCGTTGCGTCAAATGAAGGCAATTCCAGAAAAGAACTTTTCTGACAGTTTCGAGGATTGAAAAGAACGTTAGCATAAGTATATTGTGTCGGGCGGGAACTATTTTGAAGGTAACGAAATAAATTTTAAAAAATAAATAATGAATTAAAAAAAAAAAAAATTCGTCTTATTTTTTGATTATAGTAGTATATCACACCGTGTGTGCATATATATTTTCTAAGGTATGTGAGTTTATTTATATATTTTTTTTTTTTGAAAGTAAGAATTCCGTGATAAATGAAAGAGGAATGTGATTAGCTGTGTTCGTATGTATATTTGTATAAATTTGTGTGTTTGTGTTTCATGACGGAGTTAATGCTTACTTATACCTTGATGGGATATACGTAGGACTTAATACCCTTTTTTTTTTAATTTAGAATTTCTCACCTTTTTTTTTAAGAAGCCTCCCTTCTTTTCTGAATATTCGTTCTATTTCTTCTACTAAAATATTCTTTTATTTGTTTGGGCCCTATATAAAGGGTGATTTATTATGACGTTTGGTTTTCAATAGGCTTTTTTTTACAGGTCACGCATGACTCCTGTCAAACTGTAATGTAATTTTCATTCAGTATTGTTTGACAAATCATCATGGAAAGACTTACACCGCAACAATGTATCCCAATTGTTCAGCTGTATTACGAAAATAACATTCTGTGAGAAATGTTTTTCGTGCACTTAGAGCAACTTATGGTGTACATCGTCGACCTACCGAAAGCATTATAGCAAATACCATCCGCAAATTTGAAACACAGAATACATTATTGGATGATACTCGACCAATTAGACCACATCCAGCACGTAGTGAAGAAAATATAGCGGCTGTAGCTAAGAGTGTAGCTGAAGATCATAACGAATCGATTTGGCGTCGTTCTCAACAGCTTGGTTTGTCGTACGCAACAACTTGGCGTATTTTACGTAAAGATCTTGGTTTTAAGGCATACAAACTTTAACTCGTGCAAGAATTAAGGCCGGGCGACTTAGGTTTGCGTCGTGTTTTTGGTGAATGGGCTCTAAACCAGCTCAATGAAAATCCGCTGTTTTATCGCGAAATTTTGTTCAGTGATGAGGCGCATTTTTGGCTCAATGGATACGTCAATAAGCATAATTGCCGTATTTGGGCTGATAAACAACCTGAAGAGCTTCAACAGTTACCACTTAAGCCACAAAAATGCAGTTTGGTGTAGTTTATGGGCCGGTGAAATCATCGGTCCATATTTCTTTCAAAATGAGTCCGGTCAGAACGTAACCGCCAATAGCGACCGCTATTGCACCATGATAACGGATTTTTTGCTACCTGAAATTGAAGCCCGTGGTATCGGTGAACTTTGGTTTTAACAAGACGGCGCTACTTCGCATACAGCGAGAGAAACAATGGACTTATTGAGAAATCATTTTGGTGAAAACCTGATTTTACGTTTTGGACCAGTAAATTGGCTGCCTAGATCATGAGATGTCACACCTTTAGATTATTTTCCTTGGGGTTACACGAAGTTTCTGGTCTTCAGGGATAAGCCAGCTTTAATCGACGCTTTGCAAGCTAACATTACTCGTGTCATTCGCGAGATACCAGTCGCTATGCTGGAACGCGTTGTCCGAAATTGGACCCTCAGGATGGACCATTCACGGCGTAGTCGCGGTCAACATTTAAATGAGATAATTTTCAAAAAGTTAATGTCATAGGTTGTTCTTTCGACTCACAATAAAATTTTTACTATAGAATTCAACTTTATGCCTTTTATTTGAGATTAAAAACCAAACCTCATAATGAATCACCCTATATATGCCGAATATAAGGTAGTCTTTAGTTTTCGACTTCCCTCGTTATGGATTGTACTAAGTCTCGTACTTCTCGCTTTTCCTCAAGAATAAAAATCATGGTAAGTTTAGTGTTTAATACCCTTATTTCTGAAGATTGGCGTATGTTTTCCAAATCAAATTTTTGGCCGGGCGCATCTCGGCGTATGACGTGTTGTATTTCTTGGAGGTTGTGGTTGAAGGAGAATTTCCTTCTTCTTATTTAATCAGGTTTGTTGATTTCTTCTTTTCCTTTTTCTTTTTTTTTTTTTACGTATCTTTTGTGCTAATTATTTATATCTATTATAGCTTCCGATCATAGCCACCATCGACGCCGGTGCTTCGGAAATCACTTGCGATCGTCTGTTTAATTTCATGATGGTTTAAAAACTCGACTGACCTTACCTCACTGGTAAGCTGCTAGGGCATAAAACTGAATCCTTACGATTTCAAAATTGTATGTAAAAACAGTTGCATCAATGTAGCTGCTGTCACATTGTCTAAAAATCCTATGGAAGCCTTCGTGTTAGCTATTGAGACACGAAGTCGCACAGGTATAGGGATCGTGATTAACTACAAAGATAAGCGAAATGGTCAAAAATATTGAAAAAGAATAATACATACAAGAGCTTTTTCAAAATTAAAGCAGAGATAAAAACGAAATAAACCATAAATCTTTTGGTGATTACATAAGTTACAAAGAAGGTAAATATCAGGAAGATGAGTTTTGGAAAAAAGACGCAAGGGATAGTGACAAAGAGAAAATCAAGGCAAATAACTCAGAAAAAATTGTCGATAAAAATCGAGCACAGAGAAATATGTTCATAGAATGCAAAGAGCAACTTTTTATGGGATAGGACAATTAGGGCACTTCATGTGACAAAGGCGCACAAAGCCTCTTAGAGCGAAACAAGTTACCACGATTTCATGCTCTCGAACTAGGCGAGGTAAGTACATCAAACAGGCATAACAAATATTAGTTTGAGTTGATAGTCAGAGGCAAGATCCGAGAGTCAACTGCCGACATAATACTACAACTTATAAATACCTTTAAAGTATTAAGATCAATTATATTAAAAGTAGGCTTATGCTAAATTAGCGTGACAAAAAGCGAATATATTGACAACATACCATTGACAGATGCCATCGTAAAAATGAAGCATATTCTTAAAGGAAACCAGGTAATAGCATTGTTTGTGAAGGGATAATAAAATACATATCTAAAAGAGACCGAAGTAAAATCATAGAGGAGATGTATGCTTTAACCGTAGGAAGGTATAAAGGCGTAAACAAAACATATAAAAGAATAAAGCAACGATTTCAATAGGGGAACATCAAAGATGACGTACAAAATTAAATCCAGCACTGTCTGCAATGTCAACTAAAAAAACTTGTACGAGTTAAAACGAAACAACGTATGACAATTAGTAACACTCCCATGTGCCCTATGAGTGAAATAAGCCTAGACATAGTGGGGCGTTTTTTACTATCTTGAAGTGGCTACAACAATTTATTGACCATACAATGTAACTTTTCAAAATTTTGCTTAGCGATAAAGGACGCAAGCGCTTAGTCTATCACGAACGCCTTCATCAAACAATTTATATGCATCTTTGCAGTGCCAGAAGTTGTATCAACTGATCGGAAGCCAAATTTTATGAGCACCTTGATGAAAAGATTGGCTAGGAAATTTAAAATTAAGCAAGTGAGAACAGCCGCATATTACTCACAAGCGAACGAATCACTAGAGAGATCTCATCACTCTCTCATCAAATATATTAAAATGTTTTTTAGCGATATATACTCATGGGACGAGAACTAAGCATTGGCATCGTTTTGTTATAACACAGCACCGCACGAAGACCATAAACTTACACCTTACTAATTAGTGTTCGGAAAAATCGCTCGTGTACCTTCATACGAGCCTCTTTAACTGGAAGGGAAGCTACTTACTTATGATCATTAAAAATTTAAGCACAAAACTATATGAAATACAGAATACAGCAAGCGAAAATTCAATACACGCAAAATAGAAATCATAGAATTATAATGATAAAAAAGCAAATCCAAAAGATTATAAGATTGGAGATCGCGTACGGTTATTAAAAAGTAGGAGACTTTATGAGCTTGCCGACCAATACGAGGGGCTATATACCGTAATAAATTTAATAAACACCAAAGGCAACGTAATAATTCAAACTAACAAAAATAAAACCAATATTGTACACAAATCTATTAAAAACGTTTTATGTCGAACAAGAGAAGTAAAATACACAAAGAGAAGAAAAAAAAATAAATAGAAAAAAACGCTTGCGCAGACGCATGCGCAGCAGGATCATTATGTCACATTTGCTCGTTTCATTTTTAAAACAATGCTACAAGGTACGATATACTTCATTTGCTTATGGCTGTTTGAATCAATTACCGGAGCAGTGATCACCAATAACATCAAGATCGAAACCATCCCTCCATCAGGGATAGTGTCTGAAAATTTATATAAAGTTAGATTGACAAACGAGACATGAGAGATTATTATCGATGTCGACTTCAATTGGGAAAAATATGATCTCGGACTTTGAGACTCGGTAGTAAAAGACTAGGAACAACAAGATCATAAATTCGAACAATATTTAACTAAGTATACAACCCAATTTAAAAACTTATATAGGAAATTTAGTGATACACAAGCAAGTTTCTAAAATTTCTTAGAAATACAGGGTGCGTACAGTATTTGAGGACAACTTGAGAGTAAAATTAATTAGCTTGTATTTTTAATAAAATTTAATAAAATTTTAGGAATTTTTTATACAACGTTAAATTAATATATAGCTATAAAGTTATTCAATAAAATCGCCATTAGTAGCAATAACCTCTTCGATCCGGGTCCAGAAACGATTACATGCCCGAATAAAATGCTCCTTGTTCATATTGATCATAACGGCATTAATAGCAGTCTTCAGCGAAGAAGTGGTGTTATGAGGACGCTTATTGGTCTCACGCACAACTACACCCCATACGTAATAATCCAAAGGATTAAGGTCTGGAAAGCTGGGTGGCCATAGGTTCGGTGTTATGTGGTCATGAAAATTTTCGGCCATCCAATCTTGTGTCGCCATCGCTTTATGTGAAGTAGCAGAGTCTTGTTGAAAAATGTATGGTCTGCCTCCGCTAACATTGTCTATCCAGGGTTTCACTACCGTCTCCAAAACCTCGATGTATGCAGCAGAGTTCACTCGAAGTCCTTGAGTAAAAGAGTGCGGTGGCATAACATGTCCTTCGTTGCTGACAACACCTAAAACCATAACAGTGGCTGGAAATTTTGTGTGCATAACAACAGGAACCTCCGTAAGATTTGAACATAGCCATCTGTCATTCCTGCGATTGGTCTTTTGATCTTGGTCAAAATTTTTTTCGTCGGAAAAAAACCATAACATTTTCGGCGCCCCAGGGTGTTTGATTTTGTTTAAAAGACGTTTTGATCGGAGAACTCTCTGTTCCCGTGTTCGTTCCAACATGAACTGTCGGACACAGGACACTCTGCGTATCACGTTAGACTGATACCGAAGGTCTTCGTGGACAACTCTACGAATGAGGCGCTCAGAAACATGAAGCTCACTCGCAAGGACCCTCATTGATTTTGAAGGGTCCTCGTCTATGATCGCTTGCACTTGCTCTAAAAATTCTGCAGATCGGACAGTGTCAGAACGTTGTTCGTGCTTTTTGCTTTTTGCAACCGATTCTGTATCGCCTCCTGATGCTTCAAATTCACAGCGAACCTTATGCACGAATGAACGGGCGCAATTAAGGAAATTAGAGATCTCTAAGTCTGTATGGTTCGTACATATAGTGACGATGACAGCATGTCTCTTCATTTCTTGAGTGATGCTGTAGTCCGCCATTTCTTATCTGAAAAGGAAAAAAAATAAAAAAAAAAATTCGCGAAGTTATAGTCACATTTATGCAAGTCCTCAAATACCGTACGCACCCTGGAAATCTATATTTAAAAACACTTTGTCTAAAGAAACTATAAAAGGATATCAATTGCGACTGAAACTATTACAATCACATTCAGGAAATGCCTTGGTAGAACCGGAGCCGCGTGTAGCCCTCACAAAGAGCACAATAACGAATTTACACTATAGCACACGAAAACATAACATCGAACAGTTAAGAAGAATGAAGGAAATGAAAAACGAAAGTGATCATCATGGAGTGTTTCCAGATTATCAAATTAATGTAATTAATGTTCTCCATCCTCAAATGTTCATGTAAAATATTGCGAACACGTACGAGGTGTGACAGAAAAGTAATGAGACTAGCAGCACTGCAAGCGATCTGGCAACAGCGCAGCATTGAAGATCGCTTGCACGTGTATCAGTAACCCTCCTATGGCTGAGTGCGAGTTCCAACTCCTTTCGTTATCTACGTGATTTTTGTGACTGTTATTAGTGAAGTTGTGTTTTGTTTGTGCGTCACGCAAAACGGAACAGCGGAATTTAAAGCAATGTTGTGCCATTCAATTTTGTGTCGAGCTTGGAAAATTGGCAAATGTGACGTTTAAAAAGTTAAAACAGGCCTCTGGAAACATTCTTTACAGTCTGTCAAGTAAGAGCGTGGTCAACTTCACCGACAGATTATAAAAGATTTTGCTCTAATTCTTTCGCGAGCCAATAGAAAAAAGCTTTGTCCTTGATGCATTGTGAACAAAGATTCAGTTGTCGTTTATTTTTTAAAGAGAATCACGTTAAACGCCATGAGTGCTAAGTACGCGTCGCGCTACGAGGCTGTGTTCCTTTGCATCTACCCGAAAGGTCCCAAAATGTCGCAATCAGCGGCTGCTAAATATATGAGAAAGTCGAAGGCATTTGTACAGAAGTGGATACAGCGACATTAAGTAGCTAAAAATGTCGATGATTTACCAGAACGTGGCTCGATAGGAAAAGTGAACAGAAAAGATGAAAAAAGAATAGTGAATCTGTTTTCGCGGAATCCTGCTTCAACACTGCGGCGAGGACAAGCAAAATTCGTACTCATCATCTGAAATGGCGCAACACAATGAAGAAGCCTCTGTTGACTGAAAAACATGTGACAAAGCGACTCGCTTGGGCGCATGAGAATATTGATAGAAATTTTGAAAATGTCATTTTTACTGATGAATGTTCTATATGGGCACGTTCTGTCTTTACGCGAGCTTGGTCAACTTCTACCAATAGGCTTGTTCAGCGGACCGTAAAACATGGAATAAAGGTGCATCTTTGGGGCTGCTTCTCAAAGCAGGGATTCGGCACTTTGCACTTCTTTACTGACAACCTAAATGCCGAGAAAATGATGAAAATCCACAAAAAGGCTTTACTGCCACCTGCCAAACGATGGTTCATCACAAAAAATAAAGATTGGATTCTGCAGGAGGTCAACGATCCTAAACACCGCAGCAAGCTCTGTACTCAGTGGAAGACTCAATCTGGCATCGTTACATTGGATTGGCCGTCGCAGTCGCCCGATGCAAACCCTATTGAAAATGTGTGGGCATATATTAAACGGAAGCTTCGTGGAAGACGCACATACACTTTGAAGCAGTTGTCTTACGAAATTCGTCGGATCTGGAGATCCTTGCCACTAGAATACGCCGTCAAATTAGTAGAAAGCATGCCTCGGAGATGCCAGGCAATTATCGACGCCGGTGGTGACAGGACATATTATTGACCGAATTGCATCATTGTTTGTAATGTGTACAATGTATATCTAAATATGAAAGTTTCATCAAATAAATTTTTTTATAAATTAACACGACCACGCTCTTACTTGACAGACCGTATCTTGAGCTTTAGTTTTACGCTGGCACAAATCATTTTTGAAAGGCAGAGAACACGTCGAAAATGAACACCGTTCAGGGAGGCATTCAACTTCAAAATTTGACGCAAACAACGAACGTGTGAACACTCTTGTGAGATCAGACTGTCGTTTAACATTAGGAATGTTGAATAAAAAATAAAATTTGAACAGATTTACCATTCATCAAATTTTGACTGAGCATTTGCAGATATAAAAGGTCTGTGAGGTCGGTTTTGCCGGGTCAAGCGAAAGCGACAGAAGCTTTTCAGGTGGCACATTTATGGGCCCGTATGGAGTGTATAAGAATGTAACCGTCGCGCCATAGATATAAATAAATATTCAAAATTACCATGTAACAGTCAAAATAGATTCAGATAATTAAATTCAACTCGAGAATGTCTTGTAAATTCTGAGATACCAACTGTATTGATGTGAATGCGGAGCACATACACAGGGTGGTCCGTTTTAATCTATCGGTCGAAACAACATCAAAGGGAGATGGTTATATAAAAAAATGTTCAGACAAAAGTTGTAGAAGTTGAAGGGGGACGTCCAACGCTGACCTTGGCGTTAACCTTGAGATCAAATTTGGAGGTTATTAGAAAGCCAAATCGCGAATTTGAAAGAGAAATCCCAATTTTTGATTACAGATTCTCATTCTGCGTCGAAAAATATGAAAGTTTTGTATCGAACATTTTTTTCGATGCCTTATACATGGCGCTGTAATCGGCAGTTTTAATCTATCGATGCAAGTATCTCAACAACTACGCATATAAAAAGGTAGAAAAGGAAAATTTTATAATCTGGATAGGAGACATGTAATAACACCACAATCGACCCCCCCCCTCCTCTAACCCCCCGTATGGAACGGTTTCTACTTAAAAATCTGAAATGGGTACTCCAATTTTATATTACAGATTCTGATTCTGCGTCGAAAAATATGGAAATTTTGTTCGGAACATTTTTAGATTCATGACAGATGTTGCTGTAATCGACAAAATTAAAAATGCATACAAAAATCGTTATCGAATTAAAATTTCTCGAGGAATACACATCGTGTTCTGCAAATTAGAATTATGTGGATAAATACGTTTAAAAAAAATCTGTTGTCCCCGGGTAACGCTAAAAGTAGAATAAACAATTTCATCAAAACAGATTTTTTTTCAGAATCTCGTGCATATCCGGGTGTGTGGGAGAGAGACGGCGCAAGCGTGCGCTGCTGTGAGAGAGAGAGAGAGTGAGAGAGAGATAGATAGATAGATAAACATTTTTATTGTACAAAAATAGTGTACAAGGATAGCGCAGTAAATTAACAGTAAAACAAGTAAATATTAACAAAAAAATTAAATAACAATGCATAGCGATTAATAATGTAATAAGAGTAATATGACAATATACAATAGATATAAACTAATTATAAAATAAGAAATAAAACATAATGACATACAGTGTAAACAAAGAGCTCAAATTATAATTTAAATTATAGCCTCGATAATAGAGACACTGTATGCTCTCTCTCAATGGAAAAAAGGTAAATGAAAATAGTGGATTTAAAGCGGGAAATTGAGGATACAGTATAGTAAGAAGAAGGTAGACAGTTCCAGAGTCGAGACGAATAGACAAGAAAAGATCTATCACGGAACTCAGAAGTAGATGACAGTAACGGCCTCACATCACCCCGAGAGGGTCTATCTGACTGGCTCCATAAAAAATTTTCAAATAGGTACATAGGATCGTTGTGTTTAAATATTTCATGACGCTAAGTGATGATGAACTATTTACGTCTATCCGAGGAGGTAAGCCAGTCAAGAGAAACCCTATACGGAGCAATGTGCTTGCGCCTAGTTACACTATAGACATAACGAACACCAGAGCTTATGACTCTCTGCAGCTTGAGATCAAGTTCAACAGAAATATCACAATTAGCGACGCAGCAGTAGTCGACTATGGGGACCAAGAGAGTCTCAATTAAGTGCTTATGGAGAGCGAAGTTAGTGCTCTGACGGAAAAAGTTAAGTTTGTAAAGCAGAGAATAAGCTTTGCGACAAGTGTAAGCAACATGTTCCTCTCAGTTAAGCTTAGCATCGAGGTAGACACTAAGGTTACGCATAGATTTCTCAAATAGTACAAAAGTATTATTTATCTGAACACTCATGATTGGCATGACAGTATGCTTACTAGGTTGTTCAAAAAGTTTTGAAAGCGACATCTGTAGAGGAGTAGAATTGTTGCAGCATCCACCTTATTCGCCTAATTTAGCTCCCTCTGACTTCTGGCTGTTTCCACACCTCGAAAAATTCCTTCGTGGGAAGCATTTTTTGACAAACGAAGAGGTTATAGCCGTCGTAGAGGAGTATTTTGCAGGCCTTGCAGAAAGTCACTTCCATAATGGGATAAACAAGTTGGAAGACCGTTGGATCGAGTGTATTGAACTTATGGGAGATTATACTAAGCAATAAAAGTGATTTCACCAACAAAAAAAAGTATCTTCATTTCCGCTTTCAAAACTTTTTGAACAACCTAGTATTTATGTAGAAATAAAAACCAAAAATTATGGCTTTTGTCTTAGTTACATTAAGATGTAGATGGTTATCATCGACCCATTTCATGATGAGTTTAGCCTGCCTACCAATTAGTTCAACATATGTTTCGAGGTTGGCCAGGGGAAATTGGACATAAATCTGGAGGTCATCAGCATATGTTAAATAACAGATAGTGGTATTAAGTTCGCTGGATACATTATTTATGTAGATTAGGAATAATAATGGTCCAAGCCCTGACCCCTAAGGAACACCGGTGTTAAGACTCACAAACGACGATGGGTTGCCATTTCGATCCAGCACTGCTTGTTTCCTACCAGTAAGGTAAGAAGCGAGCTACCGAATAACAGCAGGTGAAAAATCGTAATTTAGTAGTTTTTGCAGTAGTGTGATATGACAGACCTTATCGAATGCTTTACTAAAGTCAAATAGCAAGAGTAAAGTAACCAAGCGTCTGTCCATTCCTGTCCTGATGTCATCCATGAGTTTAATGAGCGCAGTCTGAGTACTATGGTGTTATCGGAAACCAGTCTGAAAAGGGTCAATGAGTTGGCGAGTATGAAGATAATTGTATACTAGTTGATGAACCAAGCGCTCTAAAACTTTTGACAGGAATGAAAGAAGGGAGATTGGTCGGATGTCACCCATATCACGAGGGGAGGCAACTTTGTTGATGGTTGTTACCAGTGCTATCTTCCAATCAAGGGGTACGTAGGACTCCCGCAAAAAGTCATTTAATAGTCGACACAGTAAAGAACCTATCACTAAAAAGGCAGCGACGATTATGGACTGTGGAACTCCATCATAGCCCCGCGCCTGAGAGGAAGAATGATGTACAGCACTTCTCACCTCGTCGATGGTAACAGGACAAAAATGAAACTGAGGGTTGAATGTTATGCTAGTGTCAAGAGAGTCCAGGAAGGAGTTAACAGTAGGTACACTTGGGTTAAATGCAACACTACCGAAAAAATTATTTAGATCATCAGAAGGAAAATTGTGAAGCGAGTCAGTAGGGGAAGAGCAGAGACTAAGTAAGTCTTGTAAGTCTGTCCTGAAAGTAAAGTAGCCGGGCTGATTCAGTTTGTTTGTGGAAGTCGTCGCGTGCTATTCTATACTGTCGAAGGTCAGAAGGCAGTCTAGTACGTTTGTAGCGTCTATATTGTTAGCCTGTCTTTGTTTTGTAAGAGATTAGTAAGGGAGGAGATAAACCAAGGGCGATGTGCTCTCCTTCGAGTGACAACCTTAAGTGGCACAAATGTAGTAATAGCTTGTTGTAGATGATCATATAAACAGTGCAAGCGTGCATCCAGAGGAGAGTCACTCGCACATATAGGACAATTCAAAGAGCGAAAGTGATCAAGAAGAGCTGCAGTGTTTATGGAGCTGTAATCACGGAAAGTAAAGCTGCAGGATGGCGTCGGTCGTGAGATAGAGCATTTAACAGTGGCAGTAAGTAAGTCGTGTCCGTCAATAAAGGGAGTGCTCGTCTTCCAGCAGTCCAGTAAAATGTCGTTAGCATCAACTAAGCATAGGACCAGCCAAGTGTTAGTCGTAGAAGTATGATGAGTACTACCATACGGTATAGAAAAGAGGGAGTGCTTATCAATAAAACATTTAAAAAAATTAGCGTCATCGCTATTAGATAGCTGATCAGCATTGAAGACGCCGAGTAGGATTTTCGTACTATAGTCATGCATGATGGTGCAAACAGTTGTTATGAAGTCAGAGTTCGCTAAGAAAGGAGCATGAGGTGGCCTGTATACAACACTGACGAAAATAGGGGGGGAGGTCAGGGATGTAAGTTCACAAAGTAAGTATTCAGGTAAACCAGGTTTACCACTCCAGACTTGTGCCGAGGAGCACAAAACAGTGCAGGATAGTGAGTTATGTACAAAAATTGCAACACCGCCCCCTCTTGTATTGCGATCATGGCGAAAGAGGGTATAATCATCAAGGGCGACAAGAGAGTCATCCACAATGGGACCAAGTTGAGTCTCTGTTACAGCTATTACGTGGAAGTAGGAGCGAGAAGCCAGAAAAAATCTTATTATCTCAATGTGCGCACGAAGAGAGTTGGCATTGAAATGACAGACACGAAGACCCCCATCACCAACACCGAGCCTCGTAATAGAGAGAGAAGAAGCGGATGGTCGGAGTGAGTTTGTATGAGTAGAAGAAGATAGCAAAGGTGAGAGGGAGAGAGAATATACCTGGTTGACGTGATTTAGTTGTCGTCGGTTGTCGGGATGTTGCGTAGAGAATCGATAGCTGTTAAAAACGCATTAAGGTCATCTTTAGAGGTGATGAGATGCGGTGAGTCAGTCTTCTTTCTTCTGACATAAATATTGCCATTGCGAATAAACGTAAGGAAATTGTATTGTCTGTCTCTGGATTTGTCCAACACACGCAGCTTCAATTTATGCAGGGTAGGCGGCAAGAATTCATTGACATTGATGAGTGCTGGTGTGATTTGCCCAGTTGGTAGAGCCTTACTAAGTAACGCGGGACAGATCTGCGAAGTATGACATTTCCTTATACGTATTTTAGCGGTGATAGCAGCTTGAGCGACATTGGCACTTTTGAAGGTAATTAAGAGCGGGATAGTACGTGTAGATGGAGTTGCAGTGTCCGGAGTAGCAGTGGCAGATGATCCAGTTTGCGACGTAACAGTTGGAGGCTTACGTAAAGAAAGCACTGATAGAATGTCTCCATCAGTGATGGTTGCATTCATGGTTTGGAATATTGCCGAAGCTGCTAACTGTAAATTAATGAATCCATTCGGTAGTATGCCACTGAGGACAACCTTTGATGCATGCTCCATACGCTCTTGTTGTAGAGCTTACTGCGACACTTTTGCAGTCAGCTTACGATTAGCATCATCCAATAGTTGCAGGCTATCTAAGGCCAACGATGGCTCTGCATTGTTAGTAGTCGCTGCCATTAAGCTGGCAACTTTTGCCTGGAGATTTAGATGATCTTGCTGTAGTTGATCTAGATGTTGCTCACCAGCATCCATACGAAGGTTTAAAGTCGTTGACAAGTCCAGCATTTTGGTTTCTAGAGAGTTGAACTCAGTTACCAGCGAGTTTATCTGTGAGCCCATGGTAGTGATTGTCGAATCAATTTTATCAATTTTTGAAATAAGCGTGGTTAAGAAATCGTTTGATGGTGCAAGAGTAACAGGAGTGGATGGCCTACTATTTCCTGGTGTCTTATTGTTAGAAACATTACTGTAATTGCTGAAGGAGCCAACAGAGCTGGTGCGAGAGCGTCCACCAGCTGTGTTAGCGTCAGCAAGACATAGACCGCATATCTTTATCGTCGTATCGTTGCTATCTCTCACCGATGTAAGTTTAGTGCACGTGGTATGGTAGATGTTGAAGCATTTCATAATTGCTGCGGCTTAGATGCAGCAGTAAATTCTCTAGTTCACGAGTAACAAGAGCCGGACATATTGAAGAAGTTTAAATTTATAATGTGCCAATTAATATAAATCAGTGTGATTAAATAAGTATAAGTAAAATAAAATAAGTGTAGGTAAAACTAGACGATATTAAATACAAAGTGCCGATAAGTTATTCTATTAGGAAAAATAAGTAGTGTAATCTACAGGCAAGAGATGGCAGCACCAACTAGAACAATGCTTATCGACTTATCGATAAGAGCAAAGAGGTAGTAGCAATAGGCGCGTACAGATGGCAGCACTAGGCAGAGAGCTTCCTGACCGGCGTGATGTATAATCAATCAATCAATCAATATGTCCAATTTCAGATGGAAGATGGTAGCACAAATATAAAGCTATTGTCTTGTGAGCGCGCCAAAAATTGTTGACAGCAAGTTAACCTCAAAGCAGCAGCAACGGAGAAAAATAAGAAATCCAGCTAGTAGATCAGCAGGCAGCAATGTAATAAATAAAAAAACAGTAGTTTGCAAAAAGTAGCATGCAATGATCTACAACAGAAAACGCCCGGAGGCAGAAAGCAGCAGTAAGAAGTTTAAAAAGAGGAGAAAGTAATCAAAGCGTCAGTTCTACTCACTAGAGAAAGAAAGCGAAAAAAAGGAAGAGAATATATTGATTTATTAAATTTATTATTATTGTGCGAAGCATACAGGGCGCACATAGTCATTTCGGCTACGACGTGGTGCTTCGTAACAAATAGCGACCATAACAGGACCTTGGTAATTCCGGGTCCTCATAGTATACATCGGTGAGCTTGCCCGATGTAAACATCATGTGCAAGTTTCTTGCCAAAGTACAATTTCTCACATATTATTTGAAAACGTGATTATCCAAGCGGCGTAAGTTGCGAGAGAGACAGTCAGCCTACTCGCATAATAAAGTCACGCACAAAGAGGAAGGGCCGATTGTCAGCCTAGAGAGAGAGAGCCGAGTGGGCTCGCACTAAGTGCACCTAGCACTTCTAGAGAGATCTCGTGAGTTCGAACTTAGTCGATTTTTCGACTAGTTCGGACTTAGTCATTTTTCGACCGAGTGGACTTTGTCAAAATCTTGCACGTTCGAACTTAGTCGATTTTCCGACTAGTGTGGACTCAGTCATTTTTTTCGATGGAGGGAACTTTGTCAGATCTCGTAAATTTGGACTTAGTCACTTTTTTTTCATCGAGCAAGTGGACTTTGTCAACATCTTTGCTTGTTCGAACTTAGTCAATTTTTCGACTAGTTCGGACTAGTATTTTTTTTTCTTGTTTTCCTCTTTTTCTTTTTTCTTCATTAAGCCGAGAAGACTTTGTCCGATTTGGTGAGTTTACATGTTCAAACTTAGTCGATTTTTCAAGGGGACGTTAAGAAAAATTGGTGATTCATTTTTATTTTTGTGTTTCTTTTTTGTGTCTGTGTGTGTTTTTGATTTTCCTTGTCAAAATCAAAATCGATGATCCATATGCTGAGCAGGTCTCGGGCAGCCCGCCAAGCGAGACGAAAGATCGGCGATCTCTCTGTTGAGAACGTCATCCAACGGCTGGAAGAGCGCGGATCTAGGACAAGAGGAGAAGGTTTGGAGTTGCACGAGCGACTTATTAGGGTGATAGTACGTGATGACGATCCGAGCGTGTCGGCACCGTGTTAAGATGATTACGACGCCGACCCTGTAGCTCCTCCCGCGCTGATCCCAATGTCGTGTAAGTGACTCTGGAAGACCAGGAAGTGGTCCCGAAGAGGGAGTCGAGCAACGCAAAGTACCTCGGAGGATCTCACGAACGAAGAGCCGATGCAAGGAATTAAACAGGGCCGAAGGCACTGAACTCTCTGAGCACCAGTCACACGGCCCGCACTCTTGCTCGGAACAGAGCGGGGAGAGTTTCGGTGCCTGGGTGGATGGAGGGTGGAAGAGCGGAGGGGCCTCACAAGCCATTCGCCGTGCTGTCGCTCGCGACTACGAGCGCGGCGGCGCTTTTCACGGGCATTTCGGCGGGATTAGCATCATTGGCGTACCTGACGGCCCCGGTTTTGACCGTTAGAAACGAAATCAAGGAGTTGAAAGAGCTACTGCTCGCTCTGAGTCTGTTTTTCAAAGCAACTCAGATGCTAACGTCAACCAGGGAGTTGGGGACCACTCAGAGCAGACCCCCCCAAGTTCAGCGCACCATCTACCAACGGCACAGGAATCGTGGCAGGCCGCAGGCGTACATTCAAGTACGTCCACCCCTTAAGATATGGGTGTTCGTCCGAAGACGCATCAAGAGGTGGGTGTACCCGAGCACTCCGAAGAACATGTGCCGTTATATGCTCGCGCTGGCAGAGCTTCGGCAGCTCGTCGGGAAAGAGGAGAAATGCGTGGCCCCTCCTGCAGTCAGTCAGAGGACAGACAATGGGAAGATAGGGCCACAGGGGAGCGTAAGCGGTGCTTGAAAGCGATAAAGCAGTGGGGAGTGTCGTTCGCTGGCAGAGACAAGGAAGATTCGTCCGAATTCGTCGCGCTGATGGACGATTTCCGACGCTTCCATTCCTACGGCGAAGAGGCGATGCTAAGTGCTCTGTCAGTCGTTTTCACCAATGCGGCTCGCTTCTGGTATAGGGAAATCAGAGAAGATATACAAGACTGGCAGGGATTTCTTCGACGATTTCGTGATCAGTACTGCCCTGAGGTCGAAGAAAGAGCGGTGCTGAGAGAGCTAGAGAAGCGTACGCAGGGGAAGCGTGAGAGCGTCACACGATATATATCGTGCTTCTGTCCAATTGCTGCTAACCTAAAGAACCCGCTACCTATGCCTTAATTGGTGGATATAGCGTACGAATAGCTGCAACCATAGTACCGATTTTTCATGGCTGCTGCATCGATTCGTAGTTATGAAAACATCAAAACACTCGGTAAACTGTGCGAGAAGAATATGCTCATGAACGAGCGTTATTCGGATCCGCCTTTGAAAAACAAATCTCTCTTCCAAGGGGCGGCCTTCGCCGGTATTCCGAAGCGCTTCAGCAAGATTGCCGTGGTAAAAGAGACGTAGCGAAAGGAGATGTTCCCGTCAAGGCAGCCGGGAAAGTTGGAGAGCCCCAAGGGAGCCCCTAAGAAGAAGAAGCGCCGGGGAGAGAGGAATAATTCGAGTTCCTCGAGTAGTGATGAGACTGCTATGGTGCAATGGGCACCGAGAAGTCCCGCGCTGTCGCCAAGTTACGCGGTAGTCGCGCTGAGCTCGCCGTACCCTAAGCCGGCTTCAAAGCAGCTCCCGGCGTCGGTGTCTTGGCAGACACTAGCGAGAATGTCTCAAACGAGACTCATTTCGCCGCCGAGAGGCCCTTCGCCGACGTTTATGGTGGCTGCACGGGTCGGCGGTCTGTTTTACGAAGTGTGCTATACGTGTCAGCGGGTGGGCCACAAAGTGTCACTTTGCCCCTAGAGGCGGTGCTTCGCCTCGTAAAAACTTAGATTATAAACACGACGCTCAACGTGCCTTAGCTTCAAATCATGAAAAATCTAAGTTCCTTGTTTTTAAATCATTCCCAACACAATCACTTGGAAATGGCTTGGCGGGTGACGCCTAATATTAAAGCAAGCTTCCTTTTTATTTGGCATGGATCTTCCACGAGCAAAGCCTCCAATTCAGCGTCCCCGAAGGTTTTTGGCCTTCACTCACGCGAACGGTCGTTAATACTGAAATTACCATCATCTTTGAAGAAAACAATCACGTTGTTTCACTCAGAGCAGCATCTCTTTTAACGTTTTTGAGTTCCCAATGGGCTTCAGCCGCCGTTTTCTTCGAATAAAGAAAGAGAAGCAACACTTTCTACAAATGATTAAATTTTTTGGAAAATAACTACAAAACAATTTATCTTAATCAAGTCTATTTGGTATGGAATTAAAATGTAAGGTAACTGCAGTTTTAGTGGTTACCCATTGTTCGGTCTCCCGAAAAACGCGACGTTCCTTTGTCCGCCGTCGCATCGCGAACGATCCGCGAGATGAGGTAATGGGACGGAAAGGGAATCTATCCGCGCAATATACTTGTCTTCCGCGTCCGGCGATTTGTTAGCACGCGTGACCACGCTAGATGTTAGAGGCACGTAAGAAGGGATTATCTTAATGAGTGGGGGTCAGGAGATTTTGTAAGAGCGCGAATTCGGGCAGTTCTCTCCCGGTTATCGGCGCGGAACAATCATTGCTTGCTCTCTTGGTTATTCATAAACATTATACAGTTACACCATTCGATTGTATTGTCATCGACGGGATTCTTTATGCCGCAAGGCTATTTCCCCAAGGAGCCAATAAAAATTCATCTTTATATGGCTTCATCGGGGAGTTTAATTTATTTATCATTCCAAGAATCATCCGTTCCTCAAATCCTAACGAAGAAAAATCAATATATTCAAAAAGAAAAACTAAATAAGCGTAATCAATTGAAGGGATTGATTTTCGACGCTACATTTTTGGTGCCTCCTGTGAGGTACGGATAAAACAAGGAAGGCGGAAGAAGACAGGGAGTCGGCGGTTTCAGTGCGTGCGTGCATGCAGCCTAGACAAAGAGGGAACAACAACCATCAGTCCGGCAGATCTTCGTAAAGCCAGGCAATTCTTCGTAAAAGCGAAATATAAGTATTTTTTGAATTCTAAAATTATTAACAATTTTTGAAGTTTTGTCAAGAAATTCGAAATTTAAATTATTTATCCATTATTATTATCGATTCAATCTCACTTAATAGTAAAAATTAAATTTTCATTTATTCGTTTATTTGATATTATTATTTATTTATTATTTATTGATTTATTACCATTGAATCGTAATTCAGTAAAAATTGAATGTTATTTATTTGTTTATTTAATATTAATATTTATTGATCATTCATTGGATTGATCTCATTCAATCACAATTAAGCATAATCTAATTTTTTATTCATTGCATTTATTTAAGATTAAGTTTTGTTTATTTCTATATAGACAATTAAGTTTTCGTTTCTTTTAATATAAATTAAATTTATTTATTAATTAAAATTAAGTTAAATTATTCATAAATTGCGTTTATGGTTAAACATTGTAATACATAATATATACAACATACATTATTATATTATTCATTTATATATATATATATATATATTGTCACGGAGAACACTCCGTGCTTCGCGCCGCGTCATATTTAGCGTAATCGGGATAAAGGGGGACCGCGGAAAAGAAGTAACGCGACAGTCGCGGACGGGCAAAAACGGTACGCGACTAGAGATAGGCTAGTCGAGTACCGCATAGGTGAGGCTAGGCTAGGTAGCCAAGCCGTATCCCGCCTTTTAGAGCAGTATAGTGTTCGCCTTTGAACAAGCTACGCGCTTTCCCTTACGCCTCGAAAAAGTTTTTCCGCGGCAACGTAGAAAGTATCCGCCATTTTGGACGCGCCGTTTACGCGTCCTCCTTTTTTTCGTCTCTTTCTTCTTCACGTTGAAGAAGAAAGTTAGCGGGGTGTTGTGAGTGACTTGGCGTGCAGCGGCTGTGTAGGCAGCCAAGGAGCCAACACCGGCCGACGGCACCGAGGCAGATCACCGGCGTCAGAGAGCGAGTCGGCGTCGCCTTCCCCGCCATCATCAACGTGCGTCTTGCGAGCGCGGCTGGCCAGCCTAAGAGTAAGTCTGCTCAGACTTGAATTTCGCGCGCAAAGCCGTTGTTTTTTTTTTGTTGCATTCGCGTAGGAGTGACACCCGCCGGTTACTCCACGCTTTTATATTTTGTATTTTTTCGCGGTTCGTGCGAGTGAGAGAGCGCTATCTCTCTCACTCTCGTATACAGGGCGAGAGAGTTGCGTTCTCTCTCGCACCTATAGGAGTTTAAGCGCGCGCGAGTGAGAGAGCGGTATCTCTCTCACTCTAGTGGTAGCAGTGCGGGAGAGTCGCTTTCTCTCTCGCACTTGCGGCGTATACGGCGCGCGCGCGAGTGGGAGACACCTTTATCTCCCACTCGAGTTAGATCGGCGCGAGAGAGTTGCGTTCTCTCTCGCACCCGCGTAGAGTTAGGCGCGCAAGAGTGGGAGAGCGCTTTCTCTCTCACTCCTACGGCGTAGTACGGGAGACCCGTTGTCTCTCTCGTACTCGCAGTAGAAGCGGCGCGCAAGAGCGGGAGAGCGTTCTCTCTCTCGCTCCAACGGGCTCCGTGCGGGAGAGTGTTCTTCTCTCTCGCACCCGTACGTTAGACGGCGCGCGCGAGTGAGAGAAGCCTTTCTCTCTCACTCTCATAGGCGTAGTGCGAGAGGCATTCGTTCTCTCTCGCACTCGTGGAATACGCCGCGCGCGGGAGACAGCCTCGCGCCTTATATCGCGTCTTACCGCCTGCGCTCCTCATACGCAGCCTTTATAATTTATTTTTTTTGTCTTTTAATTTTTTGTAACTAATGTTTATAGTTAATTAATTTATTATTTATTTTTTTCTGTTTTTGTTATTAAATTATATTATTTATATTTTTAATTCGAGTCTTTTTCTTTCTTTTTTCTCCTATTTTTTTCTGTGTTTTTTTTTGTTTTGTTTAGGGCGAGCTAGTCTCGCTCAAATTATTATATTTTATTTTTCTTTCTTTCTTTTATTATTTATATTTTTTTTTTCCCGCTACTTTCTTCTCATTTTTATTTATTGCTGCGACGAGGAGCTTTCAGCTCTCCTCCCGAATACCGCCCTCTCCGAGATCAACTAGCCAGGTGAGGACGACGAACGAGCCGCGCAACGACGATTGCGTGGCGTTGCGACGGGTAAGTTGGGTCCGTAGACCGGCTTCTCGAGCCTGGACCCAGGAGCAAAGTCGTCCAAGACTTTAGCTTCCTAAAAGGGGGCGCAAAGGGCAATTTCGCGCCTTTTGCGGATTGCGCGTCCCCCGAAGCTAATTGCTCCGGTGGCGGTTAATGTTTACAACTGCCACCCCGTTACAATATATATATACATACATAAATATATACATGCATATATAATCACATGTAATAACCTTCACCGTGTGTCGGGTAGGTAAAAACGGTTAGTAGGAATTTAGTGAAAGTGTATTGGTGAAGTGTGTGCGCGAAATCAAACATCGAACGTCGCAGCGCGCCAACGTGTCGTGTACGTAAACACGCACATAGCCGAAGATTTAAGCGCGGCATTTCTTGCAGCGGCGCGCATCAAACATCATATTTGGGCATTTCGCGTTAGCCGAATACGAAAATAAACAACATATATCGCGAACGTCTTGTCGCTTTGTAACGAGCGTTCAGCGGTTAACCTAAATTTCTAACAACAACAAATCTTAACCGAAAATCATCATAAACTTAAAACAAGACAACGCAAAGTGCGCGTGTTTTTTCATTTTACGTACATTCAAACAAATTGTAAACATCAGCCGTTTGAAAAATACAATCGAATTTCATTTTCAAGCTTAACATTTACTTCGACTAAGTTTCAACGTTCAAACATTGAACGCATATTTTAATTTAAAAATACGGTTCAAATTCAATTTAATTTAATTTCATCTCGAGTAAATTCAAATTTGTTTTATTAATTCTGTTTTCAAAGAAAAAATTATTTAATTTTTTATCTCGGCTTGATTTACGAATCTAATTTTAATTCGTCGAGCATTTATTTATTCAATCTTCAACGATTTAATTTTATTGTTTATTTAATAAATTATTTCTATTTATTCATTTTTTATTTTTATTATTATTTATTTTTCATTGAAAATGGATCGCGTTAAATTGATCACATAAAAGCGCACCACGCTTAAGGCACAACTTACAAATTTACAAAATTTAATTACCGAAGATCGGGTCAATGCGGTGAACGCAAAGCTAAGATTAAAGCGCGTTACCGATTTATTTCACACATACGAAAAATTACATTAAGAATTAACAATTTCAGATCCAAACAACGATCATGAACAGGAAGCCGAAAATATACGTGATAGATATTACGCGATCGCGTCGTCGATAGGTAGGTTAGAAAGCGCGTCAGTTTCAAACAACGAAACGATGAACATGACTTCAATCCCAGTCGATTATAGTCGCAAGTTAAAGCTTTCAGTTACGGAGCTTCCGCAACTTAATGGAACACTCAAGACTTGGACGTCATATAAAAATACATTTAAGTCAATCATCGACTCGCGCATTGACATATCCGATTTACAAAAATTCATATATTAAAAAAATTCATTGAGAGGAGATTCTTTAAATAAAATTTCGGCATTCGACGAAAGTGACGAAAACTACAAAAGCGCGTGGCAATTGCTTGTCGATTCATACGAGAAAAAACGTATTCTTGTCGCGCGACATTTAGACGCAATTATCCGTATAACGAGGTTCAATAAAACGTCGCCGAATGAATTGCCGAATTTAGTCGACAATATACGCCAACACACGAGTATCTCGAAAACATTCGATGTCACTCTCGCCGAACCATTATTAGTGAGAATGATGGAGATAACGCTTCCAACAGATATACGTTCGAAATTGGAGGAAACGTTAAATTTAAACGAAATACCAACGCTCGATAAATTATTTAAATTTATCCGCGAAACGACTTTCCGACTCGCGACTTTAAAACAGGACGCCGGACATACAAAAGGAGCGTCTTGTAAAAGGAAACTTTCGAAGTATAACGCGGGACCGTCGTTCAAAGAGCGTAAATCGGAAAACGCGAGCCACGTTTTCATTGCAAACGCTCGCGTACAACAGTGTATAAATTGTAAGATAGAAAAACATCGTCTATTTCAATGTCCTGCATTTCAAAGGGCATCGGCCGAAAGCAAGTGGAAAATCGTAAAGAAAACGGGCGCGTGTGAAAATTGTTTACGTATTCACACCGGTCCGTGCGTTGCTTCGCACTGTAAGAAATGCAATTTATTTAACGATACGTTGTTACACTTTAAAAATTCAAAGAACACAAGCAGTCAACAACATGCATGCGCGAAGCCGTCTACGTCGCAAGTTGATTAAAATCCATTTTGACTAAATTTCAAAGCGTTTAATACGATTATAACACATCGTTTAATAAGTCCCGAGACTAACCCAGAGATGGTGCTAGTAGTACCAAACTAGCAACGTTTCCATAGAGTGTGAACCCTTACATGGAACGTGTGAAAATTTCACGTCGATCGGATCACAGACAGCAGAGTTATCGAGGTTAGAGTAAAGTCACTTTGTAATTTGTTTGAAAAATGGAAAAAAGCGAGTTTCGCGTGTTGATAAAACATTGTTTTTTAATGGGTGAAAACACCGTAAAAGCCCAGCAATGGCTTCTAAAACATTACCTTGACTCCTCTCCATTCAAACCGACGATTTGTCGTTGGTATGCTAAGTTTAAACGTGGTCGTACGGACACAAGCGATGCGGAACGTTCGGGTAGGCCATTGGAAGCCGTTACACAGGAAAATGTGAGGGAAGTGTTAACAATTGTAATGAAAAATTGCAAAGTAAAGGTCCGTGTGATTGCAGAAATGACACAGATATTATCTGAAAGCGTATTTACAATCCTCCATGAAAAATTGAGCATGAAAAAGGATTTTTTTAAGCGGCTGCCGCGATTGCTTTCAGTGGAACAAAAACAGCAACGAGTCGACGATTCAGAGAGCTGTTTATTGCTATTTACTCGCAATAAAAAGGATTTTCTGCGTCGATACGTGACCATAGATAAAACATGGATACATCATTTCACTCCGAAGTCGAATCGGCAATCATCTGAGTGGCGCATGGCTGGCAAAAGCCGCCCAAAGCGTCCAAAAACGCAGCAGTCTGCTGGCAAAGTTATGGCGTCTGTTTTTTGGGATACACATAGCGTGATTTTCATTGACTACCTGGAAAAAGATAAATCGATCAATAGTGATCATTATATTGACTTGTTGGTACGTTTGAAGGAGGAGATCGCAGCAAAACGACCGCACATGAAGAAGAAAAAAATCCTTTTTCACCAAGACAATGTACCATGCCACAAGTCCATGAAAACAATGGCAAAATAAAACGAATTGGGCTTCGATTTGCCTCCCCACCCACCGTATTTGCCAGATTTTGCCCCCAGCGACTACTGGCTCTTTGCTGATTTAAAAAAAATGCTCCAGGGAAAAAAATTTGGCTCGAATGAGGAGGTCATTGCCGGAACTGAAGCCTATTTTGAAGCAAAGGATGAATCTTTCTATAAACATGGTATAGAAATGTTGGAAAGGCGTTGGAAAGATTGTATTACTCTAAAAGGAGATTATATTGATGAATAAAAATGATTTTTGAAAAAAAATGTTGTTTTCGTTGTTAGTCTCGGGACTTATTGAACGATGTGTTAGCTACTCCATGCTCACAACTAATAATGACCGCAATAGTCCGTGTTAAAACATCCGACGGCAATTTTATAAAAAGTCGTGCAATTTTAGATACATTTGCTACTGCACACTTTATCACAGAAGGTTTAGCGCGACAACTCAAGTTACCTATACAATCATGCGCAATATCAATTGGCGCAATTAATGGAATGAACGCCGTTTTGGAAGGTATTATAAATACATGCATTCATTCGATACACAATGATTTCGAATAAACATTGTCGTTCTTAATAATACCGACGATCGCGGATTCTATACCGAATGATGTTTTTCCGCGGGAAGTGTTGAAACTTTCCGGTAAATTAAAACTCGCTGACCCACTATTTTACATACCGCGCCTGGTTGACATACTCATCGGGTCAGGTGCTACGCTGTCTTTGTTATCGATCAAATAGATCAATTTCTCGCATGGCGATTGCGATCTCGTCGTACAGAAAACGCGGTTAGGTTGGGCCATAGCTGGTGGATTAGCCGATACAAAGGGTAAAATAAAAACGCGTGCAAGTTGAGTAAAACAAATAAGACAGCGATTTAATTAAACCATTCCGAAAAGGTTAATTGTGAAGAACATTATAGGTTAAACATATCGCGAGATAAATCGGGGCGTTACGTCGTGCGTCTACCGTTCCACGTCGCTCCACGTAGTTTCGGGGACTTGAAGTCGAACGTCTACATGGATTACTCAGAAAACTCAATTCGAATTTAGTATTAAAACGCGAATACGAAAGGGTCTTACAAGATTACATAGACTTAGGACACATGTCGTTAGTTCAAGAAAATATAGATGAAGGATATTTTTTGCCGCATCATTCAGTCGTCAAGTCATCAAGTTCAACAACGAAGGTACGGGTCGTTTTCGATGCGTCAGCAAGAGCCAGCGGCGGAAAGTCATTAAATGATTTTTTAATAGTCGGACCAACAATTCAAGATAAGCTTTTTGAACATCTGCTTAAATTTCGTATGCATAAATTCGTTTTATTAGTCGACATCGAAAAAATGTATCGACAGATTCTTATCTATCCGGACGATCGTAAATTTTAAAGGATTGAGTGGTATCACGAAGGGCGTGTGCGCGTCTTTCAACTCAACACCGTGACGTTAGGAGTTTTATCCGCACCGTTTTTAGCGATACAAACGATTCAACAGCTGGCTGACGACGAAGGCTCAGATTATCCAATCGGAAGGCGTATTTTAAAACAAGACTTATACGTAGATGATTTAATTACTGGCGCAAACGACGTTGAAGAATTATTTCAAATACGCGATGAATTAATAACTATCTTGAAGCGCGGCAGATTTAATATACGCCAATGGGCATCGAATAACCAGGAAATATTACGTGATTTATCGGAGGACATGGTGGATTTGCCGTTCTTGCCAAATCGAAGTCCAATTCTAAGAACACTCGGCGTATCATGGGATACACATCGTGACCGTTTACTATATAAGACAGAACCGATCGATTTAAGTACAATCACAAAACGCAGCATTTCATCGGCAATTCCAAAAATCTTTGATCCACTCGAATTACTTGGCCCGGTGATTCTCATCGCGAAATTAATTATGCATTAATGTTGAAAAGCAAAGATTTCATGGGACGAATCAATTCCGGCGGCGTTGCATACATCGTGAACAACATTCGCAAACCAAATTCATTGGATAAACAAGCTCCGCGTAGATAGACGAATAGTAATCGACAACTTCATCGACGTGCAGGTACACGGGTTTTGCAATGCGAGTAAAATAGGCTCCGGCGCGTGTATATACATTCGTTCAATCAACAAACAAGAAAAGATAGCAGTACGGCTTCTCTGCGCGAAAGTGCGCGTAGCACCATTAAAGAATTTATCTATACCACGTTTAGAGTTATGTGGTGCTGTAACGCTCGCTCAATTATATCGCGACGTGAATACTACGTTTAATTTTACATCAAGCAAAATTATATTTTGGTGCGACTCGACCATCGCTCTACATTGGTTAAGGAAAGATCCAGGAATCTCAAAAATTTTCGAAGCAAATCGAGTAAAGAAGATACGAGAAATGAACATAGACGCAGAATGGCGACACGTTCGCTCCAAACATAACCCTGCCGACGCGTTATCACGTGGACAGTATCCAATGGAGTTTTTAAGAAATTCAACATGGCTTAACGGACCGTCTTCGTAAAAATTTTCAGAGAACCTTTGGCCTAAATCATTCAAACTTTAAATTCAAGATTTACCAGGACTGAAAATCGCAACATGTTTCATCAATCAATTAAATGTAAACGAGATATTCGATAGGTTTTCTTCATACGATAGGCTCGTTCGCGTCATCGCGTATTGCTTGCGTTATTCGAACAAGAAAAAATATCGCGGCGAATTATCAATAGAAAAGGTTAATTCAGCAGAAATTAGAATATTCAAATCGATACAACATCAGTGTTTTAAGGAAGAAATAAAGCGCATTGTTAAAACATCAAGAATCAAAAGCCAAAAATTGACTGCGTTAAATCCATACATCGACAAAGAAGGTTTTCTACGGGTTGGCGGGCGGCTATGTCATTCACACTTTTCACTATAGAGTAAACATCCAATTTTATTACCTTCTAAGCACCACGTCACCGATCTTCTGATTCGTAAAACACGTAGAGGGATATCACTCAGGTATACAGTCAACACTGTATAAGTTACGTCATCGTTTTTGGATTTGCGATGGAAAGAATCAAGTACGGAAAATTGTGCGTTATTGCGAACGATGCATCGGATTTAAAGCGACACCCATTCAATATCGCATGGGCGATTTACCAAAATATACGTTAGAGCAGGTCACTCCGTTTTACCATATCGGTGTCGATTTTTTCGGTCCGTTATTCATCAAGGAAAAGAGATATCGCAATAGGAATCGCATAAGAGTATACGGATGCACATTCATATGCATGTCAATTAAAGCAGTACATATCGAAATCGTAAGCAATCTCACGACCGAAGCTTTTTTGGCGGCATTTCGTAGATTCGTAGCGCGCCGAGACGTTCCGTCGCACGTATATTCCGACAACGGCACAAATTTTGTAGGCGCGAATAACACGTTGCGTTAATTATACAGTTTATTAGAATCAAATGCATTCCATAAAGATGTTAATCGTTTCGCACTCCGAAATAAAATTACGTGGCATTTTAATCCCCCTCTTTCCCCACATTTTGGAGGTTTATGAGAGGCCACGGTAAAATCATTTAAACATCATTTAAGACGCGTAGTAGGAAATAAGTTGTTTACATTTAAAGAGTTAAACACATTAGTAATCGAGATCGAATCAATACTCAATTCACGACCACTCTGTCCTATTTCCTCAGATCCTAACGATCCACTCGCACTAACACCCGCGCAATTTTTAATAGGAAAGCCTACAACCATGCTGCCGAAAGATGATTATCTTTTTGTTTTAGATAACTATCTGAAATCATGGCATCTAATCACTTGAGCCAAGCAACATTTTTGGAAACGATGGCAACTCGAATATCTGAGCGAGTTACAAAAAAGGCAAAAATGGATCAATTCTGAAAAACAACTCATAAAGGATGACATTGTCCTACTAATCAATAAAAATCAGCCGTGCATGCGCTGGCATTTGGGACGTATCATAGATATTCATCCCGGACAAGACGGCATCGTGAGGGTTGTTACTGTCAAGACCGCTCAAGGCATTTTCAAACGCAATGCAACAGTATTATGTCCATTGCCAACTCAATCTTAAATAAAAACACATGCAACAGTATGGGGTCCATAGTTAACTCAATCTTAAATCAAAACATATGCAACAGCATTGGGTCCATGGTCAACTCAATCTTAAATCAGAACACATGCACCAGCATCATGTCCATGGTTAACTCAACTTCAATTTAAAATGCATTTATATCATATTATGTATTATTTGCAAATCAATATCTGTAAACACAACACATTTATTTCTATACATTCATCAATTAGATAGTTTATTGCTCTCGCAAGGGGGGGAGGATGTTTGGTCTCCCGAAAAACGCGACGTTCCTTTGTCCGCCGTCGCATCGCAAACGATCCCCGAGATAAGGTAAGGGGAAGAAAAGGGAACCTATCCGGGCAATATAACACACCGTTCAATAAGTCCCGAGACTTACAACGAAAACAACATTTTTTTTTAAAAATCATTTTTATTCATTAATATCATCTCCTTTTAGAGTGACACAATCTTTCCAACGCCTTTCCAACATTTCTATACCATGTTTATAGAAAGATTTATCCTTTGCTTCAAAATAGACTTCAGTTTTGGCAATGACCTCCTCATTCGAGCTAAATTTTTTTCCCTGGAGCATTTTTTTGAGATCAGCAAAGAGCCAGTAGTCGCTGGGGGCTAAATCTGGTGAATACGGGGGGTGGGGAGGCAAATCAAAGCCCAATTCGTTCAATTTTGCCATTGTTTTCATGGACTTGTGGCAAGGTGCATTGTCTTGGTGAAAAAGGATTTTTTTCTTCTTCATGTGCGGTCGTTTTGCTGCGATCTCCTCCTTCAAACGTACCAACAAGTCAATATAATAATCACTGCTGATCAATTTACCTTTTTCCAGGTAGTCAATGAAAATCACGCCATGTGTATCCTAAAAAACAGACGCCATGACTTTGCCAGCAGACTGCTGCGTTTTTGGACGCTTTGGACGGCTTTCGCCAGCCATGCGCCACTCAGATGATTGCCGATTCGACTCCGGAGTGAAATGATGTATCTATGTTTCATCCATGGTCACGTATCGACGCAGGAAATCCTTTTTATTGCGAGAAAATAGCAATAAACAGCTCTCTGAATCGTCGACTCGTTGCTGTTTTTGTTCCACTGAAAGCAATCGCAGCACCTACTTGGAAAAAACCTTTTTCATGCTCAATTTTTCATGAAGGATTGTAAATACGCTTCCAGATGATATCTGTGTCATTTCTGCAATCTCACGGACCTTCACTCTGCGATTTTTCATTACAATTTTTAACACTCTACTCACATTTTCCTGTGTAACGGCTTCCAATGGCCTACCCGAACGTTCTGCATCGTTTGTGTCCGTACGACCACGTTTAAACTCAGCATACCAACGATAAATCGTTAGTTTGGATGGAGAGGAGTCCGGGTAATGTTTTTGAAGCCATTGCTGGGCTTCAACGGTGCTTTCACCCATTAAAAAACAATGTTTTATCAACACGCGAAACTCGCTTTTTTCCATTTTTCAAACAAATTACAAAGTGACTTTACTCTAACCTCGATAACTCTGCTGTCTGTAATCCGATCGACGTGAAATTTTTACACGTTTATGGAAACGTGGCTAGTTTAGTACTACTAGCACCATCTCTGGGTTAGTCTCGGGACTTATTGAACGATGTGTTACTAGTCTTCCGCGTCCGACGATTCGTTAGCACGCGTGGCCACGCTAGATGTTAGAGGTACGTAAGAAGGGATTATCTTAATGAGTGGGGGTCAGGAGATTTCGTAAGAGCGCGAATTCGGGCAGTTTTTTCCCGGTCATCGGCGCGGAACAATCATTGTTTGCTCTCTCGGTCATTCATACATATTATACAGTTACACTATTCTATTGTATTATCATCGACGTATTTTTCATGCTACAAGACTTTTTTCCCAAGGAGCCAATAATAATTCATCTTTATGTGGCTTAATCGAAGAGTTCAATTTATTTACCATTCCAAGAATCGTCCGTTCCTCAAATCCTAACCAAGAAAAATCAATATATTCAAGAAGAAAAACTGAATAAGCGTAATTAATCGAAGGGGTTGATTTTCGACGCTACACCTATTTTCTTTTGATGTCTACTGTGGTAAAAACTAAGAAAAAAAATTTATATTAGGCAAAATTGCACAAGGAAATCGAGTAGTTCTCCAAATGCTAAATGATCTTTTAATAAATAAGAGTCCACGTCAATTTAGTAAATACCATATTAACTTTGACAACTCGTTTTGTAATCCTGATCTTCTGGTTCATTTAAGAAAAATAGTCGATTAAATTATGCTACAGCTCGGGATTCAAATGACGTTTAAATTTTATCAACAGCAGCATCTTTTACTCCCTTGATAACTATGAAACAATATATCAAAGAAAATCATGAAAAAAGTGATGTTTTTTTTTTTTATTGTTTTCTCAAGATGAAACCAACTTATGGGTGGTGTAGATTTTCATGATCAACACTATAATAATATACTACCTTCCATTAGGTCCAAAAAGTGGACGTGATACTGAAGTGGACGTAATACTGATAAGAATCGTGCAAGCCTCAATAACCAACGCAACTTTTTTATATAATACTAATAGGTATAAAGAGGAGAGGACAGGTACGAAAAAATTTCATTGAAAATTTGTAGAGATTATCTACAGAGAGCTTAAAAATCAATTGTAAAATAACATTTCTTGGATAATGTGAAAAATTCCTGCAAATATAGCTCTGTAAATTTTGTCATAAAAATGAATAAATTTTGCAAAAACTGTGAAACGTACTTTTGTAACACACACTGTGGAAAAAACAAATGTGCGTTAAAATTTCTGATACGAATACTGAATCTACATCGAGTTTTTCAGACTCTGTATTAATTAGACATCAGAACTATACAAGCTTACCAAAATAAAATGTAAAACTAATTATTGCAGTATGAGAACTCGTAGGTTTTGTAATGCTTGTTTATTCTACAATATATACATGTAAAGAATGCACAGGTATCGATCACGTATATGTAACGTCGGAGTGACACTGCGCTGCGCTAATTTGATGCAACGCGACTGGTCGTTGCCTTTTTGAGCCTAAGCAGTCAAGCTTATGAGCTCAGGATGGCAGAGGAGTATTGAAACTTAACTTTTTTTTTTATTTTTTTGAGGAAGAGGTGGTGAAATGCGCTACGTCGCTCTGGATAAGAACCAAACCAGTGTTATACAAGGTAAAAGGTAGTTAGCCGAAACTCAGGCTAAGTCTACCTCTGGGAGGATATAAAATACATGAGAGAAGTAGTGTAGAAAAAAAATATACAATACATAATTAAATTAAAACTCACTTTTTATTTGATGTTGAATTTTCGCTGAGATTAAATTCTCTCTCTCTCGCTCTCTCTTTGTAGTACGCTGGAGTCCTCGATGTCTTCTTCTTCTTCCGGCTATTTGAAATTTAAATAGTGCTGGAACGCTCTATGAGGTCTGCTTGTCTTGATGATTCCTTAGAAGTTGTCCCCTCGCGTGCTGCCTGAGGTCTGCTGCTTAATGAAAATTTCGCGCCGTATTTAAGAACAAAGGTAAGGCTATTCCGCAATTTTCCTATTTATCGGAAAATTTGGGAAAGGGCAATTTTTTCGGGCCCCCGCTTTCCAGCCGGCCTCCCGATCCGAGGGAGGGAGAGGGCATGGAAAGCCTCTGCGAGGGTGTGTCGTCTTGATGAAGGAGAAAGAGAGAGAGAGAGAGATCAGGAGGGGATTTCTATTTTTACAAAAATTTTTGACAAATTTAAAACTAATTCTGATATTATTTTATTTTATAAATTTTTATTTTTATGTTAATCCATGCAAAATTTTAACTGAAATAGGAAAAAGAATCAATTTTGTAGCTTGACTCTATAATTAAAATTAGTTAATTCAATTTTATTATATTATTTAGTTTTATTATTATTTTTTTTTTTTTAGATTTTTTATTTACATTATGATGTTTGTTTTTCCTTTTTTGATATTACCATTATGTTAGCAACTATATAACATTTTAATTTTTTACAAAGAGTAATAATTTATAAGGTGTACTGCATTTAAATAATTTCTACTTAACGTTTAAGGTATAATTCAATTTTAAATTTACGTTATTATTACATAAAATCTAGATAATTATAGAAGCGACTTATAATTTAAATTTTATTGCTTAACTCAGAATATAATGTTAGTTATTAATTTTAAAATATAATTTAAAATAATTTTTAAACTTATAAATTCTAAATTCAAAATTTTAAACTGGCGAATTTAAAAATATCATTTTAAAATAATTTAAAATAATTAACAGAAAAATAAATATCATTTTTACTGGAACTTTTCAATTTAATTATTTTTAAACATTTGCATATTGGGAGCGTGAATAAGTTCTCGCCATTTTTTGTAAAAATAAATCATTTATTTTACAAAAATAATAAAAAAACAAGTCAATTAAAGTATTGCCTATCACTGGAGATTACCTTATCCCATCTTTCTGGCAGCATTTGAATTCCACGTCGGAAAAACGACACTTCTTTTGCGGCTATCCACTAATCGATTAATTTTCTCGTTTCGTCATACGAAGTGAAGCGCTGCTCAGCCAGGCCGTTAGTCATCGATTGAAATAAATAGTAATCAAAAGGTGCAATATTTGGAGATTACGGTGGGTAGAATAGGACTTTCCATTTCAGGGTTTTCAGGTATGTTTTGACCGGTGACGCGACATGCGGCCGAGCGTTATCATGCAGCAAAATTACCTTATCGTGTCTTTGCTCATATAGCAGCTGTTTTTCTTTTAACCCTTGGCTCAAACGCATTGATTGTCACCGATAGAGATTTACTGTAATGGTTTGGTTGGGTTGAAGCAGCTCGTAATACACTATCTCCAGCTGATCCCACTAAATGCACAGCATGAGCTTGTAACCGTGGACATTCCGCTTTGGCGTTGATGCTACTGCATTACCGGGCTTGACCCACGATTTTTTATGCTTGAGATTACTGTAGAATATCCACTTTCCATCACCAGTCACAATACGATGTACAAAACCTTGTCTTTTTTTCCGTTGAAGCAGCTGTTCACGCGTGACAGGACGCCGTTCGACGTCTCTCAGCTTCAGTTCGTACGGCACCCAAGATCCTTCCTTTTGTATCATTCCTAATGCTGTCAGACGTTTAGAAACTGTTGGTCGATCAACTCCTAATGATTTTGCAGCAGCGGATGGAGTCTGGCATGGATCTTCAGCAAGTAATGTTTCCAATTCCTCGTCCTGAAACTTTTTTGGTGTACCACTGCGTCCTCTATCCCAAATATCAAAATCATCATTTTTAAATCGGTGAAACCAATCTCTGCATGCTCTTTCTGACAGAGCATGATCACCATAGGTTTCTACAAGAATTCTGTGTGCTTCAGCTGCAGATCTCTTCTGAATAAAATAGTGCAGTAAAATTCCATACAAAAACGGTTTATTTGGCACGAAATTTGACATGTTTTACGCTACAAAAAGAAAATGTTCTTATAGGTTAATTGAAAGACACGCACTAATTTTAAACATAGGTTATAGAATTTCAATATAGATGCATCATCATCTTGAATTATACACACAAAATTTTTGTTCCACCATCTGACGGTGAAACGGCGGGAATTTATTCATACTCTCAATATAAAAATTCACATTTAAAAATAAATGCGGAAGACAGAAACCTTAGGTGTTATTTAGAATTTAACAATGATAATTTTTATAAAAATACAAAGAAAAAAAAACGCATGAAAACGCTTTTATAAAAATATAACAATTTTCGTTAATGCTAGTTATTAGTAAAAAAAATTTATAATATTTATATGCTTATTCGTAATTTAAGTTTTACAAAAGATTTTTTTTTATATTAATTTTAAAATTCTAGAGCGTTTATTATAGTAATTATTATGTATAATTTCACATAAAAGTATTTGAAAGATGTGTTATTCAATACATATAATATTAATATTAGATATTAAATAAGAATAAAAAAAACTTATAATTATACATATTTTTATGCACGTTTTTTGTTCGCATATACTTCATTAATAGTTGAAAATATCGGTTGTGTAAAAATAAAATAATAAGCTTGAATTCTAACGCTTGTGTTTACTTAACACGTTCCGTGCCAAGCCATTTTTGTCTGATTTGTCGTTTAGGCCATAGAGTATTGAATAAATATGATTGCGTGTACCACCAGTGGTACACGTCGCCTGACGAGTAAGTTTACCGTGTACCACCGGTGGTACACGTAGCACGGAACGTGTTAACTACGTAAAACTTTAATTTGTTCAGTAATAAATGCTTATCTCGATTATAAAAAGATAAAATGATTTGTTCATACTTTTAATTCATTTTAACCATTTATAAATGAATTTTTTTGAACACAAATAAAGAAATTCAGCGAAAATTATCACGTGGTTCTTTATCTTTTTATCTTCAGGGAATGATAGAGAAATAGTTATACATATTGTCATCTTATTTCAATATTTTAATAATGAAAAAGAACATAGTCAGGCCGTTTGCAATTTTTAAGTAATTAGGAGATTTACTATCGTAGATATTTCTGTAAAATTTCTTTTTGTATCTGTTTTGAATAATATATGTACTTTTCTCTTTTTTTTTCAAAAAGATAGTTGCATTATTTGAAGTGAAAGCATAATTAAATTAAGTTAAGCGATAGCAGCTATTTTTATTGGGATTACAAATTAGTTCGGTTCGTTTTCAAAAGATGGCTTTGGCTATTATGAATGTTTAATAGTAACAGCTGAAGTCGGTAGTTTCAGAGAAGTTAGGCATCTGTCAATATTATTCAGTTTATATTGCTTCGAGTTTCGTAAAAAAATCTTGTTTTCGACTGAGCTAAATATGTCTAATTTTGTGTTAACTTAGCAGGATTTACGGGAAGTTTTAGTTTTCTGTTTTAATTGGAAGAAAAGTGCAGCTAAAGCGCATTGAATGCAAGGCTAGACATGACAAAGTTATTTTTTTGCATGACAACGCTCATAAAAAGTCGTGAAAAAATATTTGGAAACGCTCAAATGGGATATTTTGCCGCACCCGCCGTATTCTCCGGATATTGCTCCTTCTAATTACTGGTAGTTGCGAGGGATGTAGCACGATCTGGCAGGTCATCGGTTCACTTCTTTCGTAGAAATCGAAAATTGGCTTCTAACTTGGATCACCTCATGAGACGAGACATTTTTTCGAGATAGAATTCGAAAATTGACTGAGAGGTGGGATAAAGTAGTAACTAGCCATGGACGATACTTTGATAAATCTTTTAATTCTTTTTATTTTGGAATAAACGAATTAATTTGTACTCCCAATACATAAATGTACATGTATTTTAAGAGTTTATTGTATTAAATAACCTACTCGTAGTTGTTAGCAACGCTATTAGTTTTTATAGTGTATAACGATATAAATTCGTTATCCAATAGTATTGTTAAAAAGAAAGAATTGTTTTACACAGGTATTTTGTCAAAGAGAAATAAAATACGTAATTGTTATTTTATTTTAGAATTTCAAGTTATTTAAGAGATTCGAAATTTAATTTAACATATATATAACAATTTAAGGGGGTATTCTAGTCTAGAAATTCGAAAACATTGATTTTTTTTTATATTTTCAAAGTTTAGACCTTTAAGGATAAGCCTCTAAGAGTATTTACGGAAATTCGAATTATTTTCGGAGTTATAGTTAATTTTGTAACGCGCCAACTAAACCAGTCCGGCCGGAACAAATCAATAATAGCGACAGGTACCCTCCATATATACCTTACAAACGAGCATCTCAAAGGTTCTGTAAACCTATTGTGACGTATGTTGTTGCTTATGTTCTCATATATTATGTTCAGTTCAGTTTAGTTCAGTTCAAACCGCCAAACCAAGTGAGTGTGCGTTTCCTGTATACTGTGTATTTTTCCAGTGTTATATTCAAATTTTTAATATAAAATGGATAAAAAAAGTAAAAGAGGATATAATTTGCGTCTAGATAGACAAAGAAAGAGAAAAGCCCCCCCCCCCCACTCGTTATTCTATGGAGCAAGATACTAGTGTCAAGAGTGTTTCAGCAGCAAAATTAAAAAGTTTGAAAGATGATGAAATTATAATAGAATATATTAGGTTGCTGCAGATGAAATGACCTATTTAGTAATAAATTTTCAAACAGCTGTAACTTTTTATAAAGACAATTTATTTAATCGAAATAGGCATCAATAGATACAACACACTTTTCCTAACGAGATACAAGTACATTTATTTCAGTTTTGTAGAAGTCCGAGTTTCTGGTTCGAAGAAACTCCTCGAAGGTATTTTTGACAGCAGCTTCATTATTAAATCTTTTTCCTGTCAAAAAGTGATCCAAATGTTTAAAGTAATAGTAATCTGTTAGTGAGAGGTCTGGTAAATATGGAGGGTGAGGAAGAGCCCCATAGCACCACTTGTTTAATTTTTGGACCGTTGTTCTCGATACATGAGGTCGTGCGTTATCATGAAGCAGTATTGTTCTATCCCTGTTGACAAGCCTAGGTTGTTGGACTATCAATTTCTGATGCATTTCATCCAGTTGAGCACAATATTTCTCAGCATTAATGGTTTAGTAGATAGTGACTAACGAATAGTAGATAACTCCAGCTACAGACCACCAAACAGTTACCATTATTTTCTTTGGATAAAGGCTAGCTTTCGGCATGTGTCTTGGCGCTTTATCGGCATCTAGCCATTGGGCCTATCGGCGACGATTATCGTATTAAATCCACTTTTGATCGCAGGTCACAATTCGGTGCAAGAATGGTTCTTTTTTGTTGCGGGAGAGAAGAGAACTTAAAATCTCCATTCGATACGTCATGTTTTGCTCGTTAAGGTCATGCGGAACCCATTTGTCGAACTTTTTCATTTTTTAAAGTTGTTGCAAGTGGCGGCAAACTGTCGAATTGTGAACGCCTAATTTTAGGCAAGATTCCTTATGTTTTGGCAGGGGTCAGACTTCACTAATGCACGCAGCTCGTCGTTATCGATTGATGGTCCTGGGTGTCCACGTCGCTCATTTCCAAGGTCCATATCTCCGGATCGAAATTTTTTGAACCACCGCCGAGTGGTTCGTTCGCTAACTGTATCAGGCCCAAATGCGCTGTTGATATTCCTTGCTGCTTCCGTTGCGTTGTGCTCTAATTTAAATTCGTATAGTAAAAGTACCCGTTTTTTATTCACTTCCATGTTCAATTTCTCTTTTTGTTTTTACGATCACTATGAAGTGCAAAACAGAAATGACTGCATAAACCAAGGTAGCAGTATTTATACTTCAATATGTCATATCGTTTGCGCCGCCTTGGGTTAACATAATACACTTAAATTGCAGCCAACTTTATGTCATTGCTAAATCGGCCATTTCATCTGCAGCAACCTAATAATTACAGTTATTGTATTCTTGCATTTTTTTCGGTATTCACGGCCTTGTCTGCTTTAATTATTAATCACTGCTTTTCGTGAGCTAGGATTTAAAATTGCATTGCAATGCCGTTGTGACGGTGTACAATACATCAATTCATCACCTTTCATTAATAAAGCTTTCGAAAACAATCGCAGAATCGTCGTAGTAATGAGACTTTTAGGTGTAGAAAGAGAAGACATCAATATATTTTGCAGCATGATGGATATATGCCAAGGGTTAGCAATTAATACGTACTACAGTTGCCTGGAAAATTTGCAGTTAGCTTCACGTGCAGTTTATGAACATATAATTTGAAAAGTTGTTGCGGAAAAAAAAAAGCTAACAGATGCCTCGGAACCTAATGCTAACCTTATACATCCAACTGTCTCTGGTGATGGCACGTGGAAGAGATGGGGTTTCAACTTACTGTTCGGAGTTACCACGCTTGTAGGCAACTACAGTAAGAAAGTGATTGATACAGTTATAAAATCAAGTTTTCGTTAAGGCTGTGATTTGTGAAGGCTTAAAAAATGAGGATGTTGCACCTTACAATGATTGGTATGAAGAACACGAAGATTCTTGCACTTTCAATCATAGAGGGAGTTCCGGGAAAATGAAGGTCGACGCCGTAATCGAAATTTTCGAACGGTCAGTGATAAAGTATGGTGTCAAACATGCTAAATATATCGGAGATGGTGACGCAAAAACATTCAAGGGTATGATCGATATAGGCCCGTATCATGGTGATCCTGTAGTGATTAAAAAAAAGTGTGTTGGACATGTTCACAAAAAGGATGGGTGCCAGGTACGAAAAATTAAAAAACACAATAAAGGTATTAGTGGTGAAGGCTCTGGAAAATTAACAGACAAGCTAATCAATGAATTAAGTTTATATTATCGTTTAGCTATTCGCCGAAATCTTAAATCTGTTGATGATATGAGGAACGAGGTGTGAGCAATTTATTACCATAAAAGTTCAACTGATGAAAATCCACAGCATTAGTATTGTCTACCTGGTGAATCAAGCTAGTGTAAATGACAAAAAGCTGTTTCTGAGGGTACTCTGCAAGACATTGTTCACGAGCATCCACCATGAGTAAAAAAGTATTGGAATTGATAAAGCCAATATACGAGAACTTGTTCTCAAAAAGCTTACTTACAAGATGTTCAAGTAAAGAAACCCAGAATAATACTGAATCGTTGGACTCGTTTATCTCGACTTTTGCACTTAAACATATACATTCTGGAAGTCACACCATCCAAATAGCAAACCACATAGCTGTCTGAATTTCTCATGCAAGTTTTTTACTGGTTTTAAGAATTCTGGATAAAATGTCAATAAAAATTTGACCTGAAAGCCATGCGTTCGCCAGCAAACGAGATCAACAGCGTATCAACCGCTCCGAGATACGAGGTTACGAAGCTTCCAAAGAAGGCAGAACTGCTCGTATGGCTGAAAGATCTGTCAAAAATGAAGCTTCTGAGGTGGAAGAAGGAACACTGTATAAGGCAGAGATGGCTGATTGAAAACATGTCAGTATAACATACCATTAAATCACTCAGACTACCCGAAATTAGGCTGCAAACTTTAAACGCGTTTTTCACGAAACTACTTTTTTCGAGACGGTTGACAAGATATCTCAAGTTCTAATACACCGATTTACTTAAAATTTGGTACAGACTTTCTTTATACTATCAAAATTGTCTCGACGAAGGAGTTCTTAAAATTTTTTGTTTTTACTATTTTTAAAAAATTCCCAAAGTTGAAAGAAGGAGGCAAAAAAATGACCTTTATTTTCAAAAAGACGCCACTTTGTAAAAAAATTTTTTTTTCAAATCGACTACGTCCAGATAATTCTACATCCTTGCTTAGTAAGAAATAACCTTAATTTTATGTTTTAGACCACCAGAAAGATTGGAATCTTGTCAACCAGGAGACGCCTTTTTTTTGAGTCTCCGCTTTGCCGACCTCTACCAACTTCAATTTTGAATTATTTTTCAATTATTGTACATTTTTATACTTCTCAACTATCAATAAAAATTAATAAAAAAACGGATGGTAAAAATGTTTACTGTTTTTTTTCTTTATTACGCCTGTAAAATCACCTCAAAATCGAGCCTTTCGACTAGAATACCCCCTAAACGAGTGATATTACTTCATATTTTGTAAGTAATTTTTATATTTATTTTTCTTCTTTCGTATTTTTATAAAAAAGCATTGTTATTTCAGTTATGTTACAATTTTATTTTGTGATCGAAAACAATATTTTTTTTTTTATTGAACTAGTTTACGTATTGTGTGAAAATATGCCTTAAGTAGTATTTTTGGAAATCGTAGCATCTATTCTTTTCTTTAAACACTGTCATTCTTATAATGTTTAAATATTATTCAATATAACATTAGTTTAAAAACAGTTTCACACTTTATTCACCAAGGTCTTCCTAGTGACCTATTTATTATTCTATGACGCTATGTAAGGTATATCGGTAACCGAAGGTTATCGTTATATTTCGTGATAATTATTGCAATAAAATAATTTACAGAATATTTGTCATTCTTTGCATAACTTTACAGTGTATTATGAAGGGAAAGTTTAGGTAAGAAAAGATATATTTTAAATGGGAAAACAACGTGTAAAAAAAAGAGTATTTATGGGACACTTTTATTCTTTTGAGCGCCGAGTTGACGCGTACGTGTTTGACATGGCATTTTTCACCAGAGTCAAGCGCATGTACCATTTTTTCTGTGTTCCAGGAAAAGTCATAAGCTTTTGGCCCACGCTTATGCTAGATTTCACAACGGTCTAGGTCAGTGGAGAGTGCGTCGAGTAAGTTGTGGAGAGTGGCTTTTTCGTGGTGGAGCGCTTGGGTATAGATCTATGCGAGCGGTTGATACGATCGATGCGCATCTTTTTCATTGACAAGCGAGGGCAGGAAAAGCAAGGAGAAAACTTATCAGCTGACAAAAAAAAAACGGAGGCCATATACCGACGTTACATATAAAATTAAAATGTATTACAAAAAGGAAAAAAAATTAAAATACAAAAAAATATATATATAAGAAAAAACAAAAAAAAAAAAACAAAAAAACAAAAGAAAGAAGACAATACAAAGAAAACAAAAGAAAAAAGACAATACAAAGAAAACAAAAAAACAAAAACAAAAAAAAAATCAAAAATGATTCTTGATAAACGTTTACCTCCTCGTATTAAAAATCGATAACAGTACCATTTACAGTACTAATTAAAGAAGTTACTTAAAACAAAAAAATTGAGTACTAATAAAAAACAATCAGAAAAATCCTTATTATCCATTCAAATAATCGTTATCAGAGAACTCAAAGATACCCGTATATCAATTCTTTATTCTAATTTATAAACATTTGAAACATTTGGAAAAATAGTCACCATATTCAATCTACCATCTTCAATTTTAAAGATTTAACATCCGAGCCGTAAACAATGACCTCAAAAATATATGTATCCACCATTGTGGCCTTTTGAACTGTTAACAGAAGCAATTTTTCCATAAATTTTAACTTTTCACCCCCCTTTTCAAACCTTTTTGAACCACTTCTGATAGCTACAATGGAAAATAGGTCATAAAATTCTGAAATACGAATGAATAAAATATAAAACACGTTATTTCTAGCCATTATCTTCAGTGTAAATAACTTTGTGTGCCAAATCTCGATTCAGTCCTGGTTGTGGACGTAATACACTTAAAGGTGGTTTTGAAATCATTGAGGGAGGAGAATACAGTAACCTAGTGGCATACTTTTATACTTTGGATGTCGACCGTCTTGTTTTCGTACATTTTATTGAGTTTCAAAATGTAATTTGCATTAAAAATAGGACCTTTTTAGAAAAATACCCCTAAAAAAATAACTATTTTTATTTTAAATTTAGACAATCAGAGCTCAGAAATAAGAATTTCATTTAAGTAGTATAGATCGATAGAGCGATCTCAAAAATAGTGAAATATGTCTTGGCTATTTTTTGGGGGGTCAAAAATAGATAAGTAAACGTCGTTGAATGTTGATTTCCACTTTTGGTTATTTCGGGACGATATGGGTTAAATACTACATACAATAGATCCCTCGTACGGCTTCTGATTACCTCAAGCACCTTGAATTAAGTAGATTTCTGTAAAATTGCGGACGCTCCTCAGGTTGCACTCTATCAAAAAGTATATCCTTTGATCGCATAAATAAATAAGAGAAATAATTGTAAGAAAATGATTGTATGTTCCTAAAGCAAAGTAATGAAGAATAAGAATGCGGTGTTAATGATTTACAATCATTTATTAATATCGTTATGTAACATTAACGGATATCATGTTGTTGACTTTTCTCTATGCTTTTGTTCACTGATTTTATTGGTAATTTCTTCTCGTCAAGTGAGGCTACACGTTTCAGTACGGTCTCGACATTTCCCTGGTTTTTATTTATGTTTCTGTTGCCTACATGCAATAAAGGCTGCGACATGAAGTTCCATGCGGTGCCTAACGGGTACAGCGAAAATCTGTAGTGGCTATATATAGTGTACCTGTGAATTTCAGTACAGCGTCGATAATCGGCATATCATAATTAATTCAATTAAGCCTTGTTGTTCCGAGCATTGTTTAAAATTTTGATCATAAATTATTCCATGTTGATTCGGTTAGCTCTGCTATTGCCTTTTGGTCAAATAATCTATTTAGTGTCAAGCTTTCGGGGTTCCTGTCTCTACTTGATTCACCTAAGATAAGTTTCTTATTACCGCCAATTCTTCCACTAAGAAAAGAATTCGATCGCGTTGTTAATCGACATCCTTAGAAGTATATACTCCGCTCATTGACAAGTTCTCTGGGCTTATGTACCACCATATTGGCTTTGTTAGTAGTTTTGAAATTTCTTGGCTTCTTACTTCTAGCGGTTCTGGCAGCATTTTAAACCATAAATTGTTTATTTTCTATATGCCCGGTAAGGTTCGATTGCACGTTATTTGTTTGCTCGTACGTACTAATATATTTGTTCAGCTAGTCAGAAGTACTCTTTCTTTCCTCGGTATACAGGTAGTTGTTCATAGCATTCCTTAGTCTCCCATGGAGTCACTTCATCTCACAGGTATTTTAAAGAATGTATTACTTCGCCTGCTGTAACAGCGAGATATCCTAGTTGCCCCATGATGTGATATGCCACTTCTTTAGGGAAGAACGTAGCCAATGCTAAAAATTAAATAATGATTTTTCTCTCTAGCTCACATTTGTGTTTTAATAATCGTGGTACATTGTTTTAAGCTGTTTACGTACATGCTTCTCAACGTGTAAAAATTTTGAATTTATTTATGTAAAGTTATCAAGATTTGTTGTTGGGATCAGCATTTTCTTTAGAAGTCTGGATTCGTTAGTTTCGGGTACTAAGAGCTTGGGATGCTCAGTTTGTGTTAAGCGGAATCCACAGCTGCTAAGTTCTCCTATTTTCTTTTTCGTGAAGGTAACAAACTTTAATCGCTTTAAAAAAAATTTTTGTAAACAGTCACTAATATGTGTAATAAATACTCTTTATTGGAATCTCGATTTGATTTGTAGTATTTCTGAAAAAAAAATCCTAAAAAAGCCTATTTTTTCGGCCTCTAGAGTAGCCTAACCCTTTAACGTTAAGATCAGAGAGTCGATAGATTACTCTTCTTTGTCCCTTTTGAGATCTGTCTTAGCCAATTTTACTTATTTGTCTTAAGTTTCGAGAAACGTAAGTGGGAAGTTTAAATTTGCAAATTCGACTTTCATTCGACCTTACCATAATTTTGATAAACATGTATCATTTTAAACGTAAAATTTTTACACTTCCGAAATCCAGAATTAAAAGTAAGTATTTCTTTAAAAAAAAATCATTTTGACTTTAAAATAACCTTAAAAATCAAGTTTGAAGAAAAGGTTATTAGTATAATTTGGTGAGCCCCTCTGCCTCCTTTAACTTCCATTGAAATCATTTTTCTAGATCTGGTTTAGATTCCGAGAAATTCAAATGGGGAGATCGAAATGCCTCACACTGTATGGTATACAAGGGCGGTTTAATAAGTACCCATCTTTGACGACAGAGGGCGTTACTGAGGGAAGTTGGTATTATTATCGTGTGCTGCCATCTATCAAACGACGGTAAAACGTATTTCAGACTGATTAATAGGTTAGTTTGGATTTGGCAGCCATTCGAGTAAGACGTGTTTCGTGATTTTCGCTAAGATGGAAAAAAACAGTATTATTCGGTAATTCGCTTTTTGTTTTTGGATGGAAAAAAATGCGAGGAGATGAAAGCAAAGTTGGAAGCTGTTCATAGGGACACTTCGCCATCTATGACCACAGTTAGATATTGGTTCAATGAATTTAAACGTGGGCGAACATCCGTTTTTGATGAGGAGCGACCAGGACGCCCGGCAGACGTGGTTACCGAGGAAATCATTCAAAAAGTCTACGACATGATTCTCGCTAATCGACGAACGAAAGTGCGCGAAGTAGCAGAGGCCGTAGGTGTGTCGTCCGGAACGGCAATTAATATTTTACATGATCAGTTGGCGATGAAAAAATTATCGGCTCGATGGGTGCCGCGATTGCTCACGGTGGACAACAAGCGGATGCGGCTGTTAACTTCGAAGCAGTGTTTGGAGCAATTTAAGCGAGATCCGAAGGAGTTTTTGCGTCGAGTTGTCACCGTTGATAAAACCTGGATTTATCATTTTACACCAGAAACTAAGCAACAATCAAAACAATGGATTTCTCCCATTTAATCTGCTCCAAAGAAGGCGAAGACGGTCCCATCGGCCGGAAAGGTCATGGCGACGATTTTTTGGGATGCGAACGGCGTCATCCTCATGGATTTTTTAGAAAAAGGAAGCACAATAACTGGACAATACTACAGTGAGTTATTTGACCGCTTCGACAAAAAATTGAAGGAGACACGGCCGCATTTGGCGAAAAAGAAGGTGCGGTTTCACCATGATAACGCACCAGCACATTCATCCGAAGTTGTCGCCGCCAAACTGCATAAATTGCGTTATGAATTGCTGCCGCGCTCCCCCGTATTCACTCGATCTGGCTCCCTGCGACTTTTTCTTGTTCCCTAACATGAAGAAATGGCTCGCGGGAAAAAAATTTAGCTTAAACGAGGAAGTCATCGCCGAGACAGAGGCGTATTTTGGAGAGTTTGACAAATCCTATTTTTTAGAGGGGTTAAAAAAATGGCAGTATCGTTGGGAGAAGTGTATCTTTCTTAGAGGAGACTATGTTAAAAAATAAAAAAAAATTTTTTGAAAAAATGGTGTCTTCATTCCTAACACGGGTACTTATTGAACCGCCCTCGTATATACCGGGTGAGTTATTTATCTTAGTATCACGTTATAACTTTTTCTAACGGCGTTATAGAAAGTAGGGAAAATGATGGCAACCATTATTTTGACCTTGACCTTAACCTTCAAGGTCATTTGGAGGTCCACTTGATTTTAAGTGTGATCCCCTATTATCGACCTCGGAAATGGAAAGAATAGAAAATTTCACTCGTCTAGATATGGCCTTGACTATTATATATTTTCAAAATGGCAGATGAATTTTGACAATCAGCAAATTCAAACAAGACTTGACTAACAGGAGTCTTTAGGGTTGCTGATCATGAATCGCCGGTCAAATTAACTAAATTCAAAATGCCAAATTGGCTTGGTCCACCAGCTTGGATTCGTCGTCTTGAATTTTTAATTTGATGTTGATCAGCGATCTGCATGTACGAAATTTAATGAATATCAGTTGCTGATGCTAAAAAACCATTCTGAAATCTTAAGCTTATGTTTTATTTTAGAAATTAGTACTCTTAGTATTTATTTAGTACTACCCAGGAGCAACTGCGTGGACGCAGTAGTTATCTGCTCCTTCTCTGGTGCTTGTTTTCAGTGAGTTCCCTTGTCTCTCACTTTTGAAGTGCTTGTTTTCAGTGAGCCCCTTGCCTCTCACTATTGAGGTGCTAATTTTAAGTGAGTCCCCTTGCCTCTCACTATTTGGGAGTGTATTTTGCAGTAGGTCCCCTCGTTTCTCACTATCGGGAGATGTATTTTACAGTGAGTCATCTTTTCTCTTACTATGATGTTTTGGAAAAATATTATAACGAATGTTCTAAAGGATGATCTCCTTTGATACATTTGTTGATACGTTTTCGAAAAGAATGTACCCTAAGCTCACAGCTAAGAAGGACTTAAAGTGTTACTTGTATATAAGCACCTCTGTTATGTTGTCCCATATTTTCACGAGAGGTTGCCTCTTTATTGTAAACTTTAGATTTTAAAAATCTCTACAAGTAGAAATTAGAAGACTTAAGATCTGGGGACCTAGCTGGCCAATTTACTGTTCCTTCAGTGACCGATCCAGCGATCATTAAATTGTCCATTCAATTCATTTTGATTAATTATTAAATATTAGGATGAACATCCTTTATTCTAAAACCTCATATTTTGCAGCACTTTTATAATTAAATCTTCAAGTAATACTGGAAGTTCATTACTCAACAAGTCCTGATATTTTTATCGATTCAATGATTCATGAATTAATACTGGGTCGATAAGTTTATTTCCAATAATTCCGCATCAAACACTGACAGACCATGGCCGCTGATATTTAACTTAACGTATTCAGTGCGGGTTATCAACGCTCCAATAATACATATTATGTCTATTAACTTCACTTTGGTTAGTAAAAGTGGACTCATCACAAAATAATACTTAATGGAAACAATTGGAATTTTCATGTGTTTTCTGAAGTGCCCATTGACAAGAAGTCATTTGATTCTGGAAATTATTGCCATAAAGTTCTTAAAGTAAACTGATACGATATGGACTAAATTTATTGCAACTTAGTATTCTACATAAACTTGTTAGTAAAATTTCATAATCTTCAGTTGTTTGTCCAGTATTAACGAAAGTGCGGATCAACTATCTTGTATACTTTCTTTAGTGGAAAATTTTTTTATGACTCAATAAAAAGATCTTTATGACCGTGGTACATCGGGGAAAATTTCAGCACATATAGTAAAGCAACAACATTATCAATATTTCCTAAACATTGTCTATAAACTAAAATCATTTTAATTTGATTCAATGGGATAGCCTCCATCATTAAAGTAATTATTTTAAAACGCGTAAAAATCTTTCTCAATAAAAAATAAAACTAAACAATTTTATAAGTGTACCTATTAACAAGAATACAAACTTTAAACACAGTGACAAAAAATATTCAATTATGAATACCTACGCAAAATGACAATTAGATATTCAATGATCTGAGAACGGTTTTATGAAATGTGAGCGTTTTAACTTACGAAGTGTGTTCAAAAAGTAGGGTAACTTTTTAAATTGCGTGGGCAACGTACATATATTCGATTATCGATTTTCGCTGTTGTTATATCGGTACGCATATTCCGAACATGTTCACAGTTTGAAGTGCATAGCATACTTAGTTTGCTTCTGACAGATAGGTTAGACATGTTCTAGTGTGCTCGAAGATTTTCTATTATAATTAAAAATGGAGCCAAGAATTTGCATTAAATTTTGTGTAAAAGATGGAATCAAGTGCTCTAAAATATTTAAAATATTGACAGTAGCATACGGCGAGTCTGCTTTAAGTAGAAAAAATTTTTACAAGTAGTACAAGCTCTTCCAAGATAACTGAGAAGATGTCAATGAAAAACCTCGCTCTAGACACTCCAGTACATCAACAACAGATGATAACGTCGAAGCTGTGAAGAAAATGGTTTTGAAAAATCATCGAATTATCATAAGAAAAGTTGCTGAGGATATTGATATATCGGCTAGCTCGTGTCATAAAATTTTTTGGATATTTTGGGCATGAGACGTGTGTCAGCGAAGTTTTTTCAGAAACTTCTCAATCTCGACCAAAAGTACCGTCGCATGAACTTCGCTCAGGCGCTCTCAAATGACGTCAATGACGATCCTGATTTGCTCAAAACGGACATAACTGGTGATGAATCATGTGTATATGGTTATGACGTCGAAACCAAAGCCCAGTTGTCCCAATGAAAGCCCCCAGGAGAGCCTAGAGCAAAAAAGCACGCAAAGTTCGCTCCAATGTCAAAGCTTTTTTCGATTACTAAGGTGTGCATACCGTGTAGTACATCAGAAGTTTTTTCCTCAAGGTCGTATGGTTAGCAGTATTATCTTTAAGTTAAGCGCCGTTTGCAAGACGCAATACGAAAAAAACGTCCGAAATGGCGTAAATACAATTTATGGTTTTTGCATCACAATAATGCACCTGCTCATTCATCGGTGCTTGTGAGAGATTTTTTGGCCAAAAGCAACATGACAATCATGCCTTAGCCATCATATTCACCGGATTTGGCCCCCTGCGACTTTCTACTGTTCCCAAAACTGATGAGACCTATTAAAGGACGAAGATTTGCAACGATGGAGGAGATAAATCTGCATCACTGGAAGAGCTGAAGGCTATACCAAATAGCACTTACGAGAAGTTCTTCGAAGATAGGAAAAAGCGCTGGCACAAGTGTATGGTATTTAAGGGAAAATACTTCAAAAGAAGACAATATGAATATTGATGAATAAATAAACATTCTTATGTGAAAATATGAAGTCACCTTACTTTTTGAACACACCTCGTATACACTCGTTTAAGCTGCTGATAATGATAGGATTTGTTGATCAGATATGAAAAATCGTATAAAGGGTTTTGAAGGTAGCTGATTTCAATTTTGAGGTCAGATTTGCAATTTAACGTAACGGATCCAAGATAATGGACAATATTATTGGAAATCAAACAATTTTTACTAAATTTTTCATGCGATGGTTTTTGGAGTCGCTGATAATGAATCTGAGGTCAGATTTGTAATTCAAAATGATCGCAAATTCGACATCAGATTGAAAATCCAAGCCTTCAAATCCAAGATGATAGGCCAAGCCAATTTGGTATTTTGAGTTTGGTAAATTTGACCGCCGATTCATGATCAATGACTCCGAAAACTCTCGTAAACCGAGTCTGGTTTTAATTTTTTGATTGTCAAAAATCATCCGCCATTTCGAAAATTTAAAAATATTCAAGGTCATATCTAGAGGTGAAATTTCAAGCTCTTTTCGTTTCCGGAGTAAAAAATAAGTTAAAAATTTTACATTTCGTAACTAAATTAGCAGATCACTCAAAATTCTCCAATATTAGAATCATTTTCAAATGGCAATATATCTGCCAAAGACAGTCATACAGAAATAAATAAGCATACAATGTGTAAATATATTTATATTGCACATAGAAACTTAGTGTAACGCACTGTGAAAAAAATTTCATTGACCTAAAGAAAATTTATTTGTTTCAATGAAATGCTGGCGGATGATCAAATATTTTTTTTAATAAAACAAATTATTTATTGAAATGGAAAAAAAATATTATCTTAGCTGATGTAATACTACATTTATTGAAAAAAAAATATTTTATTCAAAGAAACATGTAATTTATTAATTTCAGAAGTAGGTCCTTTGATTTAAACAAATATTTATTCAAGATTATGAAATATGACTTCGAATGATGTGGGTGCTTCTGTTAAGTGTCCAAATTCTAAACTGAAAGAAATATTTCTTATAGCAAATCAAATTTTACATGAAACCAATAGTTTAGCAAATAATTTATTATAATTCACCACGATATAATTGGTTTGGAAACAGGGTAAGTCTAGTAAAAATAAGATGTTCGAATTAATATTTTCTTTCCCCCATTTTGATGATCTCATTATTATGCTATGTGATAACATAATCCTTTATAAACTTGTATACATAGAACGTTCCAATGAATTCTTAATACATTACGGAGTCAAGTTTTTTTTTTATAAAAATTTGTATACTTTTAGTATCTGTCAAAATAAGATTTCATGCCAAGTATCAGGTCAAAATATCAATTTTTAAAAAAGTTATGCGTATTTAAAAAAAGGAAGTAAAATTTTTAAACCGTCATATCTCGAATAGTAATTATTGGAATCGCATAATTTTTTTTTTTTTTTTTTTTTTTTGTTATTGCGGCAATAATATTGAATTTTTATAAAATATTTAATTTGACGCAAAACTTTTTTTTTAAAAATAAATTACAATTTTATGTAAACAAATTAGATTTTTTAATCGAAGGGCACATAAGATTTTCGTATTCTTATGTCAAAATAAAGCTAATTGTCTCTTTGATTTCATAGAAAACAATTTCTGGACACTTTAATAAAAAAAATTAGAGCAATTTGAAGCTACCACCTAGTGCTGACTGATGCACACAGCGTTATGTAAGCGCTCCATTAATAAGTAAATAAAGTATTTTAATCGTAAAGCACATTCGATTTTTCTTTTCTGTACGAGAATATCAAAATAATCTCGTATATCAAAATAAAGCATAGCATATCCTTTTTAATTATATTAAATAGAATTTTCGAACATTGATAAAAGAATTAGAGTAATGTGAAGCCGACGCTCGGTGCTTCCCGCTGCACTCACTGAACATCAATTTCAAATGGCTCTAATTTCTTTTCTTTTAAAATGTCTTATAATTTTTTTCTTGTGAAATTAAAAAGGAGACGAGCTTTATTTTGACATGAGATAATCAAAAATCAAATGTGCTCAATGATTAGAAACTCAAATTATTTATGATGCAGCGCGTGCTTCAGGTTAAGTGCGACAGAAAGCACTGAACGAAAGTTTTAGCAGCTTTATTTTTTTTTTCTATTAAATTGTCCAAAAATATTCTTTTGTAAAATTAGAAAAGAGATATTAAGCTGTATTTTGATATAAATAAAAGAAAAATTAAATGTTTTTAACGATTAGAAAACATTTTTTGTTACTTATTGATGGAGCGTTTTCATAAGGCTGTGTGCTTCGGGCAGCACCAGGCGGTAGCTTCAAATTGTTCCAATTTTTCTTTATTTAAGTGTCCAGGATTTGTTTCTCACGTAATCAAACAGAAGATACTAAACTTTGTTTTAGCATGAAAAATCTAGCAAAACAAGTGTATTGATATAGGAAGAAAGATAGAAGTATAACAAAGCGCTCCATAAGCAGCCGCCGTATCATGCAGTGCATACACACGTCATAAGGCCAAGCGCAGCGCGGTGGAAAGTCCACAACGTCAACTTCAAATAGCTCTAATTTTTTTTCCTTTGAACTGTTAAAACAGAAAGTTTTTTTTACAAAATTGAAGAAGAGATATTAAATAAAAAATCGAAAATCGTATGTGCCCTTTAATTAAATCTAATTTGTTTATGAAAAATTATTGTAATTTTCTTTTATGAAAAAATTTTGCGTCAAATTATATATTTTTTAAAAGTTTAATATTATTGCCGTAATCGAAAAAAAAAATTATGTGATTCTAATAATTAGTATTCTAGATATAATGGTTTAAAAATTTTAGTCCCTAATATATACTAAGAGTATACAAATTTCCAAAAAAAAAATAAAACTTGACGCCAAAATATACTAAAAATTCATAATAATTTATTTATTCGCCACTCCAATTCTCGCCAATTATATTGTACAAATTTATCTTCGGGAATGCTGCAGGAAGCTTTTGGGGATAAGTGTAAGGGCAAAACACAAATAAAAGAATGCTATAATCGTTTTATAAGTGGCCGCACATCTGTTGTTAGTGATCCTTGTTTTGGCCGACCTTCAACGACAACAATATCGGATATGAAGATTTTGTGGACCTCGAATAAGCAGTGACAGGTAAGACGATTAATAACAGAGATTAATACAGGGTGCGGCACATATCTTCCTTTTTTAAAATGCATGCCATTCAGTCGGTTGATGTGGTAGCGGAGCGCTAGTGGTCTCGTTCGAGAGGCGGGGATTTACGAGGCGTGTTAAGAAAATAACGGGAATTCTCGTTTTTTGAAAAAAATATTTATTTATTCGTCTACATTAATGTTGTTGCCTACAAAGTAATTCTCATTAGATATTATGTACTTGTGCCAGCGCTTCTTCCAATCCTCGAAACACTTTTGAGACTCATTCTTTGGAATAGCCTTCAGCTCTTTCAGCGATGCGCTTTTAATGTCATCTATGCGTGTAAAACGACGGCTCATTAAGGTTCTCTTTATTTTTGGAAATAGAAAAAAGTCACACGAAACCATGTGTTGCGAATATGGAGGCTAGGTCATCGTTACAATATTGTTTTTGGCAAAAAATTCACGAACAAGCAATAAAGTGTGAGCAGGTACATTATCGTGGTGCAAAGGTTATGACTTGTTTTGCCACAAATCCGGGCGTTTTTTCCGGATTGCTTCGCGCAAACGGCGTTGAACTTGTAGGTAGTACTTCTTATTGATCGTTTGACCTCGTGGCAAGAATTCATGATGAACTATGTTATAAAAATCGAAGAACACAGTGAGCATAACCTTTACGTTTAATCGCTCTTATCGAGCCTTCTTCGGTCTCGGCGATTCAGAATGCCTCCACTGGGACGATTGAGCCTTAGTTTCGACGTCATATCCGTAAACCTATGTTTCGTCACCTGTTATAACACGTTTCAGTAGTTCTGCATCGTTGTTGACTTCATTTAGTGACTTCTGAGCAACTTCCATTCACCGCTGTTTTTGTTCAAAATTCAACAATTTTGGAACAAATTTTGCTGCCACGGACTCTCCAAACCTAAGAAATTTTAAAATTCCCGTTATTTTCTGAACACACCCCGTAAAGTTTTGTCCCGACATAGTTCAATCGCCATCATGCGTTGGAACAGTGAGGAGCGTGCTTTTGCCGTTGAGGCCTACTTTTCAAGCAAATGTTCTGTAATCGCAACCCAGCACACTTTTTGCAATCGCTTTAATTTAGTCCCGTTGGCCCCTGTCCTGGACCGGAAATCAATTGTTACGTGGGTCACTACATTCAGACAATCTGCAAGTGTGATAAGACGAAGAACTGGAGTCCGTCGGCTCATTAGATCACCTGAGAACATTAAAGCAGTAAGAGCTTTAATGTTGCGATCACCACGGCGTTCTACGCGCAAACATGCGTCTGCCCTTAGACTTTCCGATCGTTCTGTGAAGAGAATTCTTCATGATGATCTTTATTTCCATCTTTACAAGATGGCGATGGCTGTTTTGAGGAAACACTTCTCAGAACGCCTCATTTCAATAAGGAGCAATTTGGAGTGGACAGTCCGCTCTCCCGATTCGACTCCTTGCGATTTTTTCTGTGCGGTTTTTTGAAATCCCGTGATTATGTGAACCGTCCAAGGGTCCTACAAGATTTGAAGACCAACATCCAGGAAAAAATTGCCAACATTACGCCTGCATTATTTTTAAATTATTTTTCGGATCGAATTATAGAAATTCAGGACACACGTTACAAGTCTAACAAAGAAAATGAACATCGTAAGATGTAAACAAACCAGCGCTTAAGGGGGTATTCTAGTCTAGAAATTCAAAATAATTGATTTTTTTTTTTTTTTCATATTTTAAAAGTTCAGACCTTCAAGAATAAGCCTCTAAGAAGATTTACGAAAATTTAAATTATTTTCAAAGTTGTAGTTAATTTTGTGACGCGCCAACTAAACCGGTCCGGCCGGAACGAATCAATAGTAGCGATAGGTTCCCTCTGGCTACCTGAATGGCAAGACTTTGTTCACGAGAATCCACCATTAAGTGAAAAAGTATTGGAATTGAAAAAGACAATATACGAGAACTTGTTTTCGGAAAGCTTACTAACAAGATGTTTAGGTTCTGAAACACAGAATAATAATAAATCGTTAATAATAATAAACTCGCTTATCTGAACTTTTGCACCTGAACATATACTACTGTGATCAAAAAGTAAGGTGAATTTGTTTATGAAATGTAAACTCTTTATTTATTTTTCCAAATCAATTTTATCCCCTTCAAAGTAATCCCCGTCCGATAAAACGCACTTTTACCAACGCTTTTTCCAGTCCTCGAAACAGTCGGAATAGTCTTTTTCCGGTATAGCCTTCAAGACCTTCTTCGATTCGGTTTTTATCTCCTCAATCGTGTCAAAACGGCATCCCCGCATTGGCCTTTTGAGTTTGCTGAATAGCCAGAAGTCGCACAGAGCCAAATCAGGTGAATACGGTGGTTGCGGAACGATATGAGTCGAGTTTTTGGTAAAGAAGTCGCAAAGAACCAATGCAGTATAACATGGTGCATTATCGTGATGAACGAACCAAGAACTGTTTGCCCATAATTCCGGCCGTTTCAGACAAATAGCTTCACGCGAACGACGCATAACGCTCAAATAATATTTTTTGTTAACAGTTTGGCCCGGTGGAAGGAATTCATAGTGCACCACACCACGATAATCAAAGAAAACTGTCAACATAGCCTTGATTTTCGATCGACTTTGCCGTGGTCTTTTCGGTCTTGCTTCACCTTTTGCACGATAATCGCTGGATTAGTCGGTGGTTTCAGGATCGTGTGCGTAAATCTAAATCTCGTCTCCAGTAATGATACATTTTAAGTGGTGCTGATAGTCAGACAGCAAAGTTCCACACACATCAACGCGACGCTTTTTTTCCAAAAAATTGAGCGATTTCAGCACCAATCGAGACTTGACACGTTTGAGACACAAAACATCCTTCAAAATGGTTTGGGCTAAGCCAAATAATATACCAACGCTATCAGCGAGATCTTTAATTGTCAATCGAAGATTTTCAAGCACCAAATCTTTGATTTTTTGGATGTGATCCTCGTCGGTAAACGTTGATGGTCGTCTAGAGCGTGGTTCGTCTTCAACGCGTTCTCGGCCCGCTTTGAACTCGTTGTACCACTTATAAACGTTTTTTTGTGCCATAGTTTGATCACCAAATGCCTTCCGCAACATTTTCAACGTGTCCGCACAAGAATATTCGTTCCGCAAACAAAATTTGATGCAAGTTGTTTGCTCAAGAAAATCACCCATTGTAAAAATCGATAAATTCACTTTTGGTTGTTTACAAAAACGCGTGTAACTCGGAGATAATCAAACCTTTTGACAAACAGACGCTTGGCAAATGTTATTAACAGTCCTACTAACCTAGGAAAAAAAATTTACCTGCCTTCCTAATGCCCGGGAGTTTTAAATCACAATTTCACCTTACTATTTGATCACAGTAGTACATGCTGGAAGTCACACCATCGAAATAGCAAACCACATTGCTGTCTGTATTTTTGATGAAGGTCTTTTACCGGTTAAGAATCCTGGATTCAATGTCAATAAAAATAAGACCTAAAAGTCATGCGTTCGCCTGCAAACGAGATTAACAGCGTATCAACCGCTCCGAGATACAAGCTTCCGAAGCTACCAAAGAAGGCAGAACTGCTCATATGGCTGAAAGATCTGCCAAAAATAAAGCTTTTGAGGTGGAAGAAGGAACACTGTTTTAGGCAGGGATGGCTGATTAAAAAAATGTAAGTATTACATACCATTAAACCACTCAGACTGCCCGAAATGAGACTGCAAACTTTCAACGCGTTTTTCTCGAAACTACTTTTTTCGATACGGTTGACAAGATATCTCAAGTTCTAATTCACTGATTTACTTGAAATTTGGTACAGAATTTCTTTACACTATCAATATTGTCTTGACAAAGGGGTATTTTTAATTTTTGGTTTTTACTATTTTTAAAAAATTCCCGAAGCTGAAAAAAGGAGGCAAAAGAATGACCTTTATTTTCAAAAAGACGCCATTTAGTCAGAAAAATTTTTTTTTAAATCGACTACATCCAGATGATTCTACATCCTTGCTTAGTAAGAATTAATCTTAATTTTATGTTTTAGACCACCAGAAAGATTAGAATCTCGTCAACCAGTAGACGCCTTTCTTTTTTGAGTCCCCGCTTTGCTGGCCTCTACCGACTTCAATTTTGAATTATTTTCCAATTATTGTACATTTTTATACTTCTCAACTATCAATAAAAATGATAAAAATGAATGGTAAAAATGTTTATTGTTTTTTTTTTTTATTACACCTGTAAAATCACCTTAAAATCGAGCCTCTCGACTAGAATACCCCCTTAAGCTAGCGGCGGCACGTGTGAATGTGCATATGATAATGATATGATAGTAAAATAGGAGGTGCGCGCGCAGTCTTTCATTGCCACACGCTCAGCTTATATCCTGCACGTTAAAAAGATGGTGCGAGAAAGCGTTGCTTGCAAATTGCGTTGAACGCAAATGCGTACGCCACATAGGAAAAAATGATAGGAAAAAATTATTTCTTATACTTGAAGAAACATTTTCTCAAATAAAACAATATTTTTTACCCTAAGAAATATTACATTACATAAAATGAATCATTTTTATTTACGCCAAGAAAAGTTTGTTTAATGTAAATAAATTACTTCGTTTTTATAAAGTAACATATGATTACATTAATCAAGTGATTTTACTAAAGGAAATATTTATTGATGTAGAAAAATTATTTGTTCTACTTAAATAAATACTCGTTTAAGAATAGCAAATTATTTCTTTTATTCAAAGAAAAAATTGTTCAAGAGAAACAAATTGTTTTTTATACTCAAAAAACGTTTGTTTGAATAAAAAAGTTTTTTTTAAGACATGTTTCATAACAAATAAAATAAATTATTTTTATTTATTCTGTTACGCCCGATTATATTATAGCTAGTTTTTTTTATTTTATAAATTTTATAAATTTTTTTCTTCAAAAGTTTTAGATGTCAAAGGAAAAATCCTAGCTACGTTTCCCTCGGAATACGTGTTTACCTCGAACACATGTGCGCCAAGAACTTGACAAATAGAAAGAGACAGACAACGGCTTACAAATCGTTCAAAAAGTATCTGTTAGACGCATAATATTCTTATATACAATAAACTTAATCGCTTAAGCCATTCATAAGCAACAACAAAGTATGTCAACAACCTGACATTTAAACTCTCTCTTATAATGCACCGACACTTCACTTATTGTATTTCGGGCGTGTTAATTACTTTAACCCTTTCAGTCACAGCGGCAAACCAGTGTACCACCTAGACACTATCGATTTTTTAACATTTACAAGCAGTTTGTTATCGATTTCTCTGCGGTTTCTTGTTCCCTGTCATCACAATAATCCAGCAAGTGTTTAAAGTAGAATAATATTTTATGATTATTAAAAATAATTATTTTTAATAACAAATTAGTATTGAAAAAAAGCAGAATTTTCAGAATAAATTCATGCTGAAACGAAATAATAGCTATTTTCATCTGAAAATTCGTATATATGGGTTTTCGAGGTTGCTTATTACGAATCCGCTTTTAAAATTTTAAAATTCAAAATGGCGGATTGAATATGGCGGGCTCCAATTTTTAAAAGTGGTCATTTTTTTCTGAAATTTGGTATATAGGAATTTTCGAGATTGCTAATTATGAATCCGATATTAAAATTTCTAAATTCGAGATGACGGATCCAATATGGCTGATCAAAATTTTAAAAAATAGTACTTTTTTCTGTAATATGGTATATAGGGGTTCTTGAGGTCACTGATTACGAATCCGCTATAAAAATTTCAAAATTCAAGATGGCGGATCCAATATGGCTAATCAAAATTCTGAAAAATGTTAATTTTTTCTGAAACTTGATGTATAGGGGTTAATTTTTTTCTGAAATTTGATGTATAGGGATTAATTTTTTTCTGAAATTTGATGTATAGGGGTTTTTGAGATCGGTGATTGCGTATCTGCTGTTGAGATTTAAAAATTTCGAATGCCTGGTCTACATGACCAACAAAATTTTTCATAATTTTAAGATGTTTTGGATCACTGATTACAAGTCTGTCGAAAAATTTCCGAAATTCTCAATACGGCGGTTTTAATATATTAGTAAATAGGAATTTCGGAGATTGCTGATTGCGAATAAGTCATTAGATTCACATTTTTCAAAATGGCATATGTAATGGAGAAAATTCATACGTAGTACGATTCATAGTAAACATATAATTACATATCGGCCATATTGGACCAACCATTTTGAATTTTAAAATTTTGATAGCAGATTCGTAATTAACGACCTCAGAAACCCCTACAAACCAAAATTTAGAATAAATTACCATTTTTTTTAATTTATATCGGCCATATTGGATCCGCCATTTTTAATTTTGAAATTTTGATACCAAATTTTGATACCGGAAAACCCCTATATTCTAAATTTAATAAAAAACCGATTGCTGAAAAAATTCATGACTGAAAGGGTTAAATAAGTTTAGCATCGAAATTATTATGCGTCTTTTTCGTTTTATATTTTATTTTTCTTTATATTTCCTGTTCTGCATCTTGTATTTTATAATAATTGAAGCCAAACATTAGCGAATTTAATATTATGTACACAAGTTAATTTTAAGTACTTCATATAATTTTATATAATTATTTTCTTTTAGATATAATTATTAATAATTTTAATACCTAGCTATAAGTTTAATTACTGTTTTTTTTTTAATAGTTATATAAATATTAAATTGACGCGATGCATACAAATTTTATTATTAAATTTTAATCTTAAAATTATAAATGGGAAAGAAAAAAAAAGTTAATGTATTTACTAATAAGAATGACAGAGACAGGCAGATAATGCTCTCTCTCTTACACACCATAGACGCTCTCTCTCTCTCTCTCTCTCGCACGATGCGCTTTCTCTCTCTTTCACGTGGAATGCGTTTGCAGAGGCGTGACCTCTTCTCGCCACAGTTATATTCTTAAGTGTTACGTAATGTTACGAAGATCAAGGGTAGTCATTGGCTCAAATTCATTTCGCCGCTTTTCCAGCCACCGAAAAACTCATGGTTCAGCGGATGTAAAAGCTGGTGCATTGATGTATTCGACGGCTTTATTTGAGGAAATCTCCAAGAGCATGGACTCAAAGTAACCTCAAAGCCCTGCTCCTAAGCATTCAATTATTTCAATTTCTCTAATTTACAAAATTATATTTAAACTTTTACTAGTCTCACATTGTACTATATTTAAAACTTACTAAATTTGTACTACACAGTGTGTCCCATGGAAAACGGAACTTTTTCAAAATAAAGACAAAAACTCAATATTCCGGCAAATCTCCTTTATTTTATTCAAAATAGTCTCCTTCTGCATCAATACAACGTTTTGCACGATCAATTAACATATCAAATGAGTTTCTGAGATCATTTTTATCCATCGACTTTAGTATGTCGGTCGTCGCTCTTTGGATGGCCTCTACGTCGGCATAACGTTTTCCTTTCATAGGCAAGTGCAATTTGGAGAACAAGTAGAAGTCGCACGGAGCCAAATCCGGCGAGTACGGTGAATGGTTGATGGTTAAAATGAAATTTTTGATCAAAAAATCCGTGATCAAGTTCGATCGATGAGACGGGGCATTGTCATGCAACAAACGCCAGCTCCCTTTTTCACGGTATTGTGGCCGCACACGACAAATACGGCTGGGCAAACGCTTCATAACACCAAGATAAAACACAGCAGTAATCGTTTGACCAGGTAGAACGAATTCACGATGAATAATACCCTCCGAATCGTAGAAACAAATCAACATTGTCTTCACTTTTGACTTTTCAAGACGACTTTTTTTCGGATTGGGCTCGGTTGGGTGCTTCAATTCAGCATTTTGACGCTTGGTTTCGGGATCATATTGGAAACACCATGTCTCGTTACCAGTCACAATTGAATATTTCAAGTTTGGGTCCTTCTTTGACTCTTTAATCAAATCCTTACAATGTTGAATTCGGAGCAATTTTTCGTAGTCGGTCAATTTGTGTGGAACAAAGCGTGCACACACCTTCCGTAGATTCAAATGATCAATCAAAATGCGATAAATTATATTTTTGGACATATTCAATTCCATTTCCATGTATCGCAATGAAGATTTTGGCTCATTTTTTATAAATTTACGCACTTTTTCAATGTTACTTTGAGTAACCACGGTATTCGAAGGACCTGGATGTTCGTCGTCCTGAATGTCTTCACGACCTTCCTGGAACCGCTTATACCACTCATACACTCTGGTATGGGATAGACAATTATCGCCATAAACTTGTCTTAGCAAATTATGCGTCTTAGTAAGGGATTTACCGAGTTTAAAACAGAACTTAATATTTGCTCTTTGTTTAAAGTTTATTTTTCGACCAATGCCACAAACACACTGTCACTTTGAGCGCGATATTTTGGTTTCCATTGAACCAAATGTCATACAATTTTGACAGGATGTCAGTTAAGAATGGACCTTTCCATTGCTAACATCTACCAATAGGTGGCGCCAATATAAATCGATGTTTTGAAAAAGTTCCGTTTTCCATGGGACACACTGTGTATATTCATTGTGTTATATTCTAATTTTGCTATATTTTAAATTTTTTATTATTACTATTATAAATTCATTTGTATTAATAGGGTGTTCCATAAGTTTTTCCCCTTTTTTTGATGCGAAATGAATACACGATATTTGTTGTTTAAGGTTGATTTATTATGTTACATATGAGCCGTTCTGTTCTATAGCCTTTTTCTATCTCTCAGGAAGCCTCATTATGCCCTCTTTCTAAAATTGTTGAGGCTTACTTTCAAAATATTCATCTAGGTGCGTTTTTATTTCGCTTATGGATTTGAAAGATTTACCACGAAGAGAATTTTTTAAGAGAGGAACAAGTAATAATCGGATGGAGCAAGGTCTGGGGAGTACGGAGGGTGAGGTAGAGCGTCTCAATCAAACTGTAATAATTTTTGCCTTACGGCCAACGCAACATGCGGTCTTGCGTTGTCGTGATGGAATACGACACCTCGTCGATTCGCCAATTCTGGCCGTTTTTCTGCTATGGCGGCTTTTAGTTGATCCAGTTGATTGCAATATTTGTCAGCATTGATCGTATTACCTTGCGAAAGAAGCTCGTAGTACACTACACCCTTCCAGTCCCACCAAATGCACAGAAGAACCTTTTTCGGATGAAGCCTAGGCTTCGCAACAGTTGAAGGTCTATTTTCTTCAGACTAAGTGCGTTTTCGATGCACATCTTTCAATTTCGGACGGTCCTAATAGTCGTAGCACTACTCCCGTAAACGATGCAAATCTCGTCTGCAGTGTCCTTTGCACTATTGCCTTTTTTAAAGCAATGAAGCATAACATGCCGCAAATGCTTCTTTTGGCTCTCCATATTAAACGGTGTAGAAAAAATTTTAAAAGAGACTTTATTACCAACGAAACGTACTTTGAAAGGGCTCTGGGACGATTGAAACCGATGCCATAAACGGCTAAGAGATAAGCCTGCATGTTTATATATTCATAGCCAGTTAGAGTCATTCATAGCGTGGCGCGGAAGAAACTTATGGGACAACCTAATACTTTAAATTTTAATTAAATGTAAGCTTCAATCAAAATTTTTCATATTTTTCTATATGCCTTGCCTTATACTACATAACATTACTATTAGTGCTATTTGTCACCGACCAATTCCGAAATTATTCTCACCTTTCTCCTTTTTCTATACAATGATAACTGACTTTATATTTGTCAAACTGTAATGACACCCACCTTTTATCGTAGTCTCATCTATAATAATTAAATTACGCTATCAGAGTTAAACTCCCGGGAAGTTAGGCTGTATTGAAGCCGACGACTCAGGTAAGGAAAAACGGTTAACGTTCTTTCTTGTTACTCTAAGTCCAGGCTGTATTAAAGCCAAGTACTTTTACATAATAAGCCAACCGAGCGTAATTTACCTCCGATCGAAGAAGCGTGTGACGTCAAAGGATTAGGCTGTACTGAAGCCGATCTTTCGAATGATCGCAACGGCTCCGAATACCATTTTCTCTCTTTTTATTGCATACATGACTAACCCTGAGGAGTTTAAAGCCTCGAGTCAACAATCGTATATTTATGAGATTCCCTAAGAGGAGTCACGAACTCCTAATAGAACATTGAAAAGCCTTTGTGGATCTTACGTGAAAACGCGTCCGCAGCTCCGTTTTTTCTATAAATAGCAACGGAATCAAACGAAAATTCACAGTTTATTTCAAATCCCCGAAGTGAAAGTATTCGCAGAAGCTACCTGCGCTATTTTCGAAAGTTAGGCATAAACAGCAAATTAAACTTCGTGAATTTTAATGATCGCACGATTTTTATTAAAGTATTTAGTAGCAAAATCCGTAACTACATATAACAGTTCAACGAAACATTTGTTAAAGTAAATAAATTATTTTGTTTTCGTAAAGAAACATATATTTAAATAAATCAAATGACTTTTTCTTACTAAAAGAAACGTTTATTTATGTAAAAAAAATTATTTATTTCGTTAAAGAAGACATTTATATAAATGAATCAATTTATTACTTTAACGTAATAAAACATATTCTTAAGAACATTTTGTTCAAACAAAAACATATATATTTGAAATGAGAAAATATTGATTTAGATGTTTTTTATTCATTGAAATAAATCAATTCTATTAAATCAATGAAATCATAATGTCGATTTAAAGAATTGTTATCTCAATCATGATGTTTATTTAAGTCAAACAAAATATTTCTTTTACTTAAAGAAATACATTTCCATGAACGTTATTCCATTAAGTCAAAATCGCTTTTATGGAATCATAAAAATTTGTTTCTCAGTGTATGGGATAGTAGCGAAAAAGTATTTACATACTTTATTTTTATTTCTGTACGACAATTTTTTGCAGAGATATTTTGGAAATGACTCGAATATCTGGAAATTTATGGTGATACACTAATTTGTTCGCGTAGTACATAAATGCAGTAAACAATAAAAGAGATCGTCGGAAATCCGTTCACTCGTCTTGATAAGGGTTCATCTATCAAACGTATGAGCAAAGTTAGAAAAAAAAAACTAAGGATATCACGAAGCATATTATGTCAATAAACTTTACGAAATTTACGCTATTACAAAATAATTAAATTTGCAAAACAGCATCCGTGCATGAAAAAATATGATTCGAAAATGAGCTCTCTGTAATTTCTTCATTAAAATTGTACAATATTCGAATGATGAGTACGATTATTCGAACTGCGATTGTCTACGTATAACGACATCGCGTCCAAGTAATAGGTGAACAATTGGGCATGCGCGTACCAATAAAATTCGATTTAACACGTTCGCGACGGGGTGTACCACCGGTGGTACATTCTTGTCTGTCCTATGGGACAGGATGAGCAACCGGTAATACATGCAGAATTGTCCCATCGAGTACGAAAAACAGCGCCGCACTACGGTGCGGCTGGTGAATTCAGGCTCCGTCGCGAACGTGTTAAGGATTGTCGTCCCCAGGTCGAACAGTTTTGTATACTCTGATATTTATTTTTCTTTTGTGCAAAGAACGGACCTCCCATTAATCAGAGCAATTTTAGTTCAATTAGGAAAATCCTTTGTTGCACGTTAAATTCGACTGTTACAAAAATAATTGATAAACGAATTATAAGTAGAAATAAAATAAATTATTAACTAAGATTTTAGTCGAAGAAAAATCAAATATTAAAATTAATACGTTTTTGATTTAATATATATTAATCGATAGTATTTGCATATTCTATACTTTAGAAGCCCATGCATTCATTATTCTGCGATATGTTATAAATTTGATAAAAATAAGTGGAATTTTGTCAGCTATAGGCATAAAAATAAGAAAAATTTGCCCATTTAAGAAAATTGAGTTATTGTTGATATTGAATAGTATAATATATAACTACTATTTACTCGAATCACTTCAGGACATGCGTAATGTGGGGATCCACAACTAGTTTCCAGCATTGATCCAGCTGGTTGTAATGAAGCCATTCCAAAATCAGCAATTTTTATATTATTTTTTTCGTCAAGTAAAAGATTTTCAGGCTTTAGATCACGATGGCTGAAAAATAAAATATAAATTGTGTTGAAATCTAAAGAAAGAATTTCATTGCTTCTGTAATAATTTTATGAAAATTTTATAAGCAATATTGTTCATATTTATTTGAAATTCAAGCTTAAATTCTTAGAATGTATCATATACAGTAGTTTGTATGCTTTAAATGATTTATTCATTTATTTATCACTAATCCAATACAGGAAGGTTTTATTACCTGTATATCAATGCCAATAAACATTAAAAAGTAAATTTATAAATATTAATGTAAAAAAGGTAAATAGAAAGTTCTTCGCAATTGCTAAAAACCAAATAAATTCTGCACATGTTATTATCGACGTAGCTCTGTACAGATTAACATTGCATTTGTGCATAATCTGCAAAATCTACATCATATCAATACTGTTGACGCAATTTATTGTAAAAACATTAAGAACATCGTAATTTTGCAGTAATATTCCAGCAAATATGAGGTGTGGCAGAAAAGTAATAACTAAAGTAATGAGACTGATTTTTTATTTGCCGAAGTTTTTATCTTTATCAAACATCAATATTATCCCTTTAAAAGTAGTTTCATTGGGCAGCTACACGCCGCGGGAGACGTTGTTCTCACTTTTGGTAGCAGCGCTGGAAGTCTTTAACCGGTATGGTCTTCAGCATGTCCGTAACACACTTCTGGATGTTTCCTAAAGTCCCGAAATGACGTCCTTTGAGGACATTTTTCAGTTAAGGAAAAAGGAAAAAGTCACAAGGACTGAGGTCAGGTGAATAGGGAAGCTGGAGAACCACAGTAATGCCTTTTGAGATCTAAAGTTTTGTGACGGAAAGGGTAGTTTGACATGCGGCGTTGTCATAATGGAGCATCCATTTGTCTGCAATGTCTGGTTTCACGCGAATGACCCTTTTTCTGAGCCTTTCAAGGACGTCTTTATAAAAAACTTGGTCAACAGTTTGTCCTGGAAGAACGAATTCTTTGTGGACGATTCTTCATCTGCCAACAAAATAAATCAGGAATGATTTAATCTTTGATTTGCTCATTTGAGCTTTCTTCGGACGAAGAGAGCTCGCAATGAGTCACTCCTCACTTTGCCTCTTGGTCTCAGGATCGTATTAAAAAATCCATGATTCATCACCTGTTATCACACGACTAAAGCAATCCTGCTCGCTGGCGATTCTATGAAGAAGATCAAGACACTTGTTTTTTCGATTGTCCTTCTGCTCAATTGTAAGGTTTTTCGGCACCATTTTGGCACAGACCTTTCGCATGTGCAAATGTTCAATCAGAATTTGATGAACGGTAAATCTGTTCAAATTAAATTGTTCACTCAACATTCTTAATGTTAAGCGATGGTCTGATCTTACAAAAGTGTTCACACGTTCGATGTTTTCGTCGTTGAAAGCCTCCCTGAACGGTGTTCATTTTCAATGTGTTCTCTGCCTTTCAAAAATGATTTGTGCCTGCGAAAAACTTAAGCTCGAGATAAAGAATGTTCCCCATAGGCCTGTTTTAACTTTTTAAACGTCGCACTTGCCGATTCTTCAAGATTAACACAAAATTTAATTGCAAAACGTTGCTTTCAATTCCGTTGTTCCATTTTACGTGACGCACAACCAAAACACAACTTCACTGATAGCAGTCACAAAAATCACGCAGTTAACGGAGGGAGTTGAAACTTGCACTGAGCAATTGGAGGGTACTGATACACGTGCAAGCGATCTGGCAACAGCGCAGAGTTGCTAGTCTCATTATTTATCTGCCACACTTCGTATGAAGCAATCTGTATATACCATCAGTAATTTGAAAGAAGATATTTTACGGCAATATTATTCGGTGTACAACTTTGCTTCCGCCGTTTCGAAATAGATGGCTGTAGCGGTAAGTGGTAGTTTAAATAAATAGATCATAGATGTCATATAATAAGCTTAGGTATTTGTAAACATAACGCCATCGGAATATTAGTCGATTTGTGTCTGCATCATAAAGTTATTCTTGATTGAACATGTCAGCTTACGAGCCAAATTCTTGTCATTTGCGGGAGGCTTTAATTTTTTGCTTTAATATGAAGAAATCTTTGACTGAGGCTTATTGAATGCTCTAAAATACCTATGGTGAGGCCACGATTAGTAAAAGAACGTGCCAAAAGTGGTTTCAACGCTTCAAGAACGGCGATTTTAACGTCGAAGACCAGCATGGCGGTGGAAGAAAGAAGGTTTACGAAGATGCAGAATTGGAGGCATAACTTGATCAAGACTCGTGTCAAACGCAACAAGAATTGGCAAGATCATTGGGAGTGACGCAACAAGCCATTTCAAAACGCCTGAGAGTCATGGGAATGATTTAGAAACAAGGCAATTGGGTGCCGTACGAGTTGAAGCCGAGAGATGTTGAACGGCGTTTGTGTGTTTGTGAACAGCTGCTTGCAAGGCAAAGACAAGAGGGATTTCTGCATCGCATTGTGACTGTTGACGAAAAATGGATTCACTACGATAATCCCAAGCGCAGAAAATCATGAGGATATCCCGGTCATGCTTCCACGTCGACGGCCAAACCGAATATTCACGGTTCCAAGGTCATGCTCAGTATTTGGTAGGACCAGCTCGGCGTAGTGTATTATAAGTTGTTCAAACCGACTGAAACAATCACAGGCGATCGTTATCGAACGCAATTAATGCATTTGAGCCGAGCATTGAAAGACAAACGGCCACAATACAACGAGAGACATGATAAAGTGACTTTACAGCATGACAATGCTCGACCCCATGTTGCGACAGTGGTCAAGACATACTTGGAAACTTTGAAATGGGAAGTCCTAGCCCACCCGCCGTATTCTCCAGACGTTGCTCCCTCGGACTATCACTTGTTTCGATCAATGGCACACGTCCTGGCTGACCAGCACTTCCGGTCTTATGAAGAAGTAAAAAATTGGATCGATTCGTGGATCGATTCAAAAGATGACCAGTTTTTTCAACGCGGGATTCGTATGCTGCCCGAAAGATGGGAGAAAGTTGTGGCCAGCGATGGACAATACTTTGAATCATAAATGTATAACCAGTTTTCTAAAATAAAGCCTCGAATTTCGGAAAAAAACGGCGGAAGCAAAGTTGTACACCCAATACAAAATATTTTAATTATAATCTAGAAAAATCTTTTGCTTGGTAAAAATATTTTAATATTTTAGTAATGCGTATGCACAACACATTGATTTTTTATGTTGCGACAATAATTTAGCAATGTAATATTTCTCTCATTCACGAAAAAATATTATGTAATTCTGTAAAACTGTTGTATAGTTATTAATCTAGTTTATTAACATGTATTAGTAAAATATCATGAGCAGATAAGCAACGCAAGTGGCTTTGCCCACCACTATTTTTAGAGCACAGCTGCGCAGTTAAAAAATTTGAGCTTGCGATTATGAATATGGGTTCAGAAATACTTTATCACGTCCGGTTTTTGAGATATTATAACCTAAATATGCTAAACTCACTATTTTCTGACGTATTTGAGGTTATCAAACATCACAAGGTAATTTTTTTTTCAAGAAGCTAATAGCATTACCTAAAGATATGATTTTTTCTCTTTAAGATCAGTTTCGAATCGTTCAGATATCTTTTTTTTGACCGAGATATGACAATTTCAAATTTTTTCCTTACCTGTAGATATCTTACCGTTTAAAAAAAAAACTTCGTAATAGTACATAATCTAAAATGTGTCAAAAAAAAAAGTGATTTTTGTTCTTTTAGTTTAGGATATTTTAAAAACCTGACGTGATAAATCAATTCTGTAGCTAGACTCGGACTCAGGACATCAAAAATATTCGAAAAAATATACTAGCATTTCTGTTTACGAGATTTCACTAACTTTTGCTAGGCTGTAATTATTTGTCACGACTATAAACCTTGGTTCCAAAGTATCGAGCGGACTATACTAAAACGCTCTGAAGAATTACCAGTTCTATAAATGGGATTCATTAGGGACTGTGTAAAGAGATGGTACCACTTGTTCTCAGCTTTCTAAAGTACATATAGCGAAAGTATCTTCCTTAAGGTCATATAGAACTTTTGTAAGTTGCTTGTTACCGGACGCCTAGTTGCTATAGATTCCCTTAATATCGATAATTTTAATAAGGTATTGATGCCCATAGGGCTCATTATAGATAAGATGCATTTTCTTAATGATGTAAATGATCACCTAGACTTAATGCCAATATTATTGATGATAAGGAGCAAGACTCCAACTCAGTGGCAATATAGTGCTCTTCTAGTTTCATTTATGACCGTATAATTGAAGCGGCTCTGAAGCTATGGAATTTACTTTGCTAAAAAATTTTCGTCACTGGCAGAAACTCACGTGTACACTTTCGTACTTTTTGGCTTATTTAAGTATAAGCTGCTCTTAAAAGCAAATAATACAACTACAAAGTCAAATTACATGAGATCATTTGTATCAAATCTACAGGTTTATATGCAAAAAGCAAAGTATAGCACTTTTATTTTGATTTCTAATATTTCTGATGTTTCTTAACTGGAGTCTAACAGTAAATGAGTTCCTGAGGGTTCTTAGATATGTCGTCTTCTGTGTCATCAAATTCTAGTACAAATTTTAATTTTTCTGCCTCTTCTTTTCAAAATAATGGTTTTTATATCAAAATTGTAACGGTCACCCACCTCTCTTACGCAATAAAATGACTCTTAGAGAAATTCAGAACAAGAGAAAATTTGTATGGATGAGCTTTAATTCGTTCTTAATGAATTTTTCTGAAAAGGAAAAACTATTATAAAGATTCTTTTTGGTTTAAAGTAAATGACATGAATATGAACTGGATTCCTCGTGTGACGTGTAGCAATTGCAGAAGTATGTTAGTCCGATGGTCAAAGAATCGAAATAACGAGCGATTAAATTTTACGACACTCTTGATATGGTATAAACAATCAAATCCATAAAATTGTTTCTTCTGTATGACGAACATAGTAAGAGCTAATGCATTCAAGAAGTCTAAAATCTCTGACGCTAAAATTCCTTCAGACTTAAAACGTACTCAAAATCTTATAGTTCCATCTGAAGTCGAAGAACTTATGAATATTGATGATACTATCTTAGAAGAGAACATGACAGAAGTTGCTGGAACTTCCGAAGAAGGAATTGATTGTGAAAGTGAAAAATGATAAATACGTACCAGGGGAGGGAAATAATACGATAACTGAGATATTTTTTTTATTTTTTTATTTAAAGCTTCAAATCACTATTAAGATTTCCTTGCTATTCATTGATTGTGTATCGTTTTACAGTATATTACACTTTTACAGTGTTAAACTTTTCTACTACAATTTTTAAAAAACTCACGAACATAAATACAGGCATTGACAGTTGGTTCGATAAGTAGTGTATTGATATCGCACGAAGACTGAATTTTACGTACGTTTTGTAAATTGTACATAAGAAAGTTTCGCTCTATATCGAGTATGAGACAATTCCATATGATATGATTCAAATCTTGTTGTCTCAAACCACAAAGACAGCTTGGGTCAGAAATTATATTAATATGATAGAGAAATGCATCAAGATGATAATGATCGGATCTACAGCTGTTGACTATAACAATAAGGTCTTTAGGAAATTTTTTGTTGTGAAACTACGGCTCGGTTTTTCTGCATAATAAAGTTGAGAGTACTTTTGACCCTTTGATTTAAACGTTTCTTTAATATTGTTTATAGAAATTTTATGCATGCATTCTTGAAGTAATTCCACAAATCTCGAATTGACATAAAATGGCTATAATTAGATAAGTTAAAGTTGGCTATTTTGGTAATCGAATCCACAAGTTCATTGCCACTGATTCCAATATGAGTAGAAATCCAAAAAAATTTTACTGCAGCAGAAGTAGTTGTATTGAAAACTGTAAATATATTTTTTTAATTTCCAAAATATATCTATTTGTTTTTATGCTTATGCTATGACTTCAAGATTTTGTAACTTATTTGGAGAATCTGTAAAGATATATAATAGTATTTTAGAAATGGATTTTTTAAGGTTGTAAGAACTGTATTCTTAATAGTGTTCAAACTATTTTTTAGATTAATGTCAAGTTCGGGACATATACTATACAAGCTACACAGGTGTAGAGAGACGTCAGGATTTTACTTTCATCTACAAAAATAGTAACATTTTCTATTTTTTTAGAATATTGGAAAGTAGTTCGTTGGAACTTTTACTGCTCTTTAATTTATTGCCTTATGATCTATAAAATGAAATGGAAGTAAGATTAATATTATAGTAGTAATTATAGATGTCGTAGTATTTGGAAAATGCAAGTAAAGTTCTTAAAGATGACGTATTTCTAAGGCAAGTTTCAAAAAATTCGAATCATTTCTTTTTTTTTAAAAATTTTATGATTATTAAAGTAATTATTTATTGCTTTAAAAACTAGGAAAGCTTTCGTTGGAAAGCACTTTAAAGACATATATATTAGTCAAATATTCTGCTCTGTATAAAATCGGTGGTAATTTTGATTCGGTTAGTCAGATATTGTTCGGTGTCGATATTCTGTATCCTAAGGCAGCTCTAATAGAGGCGTATTAAATTCTTTTGATTTTCATTTGTAGGTCTTTTTTCATTATTTCTCTTTTCTTTATATTAATCTTGATTTTGTTTATGATTTGTTTTCGTAAAAGCAAAAATTTATTTTCTTTATTATTACATGGAAATATTTACATCAAATGTATTTTTATCGAATCAAGTACAGAAAAAGTATTTTATTTATTTTTAAAATATTTGCGTTTTAACTTTTTGTAATTTTTATTCAAAAATTGTTTAATATTTATCTCGAATTTGATCATAAAATCTTAATTTATTTTAAAAATTAAGGGCAAGATATTTTTATTATTCGTGTTTATCAATTCTTCCTCCAAATTGATTTTGTTCTCAACATTCAATTTTATTATAAAAATTTTCATTCTTTTAACCTTTTCAAGCACATCAAAAATATTAGTTTCCTCGATTTGTTTAAATGTACTTAGACATATTTTTTAAAATTATTTTCTTGCTATAAAATTATTTGGCACTTCTAATGTCTTTTACTTATACAATTATAATACTTTGTTTAAAATTAATTTCTCTTTGTAAAAAAGAAACTCACCTATATTTTAACAATTCATAAAGATATTTTCTTTTTGATTTGTCGAGAAAAAAAAAATTTGTTCAGCGTTCAGAAAATTTTGTAAAAGTGGACGTAGCGGCATACAAACCTCTCCCTCTCTCACTCTCACTCTCTCTCACTCTCACTCTCTCTCTCGCACTTTCTCTCACTCTCTCTCTCGCTCTCGCACTCTCTCTCTCGCTCTCTCTCACTCTCTCTCGCTCGCTCTCTCTCACTCTCTCTCTCGCTCTCTCTCACTCTCTCTCACTCTCTCTCTCGCTCTCTCTCTCTCTCTCTTGCTCTCTCTCACGCTCTCTCTCACTCTCTCACTCTCTCTCTCTCTCGCTCTCTTTCACGCTCTCTCTCACTCTCGCACTCTCTCTCTCTCTCTCTCTAAGGTTTAACCTAGTATCTGGCGGTTGGAGTTTGGAGCTGTATATATTGGTGGAACTTCGACTCCACTCCAACTCCGAGTCTGAGAGTCGGGGAGTTCGAGAGTGTTCTTCTTTTCGTCGTCGCTTGGCTCATTACCTTGGTTTTCACCCAAAAGAGTGAAAGAAAGAGAAAGAGAAAGAGAAAGAGAGAGAGAGAGAGAGAGAGAGAAGAATGCCTTGTTACAACTAACCTAATATAAAATAGCTAACTACTAACTATAATATGAATATATTTGATTAATTAAATCTAAATAAGTTATAATTAATTTAAATAACTAAATTTAAAAAATATAAATAATTGGATTTATTTAATCTAAATTGATTTACAATTAATTTAAATAACTGAACTTCAGAAATATAAATATATTTGATCAAATCTTAGTGAATTATAACTAACTTAAATAACTAACATTGTTATAATACTTTATCATAGCAATCGAAGCATAGTTAAAATTGTAATGTTAGTATATAGTAGATAAAAGAGGGAAGGTGGATATGTAGGAGCAAAAGAAAAAAATTAAGAAAAAACGGCGGGATGCCTACCGACGTTACACTGAAAAAATTTTCACCAATTTTTCTGTTCTCTCAAAAATTGAGTCAAATTTATGTTAAAAAAGGCATTTTTGCCCTTGTCTCGTCTAGGGGCCTCCATTTTGCTAAAAATGGCGGAGTCAAAAATGTAAACTGTTGGTTTTTTTTGTTCGAAGTGTCATTTAAATCTGTGCTAAGTTGCAAGTTGATTTTTTTGCAAATTTGATAAAATCGAAACCATTCTTTGATTGTTCAATAGAAACGGAAAAAAATTCGTAATTTCAGCGATTTTTCACTTGAAAACAATGCGTCTCAGCGAAAAATTGCATAAAATACTTTCTTCTTAGAAATTCACGTAGAATCCGATGGTATTTTTGTATCCCAAATTTTGAAGTTTTGAAATCGCCATCCGCCATATTGGATCAGCCATATTTAGTTTTTTTAAAAATTCAGGTTTTATTTAAACTCTTTTCTTACATTGTATGTAATGCGATACAATCGTCGAATATAGGATTTAGCTTCCTGCTCTACTGCTTCAGTTTTTAACGTCGATTTCAAAATTAATTTGAAGAGCTAACAAACTTACTTCTTATAATATGTGTATGTCACAACATTGATCGGTAAATGATATGTTTTGCATTACTACTCTTTTACAAGAGGGTTATACTTAACATGAAGTTGCAGCTTTAATGAGAGTGAAACAATCGGCTATTAATTGTGCTTATGCGCGATTCAACGGGTCCCAAAGCTATGAGCGACGTCCAGGTCAAAGTCGACGACGATTAACCACCGTACACGACGGCCATGCTATTGTTTGATTGGCTCGAGAAGTCAATGTACATGCGCATACAATTGCTCAACATTTCTTGAATTATCGACAACAACAGATTTCGGTTCCATCGGTACGACGTCGTCTTCAAGAGCAAGGATCACGCGCGAATTCGATTGGCCTATGCGCATTACCATTGACATTGGGTGCCAAGACAATGGGTCAATGTTTATTTTATAGATGAGTCCCGATTCCGTTTTCATGGCAATGACAGACGATCTCTCATTTGGCAATGTCATGGAGAACGTGATTGGAATCATCTCGTGCAGCCAGTCGCGGCTTTCGATAGTGTTTCCATAATGGTATGGGCTGGTGTGTCTATAAACAATAAGACGTCTTTGGTAATCATACCTGTGACATTCATACTGATAGGTATATTACTGAGAACCTAGTACCGCATGTTCTACTAATGCAGAGACGCATGGATAATCGTTTTTTCCTGATGCAAGATAATGATGGACCCCCACCACAAGGTTGACACGAAATTTTCTCGAGACTAACAATATGGAGATCTCGAACTACCCTTCTACGAGCCCAGATTTAATTTTATCAAGCATACATGGGACACGTTTGGGTGTCAATTGTGAGGAGATTACTCCAACTTACGAAATCCTCTTCAACAAACTCAGCGAAGAATCTTGCAAAGAGGCATCCAGTGGTGCATATATAAATATGCGAGACCGCTTAAAATCAGTGATTAGGAACAGAGGCGGCAACAAATGATTCTAAATGATTATCTTGATACACACACGCACACACATACACACACACAAAAAGCATAAATCCACCGTGCAACCTCCACTTGATGCACTTCGGGTAACGCTACTGTCGGTGGTAGTAAAAAAATTGGAAACAGCAAAAAAATGACCTTGATTTTTTAAAGCTGACGAAAATCTCGTCGTAATCGATGCAAAAAACTAAATATGGCTGATCCAATATGGCGGATATCGATTCCAAAACTTTAAAACTTTGGGATACAAGAATACTATCGAATCCTACTTGAATTTCTAAGAATAAAGTTTTCTTTGGAATTTATTGCTAACACGCATTGTTTTCAAGTGAAAAATCGCCGAAGTTTCAAATTTTTTTCCATTTTGGTTGAACAATAAAATAATGGTTTCTAATTTATTAAATTTGCAGCATCTATGGCATTTGGAAATAATGATTGCAGTAACTTACAACTTGACACAGATTTTAGTAATACTTTGAACCAAAAATCCTATAGTTCGCATTTTTGATCCCGCTATTTTAAACAAAATGGTAGCCCCTAGACGAAAAAATGGCAAAAATAATTTTTTGACTCAATTTTCCGAGAACAAAAAAAATTTTAAAAAAAATAATACAAAAAAAAAGGTTCAAGCTTCTAGACGTTATATTCAAAATTTCTTAAAATCTCCCTATCCTCTACGAACTGTCACTTTTATTTTGCTCTTGTGTGAGCATTGGCTCAGCGAAGTAACCTGACTCGGTGTCAGTCATTAATTGAGATTCAGTGATTGTATTAAGGGGGGGGGGCGGATCTCCAGAATTTTAAAATTTCGCATCTTTTTTTGAACTTTAGAAGTTCATTTACAACCTAAAGAATATATTTACAATGTTTAAAGCTCAATAGAAAGTTTATGAAGTTCCTAGAAAGTCAGTGGAGTAATGAGCGGCGAAAGTCGAAATCGAACTGCTACCGAAAGGAGGTAAGCAGTAATTATGTTGGAGATGGCGACACAAAAACTTTCAAAGCTATATTAGATGCTAGTCCATACGTCAATGTTGAAGTTAAAAGAAGTAAGTGTATCGGCCACGTAGAAAAGCGTACAAGAAAATTTATTTCTCCTTCAAAATTTAAAAAAAACCACAAAGCTCGGTGGAAAAGACAAATTAACCGATGCCTTAATTTAAAAATAAACAAAATACTATAGTCTCGCGATACTAAAAAATGCGCAGTCAAAAGATGATATGAAAAAGAAGATTATGGCCAAGTATTATCACTTGATCTAGACTGATAAGCCGCAACATCAGTTCTGTTCCACTGGCATCGACTTGTGGAGTAAATACGACGCTGCACAAGCCAAAAATATTCCTTATGAACATCCAGCTCCACCGCACGAAGACGTACAAAAAAACATACTGCCAATTTATATAAATTTGTCACGGGATGATTTGTTTGAACGTCGCGTTGGCGGTTTTACCCAAAACTCGAATGAGTCTTACAATTCAACTGTGTGGCGTTAAGCTCCCAAACGCTTGCATTATGGCGCAAAAATTATTTAAATCGTAGCATTTTTAACTGCAGAAATAATTAACGATGGCATTCATTCATACTCAAAGTTATGAGAGCAAGAAGCTCAAAGTAAAGAGCTACTTCGTTCTCATATATATATAACGGCGGTGGTTGGCTAGAGCCAGCATAGAGTGTAATTTTTTAAATAATATAACAATTTACGATTTTCGATATTTTTTCCTTTTTTTATGAAAATAAATAGATATAATTAATTAATAGGGTCAAACATTTCATTTACAGGGTAACTAATCTCAATAATTTTTATGGAATTAATAAATGAAATAAATTGATAAAAAAACACCTATTAAGCTCGTAATTTATCTGACAAACATATATATAATCTTCAAACATAAGAAATAAGATAACTGTAAAAACGATTGTCGGTCATATTGAAACTGCCGCTTAGAACTTTTAAAGTGACTATATATTCGTCACCAGTGACCTCGAAAAACTCCCAAACACCAATTTTTATAAAAGTCCAATAAGTTATTGTAATAGCTGATTTTATCTCCTAAAATGGAAAAGGATGTTTTCTACCGTTAAGATGCAAAACCGGCTATTGTAAAAAAATTTGTTGAATATTTTTCGATATTCTTATAGTGTAGAAAGAAATCGGCGTATGGTACTTGGGTAGTGTTACTTGTGGGTCACGCTTAACTACATGCTTGCATGTTTTTTTTCATGTATATGCATGTTTGCGTATGATCATGTACTTATATTATTGTCCATAAAAATAAAGTTTTAAAAAACGTTTTAGTCGATATTTCTATCCATTTTAGCACATTTTGACAGAAAAATTTTTTGAAATTTTCCTAAGTAGGGGAAAGGTGTACGAGATAATACCCTTAACAGAGAATACATGTAGTTCAGATAATATTTTACTTAAAGCAGATATAAAATACTTAAATTGTAGCAAATTTATTTGCCTTATTTTATTATAAGCAAGAAATTTAATTAATAGATCTTTAATTATTCATTTAATATCGTATAAAAAGATCATCTTGGACATCCTAATGCCCAAGTTTATAGGAAACGGCAAGATGATCACCATATGTTATAATATCTGCGTTAAAAATATCTGTTTATAAGATCTTGGATATATAAAATAGCAGCGTAATTTTGCGATTAAATAAATTATCGTTAAATAGATTTTTATTTATATTTGAAACTTCTTAGCTTTATTTTTTATAGACGTAATTCAATTTTAAAAAATCAGAAAAAATTCATGGAAGTGTATTTTTACAACATAAATTTAAACGTGGACTGTGGATTCGCTTGTGTGCGCCTAAACACTAAAGCTTATTGACACGGGTCACTCGAGGAATTAAATTTCCCAATTTCTGGTCTGAGATAAGTGTACGAATCGGGGATGAGCGGATATCATGAGACTTGGTTTAAAATCAAAATCAGTCACAAACCCTGCCTTTGAAGAGGTCCTAACAAAAGTATTGTAGGGTAAAATAATGATCAAAAGCATGTCGTTCAAAAATTTCTTTAGAGAATGATAAGATACACTGTGTAGTTGAGGGGAAAAAAATAAAAAGAACAAAGTTTTTTGTTGAAACTCAAATTTATTCATTTTTACTCGTGAGGACTTGAAAAAAGACAATTCTCCATCGATCTCTCTCTCTCTCTTTCTCTCTCTCTCTCTTTCTCTCTCTCTCTCTCTAATGCTTCCTTCAGGTATTTGCTGGGGATCTTCTGGATTTGCCTTGCTATTTATAAACAATGAATAGTGGGTCTAAAAAGAGCCGTTAGTATATATATGTAACAGGGTTGTTAATTGTAAATATAACATGCACGTGCACACCAGGGATGTTGCGGATGCGAATTTTCTCACATCTGCAGATGCGAATACGGATGCGGCATTTCAAACGCTTACATCCGCGGATCCGGATACGGATACGGATCTTGTTTTTTTTTATAAGAAACTCAAGAAATAAAATAACAAGAATAATATGATATGTATTTTTATATTTTTATTACCTATTCAATTATTTAGTAGTAGAAGTCAAAAATTGGAACATTATAATTAATAAAAAGCAATATTGCTGCCTTCTTGGGGTCAAATCTGTTACGCAAAGGTTTGTAAATTAAACCCGCGCTACTGAACAATTATTCGCTTGGAACACTGCCTGATGGCGTCGATAAAAATCTGCGTGCTATTGGTGACAATAGTTTTAATTCTTTTCGATGAACGCTCCACCATTTTAGAAGATTTTCATCTACATTGACCCTTTATTTAAGAAGGTAAGAGAACAATTCCTTTTTGAGTACAGTTTCAGCGTTAACATTTTCTGGTATTTCCTCACAAATTAAAAACTAACAGAAAGTGATTAATAAACCGGCCAATTTTGAGTCAGAATCGTACACGAAGGCTTGATGAATTTTAATTTAAAAAAAAAATTCGCGTGTAGAATTTAATTTTGTCGACTGGGCTACTAGTGCAATAAGTGAGGAAGATAAATTTGAAAGAAGCTTGTATGGAGCGATATTGGTTCAGGCGGGATCTTAACCTTCTTTTATGATGAAACTTACGTGCGGCAGTTTTTTCCTTCCACGATTGTTTTTCTTTACTCGAGCTTTTAAATAATCAAACTCTCCTGGGTGCATTGATTTTAGGATATTTTTTAAGACGAAATGGTACGGCCCTTGCGAGAGTAGGTTTTATTGCATATTTTACAATTAGCCTTATCCTGGTCATATTTATTTGGTTTAAAATAATTCTAAATATCACTTAGTGTCAGTGGTGACATTGTAATTTACTTGTAAATAAATCTATAAATAAACTGCAGAAATCTCCCTTAACACACAATGCTTACTGTTTATTTACAACAATTAATAACCGAAATGTTCATACGTTAAGCGGAACTAAACATGTAATGATTGATTTACGGTAAACAAATGATACACAATAACAAACGGGTCGGAACTTGTTACCGAACGAAATTTTCGCTCCTATTGGTTAATAAGCACGTGCGGACAGCACGCGCCAGTCGCCAGCCCCACTTAAATTCTTTCTTGTAGCGACTTGTGCGACATCTGCATCCGCATGAAATTCTGTATTGATTATTGCGGATGCGTAGGCGGATGCGGATGTCTAAATTGTTGCGGAAGTTCCGCAATTGCGGATGCGAATATTCGCAACATCCCTGGTGCATACTGCTGCGGTCGCAACTATCCCACGACGCAACTTTGAGTGTCGAAGAACGTTAGCCGTCGTGCAATGACACTTGTGTTTAGAGTCAATCTTACTACAACGCAGAATTAACCTCGGATCCTACTTTCTATAATGCGAGGGGCCTCACTTTAAGACCCCAATGCCGGCTATGCTTTTCGCCGAGCTCGGCTAATCAACCTGTCGGTTAATAGCGTGATGACACGCCCGCGGAGGCGGCGGTATTCGGGAATGGGACGCTGGAGAGAAGAAAATAAACTAAACGTGCAGTCATTATGCGAGGTCCACATTTATTGAGTCAAATTGAGTAAAACTATATATACAATACTTTGTAAGTTGACCATGGACCCTTGCTGAGGGTTGCAAACAAAAATATATCGAGGCGCAATTGTTTCTCGCAAGACACGCACTGCGCATACCTGTCCGCCATTTGCCTTGCTATGGTCACAGAACAAGGCGTGTGAACCAGCCTTTATACTCGCAAGCTAGTCGGCGGTTTGGTTGCAGCCTCTCGCGGCTAACTTGGAGTCTATGCGCATGTAGTATCACGTGTGCGTACACACATAAACACTACCATGGGTAAGTAAGAGCTAACCTCTCACTTACACCTTGCAACGAATAATTATATCGATTGACGTGATCGCACATATAAAAATATTGCGGCATGCACGCGGACAACTCAAGTGACCACTTACAGTTAATTTGAGAGCGGTAAGATCCAATTCACGGCTGTCCAAGCTAATTTTTGCGTTTTCTTGCTCGTCTCGCGTCGCTCCGATCGATTTCCTAGCTTCTCTCTGGCTCGCTGCTGCCGCTTGTGACGTAGCACCACGTCGTAGCCGATGTAGCTACGTGCGCCCTGAGTGCCTTGCACAAAAAAAATATAATTATTTAATAAATTAATGTTTCTATCTCTCTCACTCTCTTTCACTCTCTCACTCTCTCTCCCGCTGTCTATGTCGCGAAGTCGCAGGCCGGCCGCCCGCGACTGTCTCCCAGCCGACGGAGGCCTATCGCTTCCCCAGGACAGGGAAGTGGCAAATCCTCGCCACCCTCATCGCAAAACCACCACCACGCACTCTCACTCTCTCTCTCTCTCTCTCCCACTCTCGCTATTTCGCACGAATAAATGAGGCGCTTACCCTTGCGATTCACGAAGCTCGTTCACTAGCAGTTGAGCTCCTGGCAGCTTCCTCTGGCACCGCTGCACCTCGTTCCTGCAGCTAGTCCTCCGGAGAAGGGCCGTCGAACCTCGCTGAGATCTCGCCTCGATGCTTCCTATCTCCGCCTAACCCTCGGCTTCTGAGGTCGCGGTGGCAACCTCTGGTCGCCTCCCGCCGACTCTCGACTCCTCGTCCCACGGTTTGCTTCCTTGCTGCTCTCACTCTCACTCTCTCTCTCTCTCTCTCTCTCTCTCTCTCTCTCTCTCGGACAGAGAAAACTTGTTGCAGGTTCTCGGGACACCTTCTGGCTCCTACTTTTTCGAGCATTACAGTTAGGCTCGATCTTTCTGAGCCAGGGTAGTCTGAAAAACCTGCTTCTGGCATTTTTGAGGTTAGAGCAGCACAATTTTTCCAGTATTTGGTGGCTTATTTTTTGAAGTTGGCAGCAGCTAATTTGTGCTGATTTTATTTTGCTTCACATTGGCAGCAGCTTTCCACATCGTGAGCGCGCGTAGTTTTAAATTTAAATTTAAAGTGGAATTAAATTCAAAGTGAAATTATTTTAGCGTCACTTAAGTACATGTGTACTCTAGAGCTGTCATAACTAGCTATTACGAAGAATTGGCCGAGCGTTTACGAAGATAACCGAACTCTCTATTATAGTGTATTTTAGTGTGTGTGTAGTTTATATTATGTTACTATGTAATCATGAGCATGCGGCATGAGTGAGCGTGTGTGCTTAATATGTAAATCAACAGTACAGTGCGGTTTGAAATCTATTCGTAAGTGTAGAGGCTGTGAACGTGTTTTTCACGCTGCTTGCTTAAGCGGCGCGTGGACTTGGAACTTTGCATTGTATCGCTGCGCATTGTGCTGTAAGTTGCGATCGCCGTTTGCTTCGATTTCGTCTAACGCGCCTCTTAGCTAAACCTGCTCAGTGAGTGCAGTTCCTGTTGCAGTGCATGCATCTGAGTGCGATCAACTGCCTGTTACCTCCACTACATCGATTTTAGATAAGCAGCTCAGCCGTAAGCGTCTGCTCAGTCCGTACTTGCCCCCCTCTCCTTCGCAACAACAGCCGTCGAAAGTATTGTGCTCCCTACTCGATTCGCACGCGTCTTCGAGAATGTCGTGAAACGATATGCCGGCGTGGTTTAAGGTGTGCAATGATACGATATTTAAAGAATCTATGGATCGAAATTTGGAGGCACTAACAAATCAAGTAAATGTATTAGAAGACAAAGTCGAGCATATGAATTGCGAACTTCGCGAACTTCGTGAAGAGATAAAGGCCACTTGGGCTGTTACGGAGATACGAGAGCGTGATAATTTACTCTCGGACCCTTGTGAATTGCCCGTGTCGGGTATTCCAGCTTAATTTTCGGACAATTTTCCTCAGACAATTGAGCGTATTTTTAAAGTTACAAATTGTATCAATTACTTAACTTTTGTTGTGTCGATTCGCAAGTAGTCTCCCTCCTCGTCCCGTACTAACGCTGGTACTGTGGAGAAGCGTGATTGTTTTGCCTTAGTTATTAACTTACCTTTGCCGATTATTAGAAATAAAATTGCGTCTTAGGCACGGCTCTTGCGTGATAAAACATGCTCATCAATCTTTGGCGTAGGCGGTAAAAACAAGGTTTTCATAACACCTCTTTGGCCTCGTCAAGTTTATGAACTACTACGTGCCGCAAATCGAAGTATAAAGATCTGGGTTACTTGCGACCGACCGTGCGTAACTTGACTGTATATATGCGTATTGACAATCAATCTCCGCTAATTCCGATTAGATCTTTGCAGGATCTTGATAGACTTGAGCCACGTACTCAGCCACAATGAGTGGCAACTGCTCAGTCGGGTCTTTTTAATGAGTCTGGTCATTTTAGTATTTGTCATAGTAATATTAATTATTTGTCTGCCCACTCCAATGAATGAGAATTTCTTTCTTGCAAGCAGTGTATGCAAATATGATGTAATTGCTCTTACCGAGACGTGCCTTGAACCTGATGTACCTGATTTTCCTTATATAATCAAAGATTATAATTTTTTCAGACATGATCGAATTGGTAAACAGGGTGACGGTGTTGCACTTTACGTTCGTGATTGCTATAAAGCTAGCGTAGTCACTTGTTTAGATCCTCGGTTCGATAACACACCGGAATATATGATGGTTGAGGTACGATCTGACTCATCGAAAGTGCTAATTGCTGTCGTGTATCGTCGTCCACACGGTGCTTACCCTACGAAATTATTTGACGAATTAGGTGAAATCTTACCAGCATACACTGACTTTATGATGACGGGCGATTTTAATTTTCCGATGCATAAGGAACATCCAGACTCTACATACTTTTTAAATATATTGCAAGAGCATAATCTTGAGTTAGTACCATCTGATCCTACTCACCATGTAATCAGAGACGACGGTACTCGTTCTGATACATGGCTCGACCTATTTACAGTACCTTCATTAAAATTAGTTCACAAATTTTTTAAAACTGACACACCTTTTGCTGCTGGTCATGATCTTATTTCAATAGATTACTGTCTTCCATCGCTTTTTGTTGCTCCAAAAACTATAACAGTACGAAGTCTAAACAATATGAATATTGAATGTTTCACTAATGATTTGTACTCATACTTAAGACTTGCTCTCCCGACTAACCCGTTGCTTATATGCTGTGGCATATCTCACACCTATTCATCGACTACCACTGATCGTTTTGTTTCCCCTAATGGAGGTAGTATATCATCTATGGCTCAATCACTAACTAATGCTTTCATTGAGGCTTTTGATAAACATGCTCCCTACAGAAATTTTTAACTTAAGTCAAATTATAAACCTTGGGTTTCAAGGGATATTCGCCTACTTATGGATGCTAAAAATGCAGCATACCGCAGAGCTCGAACAACTTGTAGACCTGAAGATAAACTGGCGTTTATCAACCTACGTTCGCTTGTCAGCAATAATATTGATTCTGCGAAGAATAAATATTTTGCTTCCCTATTGGAGTCATCCACTGAGCCTAAGTCTTTGTGGTCTAGCCTAAGAAAAATGGGTGCCATGGTTCCTAACACTCCATCGCCACTTACTTATTTTACGTCCAACACTTTAAGGGACAACACCACTGTGACCCCCTGGTTTTTTTGCCGTTTTTCAAGAATTTTTTTTTTTGTGGGAAAAAAAGACATTCCAAATTTTTGTTTTGTTTTGTTTCTTGTTTATTAAAGATACATAAAAATTTTTTTTTAATTTTTCACGCCCCATGGTGGTGCTGGGGAAGCTCCCGCGTCAGATGCTGTTGCCTTTGCAGTGATCCGCGGCACGCAGCAGAACTGTCTTTAAAGTCGATCTAAAAAAAAATACCAAGTGTTTTCGTTAATAATATGATATTTTGAAGAGAAGTATACAGGGATTTGAAAAAATATTGATTTTTAAAAAATAGGCACGGTTTTGAAATTTAAAGTCGATTTTCGAGCCAAATTACTCGTCGAAAAAAGGCTATAACTTTTTTTTTTATTGAGATATCAAAAAAATCCTATGTACTTCTTTAGATAATCTAGTTTTATTGATGCAGTTTAAATTTGGAGTCGATCGAATGAAAATTGCTTGAGTAATGCTGCGTGCCGCACCCAAAAAAGTGGTTTTGAGAAAAACGCGTTTAAAGTTTGAAGTTTGTTAATTTATGTGATAAATTGGAAAAAAATTTTTAACCTTTAATCAGCGATTCCGACACCATATAGCTGGCCTTCAAGAAGCAAATCAAGGTCCCCAGCATCTTTTCTCGAACTTGTAGAGGCTCTTCTTGCCTCTTTTGCAGCATCCGTGAGCGAGCGCTCCGCCTGCTCGATCCGCGCTGCGTCGGTTTCAACGCAAAAATTGAAACAATTTGGGCCGATGGTTACCCTCAACGTCTCCATAACTTTCATGAGGCTTCTGAGGCCATCGTTGAATAATAATACCGTGATATCAGCAGCAATATCGACGATTCTTTTGCTCCCGGACTGACACTTGGGGGCTATTGCCTAAACTGATTTGTTGTAGCTTCCGTTATTGTTTTGCGTAAAGCCACCCAAACAGCGCTGCAGCAAATCGTCTCTGCTCAAATTTTCATACACTGGCGTACTTGCCTCCAATACTTCCTTAGGAAGAGGCGGCTTATGGCGATATTCAGAAATATTACCGCTTGCGACCGCTCGCTGCCACGAACACCACGACTTGGCTCCCTTTGGGCAATCGTCATGTTGTGGCTCACTATCTGTGGATATTTTATGCTTGATAGTTGCCCAAATTTCCTTCCTCATTTTTTTAACATCATCGCTGTTCCTCCGAATAGCCAAGCCGTAATATGTGCTCAACTCGTCGATCAATTTTCCCGTGAGCATTTCTCTGCCAAACAATCCTTTTTGTTTTTTCACGATTTCGTGGAGGCGCGTCCCCATACGTTTTTGGACATGATCGATGCACTCTTTTTTTTTTATCTCGAAACCGTCGTATGGATTGCTATTCGATATGCCCAGGAACGTTTTAGAATCACCGTTACCAATATAATATTTATATTTTATGCCATAGAGCTCTTCAGACCGTTGAAATATTTCGACAGCTGAGTCGACTTCCATTTTTCCGGAGAAGCCGTTATGGTTCGCCTGGCACTCATCGTCGTGGGTATTTTTCCATTCCCAGTACTCCGCGGTGCTTTCTTTTGCTTCCCAATGCTGGCAAGCTTTGCAATGTTTTAATTTCACCATAACGTCGATCACTTTTTTAGTGTACCAGCCGATAAGCGATGTAATGCCGAATAGCAAACTGAAACCGCGCTTTCGCCACGATCCGTCGCCTGAAACGATAATTCCGTCCTCCATCCCATTTTCCAACGAAATTGTCTTCTCTTTAAGTGCAGCCTTTTGTTTGCTCACTGCGTTCACAGCTTGAGTAGCAATCGAAATCGAATTTATGATTCGATCGTAGAAAGATTGAAATATGGGGCGCGGTAGGTCCATAAATGCACAAAACTTCATCAGGCCATTCAAACCGACGCCAAAAAGACGCATACTGAATACGATCCGACAATTAATTCCGTATGCATTGTCAATCATAGGACACGAATTGATTTGCACTTTTTTACAATGGCCGCAATCGACCTCGATTTTGAATCCGAGTCCGCGCAAACTTTTTTCAGTAAATTTAATATCGCGATCACACACTTTACACTTCACTAAGGTCGATATAATGTTCAATGCATGGAAGAGGTGTACTATACGATAACCAAAATTGTTAGTAACACCGACCTTCAAATCGTCCGACGATTTTAACTTTTTCGCCGACGTGCTCACATTCTCTGCAGAACTATTTTCAGAGCTATAACGGTTCGGAGGTTTTTGATTCAAAATTTTCGATCGACTCTTCGTCAAATAGCTCCGTTTCGTACCCTTTTTCCCCGCGTACACTTTCTCGTTGTTCATTTCGATAAGCAAAGAATAATTCTGAGCGTTCAATATTTATAAACGAAACGATACGCAGCGTTTAGATGCGAATAGCGTGGTTTCTATTCGTAAACTGACGCTATAACGCTATCCCTATACCTGCCTTGAAAATTTTTCAACTATCGCTACCTATATCTTTTTTTGAAACTATATTTATAACAATAATCGGCTTTTGTGAAGGGAGGCAAAAGAATACCTGTGAATGACTCACAGGACTATAGGGAAAGGCCCGGTATACCTGCCGACCGGTTGAGACGCGCACCTGGCTGAGGTGGCGCGGGACCCCGAGTGTCACAGAGCGCTGCACCGCTCCACAAAATATTTAATATCTCCGAAAATAATTATTTTTTTGACCTGGGACCAACGGCATTCTATTCTTAAATGTATTTTAGATTTTTCTAGATGGTTTTCAAAAAATCGATTTTTGGAAGCCGTCACAGTGGTGTTGTCCCTTAAATGCACATTATGCCAATGTTTCACGTTCGTCTCTACCCCTGCAAGAAACAGACATTGATGAAATCCTTAAGCACGTGCCCTCTGATGATCAATTAAGCAGATTTGATTTTAGTTTAATATCCGAGAGTGACCTTGATCGTGCACTAAACAAATCAGTAAAGAATTGCACTGGTACCGACCTTGTATCTACAAGAATGTTGAAACTAGCTTATCTGTCGCTACGTCCATATCTTCTTACCATTTTCAACAGCTCGATTCAGCAAGGCATTTTTCCTGAATGCTGTAAACTTGCTGCTATTTTGCCTCTTTCTAAAACTCACCCACCTAAATCGCCGTCTGATACACGTCCTATAGCTTTATTATCTGAGTTTTCGAAATTATTTGAACGCGTAATACATGACCAACTATCAAGCTTGATAAACGCAAATAACCTATTGGACTCGTTTTAATCGGGTTTCAGATCTTGTCATTCTACGCAGACTGCGTTGCTTTATTTCACAGAGGAAGTAAGACTTGCTATTAATCGTTATCTAGTTACACCACTGGTTCTCTTTGATTTCTCAAAAGCTTTTGACACAGTCCCTCATAAGCTATTACTTAAAAAGCTCCGTTCTTTAAATTGTTTGGATGGTGTAGTTAAATGGTTTGCAAGTTACCTGTCTGGTCGTTCACAGGCCGTATGTGATGTGAATGGAAAATTGTCGGAACCTATTCAAACACACTCTGGTGTACCTCAAGGAAGTGTCCTGGGATCCTTACTGTTCTCGATTTTCATTAATGATCTTCCTCGGGTGTTACGTAATTCAAAGCATGGTATATATGCTGATGATACACGTATATACCTGCATTGTCATCCATCTGAATTACCTGATTATATCAGTTTACTTAATGAAGATACAGTGAGGGTCTTTGAATGGGCAAAGTGCAATGAAATCAAATTGAACCTTGACAAATCAAAACTGATGATTCTGGGCAGTCAGCGTTACATCTCTACCCTTAATTATGGTATTCTTCCACTGCTTAAAGTGAATAATGCTGTTATACAGTATGCAAATCGTGTCACTGACCTAGGTATTCAACTTTCTTCTACCCTTGATTGGGAATCTCAAGTCAGGCAAATATCTAGTCGTGTAAATGGTGCACTTTACGCTCTTAGGTTTCATGGGCATGCACTTTCTCGTCAACTTAAGCAACGTCTTGTTGAGGTTTTAATTTTTCCATATTTCGACTATGGCTCTGTGATTTATCATGATTTAACTCAAGAGCAAGAAGTAAAACTTCATCGTTTGCTTAATTCGTGTGCTCGTTCTGTTCATGGTTTTATACCGTGGAAAGCGCCGATGACACTCTATCGCTTATCACTAGGTTGGTTAGATACGAAAAATAGACGACTGTTGTTCATAGCAGCTTTAGCATTTAACTGTATAGCAAATGGGCAGACTGCGTATTCAGCTAATCTATTCTCTCTTAGATCTAACTTTATGTTGCGTACATCAACTCGTTATCGGCCTTTGCCACTATTATATTCAACGCCCCGCACGGAAATCTTAAACAGATCCTTTCACATAGCAGCGTCAAAATTTTTAAATTCGATGGCTGATCAACTTCTTCCGTTTGATACTCAGTTATCGCGGTTTTTCAAATCATCGGTTCGTGATCAATTATTATCCGAAGAAGTTGTACAATGGCGTTTGAGAGCTCGTGAAATGAACTTGGTTTCAAATCCGGTTACAACTGATAACGTGTTAATAGTATTATTAGAGCGTACGGATCTATGTCGGTGACTCGTCATAGTGTAAATACTGCGAAAACTGTACAGCAAATTATTAGCATTATTATTATACCTTCTTTTCTATATCGCATTATCTTATCGATTGTTATTTTTATATTATATTCTATATTATATTTGTTATTTTGTTAATTTGTTTACTGTTAACTAGCTTATAATTTTATATTTACATTGTAATTTTATCTTTCAGGGCTATATGGGGTTATACCCCGTAGCCTTAATAAATTTCAATCAATCAATCAATCTCGCACACCTTCACCCTTGGCTTCACTCGCGACGCTTACTCTAATCAAAGAGGAACCAAACTATATTCACCGCGGGACTTATCTCTCCGTCCTCGCAGGAACGCGCAGCGAAACTCACTCTCTGGAGACCACCGCGTAACTGCCCGTTACGCTCGCTCTTCTCTCCCCTTCCCTCGCAGCTCCCAAAATTCCTTGCCGATCGTCACCGCAAGTTCGAAAATCACGTGATTTTCGAACGTTGCCGGCTTTTGGAAAAATCCGCATTTTTGCGGCTAAACAGACTTACACAAGCTGGCAACCTGGAGACGGTCGCGCAAGAATGTGAACACTAACATTCTTCGTCGACGACCTATGACGGATTCTCCGTTACACGCTCTGCTACCTCCTGCTCTTGTCGAGCCTACTAAGCGGCCGCCTCCGTCTCCCTGCAGCGCTTCTCTCCCTTTTGTTGAAGGGCCTCTTGACGCTGGCAAAGTCGGTTCCATTCAGCGTCCTCCACCGCGAATCCTTCCCTTTGCGCGAAGAGGGTCAGCGTAGCGTCCGCAGAATTTATCCGCTGGCAGAGATCGTTGCCTGGCTTCCTGTACGGGGCCTCCGAGCGCGCTCGTGGCCTCCTCCATGAGCGCCTCAATGGCTTCCCAGTCCTCTGGGAAGTCAACAGATGGTGGTCGATGGGAGGCGCGGGGTCTCTACACGTGTGTCCTCCGCGCCGGGAGCCGTCGTCCACTTCTTCAATAATGGCATTGGACAGTTCGTTGTCCTGCTCCGGGCGAGCTGCAGGGCTGTAAACTCATCGACAATCCGGAGAATGCCGACGATGAATTCGTCCGCTTTCCGGCTTATTGACATCTTCCGCAGCTGTTCCAGCACCGTCGCCAGCGCATTCTTGGCTTTGTCGCCTTCGTTTTCAAGTGCCACTGTAAGCAGACTATGGGGGACGATTAGTAGGGATTGCCAGGCGGTGTTATCGAGTTCGCGCACGTCTTACAGGGCAGAATCAAAGCGCTCTAGCTCACGTCATTCGTTTTTTTCGTGCCCGGTTGCCTTCCCGGGCCTTATTTCACGCTAGCAACAGAATTAGGTCGCGCCTCTTGTAACGATAGCTTCCTTACGTTATTCGCGGGACGCCTCACAACGCACACCGTCTTACATGGTCGACTTCACTTCTTGGCCAGCGCACCGGCCGCGCTTTTGCTGTGCCTTGGTCCTCTGCTGAGGACCAGGCCTGCTCCTCGTGCGCTTATGAGGAGAGGCCTCGCCGTGTCGAGAATACGGCTCGTCGTACTCTCGTCTTCTTCCATTGGCGATGGTTCAGCAGCTACGTATTTCTTCAACTGGTTGAAGAAGTGCCAAAAAAACAGTTCTTTTTTTGAAGCGGTCCAGTTATCGAGCCATTCTTGTAAATTTTTATACAAATTAAAGCGTTTTTCAGCATGTCCCATTGATGCGAATAGATAATAATCGGGCAGAGCCAAGTCTGGCGAATAAGCCGCATGCGCTAGTATTTCCCATATCTATATTATCGTAGGTTTCTCTTTCTTGTCCAGTTATAGGCTTGAGTAATGAAGAAGCAACCTTGCATAATCAATTCATTACTGGAGTCAGTAGCACATAAATTAAAATAAAACTATTTAAAGTTGAGTACTCAAAATAAAAAGATGCAATCGAACAGAGTAGCAACAAAAGGTGCGAACGCAACCGAGGAGAAATTGGAATCAGTATCGACAGGACACAAATAAAAAAAAGAATACGACATATACCGAATACAATTACAATATGCAAATTGCGAAGATAAAAACAGATGAAATACAATCTTAAGAATCACGCAACAAGAAACAAGAGGAATATTCAACTGGATATATTTGTTGCGGTAGGCAAAACCATCGAAAGGAAAACTGCTAATATCGGGAAAAATGATCAATGGCTGTGGCAGAGTAGGACATTTAATTAATTTTTGCAGTTTACGAAATTAAAACAAAGCTGGTCAAGATAATATTGAACAAAAGGTAGAGAGCGGTGAAAGATCATACTATACAATTTTGATACCGAATGCGATTAAAATTCTGATGACTTCTAATATACTTTATTAATAAATATATGGTAAATGATTGTATAAATTGTAACAAAATGATAATTAATCCACAATATTCAAAGGTTCAAATTTAAAATAAAATTCTTAAAATGCAAGTGGATGGTGGATCATCTTTTTATAATTACGGAAATTGATTACAAAAAATATTTTTATGAAAAAAAATTGCAAGCTAGAAGCAGAATTGAAGTGAACTATTATGGAGGTAAAACAAATAAGTCAATTGGAATTTTAAAAAATGTTAAAATAAGCTATAGTGCTATAACGAATATCAAAGAATTGTATGTTGCAAGCAAAGTAGAAAAACTAATCATGAGCTGTGATTGGTTACATAAATTAAACTTATGGCTATTAAATATAGTTTAACCAGCAAATAATAATATGAAGATTAGTCGGTCAAATAAATGTTTAAAATTAAACGTCGATGATCTGGATTTTAATGAAAAATCGTTAATTAAAAAAAAAAAATTTTTAAAAAGAACCATGAATTGTTTTTTACAAATAAAGGAATTTACAAAAAAAAACAAAATTTATCTTTAGAATGCGTGCTAATACTACATTAATTTTTTCTAAAGCGAGAAATATTCCTTTTGTGCTAAAAGATAAGGTTTTTAGAAGAATTTAGATTAGTAGAAAAAATATTAAATTTGACGGAGATAAATGAATGGGCCACACCAATAGTTCCAATAATTAAGCATGATGAATCTATAAGAATCTGCGGAGATTAAATGACGGTGAATAAGAATATATTAATGAAGCAATATCCACTCCCCGAAATCAAACGTTTAATTGCAAATTTAAAAGGCGATTTCTACCTTTAAAAATAGATTTGGAAAAAGCTTATGCATAAGTGTAATTAAGTCAAAATTCTAAAAAATATTTAATTTTAAACACTTACAAAGTTTTATATCAACAAAATGAACATCTATACAGAATTTTTTAGTAACAAGATATTTCAAAGATCAAATGGAACGAACTTTCGCAACAAACAAAATCAAATGGAATCAAATTTTTGCAACAAACCGTGATGTAACTGTATTTCTAGATGATTTTTTAGTTAAAGGAAAAACAGAAAAAATAAATTAAGAACAGTGATAAATGTTAACCTTTTAAAGACGGAGATTTTCACGTTAAAATCAACCTACTATTTTACACGAAATTTGTGCATAATGTCAATGAATTTTTCACGTGGAGTGCCCAACCCGACAAGTGATCGATATTTCGACCAAATCTATTTGGAACATAAAGGCCTACGTTAGAAATTTCGTCTAACGACTTGAAGGTTTTTTCCTACGTAATTCGATGCGCTGAATACTAAAAAAGTAGTGAATAGAAGTCATGGAGGCATCCTTAACCAACAGAATTGTTATTTTTTTTTTTTTTTTATTCTTTTTCATTTTGGCCTAAAATTTGATAAATTTACATTTTTCGATGCGCTGAGTTCGACGAAATTATCAGTCTTTTTGCTCAAATATTTCTCAAATAATGACTTTTTTAAGCCTATTTTGTTAGAACCAAGACGTCAAAGGCAAAAAATTCGTACCATTACCTTTGAAATTTTGTTAGATATAAGCTAACCCGCTGACAGTAACTAACGATAATGTCAGTTTTCAACCTTAGATTCACATTCAAGATGAGTTATGCAATACAAAATACTATTTCTTTTAAGCTAAATGCATCTGAATATATAGGTATACCGATTTTTAGTCCGAAGCAGCAAAAAAATTATACCTTGAAATTGCACTTTTTAAGATTAAGTAAACTTCCAGGAATTTCAACACTATTTTTTTTGTATTTAGCGGATAATATTATCTAAAAAAAACTTTAAATATTTTGTATCCCATGGCTGATTGATATATTGACCATACTCGCCCTAAAAGGTAAAATAAACTAGAAGATAAATTAAAAAACCTAAATGTTAATGATAAAGAATCCTTACAGAAAGTGATTTTTGGTCGGTTCCTTTGAAGCAATGCTATTTGATAGTTGTTAATGCATATATTAAAAGTTTAAATGAGCACGAAGCCTAAAAGACCTTAGCTTTTCGTTTACATCCTCTCAAAGTTGAATATTTTAATTCATGCATATTGCAAGACTATAGCAATAGTTCTTCTTCATGTAATGTGTGTGTGTACATGTGTGCTAATGTAGGCTTACAATGTGGTAATTAGCAATGAGTTTTTAAATACAATGTGGTATTTAGCAATAAGTTCTTAGGGTATTTGGAATTTAGTTTATATCATGCATATTTAAGGTATCACAAGCTAGCAACATGTGCATATGTACTTAGAGTGCGAGCTCTGCTTTAACAGATATAATAATGAACTAAAATCCGTTCGGTATCGTTTGCGTCATAATTTTAATCATGATCCCCTACATAAGCTATAAAAATTGATGTCTAGCTGCATTGCAAAATTTTGAATATAAACGTACTCTCAAGAATCCCGGCTGACTGATGTTCTCATCAAGTATGAATTAGTCGTCATTGTCTCTTACTAGTTTGTCTTGAATATATGAGGCCAAAAGACTTATTTGGTGAGTTCCTACAGTCAAATCTCTCAAGAAGTCTAAGATAAGTATGAAAAATTTACTAGTACTTGATTATTCAAACGAACTCACTGGCGGTTTCTTTGAATTAAATTAACTGTCGCAATACCTGAAACCGCACTTCTGTGTATACAGGCGTAAATAGCATCAATTACTGCAATTGCTTTTCTTTCTTCGAGTTCAGGATTGTAGAATAAATTTTCATTTACAAATTCTGTTACGTGCTGGTTTAAAATTGCTGTCTAGTTACGGATGGAAGTCCTATATTATCCGCAACAAATCTTTGTAATGATAACATAAATAATGATAACATAACATAATCAATGACTGAACTAACATTTCGTCAACTAGAATAATCATAAATTAATTTCAAAAAGTTATCACTAAATCCTATCTTACGTATAAAAAATAATAAATCTTTCCTTTTCACATAACTCAGATATCCATTTTGAAGTATCGGGTCACAGTAAGTGAGAAGTTCTTTAAATAGATGTTTATTAATTGATGATATATACTCGAATTTCTCATTATATTATTCCAATCGATACCTCGCAAAGATTGTCTCGGCAACTTGGCGGCAACATGACACTGACTGTGGGGCACGCGAGGAGCGTTCGTAAATCGTCGATTTGACGCCAACTTTCAGCCAACGTGACAAAAACATGCTTGTGCCAAGAAAATGCAGCACGCGTTGATTCCATGTTGCCGACATTATGCAGGAAAATTTTTAAAATTTCCACCACGCGTGCTACTAATTTACCAGCATTATACGTTTCAATTTTAGTGAATCAGGAAATTATATACAATAAATAATTTTTTTAGAATAAAGATTTATTTAATAATTACAATAAATATTACATATTATATGATAATTTATACTAAATATTAATCATATAGATTAATTTACATTATAATCTGCGGTCTTAGAAATGGTCGATGCAGTCTCGTCCCAATTCAGCTATCTTCAACAACTTTAGGCTATAATTCAGGAGCAAAACCACAGATTTCTCAACTAAAATTAATGAAATAATAATTAAAATTGTTTTAAATAAACGAAAAAATAGAGTACAATAATTTATAGAATAGTCTATTCAAGTAGGCCACACATAAAGAATATTAACCAAATCTTACCTAATTTTTGCTTTTTTAAAATATTAAATTCAAAAACTAAAATTATGAATACACTTAGCAGTGGTCGAGCTTTGGTTTCATTCCAAAGTAAATCGTTTATTTCTCTTTTAACGACATCTTTTATTAGATTTTTAAATACAATTTTTATTTGTCTAGTATCAAATAAACAATGATGATATAAACTCTTATTAACACATCATCTTTATGCTGTGCATTATAATATCTTTTATTACAATCTGCTGTAGGAACTTTACAATAATCTTAAAAATTTCATAATTGAACTTTCAAAATAATTTTAACGAATGTATTCTCAAAAATAATTTTTTGTTACCATAACATTCTTCCAGCGATTCAAGATTTGGTGTGTTATCATAACTCAAATTCTATCTGCTAAGATAATCCTTCGTGATTTATTTATTAAGAAAAATACAAGGTCTATTTGTTATTAAAAAATTTTAAGAAGTTTATTGTGAGCCATAGGAGAGTTTGCTTTAAATTTTTCTTCGACATCATACCATAAAGTAAATCCAATGCTTGTAATTTAACACTTTCATCTTTATCAACTAGACATTGCACGATGAGATCTTTATGTGCCTGCATATTTTTTGGATGAGTTTTTAATATTTTCTACATTGCTGATAATCCCAAGTATTTGTAATTATGATGAGTATCTTTGATAAGTATCCTTGATTTTTGTAGATATAATTAAATGGTATCAGAATGATTCGGCATGCTTGATGATGTTGAATTTAACAAGGCTATAACATGGCAGTCATGCTAATAACTAATATTATAATTATATATGGTAACAATTAATATAAATTTGATAAAAATTAACTTAAATAATACAATTGATTTTTTTAAAAGAATAATTACTATTTTATTACTAGTTTTTCATTATAAATTTAAATTAAATTTTAGGTGCGCAACTAAGTTCTCGCTATTTTTCTTGGTCAAAATTTAGTTACAGCAAAATACAACTTTATTGTAAAGAAACGGTTACAAATGAATCATTCATAGTATTGCCAATCGCTAGCTACAACTTTTTTCCATCTTTTTGGCAGAGCTCGAATACTGTTACGGTAAAAGTGTTCGTCTTTTGAAGCTATCCACGAATCAAGCCAACTTTTAATAACTTCATATGAGCGGAATTGCTGATCAGCCAGACCATGAGTCATCGAACGGTACAAAACATAATCGGACGGCGCAATATCTGGGGAATATGACAGGTGGAGAAGACTTTCCATTGAAGCGTTTCCAAGTAGGTTTTAACGGGCCCGGCAACGTGAGACTAAGCGTTGCCATGCAGTAGAATCACTTTTTCGTGTCTCTGCTCGTATTATGGCCATTTTTCGTGTAGTGCTTAGCTCAATCACATCAATTGAATTCGATACTATTGCCCAGTGACGGTTTTGTTTTGTATTAACAGCTCATAATAAATAACGCTGACCTGGTCCCACCAAATACACAGCATAACCTTCGCAGCGTGACTATTGGGCCAAGCCGATACGATGAAGAAAACCTTTTCTTTTTTACCGCTAGAGCAGTAGTTGTTTGCAGGCGAGAAAACGACGCTTAAAGTCCCTTGACTTCAAATCATAAGGAAACAAAGTTCCCTGCTTTTAAATTATTTTCAACTCATACAATCGCTTGAAAATGGCCTTACGGGTAACTTCTAATACTCAAGCAAGCTTATTTTCCATTTGGCATGGATCCTTGTCGAGTAATGCCTCCGATTCGACGTCTCTGAAGGTTTTTGGCCTTCCTTCATGCGGATGGTCGTCAATATCGAGATCACCGTCTTTGATGCGACAGAACCAATCACAACACGTAATTTTAGTTTGAGCAGCACCTTCGTAAACGTTTTGGAGCTCCCGATGTGCTTCAGCCGTTGTTTTCTTCAAATGAAAAGAAAAAAGCAACACTTCCCGCAAATGACGATTATTTGGCACAAAATGAGATATTTTCACACAACCAAAAGTATATGATGCAAAAACAAAATCACTAATGTGTCAAAGCGATTCGTTTACTATATGTCTAAGCTTGCTTCATGACGTTTTGGATGTCGTAATCGACAAGCACTTACCGTTGGAGCCATCTATTGACAAACAGCAGGAACTTAGTTGAGCATCTATACTATAAACAATATATAAAAACATTTTTAGGTATATTTAATTTGTTTATGTAAATATAAAAGATTTATAATAACTGTTAATATAAAAAATTTATAATTTACAAACTTATTAATAAATAGTTATAAATTTGTATCCACAAAAACAATATAATCTATAATAAGCAGAAAAAGCTATAATCTGACTATCACTATAGCTATAAATAAACTTGAAATAATTTTAAAACTAATATACATATATGTTCAACAATCGAATAATGAAATTAAACTAGTTGTCTTATTAGTTTAATTATTCAATACAATTTAAACTCTTTAATACTTACGTATGTAAGCATGGTAACTGCATTTGCTTAAACATCTATGCATAAACTTTCCTTTCTTTCGTACATTCTGTGCTATGTATATTTTATATTGCTCGGAAAAAAAATAAAAAAAATAAATGAAATGGTATTAAAAATACTGAAATAATCAATTTAACAGATTTATTTACGCAAGGAGTATGCACGTTTTAATGTTGACGAGCACGTTCTGCTACTTGGGTATCTGTACCTCTGTTGAATGCCACGTTCCTCATTCCTTGTAGAAAACTTGTAACTGCTGGCCTTTGATATTGTAAGGCGTATTAATAGATGGTAAATCAAGTGAAAAATTTAATATTTGTCTTTAATAATGTATGATCTTTGGTTTTCAAAAATAGGTCACTTTAGTCTTTCATTTACAGTGGCGGGTAATCGGTCTGAATTACGTACTTTTTGGAAGTTAATATGATTACCTGGTTGAAGAATCATTAATAATTTTTTGGTTGGTCATGATAGGATTTACTTCTATTACTATTTTTGTCAAAGGCTTCTTTGTATTCTAAAAATTTTATTATTCTCTTTTGCATTGACTTCGGTATGATTATTTTATCGCCTTTAAGAAGCCTCTCGTTGATTGTATCAATATCTGTTTATACCATATATTCCAACCAGGTTTTAATGGTGGACTGACTTTGTTTTGTTAGTTAGTAATATTAGCAATATACATAGAGACAATTCAAACCAATTTACTTATTATTATGATATGATTTTTCAATAAATGTCAACAAAATTAGAATTTTCGGATTGCCTTTACAAGGAATAATCTTAATCTAAATGTTAGTGGGCTTGATTATGTATTGTTATATTCGTCAGTTAAATTGACGTTTGGTCTCATTCTTCTTTTGTCTTGAGTAGTGAGGCATGATCTTAGTTTTAGCGATTGTCATTATCCTCTCTGGTACTAATGGTCTGCTCATATGGTGGTTCATTCTCATACATGGTATTTGGTTCGAACACTTGTGTTTGTAAGGTTTCGTTGATAATTTCTTTGGGTTTCATAGTCAGGTTTTAGTTAGTCTTTATTTTATTTGCTTTACGGTCTTTAGTCATATTTGAGATCTCTTTTAGTATTATATTTCTTGATGTAGGCCAACGGTCCAAAAATCTCAAAGTCATTAAATATTTTATCTTCTTTCATGTTTCACGGCAATTGGCAAAATAATTTAGTTTCTGAAGGTTTGGTGGGTATGTTGTTTGATTTTATCTTGTTTCGCATTTTGAGTAGCATTTGGGCTTTTTCTTTGCCATTGCAGTACATGACTTTTAAGATACCTACTTAATCCCCTTTTCCGTTTAAGTCAATATCCACACTTTTTATTGATCTTCTTTTTTCAACCTTTCCTATAACGGCAGATATGGATGTGGTGAGAGGGATGTAAAATACTAAGTTGCCTTAACCTTTAGATTTTTTGTCAACTTGATTCGGCATTAGTAAGCCATAGTATTTCTGGTGTGAATATTCTAAGACTTAAGGTTAGAAACTAGGATTTTATCAATGTCTGGGTTATTGATAACTAGGATTTATTCGTAGGGTAAGGTTTCAATTTAGGTTATACTGTACATATTTATGATCAAGGATTATAGCTTAATCAGTTTCTGGGATTTGAATAAGTAGTGCTTGTTGATGGGGCAAAGGTTATGGTAGTTTTAAGGGGCACACTTAGTATGAAATTTAGAAAAAATCGATTTTTTTTTTTGCATATTTCGATAGTCTACACTTTTAAAAGAAACATACTAAAATTTCAAATGAATATTTTAAATAGTTTAAGTTACAGTCTTCTAAAGTAACCGCTCACGGATTAAAAAGTTACGTTTGCTACGGGGTCCCCCGAGTTATTGTTCGGGCTCTGTTGCCATCGTAAGTCATTAAAATATGATTACGGTTTCTATTGTTGTCCTTCAGATATATAGAAATGTATAAATAGATTTGTCCTTAAGGAATTTTTCGTTTATAACTACGTCACATGTTTTCGGAGCCAGATATATTCAGTTTTACTGTGAGCGTTGTACTGAGCTCTTTGTAAGTTATTATAGTAAGATTAAGTGGAAAACCTCTGTATTCAAACCAAAAAGGTACTAAAGACGCTCTCAGGCGTAGATCAGTTTAACAAAAACAAAAGTTTGCGGGAAACTAACATACAATCGAGCAATCTACCGCTAATACCAGTACGTTCGCTGAAAAACTATTGAAAAATAAAGATGAAAATATTATAATTGATCCAACTCATGGATATTGCGTTATCCAGTTTCTTTCGATTTTTTATGCAATTAGTAATTTAGTGATGTGTAAAACTTGTTAAAAAATGTGACTTTTAATTAAGCAAGTCCGCGAGGCTTAGGCTTCATAATTGCAGTGATGTGTGAATGCGGTGTTTCGTACATTGATTCTGGGCCTATGATTGAAAATGCATTTGAAATAAATAGACGTTTAGCAGCTGTGATGCGTCTTTCAGGTATAGGAATAAACGGAATTAATCTTTTTTACGATTTGATGGATTTAGCAAGCAAATTTTATTATCAAACTTTCGCTTGATGCTTCACGAATTTATGGACAGCAGCTAAATCTGTTTGTAAATTCAGTATTCAAAGAGCTGTTGAAGAAGAGAAGAAGCTGACATTAGAGACAGAAAATTCAGAGACAAATTTGACTGTTTCGGGAGATGGCACGTGGAAAAAACGTGGCGATACTTCAGGTTTTGGTGTGGTAACTCTTGCAGGAAAATATTGTAAAAAAATCGTCGATTCGTGTGTAAAGTCGACTTACTGTCAGAGGTGTGTCTTTTGGAAAAATAAAAAAGATAGAGATCCTGAAGCTTACGAAAAATGGCTCTCACTACACGAAGATGATTGCGACATAAATCATAAAGGAACAGCTTCAAAAATGGAAGTCGATAGTGTGAAAGACATGTTCGGTCGCTCGATTAGTGAATACGGTGTGAAATATTCGCGGTATCTTAGTGATGGCGATAGTGCCACATATAAAGGATTATTAGATTTAAATCCATATAATATTCCTGTAGAAAAACTGAAATTCTATCAACATATTAAAAAAAGAATGGGATCATGATGCCATAGTTTAAAGAAAGCCGATAAAAGGTTAGGAGAAAAAAGTAAAACTACGCTAAAATTAACTCTCAAATTAATTGATAAACTTCAAAAGCTTAACGGACTAGCGATCATGGGACATCAAGATAATGTGGATGAAACATATAAAGCAATCTGGGCTACATTTCATCGTTTGAGCTCGACTGATAAGAAGCCAAAACATGAAAGCTGTTCAGAAGGCGCAGAGAGTTGGTGCGCTTATCGCTGCGCGGAAGCTAAAGGATTGAACTTGACTAAGTTCAAGCATGATTATCTCCCACTTGATCCAAAAGTTCAAGAAGCTCTGAAACCAATATACTAGGACTTGTCTCGGTGTAAATTGCTTGATAGATGTAAGGGTAATAATACCCAGAATAATAACGAAAGCTACAATGGTTTACTTTGGCACTTTGCTTCGAAACACCTCCACAGTGGTCTTAAAACTATTAAATTGTCAAATTACTTGGCTACGTCAATATTCAATGACGGTTATTCATCAATTTTAAAAATATTTAATGTGATGGGAGTGATAATTGAACCTGCAGCAAGAGATTATGCCGCTAGCAAAGATGAAACAAGACTACGAGTAGCAGAGCATCGTCAACAGGCTGCCACGAAAGAGGGTCAATCATCTCGAAGAATTGCTTCAAAAGCCAAACAGGCGCATTATGAAGAAGATAAAGGTGAATTATATCGGCCTGGAATAGCAGATTAGATGTAAGTATGATTGTTATCTATTAAAAACAATGAAATCAATCATTTTATCTTCAAACGTGATTTTCTCGAAATTACATTTTTCAAATTTGCTGCTGTTGTAACTCGAAGACAAATCATCCAATCGCTTTGATTTTGTTTTCTGCTTGTTTTGTATATATTTCTCTGTACACTGACTCTCCAGTTTTTTGTTTGTATAAAAAATGTAATTTTGGCGGGTCAAAAATGAACTGATTTTTGAGCAAAATTCGACAATTTTTTTTTAAAACTCTGCCATTTTGTTGAATTTCAATTTTTTTTACTATCGTGGGTCATTGTATAGGCAATACCTTTTAGTTTAATAATCGTCTTGTTGATTTTTATTTTAGCCACGGTGAAGGCCGCAATCACTGCAGCAGTAGAGGCCATTTTTTTTTTTTAGTGACTTGGGAGACACCAAATAACTCGCTGAAAATTAAATTTTTTCATTTGAAAATTTCAGTGTATATTTATTAATTATGTATAAATATACCGTTAAAATTTTAAAACATTTTATGCTGTAGTTTTTTTTTTTTAAGAATTTATAAAAACCACCTATTTTTTAGGCGGTCACTCTAGGTGTGCCCCTTAATTGTTCATCGAATGAGTCTTCTTGTAACTAGGGAGTGTTCCTGTAATTGTATTATTTAGGTTAAGTCGTTGATTTCCGGTCGTTTTTGCATTCCAATTAGGCATTATGATAATTCTAGTATAAGATGCGCCCGGATCGTATTTGAGATAATTTCAGTTTTGCGGCTGGTCTGGTTATAGTAATACATCCTCTTCTTGGCATAAAACCTTCAGGCTACAAAGATGAACACTGTGATTATTATGGTTTGTCCTAGAACTCCACCGTATATAAAGTACTGAGTATTTGAGATGCTTTTTTTGTGGTCCCTTAACAGTTTTAAACGACGAGTGATTCTGTGCAAGGATTCTTGGCAGCTTTTTTATTCTTTAATATTTGGCGCAGGTGCATTTGATATTGCGGCTTTAGGTGCATTTTTATTTCTTGATAATAGTTCCGTAAGTCGGGGTAAACTTCTAACAGGTTGAGTGATATCTCCGGTCTATGTAGCGTGACATGGCAGATTTGATTGCCAGTCACAGAACTAAGTAATCAAGCTAACAATAGACAACCGTGTCTGTTGTAGCTTATAACCTACTTATATCTATGTAGCACGCACTCAATCACTATTCTAATTTCTAACTCCCTCACATGCTAGATTACTTCTTCCCAATTACACACACCACACTTAATCTTCAGTGTTATATAATTGAAGCCTAGTTGCACCTCTGACTTCTTTCATGAGTTGAAGCGTTATCATCTGCTCTTCGATGGCCTACGACAATAATATAATTAGCAAGAAAACACTTAGCAAGAGACTAATAATATCTAAGAGAACAAACTTGCCACCTAAAGGAAGACAGTTAAAAAAGAAGGCAAAGTTGTAGCGTTTAAAAGGAAAAATAATATATACACATAGGATATACACTGCATAAGGCTTCCTTGTACTAAAACAATATTATTAAGTGCAATTAGCTTCTGTTAAGTTCAATAGAGCCATACTATAGATAATTAAATTCAAGAAATATAAAAGCTAACCAGCAGGCTAGTAGCAGGATTATTAAAGTTAGCCAACCAACCTTGAGGCAATACAATTGAATACCTTGGAGCTACTATAGCCAAGGAAGCTACAAGAGAGCTGGAAAACAAAAGAACACACAATAAGTTAGATTTTGTAAAAGTTGGTACGGCAGATTAACTTACCTTATGATTCAAGAGCTACTCTCACATTAGAAGTCGTCTTACTAGCTAAACTAAACACACTTTTGTACCCGGCTCGGCAAAGTTAGAATACGTCATACAACAACAAGGCTATATATGACTCCGCCAAAGCTACACGCGAGCCACGCCATCGGCTCTACGATGCTACATACATTAAGCTATGCTACATGCGCGCCACACTACCGGTGCATTCTCTGTGGGAACTAGTACTTAAGCTACAGGTGGCTAGAGAAGTACGACTATTGCTAGACTGGCATTATCACGCATGTATGCATGCAACGTTTTTTCTGCGATGCAGCTTGCACATAGCACCGATTCTGTATCTTGTTGTAATTTGGGAAGTGCACTGAAGGACGATTCGTACTGCAGCTGTGGAGTGCATGAGTAGAATAGTATCAGCAAAGGTAAGCTGCATTCTACTTCTTAGCCGGCAGGTAGCCTCTCCTCGCTCTATCGCTTTCCCTCCTTCTTGAGTGCCGCGTTCAATGGCGTGCGTAGCCATTATACAACTACTTGCTCGCGTTCTTAATGCAGGTCGCATAACGAAGTTTTAATGTGGCTTCGTTCTGGTGCTCCGTGCTTGTTATTTATTGGGAGTGTAAATAAATTCTTGCCGTTTCGCCCTCAGATGGCGGTACAAAAATTTTGTGTTCATAATTCATAATGATGATGCATCTACATTGAAGTTTATAACCTATGCTTAAAATCAGTGCGTATCTTTCCATTAACCTATAAAGAACATTTTTTTTTGTAGCGTATGACATGTCAAATTTTGCGCCAAATAAACTATTTTTGCAGGGAATTTTACAGCACTATTTTATTCAGAAGAAATTTGCAGCTGAAACACACAGAATTCTTGTAGAAACCTATGGTGATCATGCTCTGTCGGAAAAAAATGCAGAGGTTGGTTTAATCGATTTAAAAATGGTGATTTTAATGTTTAAGATAGAGAACGCAATAGTGCACCAAAAAAGTTTCAAGATGAAGAATTGGAAACATTACTTGCTAAAGATACATGTCAGACGCAATCCAATGTTGCAAAATCATTACAAGTTGATCGAACAACAGTTTCGAAACGTCTAACAGCATTAGAAATGATATAAAAGGAAGGATCTTGGGTGCCGTAGGAACTGAAGGCGAGACACGTCGAACGGCGTTTTGTCACGTGTGAACAGCTGCTTCAACGATAAAAAAGAAAAGATTTTTCACATCTTATTGTGACTGGTGATGAAAAATGGCAAGAACTTATTTACACTCCTAATAATTTTGCGAAAGCAATATCCTTTTCTTTGTAGTGCTATCGAGCGTGTGCATCTTCCAAAGCCACGCGTAAAAATTCAATTAGCGTGCCGCGACACTGCGCATGGCTGGCGCCCTTCAGTGCAACCCACGTTGGGATTGTAATTTAATTTTTTTCAAATATATAATAATCATACTTATAAATAGTGGCTAGTTAATTCAACAATGCAGTTACCCTAATCCCCAGTAATTATCATAATAGATATGAAAGGTCGTTGGGCTGGTTTCCCTCACTTATAAAAAGATATTCATCGGTTTTACCTATACAGCCAGGTGCCATACTTAAAATTCCCGCTTCGTATAGATGTATACTTTGGTCAGGTTGACGGGGGCATGCTATATTAAACGCAAGGTTTCCTTTTGTCTTACTTAATAGAGCCAGGATCCGTCGGCATTTAGGTAACTCAATTGAGTGATAAGAGTTGAAGTTAAAGTTATGTCGCAGATTTTTAATACCTGTACATTGGGTCTTAACAACATTGATACTTCACAATCTTTTTGATTAGTGGTTTCGGTCAAAGGTCTATTGGCCGAACATACTTAGGCATAATGATGATGATAGTAATATATGTCTTTGTGGTTTGTTTTTATGTGATGTCTGTGATCAGTGCTATAGATCAGGTATTCGTGACTTGGTTTTGTCCTTATAAAATAATTTAATAAATATAAGATAATAGCTTGTAACACAGCTAAAGTGTCTAACCTGTAGAGATTACAAGGTACCCGATCTATTTACGAAAGATGAATTACAATAAGTAGTCTTCCGATATTGAATATTGCGTCTATTTTGGCGATTCTTGCGACTTCTGCTCGTAAATGTTGTAGTTGTATTAGAAATTCTAGTGCTTCACGTGCCTTCCCTATATCGTCAGTCAAGTACTTTCATATATCTTTATTTAAAAAAAAGAGTTCTACTTACTGTTTGTTAAGTTTTTGTATGATTTCCAACATTTGTCGATTCAATTCAATTAAATGCTGCAACCCGACGTCTATCTTATGAGTAAGGATATTTAAAGTAATAAGATATCGCAATTCGTTTTTCATTAACTAGAAATCGTCTTTTTTCAACCTCAGCTTGTGCTTTTGTGGTATTATACGAGGGTAAATTAAATATAAACGGTAATTTTTTTTATACATATATTGAATAATACATACACATAAACTATATCATCAACATTTCTCAATGTAGTCTCCTGCGTTGTCTACACACTTTTGCCACAGTTTTGAAAGCTTAAATATTGCTTGTTCATAAAAAGTTTTAGAACAAGTTGTTGGCCAACTGCGCACGTTCTCTTCGACTTCTTCATTGCTTTTGAATCGTTTTCCTCCAAGTGATTTTTCTAGAAGCGCAAACAAAAAGTAGTCACAGGGGAACAATTCTGGACCATAAGGAGGATGTTCAAGTGTTTTTCAGCTCATTTCTTATAGTTTATCCCTTGCCAACGCCGCGGCGTGCGGCCTAGCGTTGTCATGAAAAAGGATGACCTCTCTAATGGACATACCTCGTATTTTTTTTCGGTAGGAGGTTCTCGCTAACAGTAACAACTGGCAATAGTAGGCCGCATTCACCGTTTATTGATCATGAAAAAAATCAATTAGTAAAACTCTCTTTAAGTCAAAAAAAATCGCTGCAAACATTTTTCCGGCTGAAGGCGAGTTTTGGCTGTCACTGGGCAGCCTTCATCCTTCCTTCGTCACACCTTACTCGCCATTTTCAATTCGAGGGTATATTGGTGGACCCATGTCTCATCACATGTGACGATGTGCCTCAAAAAATCCTCTCCTTCTTGTCGAAATCGATTTAGAAGTCTCTTAGTGATCTCCGATCTGATCGTTTTTGATTTCCGGTTAACAACCTCGGAACCCATCGAGCACTAATTTTTCTGAAGTCAAGATGATAAGCGATAATGGATTTAGCACTTTCGTAGCTGATACCCACTCTTGACAAAATTTCTGAAACATTTAACCGCCGATCATATTCAATAAGCTCTCGAACAGCACAGATGTTGTCATCTGTAAGACTTGTCCTTGAACGTCGATCATGACTTTCGTTATGAACACGTTCTCGTTCACCCTTAAATTCCCTTGCTTGCGTATACACTCGATTCTGAGACAATGTAGTGTCCTCAAACTGTGCTTTTGAATGAGTAAAAATTTCTGACGGTTTAACGCCTTCATTGGTTAAAAACTTTATAATGACGCGTTGCGCGACAGATGTATGTACCTCTTGCTCAGTGATGACTGTACTAAGGACAGAACCTAGGGTGGTCGCTAACTAAGCGGGTTCTCCTACTCCTTATAAGCGAACCAGCAACCGCCATACTATATCATCTAGCTCGGAGGTGCATGCTAAGCAGAAAAGATAAATTACCGTTTATATTTGATTTATCCTCGTATATGATGCCAAAACAAAATCATCAATGTATCAAAGCGATTTGTTTACCATATGTCTAAGCGCTTCATACGTTTTGGATGTCGAAATCGATAAGCACTTACTGCTGAAGCCATCTATTGCTAAACAGCGAAAACTTAATTCAGCACCTAATAATATTATTGTAGAATAATATTATTGCAAACTATCACACAATTAACAAAGTAACCATTCAATACAATTGAAACCTTGGACACGCTGCTGACTCCACCGCTAAACAATCCATTTGACCGGGCGAATGGACTGCGAACTGTTCGCACACCTTTGGAAGCACCCACGACGCTAAAATCTTAATAAAATAAAATAATTGGACAAAATTGACAAAAATAATCTGACTTAATTGACTCACAAAACAACTCAAAATAAAACCACCAACAATAACGATCGGACCGTCTTGACAGACAAATTCCAACTGCCAACTCTCTCTAACATTTCCTAACAACCGTTAGAATCGAAAAAAATTTTTTCAAATCTTATTGGATAGTTCTTAAAACCAATAAATAAAAAGAATAATTACTGTCCAATCCACACAAACGTTTTCCACGCTTGGAACCTCAGTTCAACTTAACTCGCCGGCCACGCTCGATCTTCTCCCTCTCTCCGTGCTGCACAGTTACTTCCGTTTGCGCTTTCCCCAGCGCAAAAACTGTTCGGAGAGTACGGCAGTGCGCGAGCCCCTTTCCGTCGACTGCTGTAACAGCTGGCTGCGCGGTTGACACAACGTTTACATTTGTGAAGGTGAAAAACTAGAGTGATTCGTAAGTTTTATATAAATATTCATATCTAGATGCAGCTGTTGTGTATTTCAAGCAATTATATTAGGGTAGGATGGGTGATTTCATAAACTATTCATATTGAGTTTTGTCCATATTACTAAAAAATTTCTTATAGTACATTAAGTTATTTAGCTGTAAAATAAGTGGTATAATTGCTAAGGGTAGAACTTATGGTGTGTAAAAAAAACAGGCAGAGACTAAGGCGTATGCACGCCTTAGCGCATATTCTTACTATAAACAAAACATTGCTCTCTGCCTCAAAGCGCAGGTAAGACGATACCGTCTTCCATAATACTTTTTATCAAGCACTACTCGTTGGAATATCTTTCTCACCCTTTGATTTCGTCCAATGTCTTCGCTTAACTTCGTTAGCCTTGACATAGATGCTTTGAAACATTATACTGATTTTTCTTTATTTTCCTCCTAAATTATGTAATAAGTGAGGAGAAGAAAAAAGTTTTTTTGCCCGTTAAATCTTGTTCATACTAAAGCCGATGAGGGAAAAAACCTTACAGTTCTGTAGCTTTCACAAATTTCTGGAGTTATTGAGAGATCTAATTTTAAAAGTGTTCCTTAAAGCTACACCTTAAATTTAAAATTTTAATAACTTTCATGGAAATGTATTCATGTGTATATAGTTGTGGTTATCATTGCGGCTCCTTAATAGTAACTTCGTAAAATCGTAATATTTTGCACGATATTCAAAATAATAATACATATACATACTTACAAACATATATGCATACATACTGTGTCGACAATCCGTCAGTACAAAATTATAATATTTAATGCACGTTACATAAAATATTAGTTCTATACCTATTACAAGAAGGAAGAAATGGGAGATAAATGACCAGCCATTCTTTAATATATTATAACATATAACTATATATTACATTAAAAAAAAAAAAAAGATTAAATACAAATAAGCTTTGATTCAATGAGCGCCAGCCATGACACTTTTCATGGCGTAAGGTCTTGCTGACTAGCCCAGCGACGGAACGCGAGTTCTCGTGATATCTAAACTTTAGTAATGTGGAAAATACTTCAAAAGAGTCGAAAACGCCAGCTCCATTTCTATGGTAGTACTCGATGAAAAGGAGGGGCGGGGGGCACAATGGGTTTACACGTGTATCAGTACCCTCCTATGGCTCAGTGCGAGTTTCAACTCCTTCCAGCCGAACAGCGGAATTTGGAGCAACGTTGTGCCATTAAATTTTATTTTAAGCTTAGAGAATCGGTAATTGTGACGTTTAAAAAGTTAAGATAGGCCTATGGGGAACATTCTTTATTCCGAGCTCAAGTTTTTCGCTGGCACAAATCATTTTTGAAACGCAGAGAACACGTTAAAGATGAATACCTTCAGGGAGGCCTTCAACGATGAAAACATCAAACGTGTGAACACTCTTGTGAGATCAGACCATCGTTTAACATTAAGAATGTTGAGTGAACAATTAAATTTGAACTTATTTACCGCTCATCAAATTTTGACTAAACACTTGCACATGCGAAAGGTCTGTGCCAAAATGGTGCCGAACAACCTCACAATTGAGCAGAAGGACAATCAAAAAAACAAGTGTCTTGATCTTCTTGACAGAATCGCTAAGGAACAAGATTTCTTTAGTCGTGTAATCACAGGTGATGAATCATGGATTTTTTAATACGATCCTGAGACCAAAAGGCAAAGTGAGGAGTGACTCATTGCGAGCTCTCCTCGTCCGAAGAAAGCTCGAATAAGAAAATTAAAGATCAAATCAATGCTGATTTGTTTTGACAGAAGGGGAATCATCCACAAAGAATTTGTTTCTCCTGGACAAACTGTTGACCAAGATTTTTATAAAGACGTCCTTATAAGGCTCAGAAAAAGGGTCATTTGTGTAAGACCAGACACTGCAGACAAATGAATGCTCCATCATGACAACGGTCCATATCATACTGCCCTCTTCGTTACAGAACTTTTAACCTCAAAAGGCATCCCTATAGTTCCCCAGCTCCCCCTATTCACCTGACCACAGTGTCTGTGACTTTTTCCTTTTTCAACTGAAAAATTTTTTTTTCAGTTTTTAAACTGAAAAATGTCCTCAAAGAATGTCATTTCGGGACTTTAGAAAACATCCAAATGAGTGTAACGGACATGCTGAGGACCATATCAGTTGAAGACTTCCAGTGCTGCTATCAAAAGTGGGAACAACGTCTTTATCGGTGTGTAGCTGCCCAAGGAAACTACTTTGAAGGGAATAATATTAATGTTCGAAAAAAATAAGTTTGGTAAATAAAAAATCAGTCTTATTACTTTTCTGCCACACATCGTATATATACTACATATATATAGTACATTCATCAGAGATTGCGCATTAGGTTGATTTGTCGGTATATTCGATAGAAGTTGTACGGTAAGATAGTTATGGGTGTATGATCGACGATGTGGGGGCAGTGGAGTCGTTGCTTAATTTATTCCCGTTGACGTTGATATACTTGGTGTGCTCGCTGATACAATTTCCTTTTGGATGAGCGAATGATATGCTTCCGGTGCTCTTTTAGGGTATCCGCATTTAGCACCACCATGCTATTAGCTGGTGCATTACTCTCTTCCTGGACGATCGAATTGTCCAGAAGTAGCTAATTCAGGTCCATCAATATTCTGATTTACACTTGAGATCTGGGTCGATTTCGTAGTCCTAGGATGCAGCTTGATGCCGTATAGCCTTCTTAGGTCATACCGGATTAAATGGTTCAACAGCTCTTCTAGTGTACCCGTTGTGTCGATCCTAGACCGGGAAGTTTGATTTTATAATTATTCTGCGGTGAGTCCCGTAAACGTCTACTGCAACGATTTATGTTTCTCCTCTATAATCCTAATGAAATCAGCGTCAAGAGTCCGTATATTATATGACGCCATTTTAAGCTATCAGATGTGCCCTTAACGTATAGATAAACTACGAAAACGCTCGTTTAAACTTAAAAAAAATTTTTTTTAAAAACGACGATAGGAGCTTAACGACTCAACGACGAGGCGACTCGATATGAGATGACTCTTGCTAGAAATAAATAGTTTACTTATATGATCTAAAATTACTAGCAAAGCAACAACAACAAAAAATACAAAAAACGCAAGCAATGAATTCAGTCTCGTAGCAAATGAAGAGCGGAAAGAAGAAAAAAGAAAAAACTGTAAAGGTTATTATAATCACGTGCAGAATATAAAAACTATGAGAGAGACGTGACTTGTTAGATGGGAGTAAAAACAAAACAAGCGATGATGATTCCGATGAAGCAATTTTCAAAAATTAAAACAGGTACTAAAAGCTACATATAGAGAAAAGAAAAAATGAAAAAGCTGAAAACGATTTAAATCTTATACCAAACTAAGATATCAAAAGTTAGAAACGTAAATGAAGTGTGTAGATCTAAAGCTAATATTTTCATAAACTGGAAACGATACAACCAAAGAGGGAGCTTAAATCAATATTCCGATATTAATTTAATCATTTACATAAAATGCAATTTAGTTTAGTTTACTTGAATAATTTCATATTGTAATATAGGGTTTAATAAATGAATAGAGAAACCGACGCTCGACCAAATAGTTTAACTAGCTAGACAGATGACGAAACTGAGATTGAATACTAAAATAAATAATTTATTACCAAGTGTATTGGGGTTTAATTTGGCTAGCCAAACTTTATTAGAATGCGTGAAAAAAAAGCAGTAGGTAAAAATAATGCAAAAAGAAAAACAGATTCAAAGCGATAGGGTTTTCTCAAGGTTTAACTGGTTATGTTAGGGTGCGCTTTGTAGGGTAAGTGCAGGTGTACAAAAGGTCGTGCCAAAAAAAATAAGGGTGTTTGCAAAGCAATGGGATTTTTCGGGGGACATTCAGTAGGTTAAGCACAGGTGTGCTTTGGTAGAGTGACTTTGTTCCGGACAGTATAAGGGCAAACTTAAAATTGTTCTCCAAGCTCAAACAATTTTTTTGATTTTCACAAAAAAAAAAATCTTTGCTTTTCATTTTCTCTCACAAAAAAGACTTAATCGAAGCTATTACAATTATTTAATATTCATATCCAACTAACTTTGGTTATGCAGCGAGAATACTAACCGGTTACTGGGTTTTTCGATGCCAGTATAAAACTAAGATTCAAGATACATCGTTATTTGAAAACAGACTAATTCTGCGATTTCGGTACAAATATAATACGAACGAGGGATATTTGGCTTTAAGGTTTACGCGAAACGATTCCGGAGAGGTAATTTTATTACAAGCTTGTCGCGTTATTTCCTGCGTGGTTCGTGTGTTAGTTTTCTAAACAAAAGAAAATGCAGTATTGATAATGTAATATAATTTCAATACGCGATGATTCGACAAATGGAAAAAAATTCGATTCGATAACACGGTTTTTGATTATGTGGGTGGAGGATAGATGGGTTGAAAAGATCGAAAAGGATGTATTAAGGTAGGCTAGTCGATAGTTAAGCGGTATTAAAGCGGTAGTCAGGGTTGCCAGATTGGGCGATTTTCCACAATTTGGGCTACTTTCGAACATGCCTTGCGCTTAAATATCCTATTAGGCAATTATCCACAATTTGGGCGATTTCAAAAGCAATTCTTAAAATAATTTATTTCTTTTTTAACACCTATTTATCATTTATCTTCTATAATTTTTATTTTTTATAAGCAAAAGAAAAAAAATGTAAAAAAGTAAATTTGAATATAGTAGATTGGGCAGTTTATGCAGACACTTTGAGGCTTTTTCATGAGAGCATGCAACTTTTGAGCGAGCATTTCAGGTAACCCTCAGGCGGTAGGTGGTGAAAAGGGGGGGAGTAGTCAAAAAGCGTAATTATCTAAATGTCATAAATATATATGTATAAATAAAAATAAATATACTATTGTACATGGGCTGAGAAGTCCCAAGATTTTTCAATAGGTGACGCCACTAGAAAATGAACAGGATTCATTTCGAGAGGTTCATCTGTTACTAGTTTATGTGTAAAGTTTTATGACATTTCGTTTATTTGTTTACAAGCTTAAGTCGTTAAAGTTTTGCTACCTTCGCTTTCGTGAAGAAAATGATAAAACAGGAATATCGCATCTTGATCGAACATTGTTTTTTGATGGGAAAAACTCCTGAACAATCAATGAAATGGTTAAGGAAATGTTATGTCCACATCTGCTCCTTAAAAAACAACAGTTTGTCAGTGGTTTATTGAATTTAAAATGGGTCGTACAAGCACTGAAGACGCACCTTGCTCTGGAAGGTCAAAAGAGGCTACGAATGTAGAAATCGTTAAGCAAGTGCATCGAATCGTTTTGAATGATCGTAAAGTGAAGTTGCGCGAGATGGCTGAGGCCGTTGGCGTCTCAAAAGAACGTGTGGGATACATTTTGCACGACGTTTTGGACATGAAAAAGCTATCCACGTGATGGGTGCCGCGTTTGCTAACCATCGACCAAAAACAGCAGCGCGTTGATGATTCAACGGCCAATTTGGCATTGTTGCAGCGTAATCGAGCGGACTTTTTTCGACGTTTTGTAACGATGGATAAAACGTGGATCCACTACCATACGCTTAAGCCAAACAGGCAGTTTGCAGAGTGGCTGAAAAGCTACAAAAGCCGACCAAAGCGGCCAAAAACCCAACGCTTGGCTGGGAAGGTTTAGGCCTCCGTTTTTTGGGATGTGCATGACACAATCTTTATCGATTACTTGTAAAGGGGAAGAACAGTTACCGGAGAGTATTATGCAGCAATATTGGATAAACTGAACGACGAAATAAAGAAAAAAGACCCCATATGGCGAAGAAAGAAGTTCTGTACCATCACGATAACGCACCGTCACACACGTCCTTGAAAGCCAAGGCCAAATTGGACCAATTACAATTCGAATGGGTTGCTCACCTACCGTATTCTCCAGGTTTGGCCCCCAGCGATTATTATCTGTTCCAAAACCTCAAGCGGTGGCTCCAGGGAAAGAGATTCACATCAAATGAGGAAGTCATCGCAAAAAACGAGACGTATTTCGAAAGCTTGAACGTTTTGTACTACAGAAAAGACATCGAAATGTTGGAAAATCGCTATACTAAGGGTATCGCCCTTGAAGACAACTATGTTAAAATATAAATACAATATTACCCAAAAAATGCTTTGTTTTATTCAAAATCCCGGGACTTTTTAGCCCATGTAGTATGTGAGTAAAAACAAAAATATATATGTATGTGTAAGCAAAAAATATGGGGAAATATTATGGAATGCACGAATATTAATTTAAATAATGATGGGGCGACGTGTATCTATAGTATATGTTAAACAAATATAACTCAAATATTAAAATAGATGTAGTATAAAACAAAAATATATACAGGGTGAGCCATTTCAATCTACCTACCCCAAAATCTCCGCAAAGTAAACGATATACCAAAAAATTTTTAGACAAGAGTTGCTAAAGATTATAGGGGCCATATTTTTGCAATACCAGTTTCGACCTTAAGATCAACTTTCAAGGTTACTTGAAGATTAAAGTAGCTTTTTTAAATGGGAATCCCTAATTTTCACGCTGGATTCTTAAAGAGCAAGAAATTTTACGTCCAAAATGATAGTTAAGGTAAATTTTCACAAAGTCATTGTAGTGCCGAAGAATTAACTTAAACGCAACTTTGGTCTATTTCAAACGTAAACACTGAAGCTCATGGGCTTGAGCTGGCCGAAGGAATGACAGAGTAGAAAAAAATTAATTTATAAAGGGAAGGTATAAACTTCGGGATTAAAAATGCGGCAAGCCACTACAGGCATGTTTACTCTCGGAAGAGAACCTAACAATCAGCGAAATGAGGTCAAAAGTCGAAGGACACTTTGTGTTTGATTTAGCGATTTTTTGGAGGAAACAGATGATAGATAATAAAAAAAGGTAAATTAAAATTAAAATTGAAATTTTATTTATGTATATTTTTTTTACTTACTTTAAAAAAAAAAAAACTCTTTCTCGATGGGTTGGCGAATTAGCTGGTGTGCTGGGGTGCGGTTGGTTCGTGATGACCCGGATCGGGCTCTGCCTGCTGGGGTTTTACGATGTCCTTCGGTCTGGGGCACAATCGGCTCGTTTTAATCCAGCAACAAAGTCAAAGTCTCCAACTTCTTGTTGTCAGTCTGTGCGAAAGGCGGTGTCGATACTCTTTGGCTGACAGTGGTTGTCTGTGTCGATTTTCCGCATTGATGGTATTTATAATTATGGGCGAGAATCACTCAGCACCAATAGCTTTTCCAGAAAATTCGGGCCCAGTCCGGCGGCATTTGTCTTTTTCGAAGGTCCTCCTCTCTGGTGATGGTAAGAGTTCGAGAGACAGGAGATCGTTTTTTTCTTAATTTCTACAATCTTCTTATGACTAATATTAAAAATATTGTTTTTTATAATTTACACTGTCCATTCTTATTTTACGCATAATTTAAATCTAATACAAAACAAGAATGAGCTTTCTACTATAATAAAGGGTGATTCATTATGAGGTTTGATTTTCCATAGGCTTTTTTTTACAGATCACACTCCTGTCAAACTGTAATGTAATTTTTATTCAGTATTGTTTGACAAACCACAATGGAAAGACTTACGCCGCAATAACGTATCCAAATTGTTCAGCTGTATTACGAAAATCAGAGTTCTGTGAGAAATGTTTTTCGTGCTCTTAGAGCCACTTATGGTGTGCATCGTCGACCTACCGAGACGACTATAGCCAGTACCATCCGCAAATTTAAAACCCAGCATACATTATTGGATGATACTCGACCGATTAGACCATATCCAGCACGTAGTGAAGAGAATATAGCGGCTGTAGCTAAGAGTGTGGCTGAAAACCATGACGAATCAATCCGGCGTCGTTCTCAACAACTTGGTTATATACATATACACAGTGTGTCCCGTGGAAAACGGAACTTTTTCAAAATAAAGACAAAAACTTAATATTCCGGCAAATCTCATTTATTTTATTCAAAATAGTCTCGTTCCGCATCAATACAACGTTTTGCACGATCAATTAACATATCGAGTAAGTTTTTAAAATCATTTTTATCCATCGACTTTAGTATGTCGGTCGTCGCTCTTTGGATGGCCTCTACGTCAGCATGACGTTTTCCTTTTATAGGCAAGTGCAATTTAAAGAACAAGTAGAAGTCGCACAGAGCCAAATCCGGCGAGTACGGTGAATGGTTAATGGTTAAAATGGAATTGTTGATCAAAAAAACCGTGATCAAGTTCGATCGATGAGATGGGGCATTATCATGCAACAAACGCCAGCTCCCTTTTTCACGCTATTGTGGCCGCACACGACGAATACGACTGTGCGAACGCTTTATAACACCAAGATAAAACACAACAGTAATCGTTTGACCAGGTGCAACGAATTCACGATGAATAATACCCTTCGAATCGTAGAAACAAATCAACATTGTCTTCACTTTTGACTTTTCAAGACGACTTTTTTTCGGATTGGGCTCGGTTGGGTGCTTCAATTCAGCATTTTGACGCTTGGTTTCGGGATCATATTGAAAACACCATGTCTCGTCACCAGTAGCAATTGAATATTTTAAGTTTGGGTCCTTCTTTGACTCTTTAATCAAATCCTTACAATGTTGAATTTGGAGCAATTTTTCGTAGTCCGCCAATTTGTGTGAAACAAAGCGTGCACACACCTTCCGTAGATTTAAATAATCGGTCAGAATGCGATGAATTGAATTTTTGGACATATTCAATTCCATTTCCATGTACCGCAATGAAGATTTTGGCTCATTTTTCATAAATTCACGGACTTTTTCAATGTCACTTTGAGTAACTACGGTATTCGAAGGACCTTTGTGTTCGTCGTCCTGAATGTCTTCACGACCTTCCTAGAACCGCTTATAACACTTATACACTCGAGTAGGGGATAGACAATTATCGCCATAAACTTGTTTCAGCAAATTATGCGTCTCAGTAAAGGATTTACCGAGTTTAAAACAGAACTTAATATTTGCTCTTTGTTCGAAGTTCATTTTTCGACCAATGCCACAAACACACTGTCACTTTGAGCGCGATATTTTGGTTTAAATTAAACCAAATGTCATACAATTTTGACAGGATGTTAGTTAAGAATGGACCTTTTCATTGCTAACACCCACCAATAGGTGGCGCCAATATAAATCGATGTTTAAAAAAAGTTCCGTTTTCCATGGGACACACTGTGTATATATGAACAATTTAACGTATTCAAACAATTAATGGATTGATTTGACTATACAAAAACTGATTCGATTAAGAATCTAAAAAGCTTTATTTATAAGTTATAAGCAAAGAAAAAACGCTATTTTCGTAATCATTCGAAAAAACAGATATTTCTTTGTTTTTTACGTTTATTGCATTCGTTACGTTCTCAAGTAAAAATCAAAAAAAATTTCCGCATTTCGATACTGTCTGTTGTACAAAAAGTCTTACGAAGGCGAATTATCCTTACTCCCTCTATACAGGCTAAAAATAGATTCACACATGTGCACTACACAGCCTAAACAACGAGCGTAGTGAAGGACTAAAGATACGTAGATGCATCATTTTCTCTTCGTTCTTTTAGAATTCAAATTTGTTTAACTATTTTATGCCAATCATTAGACCTAAATCAATTTAACATTTTTCTGGTATTTTACGTATTTTAATAGAATACGAGGTCTGGCTATTAAGTAACGAGACTGGTTACGAAAAAAGGGTTTTATTATAAAAATTATTCTACATTCGAATGCTCCCCTTCAATATACTCCCCTTCCTTCACCACACACTTTTCCATACGTTTTTTCCATTGATCGAAGCAGTGCTGGAAGTCTTCTTTGGTGAGGGCCTTTAGGAGCTTTGCCGTTTTTTGCTTTACCGCTTCCATCGACTCAAATTGGGTCCCTTTTAAAGCAGATTTTATCTTTAGAAACAAAAAAAAATCGCACGGTGCCAAATCTGGCGAGTACGGCGCGTGTTCGAGCACTGAAGTGCGCTTACCGGCTAAATGCTGCTTCACAGAGAGCGCGTTATGGGCAGGTGCGTTGTCCTGGTGCAAAATCCACGAGTTGTTCTTCCACAACTCGGGCCGTTTCTTAAGAACTTGTTCTCGCAGTGTTGTCAAAACTGACAAATAGTAAGTCTATTTGACAGTCTGACCCGCTGGAATCCATTCAGTCATCACGATACCGTTAATGTCGACAAAAACGATCAACATTGCCTTGAATTTGGATTTGGACATCCTTGCTTTTTTGATTCTGGGCGATTCAGGCGTCTTCCAATGCATCGATTGCCGCTTTTTTTCAACATCTTATTGAAAAATCCACGTTTCGTTGCAAGTAATAATGTTTTTTATCAGTCCGGAATCTTTTTTTAACCTTTCAAGGAAATCTAAGCAGACCTGTTGACGCAAGAGCTTTTAGTCAGGAGTCAGGTTTTTTGGCACCAACTTCACACAGACTTTTGTCACGTGTAATTCCTTGTGTAAAATTTGTCTAACCGTTTCTTTATCGGCGTTTATAGCCTCGGCAATCATCTAAATGCTCATTCGACGATCTGCACGCACAATTTGGTTGATTTTGGTCACTGTTTCCGGAGTTGAAACAGTGACAGGGCGACCTGGGCGTTGGTCATCTTCAGTGCTCACTCGGCCCTCACTGAAGCGCTTACACCACTCAAAAACACGCGCATGAGATAGAGAATTGTCCCCATAGGCCTCTTGCAACTATTTATAGCACTCAGTCGGAGTTTTTTTCAATTTAACGAGAAATTTGAGATTGATACGTTGCTCCTGTTTTCCGTCACACATGGTTTTCGGCACGAGAAAAAAACACGTTCGTTTCAAACCGCTACTGCACAAATACAATAATAGTGACGAGAACGTGTTTTAGTAAGTGCACAGACAAGATATGTAGATATCCAAGGCACTACTCGTTTTTTTTCCCACCCCTCTACGGCGCCCTCTAAGCGCGCAGTCTCGTTATTTAATAGCCAGACCTCGTAAATTTTAATTAATTCGTTTTATTATAAATTTTAATTTTACAAAAATATATTATAGTTTAAAATATAATATATATCAGAAATATAATTAAATAATAGTAGTTTAAATACAAGAATATATTTTAAGGCTATGTTATATAATTTTGAATAATTTATCTTTAATACAGGGTGCCAAAGCATAACTTCCGGTTTAAAATGCGCGCTATTCAGTCGGTTGATGTGATAGTGGAACGCTAGGGATCTCGTTCGAGAGGCAAGACTATTAGGTTTTGTCTCGACATAGTTTAATCGCCCTCATGCGTTGGAACAGTGAGGAGCGTGTTTTATTTTTTTGAGGCCTACTTTTCGAGCGGATGTTCTGTGATTGCAACCCAGCGCGCCTTTCGGAATCGCTTTAATTTAACCTCGTTGGCCCCTGTCCCGGACCGGAAAACAATTGTTACGTAAATCACTACGATTAGACAAACTGCAAGTGCGACAAGACAAAGAATTGGAGTCCATCGGCCCATTAGATCACCTAAGAACATTGAGGCAGTGAGAGCTTCAATGTTGCGATCACCACGGCGTACTGCACGCCAACATGCGTCTGCCCTCGGACTTTCTGATTGTTCTGTGAGGAGGATTCTTTATGATGATCTTGAATTCCAACCTTACAAGAGCATCGATGGCTGTTTTGAGGGAACACTTCCCTGAGCGCCTCATCTCAGTTAGGGGTGATCTGTAGTGGCCAGCTCGCTCTCCCGATTTGGCCCCTTGTGATTTTATTCTATGGGGTTTTTTGAAATCCCGTGTTTATTTGAACCGTACTTTAAAATGACCTTGAAATGACCTTTAAAGACCTCTGTTAGTGATCGTGAGATCTAACAAAGTACGTATTTGTATTTGAGGACCTCGAAGACATATATATGATTCTTTCAGATTTTATCGTCGGTGATTTCGTTATTCGACCTTCAAATGACCTTGAACCTAATGTGATGTAGGTTGATCAATCTACTTACTGTAATCAGCGATCCCAAAAACCTTAGTAGGACAAGCTTCTTTTCTGTATTTTTTCGTAGATCAAATGTTGACCTGTGTAATTCTCCGATACTATTTTTATAGTACGATTTATCTTTAGCCTCGAAATAGGCCTTAATTTTGGCAATTACCTTTTCATTAGTGCTGAATTTTTTTCCAGCGAGTATTCTTTTGAGGTCTGCAAACAGGAAAAAGTCACTAGGGGCAAGATCTGGAGAATACGGTAGATGGGAAAGCAATTCGTAGCCTAATCCATGCAATTTTGCTATCGTTTTCATTGATTTGTGGCACGGTGCATTGTTTTAATAAAACAGCACTTTTATCTTTAAATAAGGCTGTTTTGTCGTGATAAAATCCTTCAAACGCTCTTACAATGCTATGCGATAATCGCTGTTGATAGTCTAGCCCTTATCGAGGTAATCGATGAATATTATACCATGCGCATGCCAGAATACTGATGCCATAACCTTGCCAGCCAACTGTTGCGTCCTTCCACGCTTTGGATTCGGTTCATCACGTGCAGTCCACTCGGCTGACTGTCAATTGGACATTGCAGTGTAGTGATAGAGCCGTGTGTCATCTATTGTCACATATTTTCTGAAAAATTCGTCTTTATTACGGTTTAATATTGCTAAAGATTGCTTTAAATCATCAACACGTTGTCCCTTTTAATCGATTGTGAGTACGCGGCACCCAATTTGCACACAGCTTTCGCATATCCAAATGTTCATGCATGATTTGTCCAACACGTTCCTTTGATATCTTTAGAGTCTTAGTTATTTTGATCAACTTTACTTTACGATCATTCAAAACTATTTTGTAAACTTTTTTGATGATTTCGTCGGTGACAGCCTCTTTTAGACGTCTACTGCGTGCATCATCTTCGACGCTTATTTCACCTCGTTTAAAGTTAGCAAACCGCTTCTCAACGGTTGATTTCCCTAGTGCAGAGTCCGAATAATGTTTATCAAGCCAAGCTTTGGCTTCAACAGTATTTTTTTTTACTATAATATAATACTTTATTAACACTCGAAATTCTTTTTTATTCATTTTCTTCACAACTTCAATAGTTGCTTCACTCACAATTCTATATCTTATGAACCAATTGTCCGTAAGCTGTCAAATTTATACACGTATTGTTTAAAGGTTGATACTAACTAAAAATCATATAGATTTAATTCTAGTAACGCAATTTATTTGTTAGCTTACGAACTTCTCAGCCGATCTGTTATATATCCCTTGCACAAATCCATCAGCAAGGTTGCAGTGAAAGGTTTTTGCAAGACACTAATGCAAGCTTTCTACAAGGTTATAATGAAATATCGCCTTAAGGTTGCAATGAGATATTGCTGGAAGTTGATAATGAAAAATATATTAAAATATATTTTATTTCTTCATTGAATTAATTTTTTCAGTCGCAAATTGTCGTTGATGTATTGTATACATCAACATTTCACGGACAGAAGATAGAAAAATTTTTTAACCTATGGTGAGATCAAAGTCGGATCTTTCGCGTTATGTAGCAGACGCCCTAACCACTAAGCTATACGCACCGTTTGTACAACTAAGATTAATAATTTAATTATTGTTGGCGGATGTTGCGTTGTTTAAATACTTAAGTGTTTGAACCAGTTAAAACCGAGTTTAAAAAAAAAATAAAATTTTCTTAAAGTAAACATTGTTTTTAAACTTTGGCGTAAAAAAAGTACTTAAACCAAAATTGTATTTTAATTGTCTAAGAGTATAATGCTACTTTAAAGAATGATAAATTTTTTTGAATGAATAACATAACTCCTGATATAATATAAATGCAGGTTTCTGTAAATTATTATAATAAAGTGAGTTCAATTTAAATTTGAAAATTCCGTTATAAGCAAATAATCAACGCATCAAAGTTTTATAAAAACGGTGCCACATCCACCAACTTATAACTGAAATTTATATCTATATACGTACAAGAGTTGCGTATAGCGTAGAGCATTTGCTTCATAATGCGAAGGACCCAAGTTCAATTCCACCGTAGGTCAAAAAATTTTTCTGCGTTTTTTCCGTGAGATATCAATACGTACATACGTATATAATTTCGTACATACAGTATATAAACGACAATTTGCGACTAAATAATAAATTTGATGCGGAATTATAAATATAAATAATGTAAGAATAATATTAAAATCTTTTAAAATGTAAGCAAATAGTTTAAGGGGTTACCCCCAGTTGTAGCTCAACAAAAAAGGCCTTTTTCATGAATTTTTGTAAAGAAAACTACAAAACTTTTTTAAACGATTATTATATCATCTTGAAGAATACATCTTGAAGAACTTTCAGTAATTATTTTTTTGCAAAATATTACATTGTTGTGGCAAATGGCCGCCAATGAAATAGTGTTTTTATTTATGTGGTTTGCGGTGACCAACATTGCGGCAAAGTAAATCATTTGAAACAAAAAATGTGGATAGATTTAGTTAAATATAAGTATGAACTAGTCTTTAATCAAAGAATTTAAAAAAATATTTATTTTTCACAAAATGGCGGACAGTCAATTAATGGTTCGATTTTAACGAAAAAAAACGGCCGTTTTTAGCTATAAAACGGCAATTTTAAAAAAAAAAAAAAAATTAAACGATTTTTATGTATTTAATAAGCCTGCAGAATTTTGTAAAGATCAGTTTATTAGTGTTGGAGTAATCTTGGTCACCGACTTCAGCAATGCCATTTCGAGAAAAACGCGTTTAAAGTTTTAATGGCCGGTTGTGTGCACAACGGATTCTTCTCTTTCAACGCTCATATCTCAGTCAATTTTGTTCGGATCGACTTAAAATTTCCAGGTCATATTCTCAGAAACTTATACTTCAAAAAAATGCAATTAACAAAAAATCGATTTTTTAAAGTCGCAAGTGGGGGTAACCCGTTAAATAGAAATATAAAAAAAAAAGTTTTTTTATTTATTTAGTTTATTAGTTTTTTAAGTTTTCAATATGACTTTGCGTAAGCTCTAGGGCAGAGCTCTGTTAAAGTCGTCTGGTAAGAGGATGAGAAGGTAAAAAGAAGTATATTTAGGAAAAAAAAATAAGTGGACGCAGACAAAAGAACATAGATTTGTGTCGCGCCTATGGGGCTGTGTATGTCTGTGAGATGTGCAAGTGTGCGTGGATATGTGCGAGTGTATAATAATGTGTAAGAGAGAGCAAGTGAGTGAGAGAGAAGCGGGGGAACAGAAAACGATAAGGTGCGGTAGGGAACGGATAACAGAAAGGAGTCGTTAGAGCTTGTAGAAGTTCCGCGAGGCGGGACGAGATCAGCGGTTCGCGCCAGGCGTGGTGTTCACTAATCTCAGGGACTGCAGCGCTTAGCGTGTGAACGCGAATCGCTTGCTGAAACTAGGTGCTCAGGATACCCCTGGCCATTGGAGGGAAGTAGCTCTTCGAACTTGCGTTTGACCACGGTTAGCGTGCAGCGCCATGCACAGAGAACGCTTACCGCAGAGCGTGGATGCGCCAGGCGCAAGATCGCTCGTGAGCAGTACGTATTCTCGGCGATCGCCGGAATACGAGAAAAGGATGTGGAGGGATAGACGAACATCTAGTAGATCTGCGGGCAGCGCGAGGCGCTAAATTCGCATCGACCTAGAGTGGGTATGCAGCAGGCGCAAGATCGCTCTCAGGAGGAGAAGGTGGAGGTGAGTACTTAAGGCAGTCGCCAAAGTTTAAGTGACGAGCTCGAGAAGCAGGTCTGAGCTCTGAAGCCTTACGGGAGAGCACCTCTCGCGGTCACGCGAGGTTGCGTGTTGGTGGAGAGGGAGAATATCTCCCACGCAGCGGCACCAGTCATCCGAATGTGTGTGCGCCACCTCTCGTAGGTGGTAGGAAGTAGAGATAGCGAGAGAGGGGTTCGGAAAGAGTCGAGACTATGCACGCATGTACGGGTCAACTTTTCATATGGATCATCAACCTTGCTGCAACGCTGCTGTGAGGTTGCGAAAAGTTGTATCATTAAAATTTTGCTTCAAGTTTGCCGCGAGGTTTCAGTTCAAAATGTTCCAATAAACCTTGCTGGAATCTTGTGCAAAATATTGTATTATACAAAATATTGCTGCAACGTTTCGTGAAAATACTCGTACTTCAAAAAATCTTGCTGCGATTTTGCGCGAAATGTTTCGCGAAAGGTTGCTGCAAGATTGCTGCTTGATTTTGGAAAAATAAATCTCTGATATCTTGCTGCAAGGTCGCTGCAAAATGTCACTGAAATGCTACAAAACACCTTGCTGTAATCTTTGCAAATATTTTGCAAAATATTGCTGCAAATTTGTTGCAATGTGTTAATAAGATATTTCAAAAAGCATCTTGCTGCATGGTTGCTGCATGGGTTTACTGAAATGTTTTAATAAACCTTGCTCCAGTCTTGCACGAAATTTTTCATAAAATGTTGCTACAAGGTTGCTATGAGGTTTGGAAAAAAAACATCTTCAAAATCTTGCTGCAAGTTCGTTTCAAGGTTTCATTAAAATATTTCAGAAAACCTTGCTGCAATCTTACACAAAATATTTCGCAAGATCTTGCTGCAAGGTTACTGCAAGGTTTGGTAAAAATAATCTATTGAAATCTATCTGTAAGGTTGCTGCAAAATTTCAATAAAATGTTCCAGTAAACCTTGCTACAATGTTGCACGAAATATTTTGCATAATATTGCTACAAAGTTACTGCAACATTCTAATAAAATACTTCAGAAGAATGTTGCTGCGAGGTTTCGTTGAAATATATCAGTATAATATTTCAGCAAGGTTTCAGTGTTACATCGTTGAAACTTTTCACTGGAACCTTGCATTGAATCTTTAAATGAAACCTTGCATTCTGTGTGGAATATAGTTAGTAATGATTTTAAAATAGTTGCGTTTAGTTTTCAAAAATATTTTAGTTTATAATTTAAATTAGAAAAGAGAAAACGCATGAGTGGGAGAAGGCCCGGCATACGTATTACGCTCTACCCTATATTATGCTTTCTCTCTTCTACTTGTTGTAAATATGAAGCGAGGGCATTACTTTCATTTCACTTGCGTTCTACAATATTAAAATTTTATGGTCAGGGTTAGAATTGGGAAGAATAACTTTTTTTCTTGAGTCTTCATTTAACGTTTTATAGTTCTTCCGTACTTCTATCTTCAATCTGCGCCTCGGGCCTGATGGGCCGATTTTTGTATGAAAAACGGAAGTATCTTTAAATCGTTAGCAGTCACGACGAACTTTGGCTCAAGATACTTGCTCTTCGCGTCCCAAACAGTTTATGTGCACTCTATCGAGGCTTTTACTAAATTCAAAGAATAAAGACACATTCATAACGAAATTTTTCGATTTTCTTCTCCTAGTTAAAATTTTCTAAGTCTAAATTTTTTTACAAGGTGACAAATGGGAAGTTGCCTGTAGTATATGCATCTCTTTCCCCCTCTACTGTATCGTATAAGGCTGGGCCTACGTAGGTACATTTTAGAATGTTGTCAGTTTTTATTGAGACGCCGTGAAGAGCAATACGTGTACTTCAAAATGAGTGACCTTACGAACGAAGAAAAGGTGTGTACCATCGAGTGCTTTTATTCTAGAGGTAAAAACTATACTGAACGGTATAGAGATTTTCGTACTAAGTTAGGAAGTAAAACAGTAGCCAGTCAAAATACTTTTAGAAGGTAAGAATAAAAAAAATTATATTTGACTTTATCGTATGACCGCATTTTTTAATAAAGTTTCCAAAATTTTTTTTACTCCTTCCTCAGAATAATTGATAACTTTATCAATTATTATACTCTTGACAATCGTCGTCATGATCTTCCTGGTCCTTCATACATAGTTGCAACAGAAGATAAGGTTGCCGAGGTCGAAGAACATTTCAAGAATAATCCAACGGATTCAATAAGAAGAGCTGCAGCAGCTTTAAAACTGAATCGAGAGACACTAAGATTAATATTAAAAAATTTCATTAAGTTACATCCTTACAATATTTTTTTGTTTCGCTAAGAAACGTGGATTAGTCAGGAACTATCTATCTATCTATGTTAACGATAGAAGGATATATGAAAAAGTTTTAAAATAAAATAAAATAAAAATAATATTTTACAATTTTATGTATAAAGTTAGTAAATGACGGAGATAAAATCATTGCCTTATATGGCAAAAAACCGTTGAAACGCGGAAGTACATGCGGAAGTAAAACGCGGAAGTAAAACGCGGAAGTGCAAACGCGGAAATCCAAGTCTTAGCCAAAGAATGCGGAAGTAGGCATAAGCTAAGCATAGATAAAATGCGAATAATATTTTTTGTATTTAATATGTAAAATAAAATATTTATTTTTTAAAATAAATAAAAATTGAAAAAATTTGATTATATTATGATGTAAGAATATGTATAAAATTATGATTTTAATTGTAATCGGCCAAGGGAAAGAAGGAAAGGCAAATACGCACTTAATTTTGAATGTTTTCGTATAAAAATAATATGATTTATTGCTCCTTGGGGGCGATAAAGTTATACACTTATTATTTGTTGTTTGCAAATTATTCATGTAAAATTTTCATCAGAAAATATGGCAGTAAGATCTAGGATCTTACGTTTAATTATTATGATTGTAGTTGAGTCAGGATAGGGGTGATTTTCGGATTGTCGAGACGGGTGCTTGCGGGCGACTAGAGTCAGCGTCGAATTATCCGCCATCGCCCTTAGCTCGGGGTAACTCTGTGTTCCCCGAGGCTGTTTGACCCGCCGCGAGGCTTGGCTTCGAGTTATATGGGTCCAGCGGTAAGGGGAAACCGTAAGGTGGAACCAAGTCCGTCAGGGAGCTAGGTATGCAGTAAGCACCCACCCTTCCACAGAAAACTATGGAAATTTGGAAAGAAAATGGTAAATTATATAATAATAGTAAATTATATAATCGTATGATAAAAATGTTATGCATCGCGGTGCCTTGCTTTTAGCTCTTGGTCGAAGCTAATTGGCCGCGAGAAAGATAGAGGGGGAAGTTTCGACATAGCTCCCCGCGAAGTTATAAAAAGCGCGCGCTTGAGTCGCATAGCAGCATAGCATAGCATAGCATAGCATAGTATAGCATAGCATTGCATTCTTGCATTCAAGCATTAGCATTGCATCATTGTAACATTACATTGCATTTCGGCATTTAGTATTTTTGCATTTAGTATTATTCATTCGCTGCAGTTTATATTTTAAAGTTTTGTAACGTAAATAAACTATATATATAAAAGAAATAAAGTGTGTAAATTATTCGCCTAACTACTTGCCCCGATTATCTCATATTTGTGTTTATCTTATACAATTATTTTATGCAAGATGGTGCTACGTCGCATAGAACTCAAGAGGTATTTAAAGCTATTTACGAAGTTTATGGTGAACGCGTCATCGGTTTAGGATATCCCAAGTTTGCACACGTAGGTATAGAATGGCCCCCTCATTCACCGGACTTAAACCCGTGTGAATTCTTCTTATGGGGCTACCTGAAAGATTACTGTTATGCGGAAAAACCCAAGACCAAAGATGTTTTGAGAGAAGCTATTAGAAAAGGAATTTCAAGTCTTTTTTCATTTAAAATTAAACAAGTTTTTCAGAGTTTCCAAAAACGGTTTGATTATTGTGCAAGTTCAGGTGAGGATCACTTCGAAAATATTTACCATTAATAGTTATTCCCTAGCCAGATTTTGTCATTTTTTTAAAAACGTAATATGTGACTGTTGAAAATGTTCGATTAAACTGAAAGCTATTTCAAATTAAAATAAATACTTCACTGATTTAATATGTATTTTTATTATTTTCTTCCCTGCACTCATCTCAAAATTATAAGTGATTACTTTAAGCAACTTCCCATTTGTCACCCTTTATTTCCAAATTAAATTTTTGACAATTTTCTAATTTCATTTTTCTAAGTTTAACTAACATTATACAAATCTCTAACTTCAAATCCTTGGTGTATCCGGTTAATTCCAACCTTAAATAACATTCAGTTTTATCCCTGCTAGCTTCCGCTGGTTGTGTATAAACGTTTATCATCCTACCGTAGCATCCAGTTATGGATGGTCACCGTTTCTAAATATGTGCGCTCACCGTTATCACGATACTACTTTAGGAAAGGAACCAGTGGTAAACGATAATAACATAATGCGATAAACAAAGAGTCATCACAATGTCTTCTTACAGTAGAGAGAGAGAGTGCATATACATTATGATCTATTAAATTATTTCATAACAGAATAATACGTATTTCTAGTTCTTCGAAAATATTTTTTACTATTGAAGTTAATAATCCAGATAATCATCAAAATAAAGTTAAACTACCGCTAAATTAATAAATTTCATTACATCTTTTTTTTTAAGAAGTAGTCTTTAAGATATTGCTATGTAATACTTTAAATAATTTCAGTATTAAGATTGATTTTCATAAAATAAAGATTACAGATCGTTAAATATTAATTAATTTAAAAAATATAATAATTAATAAATAATAAAAAGAAGTATAAACGTAGCTATTATGTTATTATTACCATATACTGTGACTATGGCAGAAGTCAAGAGCAGATATAATTTGCCTGAAGAATCGTCTTGCTTCTTTTGGTGTAAGTCTCCCTTTTTTAACTAAATAATCAAATAGTTCACCTCCAGAAACATGCTCCAACACCAAGTATCTAAAAAATACATATTTAAAAGAATATTTATTATACATGTAAGATATACTTTGAAAAAAAAGTACATACTTTAAAAAATTATATATTATTTGTCATTTGTTACTACAGAACAGTATTATATAGTACTATTAGTCGAATCAAACAAGCTTTTTTTCTTGCGCAAATTAAATACCGGTAATCGCTTATGTGAAATTGTAGAAAATTCTAAATAAATAATACCTATACGTAATAGAGCCTAAAATTTTGCCTACTCAAAAAATGGCGGGCGCCCAAAGATGGTGAAAACAGGTTTTTTGTTTCTGGATACCAAAGACAACTTTGTAGACATACAAGTTTCAAATATATTAGGACCTTGAATAAGTTCTCGCTGTTTAAAGATGGCAGTAGCAGTACTCCGTGCATGGAATTTTAAATGGTGACGCACGTGCAAGTAAGTACTGTATCTAACCTTAAATTTCAGTGCATGTTAGTTAACTTTAGTGCAAACAAAGTAATTATTTATTGGTTCCTAAAATGACTACTTTTGTGCCAAATAAAGTGTATTTGCGGGGAATTTTATTGCACTATATTGTTTTGGTACCTACATCTTAGAAGGAGGTAGCTCAGATAACAAGCATCACCGGGTCGACCGTCGCAGCAGGGACAGGAGCCGCCGCCAACCCACCTGCCTCGGCTACATAGGCCGACAAAGGTTTCGATCGTGTATATATACATATCGATTGTGCAATCGAATATTGTAACTTAGGTTAAGCTAGAATTAGCAAATAGTTAGTTTAGTCTTGTAGAGCTGTAATATTCTAAGTAAGGTTAAGCATAGGTTAGGTTTAGGCTAACCATTATATGTAATTGGTTCTAAGTTTGTAAGAGTATGTAGGTTTAATTAAAAATACCTTCTTGTAATTTCCCACACCCCGTTCCGCATCCTAGAACTTCTGCATCCGGTACCGGAATTTACTGTTACAAGCTACTAAATGCTGCCAGATTCGCCGCTTAATCGTAATAAATGATACCGTTGTATTTCAAGAAAATAATTATAATTTGGCGCTTCTTAATTCCCTATTTTTTGAAAATCTATGATTTTTCTTTAAAAATTTTTCTTTGTCTCGAAATCAGCTTTTTATATTTTGAAATAAAAACTTTGTATGATTTTTTAGTGACACTCTAGTTTTGAATGTTTATACAAAAAAAAATTCACTTTTTTAAAGCGAAAAGTAATGCGTTAAAAAATAATTTTACGATTTTTTCTATAAGATATACAAAAATACGTCTTCTAGAAGAAAAAAAAATAGTAAAATATCCTTAAATATTAATAAACACAGAAGTTATGGTGTTCTACATTAATAAGATAAACAATTTAATGTATTTAAATAATAAATGGATCGATTTGACTTTACAAAAACTCATTCGAGTTATAATCTTAAGAGCTTCATTTTTAATTTACGAACAGATAAACAACATCATTTCTATAATCATTATCAATATTACAAAAAACACGCATTTTTTTTTGCTTTTACGTTTTTTGCATTAATTATATGACAAAAAATATCGTGTCATAATTCAAATTAAAGGTCTTTTAATAATCTATATTTTATATTTAAAATTGGTCTGTCTACATGCTGTCCTTGGCATCCAGAAGAAAAAACCTGTTTTCACCATCTTTGGGTTCCAACCATTTAAGTAGGCAAAATTGTAGACTCTATTCAGTATAGGTATTGTTTATTAAGTATCTTTTCCAATTTGAGAAAAGTGACTTCTGGTATTGCAATTGCGCGCGAAATCGTCATTTTTTGGCTTATTTGATTGTTCTATTCAAAAAATCAAGGTTACAAACTAATTTCTAAAATTTCTTAGTTAATTATAAGAAGAAGTATTTTAATGCTTTAAGTGAATTTTAAATTCTTTCATTTACGATTTTTATTAGCTATGGTTACTAGCTCAATTCTAAGAAATAGAACAAGAAAAAAATTTTCGAAATCTTTTACGTGTTTAGTTTAATTTTTGCTTTGGTCAAGTCACGTAGCAATTAAAGCGTATTTTAGAATTTTCCGTAATCTGTTCTATAAGAAAGGCATTAAAAGTTAAAGAAGCATTGGAATAATAATGACATTTTTAAAAGAAAATATTTTGATAAATACACCTAATTTTAAATAGCTTCCTCTGGAAAATATCCAACATATAATAGGCGCATGCGCCACAATAGTTCAAATTGACTACGAATATAGGCATGACCAAGTATTAAACATTATATTTCAGAAATTTGCTCTTCGGTGCAACCATATATTGGGAGTATAAATTAGTTCGGTTCGTTTTCAAAAGATGGCTCTGGCTATTATGAATATTTAATAGTAACAGCTAAAAACGGTAGTCTCAGAGATTAGATACCTGTCAATAATATTCAGTTTATATCGCTTCGACTTTCATAAATCTTGTTTTCGACTGTGTTAAATATGCCAAATTTTGTGTTAACTAAGTAGCATTTGCGGAAGGTTTTAGTTATCTGTTTTAATTAGAAGAAAAGTGCAGCTAAAGCGCATTGAATGCTTGTGGAAGTTTATGGTGACAATGCTCCAACTGATAAATCTTGTAGGAAATGGTTTCAACGTTTCAAGAATGAAGATTTTAGCATTGAAGACAAGCCTCACTCTAGACAGCCAAAAAAATTCGAAGACAAAAAGTTGAAGGCATTACTCGATGAAGATCCGAGTCAAACGCAAGAGGAGCTTGCAGAATCATTAGAAGTGACTCAACAAGCAGTTTCTATACAATTAAAATCTATAGAAATGATTCAAAAGCAAGGCAATTGGGTGCCTTATAAACTGAAACCGAGAGACATTGACAAGCGATTTTCCTGTTGCAAGCAGCTGATTCAAAGGCAAAAAAGAAAGGGTTTTTTACATAGAATTGTTACTGTAGATGAAAGTTGGATATCCTATGATAACCCTAAGAAGAAAAAATACTACGCTATGCCCGGTCAGTCATTGCCATTGACCTCAACATTAACACTAAAGCCGAATAATCATGGTTCGAAGATCATATTGTGTAACTGGTAGGACCAAAAGGATATTGTGTACTATGAGCTACTACAACCTGGCGATACCATAACGGCCGATCGGTGTAGGCTGCAATTAATTCGTTTGAGCTGTGCATTACGAGAAAAACGGCCGAAATACAAGAAAAGACATGACAAAGTCATTTTTCTGCATGACAACGCTCGGCCTCATGTCGCAGTAGTCGTAAAAAAATATTAGGTTGCTGCAGCTTAAATGGCCGATTTAGCAATGACATAAAGTTGGCTGCAATTTTAGTGTATTATGTTTGCACAAGGCGGCGCAAATGATATGACATATTGAAGTATAAATACTGCTACCTTGGTTTATGAAGTCATTCCTGTTTTGCACTTCATGGTGATCGTAAAATCAAAAAGAGAAAGTGAACATGGAAGTGAATAGAAAACGGCTACTTTTACTATACGAATTTAGATTAGAGCACAACGCAACGGAAGCAACGAGAAAGTTTAACAGCGCATTTGGGCCTGATTCAGTTAGCGAACAAACCACTCGGCGGTGGTTCGAAAAATTTCGATCCGGAAATATGGACCTTGAAAATGAGCCACGTGGACACCCAGGACCATCGATCAATAACGACGAGCTGCGTGCATTAGTGGAGTCTGACCTCCGCCAAACCATAAGGGATCTTGCCGAGAAATTACGCGTTCACAATTCGACAGTTTGCCGCCACTTGTAACAACTTAGAAAAGTGAAAAAGCTTGACAAATGGGTTCCGCGTGATCTTACCGAGCAAAACATGACGTGTCGAATGGAGATTTCAAGTTCTCTTTTCTCCTGCAACAAAAAGGTACCGTTCTTGCACCCAATTGTGACCTGCGATAAAAAGTGGATTTTATACGATAATCGTCGCCGATCGGCCCAATGGCTAGATGTCGATGAAGCGCCAAGACACATGCCGAAACCAAGCCTTCATCCAAAGAAAATAATGGTAACTGTTTGGTGGTCTGTAGCTGAAGTTATCCACTATTCGTTCCTGCAACCTGGCGAAACCATCAATGCTGAGAAATGCTGTGCTCAACTGGATGAAATGCATCAGAAATTGATAGTCCAACGACCTAGGCTTGTCAACAGGGATGGAGTGATACTGCTTCATGATAACGCACGATCTCATGTATCGAGAACAACGGTCCAAAAATTAAACGAGTTGTGCTATGAGACTCGTCCTCACCCTTCATATTCACCAAACCTCTCACCAACAGATTACCATTTCTTTAAACATTTGGATCACTTTTTGACAAAAAAAAGATTTAATAATAAAGCTGCTGTCAAAAATGCCTTCGAGGAGTTTCTTCGAACCAGAAACTCGGACTTCTACAAAACTGAAATAAATGTACTTGTATTTTGTTGGGAAAAGTGTGTTGCATCTATTGGTACCTATTTTGATTAAATAAATTGTCTTTATAAAAAGTTACAGCTGTTTAAAAATTTATTACTAAATCGGCTGTTTCATCTGCAGCAACCTAATATTTGGAAATGCTCAAGTGGGTATTCTCCGGACATTGCTCCTTATAATTACTGGTTGTTCCGAGGGGTGCAGCACGATCTGGCACGTCATCAGTTCACTTCTTTCGCAGAAATCGAAAATTAGCTTCTACCTTGAATCACCTCAAAAGACGAGACATTTTTTCGAGATGGAATTCGAAAATTGCCTGAGAGGTAGGAAAATGTAGTAACTAGTGATAGACGATACTTCGATTAATCTTAATTCTTATTTTGGAATAAATGCATTGTTAACCGCGAAAGAACGGACAGAATTAATTTATACTTCCAATAGAATCGACACAATCGTGCTTCAAATTTACTATGACTAAAGCCATTCTTACAGATCACACTATCTATTTTAATAGACCAAATACTTACAGTTTTTCAAGTAAGAGCGTGGTCGACTTCACCGACAGGTTAAAAAAAATTTTGCTCTAATTCCTTCGCAAACCAATAGAGAAAAGTTTTGTCCTTGATGCATTAGTAACAAAAACTTAGTTGTCGTTGATCTTTCAAAAGAGAATGGTGTTAAACGCCATGAGTGCTAAGTACGCGTCGCGCTACGAGGCTGTGTTCCTTTGCATCCACCCGAAAGGTCCCAAAATGTCGCAATCAGCGGCTGCTAAATATATGAGAAAGTCGAAGGCATTTGTACAGAAGTAGATACAGCGATATAAAGTGGCTAAAAATGTCGATGATTTACCAGAACGTGGCTCGATAGGAAAAGTGAACAAAAAAGATGAAAAAAGAATAGTGAATCTGTTTTCGCGGAATCCTGCTTTAACACTGCGGCAAGGATAAGCAAAATTAATGTCATAAGGTTTAGATATATCCTACGAAACTATCCGAACCCATCTTCGTACTCATCATCTGAAATGGCGCAACACAATGAAGAAGCCTCTGTTGACTGAAAAACATGTGACAAAGCGACTCGCTTGGGCGCATGAGAATATTGATAGAGATTTTGAAAATTTCATTTTTACTGATGAATGTTCTATATGGGCACGTTTTGTCCTCACGCAAGCCTGGTCAACCTTCACCAATAGGCTTGTTCAGCGGACCGTAAAACATGGAATAAAGGTGCATCTTTGGGGCTGCTTCTCAAAGCAGGGATTCGGCACTTTGCACCTCTTTACTGACAACCTAAATGCCGAGAAAATGATAAAAATCTACAAAAAGGCTTTACTGCCATCTGCCAAACGATGGTTCATCACAAAAAATGAAGATTGGATTCTGCAGGAGGACAACGATCCTAAACACCGCAGCAAGCTCTGTACTCAGTGGAAGACTCAATCTGGCATCGTTACATTGGATTGGCCGTTGCAGTCGCCCGATGCAAACCCTATTGAAAATGTGTGGGCATATATTAAACGGAAGCTTCGCGAAAGACGCACATACACTTTAAAGCAGTTGTCTTACGAAATTCGTCGGAACTGGAGATCCTTGCCACTAGAATACGCCGCCAAATTAGTAGAAAGCATGCCTCGGAGATGCCAGGCAATTATCGACGCCGGTGGTAACTGGACACATTATTGACCGAATTGCATCATTGTTTGTAATGTGTTCAATGTATATCTAAATATGAAAGTTTCATCAAATAAATTTTTTTATAAATTAACACGACCACGCTCTTACTTGACAAACTGTATTAACAAAACTAATAAACCAGGATACCTTACAAACATCGCAACTTCCTATCTCTCTAACATAAATTACAATTAGTTAACAATAACGCAAAAGCTTTTGAAATATATAGAATCAAAATACGAAGTAACCCGCCTCTGAAACCCATAGAAAATTATAATAGTACCTATAGTATTAGTTACAATAAAAGTAATTTTCAAATAGCTACACAAACTGCAAACCAGCTGCACAATAAACCTACTAACAAGTATCTATAAACTCTTACTAAAAGCAGTTATTCTGAACACGTTCCAATTAATATAATCACGAATGTCATATATCAATCTACTGTCTCTTTCTAGTTGTCTTGCTTCTTATTCGATGATTTCAACTTAGAAGTTTTCTAATAAAGGTTTATCATCTCGAGATTTAATTAAAATACTAAAGCTTTCATATTTAATTAGTAAAGAACCTAGTAACATTACGGCCAATGGCTTTTCTGAGTCTGTTAATTCAATTTTAGAAGGAAAATTTAATTTTTCTATTGAATTCAATAGTGTAAATAATACTCTATTAACATTATGCACTTATAAGTTCTTTTAATTATTATTATAATTACTTCTCTTGGAATTAAAACTTTAGAACAACCGAAAATCATTAGAGAAGAAGTTTTAAATGCCATAAAAACGATTAACGAAAGTCTTACAAGCGACGAATTATTGCAATAATGCATTGGAGGATTTACACAGAATAGCAACGAAAGCTTTAATCAAAGCGTTTGAAAGATCATGCCGTAAACGTTACCAGCAAGCTTTACTACCGTCAGTTGCGTTCATAGCTGCCTACGTCGCGATCTGCACATTCAATGAGGGTACACAAGGGCTATTATCCATTTTCCTCGCAATGGAGATTTAATTGGGACCGCACGTATACGAATATGCGAAGCAGGAAAATTGCAATCGAATTGGCTCAGCTAACCGTCGCTCATTAGACAACACTCGGGAAGCAAGATAGCTCGCCAACGTCATAAAATTACTACTGAAGCTTCCAAAAAAGAAAAGAAAGGAACATTTTATGATGCTAAAATAGACTATTCACTGTAAGTGAAAAAAAAATTTTTATCTGCATGTAAATCGTTCTCAGAACTTCAAACGCGTTTTTATCGAAACCGTTTTTTCGAAATTGGTGATCACTGTAGCTCGAGAACGGCTCAACTTTCCGACTTGAAATTTTGTATACTTCTTCTATAAATCCCTTGTTTGAACAAAGGGTTTTTTTGTGCAATGAATATTTTTTTTTATAGCCGAAAATGTGAGCGAAATTTTAGTCAAAAACAAAATTTTTACTTTTAACATCCTCCATTTTTTATGAAAAATATTATAATTATTTCATTATCCCCTCTTGTTCTTTTGATTTCAGATGATCCAGTCATGAGCAGCGGTGATCACCGCAAGATGGTGTTTTTTTGTAGACCATCTGCAAATGTATTATATCTTGCACGTTTAATATTTTGTCATTAAATTATGAGATACCATGGTATAGTTGAAATATATATCTTTTATTTGGAAAAAATTTGTTTCAATTTATTTGAATACTTCATCAAAAAAAATTCCTGGAAAAACGCTTTTTTTTGACGCTCCGTGTATCTCCCACCTTAATACAAGTGTGTGGATCGCCAAACAACTTGTAATTTAAATTTAAATCTTAGTTATACAAGCGTTGCGTGGTGTAATGGTTAGGGCATCTGCTTCATAATGCGAAGGACCCGGGTTCGATCCTACTGTAGGTCAAAAATTCTTTAACGTTTCTTTCTGTAAAATAATGTTAAGAATATTATAACATTTGCGACAAGGCAAATACATGATTAAATATATTTAATCTTTAAGATCTTTAAAAATACGTGTAATCATAGTGAATAATAAAATTCTAAAATATATAAAATACTTGATACAGGTTACAAATGATCTTTTAGAAACATTTTCTAAAAGGTTACTGTAATCTTTTATAGAAAATAAAATTGACAGTTTCTTAAGCTGGACATTTTGATCTTACAGCAACACTCTGTAAAAGCTTCACGAAAGCTGCCAAACTTTTCTTGAATGCTTGCAGTAAGCTTACAGGAAGCTAAAAACAAAAAAATCATAGAATTTCAAAAAGTAATCAAACGCATTTATGGAAGACAAAAGTCTACAGGAGGGAATGTGATTTTGATTGTTGAAACTGATATATAAAAAGATTGCAAATATAGTATACAATGGACCCGAGACGTCCACGCGTGGCGTTCATCATCACGCAGCGAGGAGTCAGAAGAGGTAGTTACATTAGAGAACGAAAGAATTCACGCAGAAAGCGCGAAGCAAACGCGTACTGAACTGAGCAACAAGAAAAAAAGAATAAAGAGAGCAGCGCTTGGGTAACAACTGCTGACTATAATACGGCGCATAATTGTGTGACGTCCCATAAACATCCGTTACGTGTCACACAGACCAATGTTTAGTATATTTATATTTAGTAAAACCAATGTCTTACTAAATAGAGAAAATAAAAAAACTAAAAAAAAAAGAGGGCAAGCATTATTACCTACAGAACTAACGGTGAAAAAGATCAAAATAGACACTCCTACCAGCAAACCAAACCAGCCAGAAGAAATGGACTGAGTGAAATTGACGGAAAGGAAGAAAACTATAGTGTAAGAGATAACAGAGACTATCAAAGAACCGGGCAAGAAAGCGCCTAGCATACTGAACTCTAACAAGACTGGTACGACAAAACTGAAGCGCACTCGCCTGAATGCTATAAAAATCAAGACAGCAGGGGGGAATCTTCTTTGCAGAGAATCTCAAGAAAGTAACTGCAGTGTAGTTCGTGTCGCACAAAGAAGCTTTGGCAATTCTGGATATAGACGGAGCCACAACGATAGAAGAAGTTATTAAAATAATATCATACTCAGGGGTAACAAAGCCCCAACATGTTAAATATTTATAGAACGGATAGTACATAACTTGTTTCTAGAACATCCGGTGTGACCGCATGATACTGGTTTAAGATCAACATTAGACAAGGGCAGCCGATTGGCCTGCCACTCAGACTAGATGAAATTCCCGATGTTGCTATAAAGACAGCGGCACTTCAAACAGAGTCTTTAAGAAGTCCCGGATCGGTTAAATAACTTAAATTATGGGCATTGCTCGAAAAAACAGTCGAAAGAAAAGTTACAGAAAATTTCACTGGCTATCTAACCGCGACCTCGGCTGTAACCTTGATCTTGACCTTCAAAGCCATTTCAAAATCAAGTCCATCTTTTAATATGTCAACCTCGAATTTCGACACTAGAAATTAAAAGGGTAGACAATTTTACGTCCAGATATGATGTTCACTATTGGAAAAATTTGACCTCGGAAGGTCAAGTCAAGGTCAAGCAGTGACCGGCTGGATATTTTGAAAAGTAGGCATCGCTCAACAAAATGGTTGGAACATAAGTTATAGGAAATTTCCCTGGCTATCTGACGGGGCTCTCAGTCGTAAACTTGACCGTGACTTTTATCCCTTCTATCCGCCATGTTGTATCCACCATCTTGAAATTATAAGTTTTTATAATCTGACCTTAAATTAATAATTAGCGACCTCAAAAACCCACGTGGAAAGTTTTCAGTACACTTCTAAACAAATTCAAAATTTTCGTCCACCATGTTGGATTCGCCATCTTGAATTTTAAAATTCTTTAAATCTGACTTCAGAGTCTCAATCAACGAAAAGTAATAGTTGTATGAGCGAAAAAATACAGTTTAGAATATCTCCATATTGCTTTCGTTTATTAATACTAAATGTTAATACTTTATCAATTTTAATATTTATCATTAAGTTCACTTCTTACTTTTGATTTTTTTTATTTCTTTCAAGAACTGCGTGTCATTTTCTTTGTTGATTTAGTCGTTTTCTTCATTCGTACTTCCTTCCGTAATTTTTAGGTCTTACGACCTTATCGCTTTTCATATTATAATCTTAAATTTAAATTTTACTATTAGATTATTTCTTCAACTAAATAAAACATGGCTACTCTCACTTAACGAGAGCAAATAATTATTGTTATGATGAAAGGATGCGGTGACAGGACGAGACCTAATGAAGATGTACGGATTTTATTCAACGGTACTTTAAGGGTCGGAATGAAACCGATATCCAAATCAGCAGTACAAAGAACAATTACCCGTTTTAATTTAAATGGGGGTATAAAAGACCTTCCTAGATCGGATCATCCAGTTACAGCAACTATGCGTCCAGTTACAGCAACAGCGTTACGAAATTGCATCAGCAACATGATATTAGTGCCGGATCAGTGCATAATATTTTGACAAGAAAGTTCAAATTCCATCCATACAAGGTAAAACTTGTAGATGAATTGCTTGAACATGATCCAGTTAGACGCGTTGAATTTTGTGACTTGACGATGACCTGAATAACTGCGGATAAATATTTTTTCAATAGAATTGTATTTTCAGATGAAGCTACCTTTAAACTTAATGGCAATGTCAATAGACATAACTTTAGGTACTGGAGTGATATAAACCCAAGATGAATGTCGGATACTCACAGTATTCAATATCCTCAGAAAGTGAATGCCTGGGCTGGCGTTATAAACAACAGTATTGTTGGGCTCTTGATTATTGAAGGAAATCTTACTGCGATTAAGTATGTGGACATGCTCCGAAACGAAATCAACCCAGCGACTCACGCAATTTATGGGCAATGATTTTGATCAAATGTTGTTCCAGCAAAACGGTGCACCACCTCATTATGGGCGAGGTATACGTGCTTATTTAAATGGAGTGTTTCCAGGAAGGTGGGTAGGCAGACAAGGTGCAATATACTCATAATAGCCAGCCAGATCTCCTAACTTTAGTCTGCTTGATTATTTTTTATGGGATTACCTTAAAGATAAGGTATATCAAATGAAACCAGCGAACCTCAATGAACTCCAGCAGAAAATAAAGGATACAATTATTACTATTGATGAAGGCATAATTCGTCAAGCTGTAGCAATATTTAACTACCGCATAGCACATTGCCAGGCAGTTGAGGGTGGAAACTTTGAACATTTGCTAAAATAAAGAAAATTGATTGATATTTGACTAAAGTGTTCACCTGATGATCTTCACTCTATCTTGCCTTCACTGGCTGAGCATCACATCACCTTGCCTCAACTAGCTGGTGTAGCTCTTTGCCGTGTTTTCAAAGGCTAGGCATTATACCATCTTGCCTTAACTGGCTGGGTTATACTCTAGCCTTGCCTTTACTGGCTGATTATCACACCACCTTGCCTCAATTGACTAGGATGAACGCAAATCTCAGTTTCTTTACGCTACCTTACCTTAATTAGCTGGTATAAACGCAAGCCTCATTTTATTGAATGCTTTAAAAAAATTATTCCTTAATATGAATGTGAAGATCAAGATATTACTATAGGACAGCCAGGGCAATTTTCTACAACGTTTTGCTGAAATCTTTTTTTAAGTGGCACTTACTTTTCAAAATATCCAGCTGCTTACTGCTTGACTTTGACTTGACCTTCTGAGGTCAACTTTTTTCAATGGTAAAGATCGTATCTGGACTTAAGATTGTCCGCCCTTTTTATTTCCGGTGTCAAAATTGCAAAATTCTTTATAAAATAATAGACTTAACCTTGAAATAGACTTAAAGGTCGAGGTCAAGGTCACGGCCACGGTCGCGGTTGGATTACCATGAAAATTTCCGACAACTTTTGTCTCAATAATTTTTTTGAGTAATGCCTACGTTTCAAATTATTCAACTGGTCCGGGACTTTTTGAAGAGTGTATGTCGGATATATATTTGGCGACATTCAACGATCTTCTAAAAGAAGCATCGTTTTGAGTGCAGTGAAAGGATCAGAGATTGCCATTCGCTAAGGGAATCGAACCACCACGCGAACTGTCATAGCACCGACCAGTCTGCATGTTAGCTATCTTGGAAAAGCTATTCAGACGTACCATATATGCCAGAGTGGAGTCGGCTATATATCAAACCGTTGACTTATCAAAAAACCAGTTCAGATTCCAGAAGGGGCGCTCGACGGTGACGTCGTACGACGAGTAATAGGATTAGCCACGGACTCCTTACAGAAAGGAGTAAACATAAAGAAGAATACCAGGAAAATAACTGGATGTTCTATGAGTGCTCTTCAAATACCTCAGGTGCAGGCGTTAAAAGCGAAGCCGAGCTATGCGCTGATCGTTCGGAGAGCAGAGGAGTCGCTCCCGAATATATAAATTAAATGCCAGATGTTGGAGAGCGCGCCTGATTGCACTGGCGTAAGGATAACGTCCATGAAACATGACAGGGGAGGTGGTGTCGTTGGGAAGGTAGCCGGCGTGTGCAAGTGTAAAGAAATCATGCATAGCGCTGATCTCAAAAAGACGGGATTTTGCGTCGAGGAACCTTGCAAGCTTAATCTAAGGATCGTCGTTTACAACGTTCCAAGCCGGTTGTCCGAGGAAACGCTTTTGCCTGGTATGTTTGAAAAGAATGTGAGTTCAGTCATAGATCGGACTCTATATAAGAGTAAAGTGAAGGTAATGAGACGGATCATAAGAACTGGAAGGGACATAGTAACTTAGTGATCGAGCTACTTGGCGCCTGCTACAGTCAGATCTTGAAGGAAGGTAGGCCTTTTGTCGGCTGATCAAGTTTTAAAGTGGCCACATGGGAGAGAGTATCTTGTTACTTTTGATGTTTGAGTCTTAGCCATTAATCCTCTGATTGTGAAAATAAAGGGCTATGCTAGAAGCATCCTCCTACATGCTGGAGAGTTGTATAAATTGCAGAAAAAATGGTAGACCATGTGGACACTCGGCGATATCGCCTGTAACATATGCCTTGAGTATGCTTGGAGAGTAAAAGTTCTAAAATCAAGGCTTAATTGTAGCTAAATCCTTGAATAGGTTGGTGAAAGATAGTGCTAAGTTTCTGTAGTTTTACTGCCAATGTTCCTGCGCGGTTATATGCAATCTAGGGAATGTGATATTTAGCGCTGGTGTCCAGGTTTACATTCTTCAGTAGCCGTCGTACATCTCTGGGAGATGTGTACTGTGGCCGTCTGCCTGCGAATAGTAAAATGCATGTGATCAAGTTTGATGCTGCATGCAGGGCAAAATCTTTGAGATAATGCTGGTCAAGAGAATGCCGTTGCGTACGATCGATAAATGGAATAAATGCCAGTTCGGTTTTATAAAAAGACGGAGCATAGAGGTTGTATACGAAATACTAAAAACGTTGACTTATGAATCTAAATGTAAGCATGGGGTGTGTTTATAGATTCTAAGGGCGCTGTTGATGATTTATTATGGAGAGTGCATGTAAAGAAATTACATGACTGTTGATGTGTGAGACGAGAAATGAATGTTTAATTAGATTACTTCAATGATAAGTGGGTGTGCGTAAGAAATGGTATGGATACAATAGTAAAGAAAGTTAAGAGAGATTGGCCGCATGGGTCCATCACTGTACCCTTTTTGTGGAACCTTTAAATCAATGATCTTTTGAATGAATTATGTAGAATGAGTGCCAAGGGCGTTGCACATATAGATGACCTTCTGCTTTTCGAAGAATGCAACACTAGGATGGTGGTCGAATCCAAAGGGAGCAATATCATTAAGGTAGTATACAAATGGGGAAAAGATGCAGGAGTGAAGATTTTCGATGAAAAAAGTATGTGCATGGTTTTGAAGGAAGGTATGGGCATGCTGAATAAAAGGATGAATATTGCGTTGGATGGTGTGTTAGATTTTTCGGAATAAATGCTGCTATGAATCAGGAGTTTAAAGTGTACGTAAGAATAATGCGTGTGAAGATAAGGAATACAGTCGGGAAACTAAGAAGAATAATGAGAAGTGAATAGCGAGGATTGAGAAAACATGGTACGATAATGATAGTGAAAGGACTGTTAGTTGCTGATTTTATGTATGATGGAAGTTTGTGGTATGAATGTGCAATAAGGCTGAAAGGTATGCGTAATGAGTTAAATCGTTGTAGGCGTGCTGCTTTGTATATATATAGTCCCCTTTTGAGGGACATTAAGAGAGGCAGGCAAACATTTATAGAGTGAAGAGAAACTTGCCGATAATTGAAAGAGACTTAGTGAGGATGAGAGACTTCGAAGGTATAGATGTTAATAGGAATAAGCGTACGTATGATTTGTGGCAAGCAAGATAAAAATTAAGTTTGAATGAAAGAGTTACGTATGAATGGATCAACGTTATAAGGTTTTTCGTTTAGGAAAATCATTTCGACCTTTGCCGGAAGATGTGTTATTTGTTGCCTGGGCATAGGTCGCTCAATGCTTTTTTCTACTCGAAAAGGCTAAGCGGCTCTAAGCGGTATGGAACATAAAATAAGTAACGACAGTTATTTTGAAAGTTTCAAAATTTTTGAGAATCCAATGCTACTGGCAAAAGCATAAAAATGGTTAACTATATTCAAGTTGAATTCGAGAAAATAGAGCAAAATTTTTTCTGTATTTAAGATAATAATTCATCCTTTTGTCGTTAAAATCGGTTTCTAGAATATTTGGCACATACTGAATTTGATTCTGCAATAAAAAATGAAGATTTTATATTGCAATACATAATTTGTGTTGTTATGGTTTAGTGCAAGGCCAACATACTATCATAAATCTTCAAGTGTCAGCTATAAAGATTTATACCTATTATAATAAGATAAATGAAAAAATATTAAAATCATCGTTATACCGCACTATAATAGTTAATTTTTCTTTTCTTCGCTGAATTATTGATAATAATGTAAAGTATTTTATTTCATAATTGTGCATTAATTAGTTTATTAATTCAGAAGCTCTATTATCGTACTCTATATAAAGTAATTAATTCACATTTGAATGATCTGAAAAATCGATAGCTGCGAGTTCTTCATTAATATTAGGATGTTTTTGTACGTTGGTTACTGCAAAGTTATTATAAAATTCCATGCTAACTTGAGCTTGCTCTAGTTGTTGCTGTAAAGTATCAAAGAAACCAAAAAAATAAGTAGTTTTGTAGCTAATAAACGAAGAATGGTTGGATTCAGGAATATATTGATTTTTCAATATTTCAACATTTTGTAACACACGTTTTTTTAAAGCCAGTTCAAAATCATTAAATCCACTGCCATCATAGAGGAATGTGCGTTAACCAATTTTAAACTTTGTTTGAAAAGCAATATATTTTTCACTAAAATCTTTTATTGAAAATAATCGAAAATATTGATTTGAGAATGAATATTGATTAACAATATGAAAAAGAAATGCTTTTTTTCGTGTAATTCAATATTTATAATTATAAACAGTACACTTAGAAAAAAGTCTGAAAATAATTAGCAAACTAGTATGACAATCGTTAAAAATGTTAAAATTATTGAAATATTACGTCAGTTTGAATAATGTTTCACCAAGTATCAGGAAAACATTAAAACTATTTCCTGCTTTATTTAAAAAGTATGGAAAATTTTTCAAATTTTCCAGGACAAATTTTCCCAGACTTTCTACTCACTGTATGAAGTAACAATAATATTGATAATTATAAAAAGTCAATATCATACTTACCTGATGAGAAATCCATGTTGTTTAATATAATAAGTCGTATTCAAGCGAGAATTTCATATAACCTGAACATAACAATAGGCAGAAAGAACAATCAGGATACTCGCAGAATGTAGTATATGGAAAGGTTTCACTTGTTTGATCGCGTTTATTCACAAGTGCCCTTGAAGTAGGTCGAAATAACATTTGAATATGGATACGGTCCTCATGTTTTAACAGTTATATGACTTGTGCAATTTGCAAATAAAGAAAACTATAACTAAATGAATGCGATTATAGTTTGGTATAAGAAGCGCTTCCCGCAGCTCCGATATACAGGGTGACCCGATTTAAAAGAAGCACCCGAATAGGTCGCCAGAGAGTGATTTGATCAAAAAGTGTTTGAGACGTAAGTTGTAGAAATACAAGAGGAAGAGTCAATAGTTGCCTTGGGTTTGACCAGGACCATGCCTTCAAGATCATTTCAAGATCAACTTCAGATTTTTAAATAAGAATCTCTACTCTTTGTCTGACAGAAAGACGTATTTTAATAAGTTCTACAACTTTTGTTTTAAGAATTTTGCAAAATTCTTCGCAGTTTTCAATATGACCGCAAGAAACTATGATTTTTATGGATTTTTCATTGTTCTTTGCATGAAAATAAAATTTCTGATAATTTCGCATATAATATTCGTTATCAGCGTGCTCAAATACATAAATAAGCCTTTTTTCCAAAATATGAAATAAAAGCATTTAAGAGTGTTTAATAATTGCTGGTATACCAACGTATTTAACTGATATGCATTTGAACTCACTTATTTCGGAAAATATTTCCGGGGAATTTAACATAATCTTCACCACGTCGAGTACATATCCACTAGTTAGGATATCTTCTGCTTAAAAATTCCTAAACTCTTAAACTTTTATGAGCAAATGCATCATCATGCTGAAACCTTATACGTGCTCCTGTTTTCAGAGGAATATCTTGTAGCAAATTTGGTAGTTTATTTGTTGAAAAAATTATAGTATCTATCAGTATAATCATTTTCATTGCAAAAATAAGCCCCGACTAGAAAGCCATTAATAATATTACACCATACTATGAGACTCCACTGATGTTGGTGATCGACTGTTCGAGTCCAGTGAGGATTGTCAATCGACCAATAGTGGGAATTATGACGGTTTAATTGTCCCGTATTATGAAAAGTGGCTTTATCAGAAAACATTACGTAACTGAAAAAATATGGCTAATTTTGCAATCTTAATTGAGCTCATTGACGAAATTGCAATTTTATTTCAAAATCATGTTGCGTCAGCTCTTGAGTTAAAGTGATGTGATATGGATAAAAATGATGAAGTCTCATAATTCTTTCGATTGTTTGTCTCGGAATACCAGATCGCATTGCAATTTGCCAAGTTAAGGATCTAAATAAACCATGAGGATCTAAATAAATACTGGCAAGCACTATCAGTACTCGCGGATCGTTCCTTTCGATCGTCATTATTTTGCGGCGTTACCATGGTCTTTGAGGATTTTACCAATCACGCTGTTCAACTCTAAAAATAGTCCTATCATTCGGATAATGATGCCTTTCGGGAAAACGCGTCCGATATAATTGTGCTGCTGCACCATAATTTTCATGACATTCACCTAAAATCAGTAAAATGTCTACTATTTCGTCGCGTGCATTTTCAATCATATTCGCTTCAATTGTATTATACTAAATAACTTCGCACGCAGGATAGAAAAAAAAAATATTAACAAAAAATTTTTGTTAAAAAAATGTCTAAACTAATAAAATTAAATTGTTCAGTTATTAACTTTATTAAAAATCTGATGAAATTTCATTGAAATGACAATATTGTCATGTGGTTGTTGAAAACACAAGAGCTTTCTAATTCGAAATTAGTGTTTCTAGCAGAAAAATTTATTAACGATCACAAAACGCAGAAAATGGTACTCGCAGAGGTAGATATTGATCTTATAAGTTATTTCATTTGGTATATTTTTAAACTATCTTATTCTGTTCTGAACGTCAACTTTCATACAATACGTCTTTAGAAACCAGAGTCAAAAATATAGTGATAAACATAAGAAACTTATGAAAATAGTATTTTTTCGTATTTATCTCAGAAAATATTAATATTAAAGAAAGAAATTTTGATAAAAGTTGTAGATCGCATCAGAATCCATCTTTCTCATTATGCGTATTTTTTTCTAGAGATGATATTTTCCGAAATAAGTAAGTTTAAATGCATATCAGTTAAATACGTTGGTATACTAGCAATTATTAAACACTCTTAAATACTTCTATTTCATATTTTAGAAAGAAGGCTTATTCATGTAGTTTAGCACGCTGATAACGACTATCATATGCGAAATTGTCAGAAATTTTATTTCCATGCAAAAAACAATGAAAAATCTATAAAATCATAGTTTCTTGCGGTTATCTTGAAAACTGCGAGGAATTTTGCAAAATGCCTAAAACAGAAGTTGAAGATCTCACTTTAGACAAGAAGTAGGAATTTTCATTTAAGAATCTGCAGTTGACCTTGAAATGATCTTGAAGGCATAGTTCTGGTCAAATCCAAGGCCATCGTTCGCATTCTCCCTTATATTTCCATAACTTATGTCTCTAACACTTTCTCGATTGGAGCACTCCCTGGCGAGTTATTTTGGTGCGTCTTTAAAATAGGGTAACCCTGTATATAGTCGTTTCGTACTTCTTATTGATATTATAAATAAACATTTACGTATTTTTAGAATTTAATATACATGGAAATGCAGAATTTGATTACGAATCTATTGACATAATAGTCACTTTTAACGAAAATCTCAGTTAACCACTTTTATGTTTTGGATGGCAGAATAAATGTTTTATTTGGGTAATAATGGAAGCGCTAATGCTACATGAGTTGGAAATGTAATAAGTTGTTTTGATGTTTATGGTAATAAAAGTAAAATAAATATAAAAAATTTATTTTATGCAAAAAACATGAATGCCTATTTGGTAAGCTACAGTTAAATAATTGATATTAATACAATTATTCTAGAAGGTACATGATTAAATATTCAAAGTGATTGAAAATAAGGGAAAAACAACAACAGTATCTTTTGAAGATAATCGCTTTTATAATTTAAATAGTAATTTTAATAAGTAATTAAAGATTTTTGGGTTAATATTACAAATAAAAAGATTTAAAATATAATTAAAAGGAAAATAATATTGGTTATTAGAAATTCAATTTGAAATACTTAAATATTTTATCTCAAAAAACATTTATTAAATGGTATTCTAAATGAGTTCAAAATCAATTTACAAAATGTAAAACTTGCTTTAGAAACGATATTTTATTTAGAATAAATTTAATATCTTATTTAGAAGTAACAGAAATAATTCTAAAAAAATATTAGAAATTATACATATATACGTATGAAGATCTTTTAAAAATATTAGTGCAATGTGCTTCGAGGTTGTTTAAATGAATCAATACAGCACTTGCATTTAATATTACAATAGTATATATATTTTGTTATACTACCATTTAAAAATAATTATTTAAATATGCTGTAAAATGACAAAGTAATACACAAAGAAATTAGAAATAGCAAAATAAGTACCGCGCTAGAGCTCGAAGTACTTTCGATCGAGTTGCAAGCGAATCTGCTTAAAGTGCGTCTTTTCCGAAGCACAATACTTCGGTTTTCTAATTAGTGAAAATTACAAATTCTGTGGGAGGAAAAGATGCAACAGATATGGAATGTTAGATGTGTTAGTGGAGATTTAAAATAGTGAGAATGGAAAGAAAAAGGTCGGATATTAGCGGATTGGTTTATAACGGAGGTGGATTAGACACCAGGTAGAGTATAATGTAGAAAGGGCAGTTTTCTTTAAAGATAAAATACGAGATGCATTAAAAAAATTAGGTAACTTTATATTTTTATGAAAAAATATTTATTTATTCATCAATATTTATGTCGTCTCCTTCAAAGTAATCCCTTTCAGATACAATACACTTATGCCAATACTTCTTCCAATCCTCGAAGCACTACTCATAAGTACTTTTTGTCTAGAGCTTGAGCTCTCCCAGTAATGCAGATATTTCCTCAATCGTTGCAAATCTTTGTCCTTTCATTGGTTTCTTCTATTTTAAGAACAGGAAAAAGTCGCAGGAAGCTAAATTTGGTAAATATGGTGGCTGAAATATGTTGTTTTCGGCCAAAAAATCTCTCACAAACAACGATGAGTGAGCAGGTGCATTATCGTGATGCAAAAGCCATGAATTGTATTACTGCAATTTCATACGTTTTTTCGTATTGCTTTTCTCAAACAGCGCATAACTTCAAGGTAATACTCTTTATTGACTGTACGATCTGAAGGTAAAAACTCCTGATGCCACGATTGTCGAAAAAATCAGTAAGCAGAACTTTGTCATTTGATCGAACTTGGCGTGCTTTTTTTGGTTTTGGCTCTCCTGGGTGCTTTCATTAAGAGGATTGGGCTTTGGTTTCTACGTCATAACCGTATATCCATGATTCGTCACAAGTTACGATCCTTTGGAGCAAATTAGGATCATCATTGACGTCATTCAAGAGCTCCTGAGCGATGCTCATGCGACGGTTCTTCTGATCAAAATTAAAAAGTTTCGGATCAAACTTGCCTGACACGTCTCATGCCTAAAACATCCGAAAAAATTGCATTATACAAGCCAACTGATATGCCAACATCCTCAGCAACTTCTCTTATGATAATTCGACGATTTTCCTAAACAATTTTTTTCACAGTTTCAACGTTATCATTTGCTGTTGATGTGTTGGGACATCCAGAGAGAGGTTCGTCATTGGCATTTTCTCGGCCATCTTGGAAAAGCTTGTACCATTTGTAAACATTTTTTTTTATTTAGCGCAGACTCACCGCATACTACTGTCAAAATTTTAAGTGTTTTAGAGTACTTGATTCCATTTTTTATACAAAATTTGATGCAAATTCTTTGGTCCATTTTTTATAATATTAGAAAATCGCCGAGCACACTAAAACGCGTCTAATCTTTCTATCTGTTAAAAACGAACGAAGTATAAACTCAAAACTGTGAACATATATTCGGGATATGTGAACCAACACAACAAAGAAAAATCGATAATTAAATGTATGTTGATCACGCAATTTGAAAAGTCACCTTACTTTTCAAGCACACCTTGTACATGCTGATTATAGTAGTTGAATTAAAAATGTAATTATCATTAAAATAGTTTAGGCATATCGACGCTTCATTTTTAGTTCCTCTAGACACTCTCATTTAAAAAAATAAATAATACTCAAGTAAAATATGATAAAATCAAGTGAAACAATATTAGAGATACATAAATAAGCGAAAATATTAGATATACATAAATATTAGATATACATAAAGACGATATTTATTCACCTGTCGCAAAAATGCAATATTGAAAATTTTATTATCATATTGTTGTAAAGTGAGCCTTAAAATTAAATAAATGAACGATTAAACTACATTTTTTAATGGTAAAGCAAGTTCTGAGATATATGTTTATCAAATGAAAGGTGATGAGAATGACACTTAAAAAGTGTTTTTGTATTGAAAGCCCTATATTGTTTAACAGAAAGTCGTCGTGTATGATATGAATAGGCTAATAAATTTTTCATTAGTTTAGGTTTTGATAGAAATAGTTTAGTGTTGTTTATATATTTGAAAAGATATAAAGGATACTATTTATTTATTATTATATGTTAATAATCTATTAATTTGCGGTAAAGATGAAGGAAAAATAAATAAGATTAAAACGTCGTTATTCAAAAAATTTTAATTTAAAGATCTTTGACAAATAAAAGAATATTTAGGTATTGCTGTTAATTATGATTTCAGTAAACACAAAATAAAATTAAGTCAAACAATATATATTAAATCATTAGTGAGACAATATAAAATAAAAAATATTAAATTAAAAAATACACATATGGCTATAAATCTGAAAACTGGAAAATTTAATAATGGTGAGATAAACATTTTGTATACAAATTTAGCCAATATATCGTGGTACATAGATTTGGCTACGAGACCCGATGTTATGGAGTTCAAATGGAGGCATGTAGTAATGACCTTAGTATTCAGGTAAAAAGTCACTTAAGGGTCATGAAGATTTTTTCCAAAAAGATGTATTTTTAACAGAAGAAGAAAGAAAAATTTCCGCATTTGAGTAACACATTTGAAGTACGAGGGCGGTTCAATAAGTACCCGTGTTTGACGACATAGGGCGTTCCTGAGGGAAGTAGGTATAATCATCGTGTGCTGAAATCTATCAAACGACGTTAAAACAAATTTCAGACTGATTGATAGGTTAGTTTGGATTTGGCAGCCGTTTGAGTAAGACGTGTTTCGTGATTTTCGCTAAGATGAAAAAAGAGCAGTATCGTTCGGTAATTTGCTTTTTGTTTTTGGATGGAAAAAAATGCGAGGAGATAAAAGCAAAGTTAGATGCTGTTTATGGGGACACTTCGCCATCTATGACTACAATTATATATTGGTTCAATGAATTTAAACGTGGGCGAACATCCGTTTTTGATGAGAAGCGACCAGGACGCCCGGCAGACGTGGTTACCGAAGAAATCATTCAAAAAGTCAACGACATAATACTTGCTGATCGACGAACGAAAGTGCGCGAAGTAGCAGAGGCCGTAGGTGTGTCGACCGAAACGGCAATTAATATTTTACATGATAAGTTGGCGATAAAAGAATTGTCGGCCCGATGGGTGCAGCGATTGCTCACGGTGGACAACAAGCGGATGCGGCTGTTAACTTCAAAGCAGTGTTTGGAGCAATTTAAGCGAGATCTAAAGAAGTTTTTGCGTCGAGTTGTTACCGCTGATGAAACCCGGATTCATCATTACACACCGGAAACTAAGCAACAATCGAATGGATTTCTCTCGGTGAATCTGCTCCAAAGAAGGCAAAGACGATCCCATCGGCCAGAAAGGTCATGGCGACGATTTTTTGGAATGCGAACGGCGTCATCCTCATGGATTTTTTAGGAAAAGAAAGAACGATCACTAGACAATGCTACAGTAAGTAATTGGACCGCTTCGACAAAAAATTGAAGGAGACACGGCCGCATTTGGCAAAAAAGAAGGTGCTGTTTCACCATGATAACGCACCAGCACATTCATCCGGAGTTGTCGCCGCCAAACTGCATGAATTGCGTTATAAATTGCTGACGCACCCCCCGTATTCAGCCAATCTGGCTCCCTGCGACTTTTTCTTGTTTCCTAACATTAAGAAATGGCTTGCGGGAAAAAAATTTAGCTCAAACGAGGAAGTCATCGCTGAGACAGAGGCGTATTTTGGAGAGTTCGACAAATCCTATTTTTTGGAGGGGTTAAAAAAATGGCAGGAACGTTGGGAGAAGTGTATCTTCCTGAAAGGGGACGATGTTGAAAAATAAAAAAAAATTTTTTTTTAAAATGGTGTCTTTATTTCTAACACGGGTACTTATTGAACCACCCTCGTATGGTTATAAAGCGCTTATGCAAAAACTCTTATCAGTAACAGGTAAATGAGAACAATGTAGTGAATCAAATGTTTTAAAGCTGTAGAACAACAATTAGTGATAACATCTTAACATTTTAGTCTGTTTCAGAGCTTTACATTATCAAAGTAGAAATCTTCTGCTATTAAAATAGTTGAAATCAATGATATTAGAAACTTATTTGCACCATTCAGTATCTTTTGAAAATAGTTTAATCTTGCTTTTATAAACCATTAAAGTATGTGCTAATGCTAATTACATTTAGTAAAACTATGAAATATTGCGATTAATATATGCACCATTACTTTTTTTTAATCACTTTAGATTTCTGATACAGCGTCCAGAGTTTATGACGAGGACGTAGAAAGTTGGATTTTAGAACTAGTAATTCGGTTGATCAAAATAAGGCGCTGTAATCCAGCCACTTAAGGCAAGAAATTGTTACCCGGTTAGTGACCTGGCGTTCTAAATTACAACGTTGCAAAAGTGCGTCTCTATACAACTGTTGGATCTGAGTTCGGATATGGAATGGTTTCGAATATAACAAGTTTGGGGTGGTCAGTGCGAATATTCGTATATCCGCATACTTGTTCCTTAACTGTGCTAGTTAATGCGAAGGTGATATCCTTTGTGGAAAGAGCATATTCGGTTTGTTTTTGAAGATTAAAATCGACTATGTTATTGGTATCGCCTTCGAATAAGATTCCATATTGACTAAATTTACAATTGTCAGTAGGAAGGGTTGTCCAGAAAGTATATCCTCCTTCCGTATCTACGCATGAGCCACGCGAGAATATACGAGGTCTGGCTATTAAATAACGAGACTGGTTACGAAAAAGGGTTTTATTATAAAAATTATTCTACATTCGAATGCTCCCCTTTAATATACTCCCCTTCCCTCGCCACACACCTTTCCATAGGTTTTTTCCATTGATCGAAGCAGTGCTGGTAGTCTTCTTTGGTGAGGGCCTTTAGGAGCTCTGCCGTTTTTTGCTTTACCGCTTCCATCGACTCAAATTGGGTCCCTTTCAAAGCACATTTTATCTTTGGAAACAAAAAAAAGTCGCACGGTGCCAAATCTGGCGAGTACGGCACGTGTTTGAGCACTGGAGTGCGCTTACCGGCCAAATACTGCTTCACAGATAGCGCGTTATTGGCAGATGCGTTGACCTAGTGCGAAATCCACGAGTTGTTCTTCCACAACTTGGGCCGTTTCTTACAAACTCGTTCTTGCAGTGTTGCCAAAACTGACAAATAGTAAGTCTGGTTGACAGTCTGACCCTCTGGAACCCATTCAGTCATCACGATAACGTTAATGTCGAAAAAAACGATCAACATTGCCTTGAATTTGGTTGGTCATCTTCAGTGCTCACTCGGCCCTCACTGAAGCACTTACACCACTCAAAAACACGCGCACGAGATAGAAAATTGTCCCCATAGGCCTCTTGCAACAATTTACAGCACTCAGTCGGAGTTTTATTTAATTTAACGAGAAATTTGAGATTGATACGTTGCTCCTGTTTTTCGTCACACATGGTTTTCGGCACGAGAAAAAAACACGTTCGTTTCAAACCGCTACTGCACAAATACAATAATAGTGACGAGAACGTGTTTTGGTACGTGCATAGACAAGATATCTAGATACCCAACGCACTACTCGTTTTTTTCCCCACCCTTCTACGGTACTCTCTAGGCGCACAGTCTCGTTATTAAATAGCCAGACCTCGTACAGGGTGCGTACGGTATTTGAGGACAACTTGAGAGTAAAATCAATTAGCTTGTATTTTCAATAAAATTTACTGGAATTTTAGGAATTTTTTATACAATGTTAAATTAATATATGGCTAGAAAGTTATTTAATAAAATCGCCATTTGCAGCAATAACCTCTTCGATCCGGGTCCGGAAACGATTACATGCCCGAATCAAATGCTCCTTGTTCATATTGACCATAACAGCATTAATAGCAGTCTTCAGCGAAGAAGTGATGTTATGAGGACGCTTATTGGTCTCACGCTTTACAACGCCCCATACGTTATAATCGAAAGGATTAAGATCTGGGAAGCTAAGTGGCCAGAGGTTCGGTGTTATGTGATTATGAAAATTTTTGGCCATCCAATCTTGTGTCGCCATCGCTTTATGTGAAGGAGCAGAGTCTTGTTGAAAAATGCATGGTCTGCTTCCGCTAACATTGTCTATCTAGGGTTTCACTACCATCTCCAAAACCTTGATGTATGCAGCAGAGTTCACTCGAAGTCCTTGAGTAAAAAAGTGTGGTGGCATAACATGTCCTTCGTTGCTGACAACACCTAAAACCATAACAGTAGCTGGAAATTTTGTGTGCATAACAACAGGAACCTCCGTAGGATTTAAACATAGCCATCTGTCATTTCTGCGATTGGTCTTTTGATCTTGGTCAAAATTTTTTCGTCGGAAAAAAACCATAACATTTTGGGCGCCTCAGGGTGTTTGATTTTGTTTAAAAGACGTTTTGATCAGAGAACTCTCTGTTCCCGTGGTCGTTCCGACATGAACTGTCCTCTGCGCATCACGTAAGACTTATACCGAAGGTCTTTGTGGACAACTTTACGAATAAGGCGCTCAGAAACATGAAGCTCACTTGCAAGGACCCTCATTGATTTTAAAGGGTCCTCGTCTATGATCGCTTGCACTTGCTCTAAAAATTCTGCAAAACGGACAGTGTCAGAACGTTGTTCGTGCTTTTGCGTTTTGCTACCGATTCTGTATCGCCTCCTGATGCTTCCAATTCACGGCGAACCTTATGCACGAATGTACGGGCGCAATTAACAAAATTAGAGATCTCTAAATCTGTATGGTTCACACATAGAGTGACGATAACAGCATGTCTCTTCATTTCTTGATTGATGTTGTAGTCCGCCATTTCTTATCTGAAAAGGAAAAAAAATAAAAAAAAAAATTCACGAAGTTATAGTCACATTTATGCATGTCCTCAAATACCGTACGCACCCTGTACATGCGGTTCCGGATCACAAATGTATTTTATTATTTTCTAAATTAACGCGAGCTGTTTGTTCTTGGACCGTTATCGTTACGGTCCCCTAAACTACTACAGAGTTCCAAAAACCGTATGGATCTGCGTACGTCGCGCCATAACAAGACCTGTCGTCATTTACTTTTCCGGCGTAAAGAACAGGTATAGTTATAGCACTATTGAGTTCGATAGCATAAACTACATTATCGTTGAATTTTAACATCCCCGCACAACATACTGTTTCGCACAATTCTCTACTTATATCGTAAATGTACTCCATGTTACCGTGTCGGACTATAGAAACATGTGATAACGCCCCGCAGTAGTAAACGGTTCTTTGAACTCTGAGTTTACATTGATATACGAGAATTTCGGAAAAATCGCTAATTTGAAGTAGTTGTACGTGTCTTTGTGTAACATTATGGCTATAATTTGAAGCAAAAAGACATAAGAAAACAGGTATTTGGTCAAGTCCATCTAAAAAAGCAACAGTATTTTAGTTTTTCTTTATTTGTAATCGTTTGGTTAGTATTTATAATTAAATTTTTAGGTGGTTTAGCTTACCCTTTATTTTTATATATATTTTTTTCTTTTTTATTAAATTTTGTATTTTAGATATATATTTTTTTTTATGATTAATAGTATTTTATGTATTTGTTTATTTTTATACGTGTATATATATATATATATATATATATATATATATATATATATATATATATATATATATATATATTAGGTTGCTGCAAATGAAATGGCCGATTTAGCAATGACATAAAGTTGGCTGCAATTTAAGTGTATTATGTTGGCACAAAGCGGCGCAAATGATATGACATATTGAAGTATAAATACTGCTACCCTGGTTTTTGGAGTCATTTCTGTTTTGCACTTCATAGTGATCGTAAAAAAAAAAACAGAAAGTGAACATAGAAGTGAATTAAAAACAGCTACTTTCACTATACGAATTTAAATTAGAGCACAACGCAACGGAAGCAACGAGGAATATGAATAGCACATTGGGGCTTGATACAGTTAGCGAACGAACCACTCGGCGGTAGTTCGAAAAATTTCGATCCGGAGATATGGACTTTGGAAATAAGCCACGTGGACACCCAGGACCATCGATCGATAACGACGAGCTGCATGCAATTATGGAGTCTGACCCCCCGCCAAACCATAAGGGATCTTGCCGAGAAATTAGGCGTTCACAATTCGACATTTTGCCGCCACTTGCAACAACTTGGAAAAGTGAAAAAGCTTGACAAATGGGTTCCGCATGATCTTACCGAGTAAAACATGACGTGTCGAATGAAGATTTCAAGTTCTCTTCTCTCCCGCAACAAAAAGGAACCATTCTTGCACCGAATTGACACCTGCGATAAAAAGTGGATTTTATACGATAATCGTCGCTAATCGGCCAAATGGCTAGATACCAATGAAGCGCCAAGACACATGCCGGAACCAAGCCTTCATCCAAAGAAAATAATCGTTACTGTTTGGTGGTCCATAGCTGGAGTTATCCACTATTCGCTCCTGCAAACTGGCGAAACCATCAATGCTAAGAAATACTGTGCTCAAGTAGATAAAATGCATCAGAAATTAATAGTTCAACGACCTAGGCTTGTCAACATGGATTAAGTGATACTGCTTCATGATAACGCACGACCTCATGTATCGAACACAACAGTTCAAAAATTAAACGAGTTGTGCTATGAGACTCTTCCTCACCCTCCATATTCACCAAACCTCTCACCAACAGATTACCATTTCTTTAAATATTTAGATCACTTTTTGACAGAAAAAAGGTTTAATAATGAAGCTGCTGTCAAAAATGCCTTCGAGGAGTTTCTTCGAACCAGAAACTCGGGCTTCTACAAAACTGGAATAAATGTACTTATATCTCGTTGAGAAAAGTGTGTTGCATCTATTGGTACCTATTTTGATTGAATAAATTGTCTTTATAAAAAGTTACAGCTGTTCAAAAATTTAATACAAAATCGGCTATTTCATTTGCAGCAACCTAATATATATATATATATATATACACAGTATGTCGGAAAAGTTCCCGAACTTATTTTGTAGCGCTTATACGAGTGGCTCCACCTCTTGGACAACACCGGTACTAGGTTGCTACATCCCTCTGGAGTGTCTGAGAATTTTTTCACCAGTATCCGTTCATTAGTTGCCAAGATAGACGTGCTTGAGTGAACGTGTGTTTAGTACCCCGGTGCAAGCTCTACGATGGATGAGAAATTTAAACATCGTGGCGCAATTAAATTCTGCTACAAACTTAAAAAAACTTTCGCGGAAACGAAAAAAATGATCTATTCGGCTTACGGTGAAGGTGTAGTGTCGCGTACAACTGTTTACACATGGTTCAGTCGGTTCAATAAGGGTAAAGAGTCGTTAGAAGATGACGGGAGAAGCGGCTGGCCGTCAACAGCTGTTACCGACAAAAACGAGGCTCGCGTGCGCGCGATACTGAAGCAGGATTGCCACATGTCTCTCAGAATGTTGGCAGACGAACTGAACGTAAGCAAGGATAGCGTCGCGTTGATTTTGAAAGAAAAAATGAACCGCAGGAAGGTCTGCTCTCGATTAGTTCCGCACTTTCTTACACCAGAGCAGAAAGAAACTCGCATCCAATGTTGTCAAGATTTTATCGAAACTGGCGACACCACTCCGGGCTTTCTAACCTTAATTGTGACTGGAGACAAGACTTAGTGCTTTCAATACGATTTTTCTACGAAGCGCCAGTCATCCGCTTGGCTCAGTCTGGGCCGTGCGAGGCCTCAAAAAGTGCGCCAACAAAAATCACGGGTAAAGACGATGCTCATCGCTTACTTCGACTCCAAAGGCCTGATACACAAAGAATTGGTGCCCTCAAACACCACCGTGAATGCTGTGTATTACGTAGAGGTGTTAAAACGTCTAAAGCGCCGGATTAATCGCATCAGGCCCGAGTACAAGGAACCGGGATCGTGGAGTTTGCTGGATGACAATGCACCTGCTCATTCTTCGAATATTGTGAAGCGTTATCTCGCGGAAAATCAGATCCCACGCATCAATCACGCCCCATACTCATCAGATCTTGCTCTAGCCAACTTTTTTCTATTTCCCAAGCTAAAAATGGCCTTGAAAGGACGATTTTTTAAAGATGTACCGAACATTCAAGCGGCTTGCACCTAGCGTCTCACAGCGATAACTTCAGAGGAGTACCAGAGAGCCTTCGAATCACTCATGGAGCGCTTAAATGAGTGTATATCTAGGGAAGGGGACTATGTTGAAAGTTAACTGGAATAAATTTCTTTAGATGTAATTTTCGATTTTTTATTTCAAAAGTTCGGGAACTTTTTCGACATACTGTGTATATATTTTTTTTTTTTTTTTTTTTTTGATTATTGATATTATTAACTCAGTTATTGTTAGTTCTCGTTATCTATGCCTTTTTTTGTTTTTGTTGCTGATAAAGCCTGCCTTTGAGTTCACGTAATTGTTCTTCCAAGTCGCGAGTTCTGTCACGTTATGCTTTAAGCATTCCTTTGATATTTTGCATTGCGGTTTGATATTAGAGATCTGCCCGTATCTTTTGTTTTCAAATTTGGCCTTCTGTGTGTGGTTTCTTTGTTCATGTTTTTTTTTTGTGAGTTCGTCGGGAGTCAATTCCTTCATTTGGCTACCTATTTTTCGTGTCAACATAGGATTTCAGAAAGAGTTTTATTAATTAAAGATTGCACGTTCAATAGGAATTTGTTTGATAATAATAATGTTTCTTGCGAACTATTCATTGGACTTTCGATTGTTTGTTTAAACTTTTTAATAATATTCCTTATCCGCTTCAGAGGCAGTTCCGCATAACTGTCTTAATCTACAGTTCAGAGGCTTTGGTGCTTGAGCAATGAATATAACATCAGCCTCAGAGGCAGTTTCGCATAACTGTCTTAATCTACAGTTCAGAGGCTTTGGTGCTTGAGCAATGAAGATAACATCAGCCTCAGAGGCAGTTTCGCATAACTGTCTTAATCTACAGTTCAGAGGCTTTGATGCTTGAGCAATAAACCTTTCAATAGTATTCCTTATCCGCTTTAGAGGCAGTTCCGCATAACTGTCTTAATCTACAGTTCAGAGGCTTTGGTGCTTGAGCAATAAATATAACATCAGCTTCAGAGGCAGTTCCGCATAACTGTCAACTTACGTTTCAGAGGTTTTGGTGCTTAAGCAATAAATATAATTTTAAATCAGAGGTAGTTGCGCGTGACTGTCTTAACTTACAGTTCAGAGGCTTTGGTGCTTGAGACGTATTACGTTATCTTCTCAAAGTCTATTATCACTAAAATATTCGCCCCATCTATTTTCGTACGTTGTTTCCTATAAAATTCCCAAAGTTCGTGCATATGATTTTTTCAACTTTCACCGTATTATTAATCTATATATATGTATTTTTTTTTTTTTTTTTATTTGACACGTTTCCGAGCGTTAGTAATTCGTAGCTAAACTCGCTTATGGTTTTCCCATAGAAATCTATCTGGGCAAGGCTTCAACTATTCGCGCATGCGCGCTTCGAATCAGATATTTGCTGGTTTTAATTATTCTTGTTAATTTGCTTTATATTTTTTGTATATTCTTTTATATTTTATATTCCTTTAAAAAGAAATTTATTTTTCTATTATTTTTTCTCTTTTATTTTTTATATTTATTTTTTTTATATATATTTATTATTGATTTCATATGTATACTTATTCTTATATTTATAAGGATGTTTTTATTATTTTACATGTCCTTAACCCGTTTATCGCTCGCTCTCGCTAATTGCATCCTTTTTCTTCGCTTACGTTTAAATTCCCGATTTATGTAGGACTTGTGAAGCCTGTAATTTTGTTTTTTTATCAATCTTAATAGGTTATTATCGCCTTGAGGTCCTATCATTGCACGGGCTTCTTCACATCTGTTTAAAAATTTTCTTAACGGTATATTGTAACCGTTAAATTCGGGTACTAGCCGTAGTGCAGCGTTAAGTGATATCACTAGGTTTATAGGGACAGCTGCGTCGTTTGTAGCCATATTGGTTAATGATGGATCCGTTTTTATCGTTAAATTATTTTTCATAGATGTTTCGAGGTCTATGAGATCGGTTCCTTCACGATTTGTTGATGAAGTGCTTGGTCTTACCGGGCTCGCGAGAGGTAGTTGGTGAAAAGGTACGAAAGGGTTAAAACTGTTTTGTTCGGTTAGATCACTTTCTGATTTTGTTTTAGATCTTTTATTAATGCGTTTGGACATTAAGATGTTATATGTAAGGCTGCTAGTTGACGGCTTAAATTTTCTATTTCACTAGGTTTTTGGGCAGTCCAACAAGCTACTAATTCGACTGACGTACAGAGTGCTATATATCTCTCTTCCGATAATGCGAACTGCCTCGCAATTACTTGTCGGTCTTCTCGAAAGGTGGCAATGTGTTTTTGTATTATTTTTTCGTATGAATCTAATTCTTTCTTAAACTTAATATTTTGAATAGCTAGGGCTTTGATGTGTTCAAAGATTTCACCTTCCTAAAGTTCTAACTGTGTTACTCTGTTTGCTAACTATATTATTAAGTTTTGTGTCTGCGCGTGCGTTAGTTCTTCGAAATTTAAGGGTATCATTGATATACTGTATCTATTAGGATTATTTAGTTATATTCTTTATTTACAATCGTTTGATAAAAATTTTAATGTTTAAAGTAAATTGCCTTTATTTATTTTTATTTGATATATTTTTCTTATTTAATTATTTAAATTTCAAAAGAAAGATATCATATAATTTTTTTTTTAAAATTCTTTGTATATAAAATTATCATTACTTATTTTCTATATTTTTATTTATTTATTATGTCTAAGTTTAATAACGTCTAAATTTATTTAAATTTTTGTACTTGATTTCGTATTTTTAAATTAGAGGCTCTTGCGCATGCGTGGCGTGCTTGGTTCTATGTTGGTAACGTGACGCGTCGTTAACGCGGTTACTCACGGTAAGCTTTACTGTTACCAGACTTAGATTCGCTTGCTATACGCTGAGTTTGACCTAGCCTAACTTTGTTTGTTGTGTTTAGTTTTCAATTTTGTTTTAGATGTAAAAGTGTGTTTATTTAAGTTTTTTTTTTTTTAAATGTTTTTTTTTTTGTTATATATTTTTTTGTTACTAGAAATTTAGAGGACTTATTGGTGTTTTTTGTTTAAAAATCGAGAAAAAATAAAATTGATTAAAAAGTCAGGGAAAATAATCCGCAGACTATCCCTACTCCGGGGCCTCAAAATTTGTAAGGGTGGCGGTAATAATAATATTATCGCTCGTTGAACTCGCAATTTTGATTTTATATAGATCGCGTGTTGATGCTGCCATTTGCGCCTATCTTTCGATACTAGCGCGGGTGACTTCTGCGATCTATTTTTTGGAATTTCCTTGTTTGAAAACTCGAACTGAACTAAAGATAATTTTTAAATTTCCTCCTTATATACCAAGTTGTTCTTCGCGGCGCGTTTTCTTTTAAATACGTAGGGTTGGGTTTAATTACTCTTCCTTATCTTATCTAGATTTTCCGTAAACGCTCATTTACGGTTTAAGGATGTTTAAATTCTTAGAGTTAGTAATGCATGCCATAAAGAGAGAATAGCGGATGTTCGAAAGCGTTACCAGCTGCTCGGGAGGTCGACTTTAGCACAGTCTTACCTTTCCGACGCCACACACTCTTTCGATACTGAGAAATATTGGGAGATAGCGATGTAGGTAGGTTCAGACGTTAATTAGATGAGAGCTATAAGAAATAAAAAGATAATCTTGTTAAATCTTACGTTCAATTAAATCTCTCAAATAATAATCTTAATACAATTGGTTATACAAGTTTGAGTCGCAAGGTTTGAATATAAAAGTTCGAATATAGAAAAAAATTTTGTACGTAATATAGCAAGAGTTTAAATATAGTAGGATTTAGACGTAATATAGCAAGAGTTCGAATATAGAAAAATTAGAAGTGGGCTTCGAGGTCGCTCTGAGTCGTGCTCTTAGAGTTTTCCTTAAGAGAAGCCGTCGAATGCATCGATGCACCGGCTTTTATACCTGCTGGACCGCGAGTTTTTCGGCGGCTGGAAAAGCGGCGAAAATAATTTGGGCCAATAAGGGCATTTTCTCGGCCCTACTCTTGATCTGTGTAGCGATTTGTAAGACATAGAAGGGTTACAGTGGCGGGAAGAAGTCATGCCTCCGCCTACGCATTTTATGTAAAAGAGAAAGAAAGTGCATCGTGCGAGGGACAGCGTATATGGTGTGAGAGAGAGAGAAAGAGAAGAGAGGCAGCAGCATCTGCCCGTCTCTCTTGCTCTCGTTGTTAAACTGTCGGCTTTCTTTCTATTTCACATTAACAATATTAATTTATTAGTTATGTAAAACTTATAATAATAAAAATTATATAATTATATATATACGTATAAATAATACAATTAATAATATGAAATACAATAATGATAATAGAATTATACATTAAATTATTCGATTACTTATATAATTGAAAATGAAATGTATTAACAAAGATTTTTTTATATTGGGTGTACAACTTTGCTTCCGCCGTTTTTTCCGAAATTCGAGGCTTTATTGTAAAAAACTGGTTATACATTTATGATTCAAAGTATTGTATATCGCTGGCCACTACTTTCTCCCATCTTTTGGGCAATATACGAATCCCGCGTTGAAAAAACTGGTCATCTTTTGAATCGATTCACGAATCGATCCAATTTTTTACTTCTTCATAAGACCGGAAGTGCTGGTCAGCCAGGCCGTGTGCCATTGATCGAAACAAGTGTTAGTCCGAGGGAGCAACGTCCGGAGAATACGGCGGGTGGGATAGGACTTCCCATTTCAAAGTTTCCAAGTATGTCTTGACCACTTTCGCAACATGGGGTCAAGCATTGTCATGCTGTAAAATCACTTTATCATGTCTCTCGTTGTATTGCGGCCGTTTGTCTTTCAATGCTCAGCTCAAACGCATTGATTGCGTTCGATAACAATCGCCTGTGATTGTTTTAGTCGGTTTTAACAACTCATAATATACTAAGCCGAGCTGGTCCCACCAAATACAGAGCATGACCTTGGAACCGTGAATATTCGGTTTGGCCGTCGACGTGGAGGCATGGCCGGGATATCCTTATGATTTTCTGCGCTTGGGATTATCGTAGTAAACCCATTTTTCGTCCCCAGTCACAATGCGATGCAGAAATCCCTTCCGTCTTTGCCTTGCAAGCAGCTGTTCACAAACACACAAACGCCGTTCAACATCTCTCGGCTTCAACTCGTACGGCACCCAATTTCCTTGTTTCTGAATCATTCCCATGACTCTCAGGCGTTTTAAAATGGCTTGTTTCGTCACTCCCAATGATCCTGCGAATTCTTGTTGCGTTTGACACGAGTCTTGATCAAGTAATGCCTCCAATTCTGCATCTTCGAAAACCTTCTTTCTTCCACCGCCATGCTGGTTTTCGACGTTGAAATCGCCGTTCTTGAAGCGTTGAAACCACTCTCAGCACGTTCTTTCACTAATAGCGGCCTCACTATAAATATTTGAGAGCATTCGATGAGCCTCAGTCGCAGATTTCTTCATATTAAAGCACAAAATTAAAACCTCCCGCAAATGACGAGAATTTGGCTCGTAAGCTGACATGTTTATTCGAGAATAACTTTATGATGCAGACACAAGTCGACTAATATTTCGATGGCATTATATTTACAAATACCTAAGCTTATTGTATGACATCTATGATCTATTTATTTCAACTACCACTTACCGCTACAGCCATCTATTGCAAAACGGCAGAAGCAAAGTTGCACACCCAATATAATATTAATTTTGCTGCTTTTTGGTTTAAATTACAAGAAGTAAAACAAAAAATAAAATACAAAAACGAGATTAAAATTCAAAATGAAAAAGACGCATAATGATTCTACTACGAATCTTTTAGTGCAATAAAATAAGTAGCGTGTAGGGATCTTGTTAGATTTAGAATTTTGTTGATATATTATTGTTTATTACGAGTGGCTCAAGCGATTACGTTTATTGTATAACAAAAAAAATTTTATACTTAATTTTTTAACTGCGCGTACGCTATCGTTTATCTCTTTCTATTCTCAAGCACTTGGCGCACATGTGGACAAAATAAACAAGCATTCTAGAGGAAACGTATCTGAGATTTTCTTTTAGGCTTGCTTTAAAATTTTCGAAGTAAAAAAAAAATTTTCAAAATCGGATAAAATATAAGGGGACGTAACAACAGTTTTTATTCATAAACAATAAATATATCACAACTTAAAATTTTAATTCATAATATCCAAACTTGAAATTTTAATTTATAATATCACAATATTAACTATTAATTAACAACATTAACATTAAATATTAACTTTCAAAATAAATTAGCTAAACTACAACATAATTATTTATTTGGCACTGACTTAAAGCATCAATTTAATATATTATATAACACATTTATAATTTATTATTTGTCTTTGTTTACGTAATACTAAATTTTTCTTAAGAACACTCGCTGCGCCCTTTTACTTTTTCGTTGGTATTGTGCTTCAATGATAGAGGTGGGTTACAAACTTTACACCAAATTTTTTCTGCCCAAGTATCTAAATTAATAATTCGTCTCCCAGACGGTTGTAAACTTTCAGTTTGAGAAAGATTTTCAACCTGCACATAAACCATTGACCCAATAAATTATTTTTTATTAATTTCATATAATCTTAAACCATTTTTTTACAATCATTATAACTTTTCATCATACTTACACATTTACTAGCTGCTTCTGCTCTGGCACGGCCTTGTTGAGCTTTTTCAATACGAGATAAAATTTTAGTTTTAATAAACTTTCCTTTACTTTTTCCTCTTTGTCCTTCAAGATCAAATCTTTCACTCATTTTATAAATAATGAAAACTGTTATTAGGGTTATGTTATGCTTACTATTAGAAATTAGCTACTGCACTGTCTGCACTACTGTTCTTTCTGCTCTTTCAAACAACGCGTTTGCGCATGCGCTCAACAGGAGGAATAACTACACTAATAAAAGGAATCATAAATGCATACATTTTTTATTTTTGTTTTGAATTTTATCTTTTTAATGATGTTTATATTGTTTAAAATTGATTTTGTGATTTTAAAAATAAGTAGTTTATTAATAAATCAACTTTCTGAAATTTACATTTGTACCATACATTTGACTTGGGATTCGGGTACAAGCTACCTTAATTCGTTTACAATTATTCTTCATTTGAAATTACTCCAAATATATCGTAAGTCTGTTTGATGTATAGCTTAGTTTGGTTATAAAATTGCTATTACTAAAATTAAAAGTAGTTGCAGATTTTTATAAATCATTTTAACTATACTTAAATATAAATACCATAATACTACATGTAGACTTGATATGATGACTTATGTTCTATAAAAATATTTTAAATATATAAGAAGACAATGATATAGAATTATTTTAAATATTTAACGCGATTTAAAATTATCCTAAATATAACTGATTTGCATTTTCGTCAATAATTATTCTAGATACTACAAGGGTTATTACGAGTCCTGTTTAAGTATAATATCTTAACGAATTGCGCATAAACTGTTTGAATATTTGAATTAGACATAACTTATTTAGATATAATCAAGTGTAATATATAATTTTGTGCAAGTGAGAACTAAATATTTAATATTTTCGATAATTATTATTATAAAATATTATTCAAATAGATATTTAAATGTCGAACGTAGTTTACATACATTGTGCTTTTCTTATACTTAATATTACAAATATAAGCGAGACGTAGCATGTTGTTTATTAGTTAATCTCAACAACGCTAACATTTCATATCGAGAATGCAAGTTTACTCTTAATACAGTTTTAAGTATTATAGATTACGGTATATGTTTATGTTAGGAAAAACGTAAAATTATTCTATCATCCAAGCATATTTTTGGTAAGATCTTCGCGCAGGGTTATTTTGTTTTAAACGCGGATATACGCATCTGGTAAATGCGTGAGAAAGGGTAATGTTGAGAGAAAGGAAAAAAAAGATAATTATATGTTGTAAACAAACAAAATCAACAGCAGAGTTGGTTATTACGGCGCGCCATTATTGCAGTACTTAACATACGGAGTACTGACCCGCACGTCAGATATAGAATAGGCATTATGGATGCTTCGCGCTATTTGTCCCTTTTGATAGCTACTAACATGTAAATTTTTTCAAGTTTTTCCTAAAAATTTATCGCTAGTGATACTAAAAAGTGGAGAAAGCGTTTACCAATGCAAGCATCTATGTTATTTCATTTGTCTTCAAGATACAGAAAAGTTTTCTGTATATGAGGGCAGTCCCAAAAGTACCCGACCCGACAAAGAAAACAGTACAAAAATTGCGAAAATGTTTTTTATTTTTCAACATATTCTTTAATAGCTTTGATACCCGCTTTATAGTAGGAACCGTCAAGCTCCTCATAATACCTATTAAACGCAGACTCTACCTCTTCATTGTTGGCAAATCTTTGGCCACCGAGCAATTTTTCCAAATTCGGAAAAAGAAAATAATCCGAGGGAGCCAGATCTGGCGAATAGGGTACGTCAGTAAGCAATTCGAACTTCAACTCATTGATTTTAGCCATTGCAATGACGCACGTGTGGACTGGTGCGTTGTCGTGATGAAACAACACTTCTTTTTTCGTCAGATAGGGCCGTTTCTTCTTGATTTCATCACTCAAACGCTGCAATAAGGCTGCATAATATGCGCCGTTGATTGTTTTTTCTTTTTCGAGATAATCAATAAATATTATTTCACGCGCATCCCAGAAAACGGATGCCATGACCTTGCCAGCTGACTAAACTGTCTTTGCTTTCTTTGGAGCCGGTTCTCCCTTTTTAGTCCACTGTTTTGACTGCTCCTTGGTCTCAAGTGTAAAATGAGGGACCCATGTTTCGTCTATGGTTATGAATCGACGCAAAAACTTGGCTTTATTGCTGCGAAACATTGTCAAACACTCGATGGAAACATCCTCACGTTGCTGTTTGTGCTCCATTGTGAGCAAACGCGGCACCCATCTTGCGCACAGCTTTCTCGTGTCCAAATTTTTAGTCAAAATGCGATGCACAGCATTTTTTGAAATGCCTGCCATGTCTGCTGTCTCGCGCACTTTTAGTCGACGGTCATCCAATACCATTTTGTCGATTTTCTTCACATTTTCTGACGTAGTGACCTCACTTAGTCGACCACTGCGGTGTTCATCTTAGCAGCTCGTCTAACCTCGCTTAAACTCAGCTACCTAATATTTGACTGTTGTAAACGAAGGAGCAGACTTTCCCAGAGTAGAATTCAACTCGGCTTTGTTATCGGTTGGACTTAGATCTTTTAAATGAAAGTATTCTATCACATAATGATGCCCGATTTTTTCCATACTTACAAATTCACTGAGAGCGTTCACTTTGGATGTTTGTAAAAAAAATAATAATTAACGTACTGCTATGAATTTTTCACATTAAGTTGTTGAAAGGTGGTATTGTCAATCGCAGTAATTGTTTTTTTAAGACTACCTGTATTCATAAGTCAGGACGGGTATTTTTGGGACTACCCTCGTACAAGCGTTTTTCAGACCGTTAATTATCTACGCGTAATAAAGTTATTAAGGGGAGGTTTACCATTTTCTGAACCAAAGAGTCGATTTTTCTTTTTTTACATTTTTTTGTAGTTAATTACGTGTAGAATATATTCCCAAAACCGTTTGGTCGCATATATATATTTTTTTTTTGCTATGTAACAAAAACGAGATCGACGTTAACACAGATTAATCGTTAAGGGGAGGTTCTCATCCAGCAACCCAAAAATTACGTGATTTTCGCGATTTTTTTTCTCATGGAAGGAAATAAATAAAGTAGTCAAGTTTTTTGGTACTTATTAAGTATGTTATTAACTACTTTTATAAATTTTGAACAGAAATACCGAATAGTTTATTAGTTACAGTATGTCAAGTAAGAGCGTGGTCGTGTTAATTTATGAAAAAATTTATTTGATAAAACTTTCATATTCATATATACATATTACATATTACAAACAATGATGCAATTTGGTCAATAATGTGTCCAGTCACCACCGGCATCGATAATTGCCTGGCATCTCCGAGGCATGCTTTCTACTAATTTGTCGGCGTATTCTAGTGGCAAGGATCTCCAAATCCGACGAATTTCGTAAGACAACTGCTTCAAAGTGTATGTGCGTCTTCCACGAAGCTTCCGTTTAATATATGCCCACACATTTTCAATAGTGTTTGCATCGGGCGACTGCGACGGCCAATTCAATGTAACGATGCCAGATTGAGTCTTCCACTGTGTACAGAGCCTGCTGCGTTGTTTAGGATCGTTGTCCTCCTGCAGAATCCAATCTTCATTTTTTGTGATGAACCATCGTTAAGCAGATGGCAGTAAAGCCTTTTTGTAGATTTTTATCATTTTCTCAGCATTTAGGTTGTCAGTAAAGAGGTGCAAACTGCCGAATCCCTGCTTTGAGAAGCAGCCCCAAAGATGCACCTTTATTCCATGTTTTACGGTCCGCTGAACAAGCCTATTGGTGGAAGTTGACCAGGCTCGCGTGAGGACAGAACGTGCCCATATAGAACATTCATCAGTGAAAATGACATTTTCAAAATCTCTATCAATATTCTCATGCGCCCAAACGAGTCGCTTTGTCACATGTTTTTCAGTCAACAGAGGCTTCTTCATTGTGTTGCGCCATTTCAGATGATGTGTACGAAGATGGGTTCGGATAGTTTTGTAGGATATATCTGAACCTTTTGCCATTAATTTTGCTTGTCCTTGCCGCAGTGTTAAAGCAGGATTCCGCGAAAACAGATTCACTATTCTTTTTTCATCTTTTTTGTTCACTTTTCCTATCGAGCCACGTTCTGGTAAATCATCGACATTTTTAGCCACTTTATATCGCTGTATCCACTTCTGTACAAATGCCTTCGACTTTCTCATATATTTAGCAGCCGCTGATTGCGACATTTTAGGACCTTTCGGGTGGATGCAAAGGAACACAGCCTCGTAGCGCGACGCGTACTTAGCACTCATGGCGTTTAACGTGATTTTCTTTTAAGAGATCAACGACAACTGAATTTTTGTTAACAATGCATTAAGGACAAAGCTTCCCTTTATCGGCTCGCGAAGAAATTAGAGCAAAATCGTTCATTACCTGTCGGTGAAATCGACCACGCTCTTACTTGACAGACTGTATATGCATTGAAAAATAGTCATCGAAAAAAAAGACACCTCCACGGGCGGCAAGGTAACTCATCTAATTTTTGTCTGAAATCAAAAAATTAAAGTTTGTTATAAACAAGAAGACATTTGCTGGATCTTGAACTAAGATCACGGAGAAAAGTTAAAAATTAACAAAATGGCGGACTTGCAAATAAAATAATATTTTTTTGCACTTTTTTTTGCTCTAATAAGTGCAATAACAATAAAAATAATCATTGTATAATTATGATTTTGGGTCAAGATCCAGCAAATTTAATTACCTTTAAAATAAAAAATTCATCTCGATATCTATAATAGTTTTTGAGATATTTGCCGCCCGTCTCAAAAAACATGGTTTTGAGAAAAACGCGTTTAAAGTTTTAGTACGCGATTTAGTACGTAAAAAGACGACTTCGGTTTTTTGACTATAACCTTAAAAATAAATTGAATTCGGCAAAACGGGTTTCACGAGCGTATTCTACGAGACATTTGCCAACTTTTTAAGCAAAAAAAAAAATCGATTTTTTGGTCGTGCTTGATGAGAGCCTCCCCTTAATTAAATCTTTAAACGCGTTTTTCTCGAATCCACGTTTTTCGAGCTGTTGGCCACGATTACTAAAAAACTACTCGATGGATCGCCTTTTTTTTTTTTTTTTTTTTAATTGTTAAAGTATTTATCGGAAAGTGGACTACAATCAAGATGATATATGCATTATTTTTATTTTTAGGCTACTTTGAAGAGTAAAAAAAACTTAATAATAAAAAAAAAATTCAAATGCCAGCCATTTTATTAATTTTTGATTTTTAGCAATGATTGTAGGTCAGATGCCAACTACACTCAAATATTTTATAAAACTTTTTTGATTTTTAATTTTCGTATATTTTTGCAGGTGCTAGAGTGGCCAACAGCGGGCCACCTTTTTTGGAGATGGTCACTTTACGGGGCGTGCCTTTAATTACCGTCAGAATATTTTGTCATAAAAAAATTTTTTTTTGTACTTTTTATTGTATTAAACAAGTAGCAAACAATCTAAGTTGTTTATTAATTTCCTTTTATGTAAAAAGAAATTCCATGAAAAACTGTTGTTTTGGTCAATAAACAGGTAAACCTTACCTTAAGTCGTTTGCGTTGACCGTTACGGACGCAAACATCTGCACATTTCTCAGTTTACTCCAAATTTTGTATGTTAATTGTGTTTTTGCATTACTCCTGCTCTCAACAGCTAAAGGAGATAAAAGAGAAGAAAGTAACGAAAAAATAAGGCGATGGTGCAAAAAAAAACAAAAAAAATGAAAGACATTCGATCAACTTGGGAAGGTCGATGTTACACAAGCGACCTTAACTCCAGAGTGATCAAGTGGGGTATAGCAGCAACAGACAAACGGAGTAGATTGCTGCTGGAGATGGCCACGAGGCTTGTACTGGTAGTAACCAACACCGGATGTACGTCAACATACCTTGAACCGGGGTTTGGGTACTCGATACCTGGCGTAACGATGACGTCGGACAGTACCTGATCGCGGATAAGTCGGTGGCAGGTGATCAAAGACTTTACGGCTAGCGATCACGAAAACATCGTATTCAAAGTGTTAAGCAGTACACCTCGATGCTACAAAACGTACAAAGAGGGGGGGGGGGGGTCTGCAACCAAAAAGGTTCAACCTCGCGAGACAGAACCATGACCATTTTAGGGAGGCGCTGTTGGAAGCTGAAACGCCATCCGAGGCCGTTTCAGAAGATCTTACGAAAGGCGCGGTCATGAGGACTGACTAGATAGTAGCGAAAACTATGACACTAATAACGCGACTGTGCAAGGCCTCTATGCCTCGCGAACGACACGTACCGAACAGAAGAGCTATGTACTGGTGGTCAGACGAAATCAATCTCATCCGGAGAGGCTGTATCGCGTGCCGCAGACGTTTGCATCGCGCGCGTAAAAGGGGAAACCCTAACGTCGACGAATTATCGGTCGCATATAAGACGGTACGGAAGCGACTGACGCACGCGATTCAGGACAGTAAGAAACGGTGTTTGCGGAGATTGGGCGAGGAGGTAAAGAGTGACCCCTGGGGACTGGATTACAAAATCCTAACTCAAAAACTGAGTAGCTTCAGTCCACCTGAGCGCAAAGACAAAACCACCATGGACACGATAGTGGGTGGTGTCTTCCCGACCCATCCAGTGATGGAGGAGCCCTCAGACTACAACGATCTAGCTGTCCCGGAATTCAGCAAGGTGGAGCTGCTCCAAATCCTTGCTGAAATCCAGAAAAACACCTGGACCGGACTGTATCCTGGGGAAGATTCTCCGGCAGATCTCCATTGTACGTCCGAGACTACTCTTAGACATGTTTAATGCAAGCTTACAGACTGGGAGGTTTGCAGTGCGATGGAAGAGGTTTCGATTAGTCCTCTTGCATAAGGGCAAAGGCGAACTCGAGACACCGTCGTCTTATAGGCCCCTAAGTCTTCTCGACACAGAGGGCAAACTTTACCAGGCGTTGCTAAAACCCTGGATAACGAGCAGGATAACAACCGCCGAAGGGCTGGCCAATAATCAACATGGGTATTGGGAGGAGATAGACGATAGGCGCGATAAGGGAAGTAACCGAATCTTTTCTACGGACAAGGCGGATCTGCAACGGCACAAGACCACTAGCACTACTCGTGACCGTACATGTAAAGAACGCCTCTAATTCTGCCAGGTGAAGGGATATTCTAGAGGCTCTAAGAGCTTCTAGGGTACCCCTCCCCCCCCCCCCTATCTACTGCGGGTGGCAAGAGATTACTTAGAGGATCGACGAATTACCTACGAGACCACTGAAGGAGAGTAAAGTAGGCTAATCTCTGTGGGCGTCGCACAGGAATCAATGCTAGGACCTGACTTCTGGAACGCGGTTTACGACGGCCTGCTGAGGCTGAAAATGCCCGAAAACGCCTTACTCATCGTCTATGCCGATGACGTGGCGGGAGTGATCGTACAGCGCAATCTAAAATTCGCACAGCTGACGTTAAGCCGGGTCATGTTACGGGTAGACGTGTGGATGACGAGTCATTGACTGACATTAGCACTGACAAAAACCGAACTGATCCTCCTCACCAGAAGGAGGATACAAAGCGTCATACCGATGACGGTGAAGTCGGTGCAGACACATACCAAGAGGAAGGTGAAATATCTGGGGGAGACTCTGGATACGAAGCTGACCTTTTGGCCGCATATACAGAAGATGGTACATACGGCGGCGACGCGGGTCTCCGCGCTCTCCCGCCTTATGGCGAACACGTGTGGACCGAGACCGGGGAAAATACGGTTGCTTATGGCCACCACTCACTCTTTCTTATTATACGGGGCGGAAGTCTGAGCTGATGCGCACGAGGTTGAGAAATACCGCAAGCGACTGACAAACGTACAAAGACAAGGGGCTTTACATATCGCGTGTGCGTACAGGACGATCTCAGCGGAGGCCGTTCTGGTGGTAGTGGGCGTAATACCAATTGACCTGCTCGCTATGAAACGGAAACGGACATACTAACAAAGTGCTGACGTATGGAGGACAAACGCAGCAGTTAAAGAGCGGGACAGAACAATGCGCGGATGGACAGGCCGCTGGCTAACAAGCGCCACTGCTACGTGGACGAGACGCTTGATAAGCTGCCCAGTTACGTGGACCGGACGAGGGTTTAGGGAGGTTAATTTTAACCGAAACACGTTCTTGATGGGGTACGGTTACTTCAGGCAGTATTTATTTCGGTGTAACCGGGTTGGGTCACCGAAATGTAAAAATTGCGGGCACGAACGCAAAGACGCCGAGCACACATTTTATGTGGATAGACCGAGGATAGACTATCACTTTATACGAGAACGGGCAGCATTACGCATGAAAATACTGTGGCGAGGATGCTGCATGACGAGGACAGTTGGACGGCAAAAACTACCTTCGTTGAGACTGTCTTGAGGGGTAAGAAGGCGGACGGGTGCCTGGAACAATTGCTGGTGGGTAGCATGAGTCAGTAAGAGAATGTGAATAAAAGGATCGTATGAAAGGAATACTAGACGAAAACAGGTAACAACGTAACACAAAATAGACTGACAAATAGACAAAACTTGCAGCGGCGAAGCAATACGAAACTAGATCCACGCTGCAGGTTGGACCGATGGTGGATATTCCATCCACGTATCATATATCTACGGTTTATACACAGACATATGCTGGCGTATGGCAGGTTAGACGGTCCTTGGGGTTGGCGACGCCCTTGCCAGGGATGTACTCGAGCAATCGAGTTTATCCGAGGCCAGAGCTGAGCGACTACGGAACCCGTCACACCAGTAGGGCCCTCTGAATCTACAGGTAGACTAAAGGTCCTTACTGATGGTCTGGTTTATGCAGATTCCCTGTTTTCTTACCACCGGAAAAAAATAAATAATAATAATAATAACAATAATATCGGGAGTGTGAATAATCTCTGACCGTTTCACTGTCAGATGGCAGTAGAAAAATTTTGTGTGTGTAATTCAGATGATAATGCAGTTATATTGAAGTTCTATAACCTGTCATTAAAATCAGTGCGTGTCTTTCCATTAACCTATGAAGAACATTTTATTTTATCGTAAGGCATGTTTTATTTCGTGTCAAATGAACCGTTTTTGCGGGGGATTTTTGTGCATTATCTCATTTAGAAGAAATCTGCAGCTGAAGCACACAGAATTCTTGTAAAAACCTAGAGTGATTATGCTCTGTCGAAGAACATGCACAGATTGGTGCAACCGATTTAAAAATAGTGATTTTGATGTTTAAGTTAGAGAACGCAGGGGTGCACCAAAAAAGTTTCAAGACCAAGAATTAAAACCATTACTTGCTAAAGATCTATGTCTGACGCAATCCGATGTTGCGAAATCATTAGGAGTTGATCGAGCAAGAATTTCGAAACGTCTGATAGCATTAGGAATGATACAAAAGAAAGGATCTTGGGTTCCGTACAAACTAAAGCCGATAGACGTTGAACGGTGTCCTGTCATGTGTGAATAGCTGCTTCAACGACAAAAAAAAGTTTCTTACATCGTATTGTGACTGATGATAAAAAGTGGATATATTAGGTGCAGTAGAAAGTAATCCATTATTTTGCCAATTGATGGCTTTAGTAGTCTGTATCTCCCGTTGTAAAAGTGCGATCGAGTTACACTAGATGGCGTTAGAAAGATAAGATTTCGTACTAAAAAAGCTTTCGATACAGTTTTGTGATTGCTTGACTCAGTATTTTTCTAGCACGCGTCAAAGATGGACACCATCAAAGAGAAAATACGCCATATTTTACAGTTTTTCTTCGATAAAGGCGAAAATTCAAGCCAGGCAGCTGACAATGTGAATAGTGTTTATGGTCCTAATACTGTAACAGCCAATTACGCGCAATTTTAGTTTCGTCGATTCCGTTCCGGTAATTTTGACTTCAAAGATGCACCACGCTCTGGAAGGCCAATTGTCGATAATGTCGATAAAATAATGGAAATCGTTGAGTCCGACCGTCACGTAAGCAGTGTTTTGATTGCCCAGGAGCTAAACATTGCACAGAAAACCATTTGGAACCACTTAAATAAGGCTGGATACAAAAAGAAGTTCGATGTATGGCTGCAACACGAGTTATCGCAAAGAGACCTCATGGACCGAATTTCCATCTGCGAATCGCTGCTAAATCGCAATAATATCGATCCTGGTGATAAAAAGTGGGTCACTGACGACAACGTCAAGCGACAACGGTCGTAGTCAAATCGCGGTGAGCCGGCGCAAACGGTGGCCAAGCCAGGATTGACAGTCAGGAAGGTTTTGCTGTGTGTTTGGTGGGATTGGCAGGGAATCATTTACTATGAGCTGCTCCCCTACGGCCAAACTCTTATTTAGGACCTGTACTGTCAACAATTAGACCGTCTGAAAGAAGCAATCGCCCAGAAGCGGCCAGCTTTGGCCAATAGAAGAGGAATTGTGTTCCATCGGGACAACGCCAGGCCGCATACATCGATAGTGACTCGCCAGCATCTCCGGGAGCTTGGTTGGGAAGTTCTTATGCATCTACTTTATAATTCAGACTTGGCACCAAGTGATTATTACCTGTTCCTGTGTATGACGAATGATTTTGCAAGTGAAAAATTCGCCTCAAGAGAAGATTGTGAAAATCGACTGACCCAGTTTTTTGACAATAGGGACAAGGGTTTCTACGAGAGAGGCATTATGAAATAACCTTCAAAATGGCAACAAGTTATCGAACAAAACGGTGCATATTTGACCTAAATTGTATCATTCTATCTATGCTAAATAAAACCTTCAATTTAATGCAAAAATAATGGATTTCTTTTTGTTACACCTAATACTACTGTGATCAATAAGTAAGGTGAATTTGTTAATAAAATGTAAATTCTTTATTTATTCTTCCAAATTAATTTCATCCCCTTCAAAGTAATCTCCGTCCGATAAAACGTACTTTTGTCAACGCTTTTTCCAGTCCTCGAAACAGTCGGAATAGTTTTTTTCCGGTATAGCCTTCAAGACCTTCTTCGATTTGGTTATCTCCTCAATCGTGTCGAAACGGCGTCCCCGCATTGGCCTTTTGAGTTTGCTGAATAGCCAGAAGTAGCATGGAGCCAAATCAGGCGAATACGGTGGTTGCGGAACAATATGAGTCGGGTTTTCGGCAAAGAAGTCGCGAAGAACCAATGCAGTATGACATGGTGCATTATCGTAATGGTGGAACCAAGAGTTGTTCACCCATATTTCCGGCCGTTTTAGACAAATAGCTTTACGCAAACGATGCATAACGCTTAAATAATATTTTTTGTTGACAATTTGGCCCGAAAGAAAGAATTCATAGTGCACCACACCACGATAATCAAAGAAAACTGTACTACAGTAATCCTAAGCGTAAAAAATCGTGGGTTTAGCCCGGCAAAGCAATAGCATCAACGCCAAAGCAGAATATCCACGGTTCCAATCTTATGCTGTGTATTTGGTGGAATCAGCTGGGGGTAGTGTATTACAAGCAGCTTGAACCCAACCAAACCATCACAGAAGATCTCTATCGACGACAATTGATGCGTTCGAGCAGAGCATTAGAAGAAACGCGGCCGCTATATGAGCAAAGACATGACAAGGTGCTTTTGCTGCATAATAACGCTTAGCCGCATGTCGCGTTACCAGTCTGGGCACACCTGGGAACGCTGAAATGGGAAGTCCTACGAGGGTGGTCTGAAAAGATCTAACACAGATACAATACATTTTTTCTTAATGTTTCTTTTTATTTCTCAACATAGTCTCTTTGCAATTCTACACACTTCTCCCAGCGATGCTCTTATGTCTTTAACCAATCCAAAAAGTACTAGGCGTTTTTCTCTGCAAAATGACTGTTCACGAAGGTGATTACCTCCTCATTCGACGAAAATCTTTGTCCTCCGAGTGCAATTTTCAGATGAGGGAACAAAAAGAAGTCGCTTGGGGCTAGGTCTGGTGAGTAAGGCGGATGGACAAGCAGCTGAAACCGTAATTCGTGGATTTTCGCCATGGCAACCGCTGAGGCATGAGACGGCGCGTTGTTTTGGTGAAACAGGATTTTTTTTTTCTGCAAATGTGGACGTTTTTCGCAAGTTCTGCCTTTAGCTTGTCAAGTAATGATTCGTAGTATACTCTTGTAATGGTTTTCCCTTTTCAAAGATAATCAATTAAAATAACTCAATGACTATCCCAAAAAACAGTCGCCATCCTTTTTCCAGCCAAAAGAACAGTTTTTCCTTTTTTGGAGCCGGTTCCCCCTTTGCAGTACACTGTTTTGACTGTATTTTTGTTTCGGGCGTATAATGATGCATCCAAGTTTCATCTACAGCAATTGATCGGCGCTAAAACTCAGATTTATTGCGTCTAAACTGCGCCAATAGAGCGTTGGAAATGTTCGTTTGAACACATTTTTGGTCTAACGTGAGCAAACGCGGCACCCAACGTGCGGACAGCTTTCTCATGCCTAAATCTTGATTTAATATGTAGCAAACACGTTCTTGGGACATGGTCATAACCTCTGCTATCTCTCTTACTTCAATTCAGCGGTCGTCTAGCACCATTTGGTGAACTTTGGCGATGTTATCGTCAGTGGTTGCAGTTTTTGGACGTTCCAAACGTTTATCGTCTCCCAAGAATTCAGCTGCCCAAAATTTCACTGTGGTAAATAATGGTGCAGAGTCCCCATACACAGAGTTCAACTCATTTTTGATTTGCGTAGGCGTACTGCCTTTCAAAAATAAAAATTTAATGACAGCTTGATACTCAATTTTGTCCATTTTCACAACAACACTAACATCTGCTCACTCAAACGACTGTCAACTAACAACTGCGCATTTAAAATGGCTGAAACTTTAGTGAGCAACTGTCAACAGATGAACAATGAAATTCGCTAGCTTTTATTGACGAGTGCTGCTATCTTCACGTAAAGGTCGGAAACTTCTCAGACCACCCTTGTACTTCATACGCCGTACTTTCCAGACATTGCGCCTTCTGATTACTATTTATTTCGATCGATGACTAACAGCCTGGCTGAGCAGCACTTTACTTCGTATGGAGAAACGAAAAAATGAATCAATTCGTTGATAGCCGCAGAAGAAGTGTCGTTTTTTTGACGTGCAATTCAAATGCTGCCAAAAAGATAGGAAAAATAATTTCCAGCGATGGGCAATACTTCAATTGTCTAATTTGTTGATTCTTTTTTTTAAATAAAGGTTTTATTGTCACAAAAAATGGCAAGAACTTATTTACACTACCAATAATAGTTAATATCATCCCGTGTACAGATGAATTAATTATTAATAAATAAATCAATTAATCACGAATTTATCATTGATAATTAGTCAATAAAATAGTTAGATATTTTGCATCTGTATCTGTCCGGGAATACTCGTATATTACAGTTGAATATACGTATTAATAACAGTCTCGTATCTTTTGTTATATTAAAATTGTCATTGTTATTATACAATATGTATGTACTTGTATTATTCTACAAAATTATGACAGTAATTATAATTCTCAAAAAAATTTTTGAATTACCGAGTTTTTTTGCACCTCAACGTACAATTGCAATCTTTGCACACCTTTCAATCTCGCAACTCACTTCACAAGAATTTCCAAAACTGAAATCTACAGGATTGTCAGTTTTCTCTGGTCTTTTGTCAATATAACCACTTTTATACTAGAAATATTTGAAAAGATTTGTATTTATTAGTGAAGACAGTTAATTGTGGACTAATGATTGTAATATAATTATGTTATTTCTTAAAGATAAATTCATGTCATATTCAAGCAACATTACATTATCTAAAATTTGTCTGACAAAATTCTTTCAAATACAGAACCTGTAAACATCAAGTGGTTGGATTTTTCCTGTTGTTCCAGTTAGAATTTTTTTCACATTCACAATTTTATTTTCTGGCATTGTTTTCTTCAACAGGTTACCCCCACTTGCGACTTTGAAAAAATCGATTTTTTGTTAATTGCATTTTTTTGAAGTATAAGTATTTGAGAATATGACCTGGAAATTTTAAGTCGATCCGAACAAAATTGACTGAGATATGAGCGTTGAAAGAGGAAAATCCGTTGTGTAAACAACCGGCAATTAAAACTTTAAACGCGTTTTTCTCGAAATGGCATTTCTAAAGTCAATGACCAAGATTACTCAAACACTAATGAACCGATCTTCTTGAAATTTTGCAGGCTTATTTAATACATAAAAATGTAGTCTTTAATCGTTCGATTTCTTGTTTGGAAAAAAAGTGGCCGTTTTATAGCCAAAAAACGACCGGTTTCTTTCGTTAAAATCGAACCATTAACTTTGACTGTCCGCCATTTTGTTAAAAATGAATATTTTTTTAAATCTTTTAATTAAATATTTTATACTTATATTCAACTAAATCTATCCACATTTTTTGTTTTAAATGATCCACTTCGCCGCAATGTTGGTCACCGCAAACCGTATAAATAAAAACACTATTCCATTGGCGGCCATTTGCCACTTAACAATGTAATATTTTGCAATAAAAAAATTACTGAAAGTTCTTTAAGATGTATTTTTCAAGATGATATAATAATCGTTTAAAAAAGTTTTGTAGTTTTCTTTAAAAAAATTCATGAAAAAGGCCTTTTTTGTTGAGCTACAACTGGGGGTAACCCCTTAAATGAAAGACCGCTCCAAGAATCAAGCAATAGTATGAAGTGTTGTTTCACGTGTGGATAAAATATTTTTTTCAACCAAATTCTAAAGTGATCTGCAATTGAGCGACTCATTAGTTAAGTTATCTATAATATTAGAATACAATAAAAATTGTAGTTCGTGTGCTTACCTGTTGTTAATTTTCCAGATTTTAAAGCTTCTAAGTATACATTATCTGGTCTAAATAAGTTTTGTTCTACAAAATGGCCAAATTTACCACTCGGTTCCTTTAAAACAAGATAAAGCGGAGATAGTAATCCTCCAGTAGCGGATTTGAGTGGTTGTATCGTGTAGCTGACCGATGTAGCTGAAACAGATTGTACAAGACATTGTACTTGTTTTTCTCCTTCCACTAATAATGTTTTGCCAGAATGCATTTTATAGCAGAAATCCACTCCGATCAGAATTGTATAAATAAAGCCCAATTTTTAATATATACGATCGAATATCAGTGAGGAAAGCGTCTGCTGCGCTTGAAAGTTTCGCTGCATTTTTCAGTGTTTTTCTTGTTATAAACTTATTTATATTCATTAATCATATTATTATATTTCTAGACATTAATTTGTGTACATGTTTAAGCTTCAATAACCAATTTTTAGAAGCTCTGATTTTAATATCATCAAATTCAAGTTTTTCTATATCTTGTATGGTCTACCGAATCATATCGCGGTCGTGAGTAATTGTAGTGCTGTCGAGAGCAGCACTGAAATTATCCAGCGTATACTAACAAATTCGTGAGACTTTTTCTCTATATGTATCACGTTTATTAATTGTATGAGCTCAACGTCGTAGCTGACTTATGAATGTGACTTTTCTAAATCTGTTTTGTACAGTTCTGAGACTTTAATTTTCCTTCTTTTTACCACTTCTTCAAAATTCTACGGCTCTAGCTCTTGCAAAATTTACTTCTTCATTATCTTTTGCACACTGATTTATTGGTGCTTCATGTGGTTCAGGAAAATGATGAAGCACTTTATCCTCTATTATTTTTGCATTATGATCCTTACATTTTTTCTGAAAATCCAACGTTTCATCAGTTATTATTTCACCATCACTAAATTCACTTCTTGCACCTAATAGAATATGTTTTATTTTTTCTGCCAGCTGCATTTTACGATAATTTGCTACGCTATCTGGTATTTGCAACGCTTAAAAATACGCTAATAAAATTTTTATAACATTCAAAGGATTGACTTTTATCTTTCAATCTAAAATGGACAAAATAAACAGTGAGTTATTTACATGACTTTTAATACTCGAAACTGTTAAATAAGAGACTGCAGTAATCTGAAAATTTTCATTCATAAGAGGTACATAAAAGATGTGTAAATTCGTTTTAGATAAGTTTCTCAAAAACCGATATTATTTCTTGGAAATCGGTTTCTTTTTCTTCTATAAAAACCTTGTAACATTCATATAAAAATATGGAATGAAAATTCAATAGTATCAATTAAATAAAAAATTTCGTTACTTTATTCAATCCTCAAATCTAGGCGAGATGGTATTAAAATATTTTATCAGAAGCATAATAAAAAAAGTTTCTTGTGTTTTTTCAGCCATTTACAATTGTTCATAAAAAAAATATTCAAATAAATTACAAAAAATTTAAAAATTCTGAGAAACTGTACGCGGCAATTTACAGGAAAAATTATGAAAAAATCTAAATGAAGTTTATTGTAAAAAATCAAATTATCAATGTAGAAATATGATAAATAAAAGCGTGATATTTTACGTAGAATCGATTGCCGAATTTAGTTTTTCAGAATTCTAAAGTTTTCGTAAATGTGTTTAAATGAATATTCAAAAGTACGAGGGCGGTTCAATAAGTACCCGTGTTAGAAATGAAGACACCATTTTTTCAAAAAATTTTTTTTTTTTTTTAACATAGTCTATGGACGACGGATATAGGGAGAGCAGTTCTCCCTTCATACCGCCGTAGTCTATGACTGCTCGAGTGAGAGTGTCTCTCTCACCCTACGATGCAGTCTATGGTTGAGTGAGAGAGCTCGTTGCTCTTGCTCAACTGCATGCTCGAAGGTTGTACGAGTAAGAGTGGCTTTCTCTTACTCGTACGCCTATTCTATGATAGTGCGAGAGAAAGATCGATCCTCTCACTCGCACTCGCACGGCCTAATCGAGTAAGAGTTACGCAGGCTCGCGCGTACACTCTCCTATATATATATGCCTGACGCGATCGCACACGCGTCAGGAAAAAGACGAAATATAATTTACTTGCATACTAATTATGACGATGAAGTGGCCACTTACTTTATCGCTCTCTTTGTCCTTTCTCTCGATAACTCGGTGATCGGTTTCTGCCTCAAAAAGATCGCGGTCGCTGCGGAAATCTACGGGCTTTATATCTCTTAGAAAACTCGCGTGCGGCACGTGGAAACGGCGGGACGAAAAGAAGGTTTGAGGGGAGGGCTCCTCCTGTCTCTCTTCCCTATCGGTTTTCCCGCGTAGCGCTATCGATTCTCAATAGCGCCGCGTTTCGGTACGCCGCGGATTCTCGCGCTTTTTACCGCGTAGCGCTATCGATTCCTTGATCGATAGCGCCGCGGTTAGTTACGTCGCGAACTTAGCCCTCTCGCCCATGGCAGGTGGCTTAACCTCTATAAGTCACCTGTCACAAAACAAAAAAATTAAATCTATTTGTCAACGATCTCCTCGGTAGCACGATTATGACCAATTCAAAATAGTTCGCAGAAATAACATGGCTCTCAAGAAAATCAGTAAAAATTATTTTCATGCATTCATTAAGAGCAGTGAAGGTATATTGTTAAATGTATAAATAAATAAAAGTTAAGTAAATGAGAATTAAATAAAAATAAATAAATAAAAACCCTCGTGTATTTTTTTTTTAACTTTGCCTCTAATCAAGTATCCTCACCGTCTACAAGTACAAAAACTTATTTATTAATCTATTAATCTTATTTTATTAATGTTTAGTTTAATATTTAAAATTTATTGATGGTCTAATAAGTAAACTAATAATGAGTAGCTAGATTCAAATATTGAATAAAAAAATAAAGAACTTAGTTGATTGACAAATCACGCTCGTTACAAATAAAATATTAAGTGATTCATTTAAAATTCAAAAAAAGTTATTAAAAAGAATCAACAAAATAATTTTAGAAATATCAAGAATTATTTTTAAAACTATGTCAAAACTTGCAATTAATAAGAATATTCTTTATCATTGTTTCCATGATTTCTATTGAATGTATGTAGATAAGTATTTTTTTATTCAGAAAAAGTTTGCATAAAAACATTTTTTTACTATGATACGAGTATGTATATATTGGATTTGCAAGAAAGTGATTTTGGTTTGCACCAGTAGATAACGTTATGTTTGTTTCGTTATTCTTTTGTCAATGTTAGAATTTTTTTCTTTTGAGATTTGGTAGTCAATACCTTTAGGTTGCTATAGAAATAAATTTCGTGTAATTTTTTTTACAAGTGTCAGTTTACGATCAGTTTTAACATGGAGTGCTAAAATAAGCACTTCCAAAACATTTTACTTTTTTATTTTCATAAAGGCAAGAAAGTGGCTGGGGCTCACAAACAGATATGTAAATTTTATGGCGTTGATTGTTTAATAGAACGCACGTGATAGAATTGGTTTAAAAAATTTCGTTCAGGAGATTACTCACTGAGAGATGACCAAAGTTCTGGTCGACCTTCTGAAGTTGATGATGATAAAATAAAAGCCATAATTGAATCGAATCGTCATATAACTGTGCAAGAGATTGCAAAACAGTTAAATATATCACACACAACAATTAAAAATCATATAACACGTCTTGGACTTGTTAAGAAGCTCGATATTTGAGTTTCGCACGAATTAAAAAAATTCACCTAACACAACGAATCAATATTTGTGATACGCATTTCAAATGTAATGCAATCGACCCTTTTTTAAAACGTATTATCACTGGCGATGAAAAATGGATCGTCAACAATAACGTTAATCGAAAAAGATTATGGTCCAAGCCTGATGAACCAGCACAAACAATATAAAAATCTGAGTTGCATCAAAAAAAGATCATGCTGTCAATTTGGTGGGATTACAAAGATGTTGTGTATTTTGAGATGCTTCCAAACAACCAAACGATCAACTCTTATGTTTACTGCCAACAACTTGTGAAATTGGAGGATGCAATCAAAAAGAAAAGGCCAGAATTGGCAAATCGCAAAGAAATCGTGTTCCACCACGACAATGCGAGGCCTCACACATCTTTAGTAGCACGTACGAAACTATTGGAGCTTGGTTCGGAAGTGATGTTGCATCCCTCATACAGCCCCGACCTTGCACCATCGGATTATCATTTATTTTGAAGTTTACAAAATTTCTTGAATGGTGAAACTTTCAGTAATAACGATGACCTCAAATCGCACTTGGTTGAGTTATTAGCGGTTAAGGACCAGAAATTCTATGAGCGCGGGATCATGAAGTTACCAGAAAGATTGCAAAAGGTCATCGAACAGATTGAAAAATATTTGACTGATTAAAGACTGATTAATTATCATTTTTTGTATAGAAAAAATTAAGTTTTTTTCCACACTAAAAACCCCAAATTACTTTCTTGCCAATTCAATATAACTTCTTCAATATCAAACAATTATAGAAATCACACATTTAGCATTAATTGCATTGTCAAATAGTATCTCACTACATACGGAATCAAATTAATATTTGCAATCACAAAAAAATTAGGGAATTTCCTTATTTACCAATTTATAAAGTATTTATTAAAAATGAATTTTTATTTATAGATTTTTTTAAACTCAACAACAAATATAAATATTTAATAATATTGTAAAAAAACTTACGTTTTGATAAACTTATCATTGATGAGAATTAATTAATTATAGAAGTCTTTTCCAATTTAAAGTTTTAAACAATATGTAATCATTTGATAAACTTAACGTTTAATTCTGAAGAAACAATCGTACAGCTATATTTATCGAGATATTGATGCCAAACCTCTATTATTAACCATTACTGATGTTATCGCTATCGTACTCTTATACTCACTCACTCATAAATAACATAATTGTAGAATATATACAGATATGATTTCATCGTCATAACAAATAATATTTTTAAAAACGTTTTATGTATCATCAGCAGGACAAATCAATGATTTAAGATTAACGAATAAGTAATGATAATTACAACGTGAAAATTCCAAAATTAATTCAAAATAATGAATTCATGCATATAAAACTTACTTTTATAAGAACTTGTATCATTATTACAGTTTACATACTAAAATATTTTTAATTTTTCTTTATCGTTGAATATCTTGAAGTATGAGCATTATTAAAAAAACTCCAGTAAGAAAAATGTTTGTTTTTCAATAAGTATTTATAAAGAAATGACGTTTTTAGAAAAATAATTTTTTTTTAATTTTCAACCCGTGCAAAAAAGAAAAAATTATTTTTGTCAATTTCTTTCCCTTCATATAATTTGATATGAAAGAAAAATATTACTTTTTGTTTGTAACAACTATTTATATTATATTTTAGATTCATTAAAATAGAATTTGTAAAATAAATTTTTATTTCCACAATAACAGCATTTTGTTTATGAATGTATATGATACTAAAAATAATACTATATAATTGTGAAAATAAAAATTTATTGTACAAATTCTAGTTAAATAAATGTAAGGAATAATAAAATTTGTTATGTAATATCTTTCTTTTATATCTTTTAAAATCTTAAAATAATAATTAAAAAAAGAAAAAAAGTTGACGAAACCCTAATTTTTTAAAATAAATTTAAATTTAAGAAATAATATAATTAAATTACAATCATTAGTCCACAACTAACTATTTTCACCTAGATATAAAAATCTTTTCATATATTTCTGGTATAAAAGTGGTTACATTGACTAAAAGCCAGAAAAATTTAATAGCCCTGTAGATTTCAGTTTTAAAAATTCTTGTAAAGTGAGTTGCTAAATTAAAGGGAGTACAAACATTGCAATTGTACGTTGCAGATGGTGCAAAAAAACTCGGTGATTCAAAAATTTTTTTGAGGATTATAATTACTGTCATAATTTTGTAGAATAATACGAGTACATATTGTATTATAACTATAACAAATTGAATATAACGAAAGATACAAGACTGTAATTAATACGTATATTCAACTGTAATATACGAGTATTCCCCGGACAGATAAAGATACAAAATATCTAACTATTTTACTGACTAATTATCAATGATACATTCGTGATAAATTGATTTATTTGTTAATAATTAATTTATCTGTACACAGGATGATATAAACCATTATTGGGGGTGTAAATAAGTTCTCGCCATTTTTTGTGAAAATAAAACCTTTAATAAAAAAAAAAATCAACAAATTAGACAATTGAAGTATTGTCCATCGCTGGAAATTACTTTTTCCTATCTTTCTGGCAGCATTTGAATTCCACGTCAAAAAAAACGACACTTCTTCTGCGGCTATCAACGAATCGATCCATTTTTTCGTTTCTTCATACGAAGTGAAGTGCTGCTCAGCCAGGCTGTTGATCATCGATCAAAATAAATAGTAATCAGAAGGCACAATGTCTGGAAAGTACGGCGGATAAAGTAGGACTTCCGATTTCAGCGTTTCCAGGTGTGTTTTGACTGGTAACGTGACATGCGGCCAAGCGTTATCATGCAGCGAAATCACCTTGTCTTGTCTTTGCTCATATAGCGGCCACTTTTCTTCCAATGCTCGGCTCAAACGCATCGATTGTCGTCGATAGAGATCTCCTGTAATGGATTGGTTAGGTTAAAGCTGCTCGTAATACACGACCCCCAGCTGATCCCACCCAATGCACAGCATGAGCTTGGAATCGTGGATATTCTGCTTTGGCGTTGATACTACTGCTTCGCCGGACTTAACCCACAAATTTTTACGCTTACTAGGGTGTGCTATACCATTAACAATACGATGTAAGAAACCTTTTCTTTTTTGTTGTTAAAGCAGCTGTTCACACGTGACAAGACACCGTTCAACGTCTATCGGCTTCAGTTTGTATGGAACCCAAGATCCTTTCTTTTGTATCATTCCTAATGCTATCAGACGTTTCGAAACTGTAGCTCGATCAACTCCTAATAATTTCGCAGCATCAAATTGCATCAGACATGGATCTTTAGTAAGTAATGGTTTTAATTCTTCGTCTTAAAACTTTTTTGTTGCACCCCTGCGTTCTCTAACTTGAACATCAAAATCATTATTTTTAAATCGGTTGCACCAATCTCTGCATGTTCTTTGCGACAGAGCATGATCACTATAGGTTTCTACAAGAATTTTGTGTGCTTCAGCTGCAGATTTCTTCTGAATGAAATAGTGCACAAAAATCCCCCGCAAAAACGGTTCATTTGACACGAAATCAGACATGTCTTACGATAAAATAAAATGTTCTTTATAGGTTAATGAAAAGACACGCACTGATTTTAAAGACAGGTTATAGAACTTCAATATAACTGCATTATCATCTTGGATTATATACACAAAATTTTTGTACCGCCATCTGACGGTGAAACGGTGAGAGATTATTCACACTGTCAATATTATTGTTATTATTATTATCATTTTCTTTTTTTTCCGGTGGTGAGAAAACGGGGAATATATATAAACCAGACTATCAGTAAGGACCTTTTTGTCTACCTGTAGACGCAGAGGGCCCTACTGGTGTGACGGGTTCCGTAGTCGCTCAGCTCTGGCCTCGGATAAACTCGATTGCTCCAGTACATCCCTGGTGAGGGCGTCGCCAACCCCAAGGACCGTCTAACCTGCCATACGCCAGCATATGTCTGTGTAAAAACCGTAGATATATGATGCGTGGATGAAATATCCACCATCAGTCCAACCTGCAACGTGGATCTTGTTTCGTATTGCTTCGCCGCTGAAGGTTCTGTCTATTCGTCAGTCCGTTTTGTGTTACGTTGTAACCTGTCTCCGTCTAGTATTCTGTTTATACGATTCTTTTATTTACACTCTCTTACTGACTCATGCTACCCACCGCCAATTGTTCCAGGCGCCCGTCCGCCTTTTTACCCCTCGAGACAGTCTTGACGAAGGTAGCTATCGCCGTCCAACTGTCTTTGTCATGCAGCATTATCGCCACTGTATTTTCAAGCGTAATGCTGCCCGTTCTCGTATAAAGTGACAGTCTATCCGTGGTCTATCCACATAAAATGTGTGCTTGGCGTCGTCGCGCTCGTGCCCGCAATTTTTACATTTCGGTGACCCAACCCGGTTACACCGAAATAAATACTGCCTAAAGTAACCATACCCCATCAAGAACGGGGTTGGGTGAAAATTAACCTCCCCAAACCTTCGTCCGGTCCACGTAACTGGGCAGCTTATCAAGCGTCTCGTCCACGTAGCAGTGGCGCTTATTAGCCAGCGGCCTGTCCATCCGCGCATTGTTCTGTCCCGCTCTTTAACTGCTGCGTTTGTCCTCCATACGTCAGCACTTCGTTCGTATGTCCGTTTCCGTTCCATAGCGAGCAGGTCAATTGGTATTATGCCCACTACCACCAGAATGGCCTTCGCTAAGATCGTCCTGTACGCACACGTGATATGTAAGGCCCCTTGTCTTCGTACGTTTGTCAGTCGCTTGCGGTATTTCTTTACCTCGTGCGCATCAGCTTAGACTTCCGCCCCGTATAATAAGATAGAACCGTATTTTCCCCGGTCTCGGTCCATACGTGTTCACCATAAGGCGGGAGAGCGTGGAGACCCGCGTCGCCGTCCTATGTACCATCTTCTGTATATGCGGCCAAAAGGTCAGCTTCGTATCCAGAGTCTCCCCCAGATATTTCACCTTCCACTTGGTATGTGTCTGCACCGACTTCACCGTTATCGGTATGACGCTTTGTATCCTCCTTCTGGTGAGGAGGATCAGTTTGGTTTTTTTCAGTGCTAATGTCAGTCCATGACTCGTCATCCAGCCGTTTACCCGTAACATAACCCGGCTTAACGTCAGCTGTGCCAATTCTGGATTGCGCTGAACGATCACTACCGCCACGTCATTAGCCTAGACGATGAGTGAGGCATTCTCGGGCATTTCCTGCCTTAGCAGGCCGTCGTAAGCCGCGTTCAAGAAGTCAGGTCCTAGTATTGATTCGTGCGCGATGCTCGCAGGTATTGGCCTACTTTACTGTCCTTTAGTGGTCTCGTAGGTAATTCGTCGATCCTCTAAGTAATCTCTTGCCACCCGTAGCAGATAGGGGGGGGGAGGTACCCTAGAATCTTGCAGAGCCTCTAGAATATACCTTCACCTAGCGGAATTAAAGGAGTTTTTCTCATGTGAAGTCGCGAGTAGTACTAGTCGTCTCGTGCCGTAGCAGATCCGCCTTGTCCGTAGAAGAGATTCGGTCACTTATGAGACTGATTTCGTCTGACCACCAGTACATACCTCTTCGGTCCGGTATGTTTCGTTTGCCAGGCATAGAAACCTCACACAGTCACGTTATCAGTGTCATAGTTTTTTCTACTATTCAGTCAGTTAACGTGACCGTGCCTTCCGTAAGGTCTTCTAAAACGGCCTCAGAAGGCGCTACTGCTTCCAACAGCGCCTCCCTAAAATGGCCATGGTTCTGTCTTGCGAGGTTGAACCTTTTTGGTTGCAGACCTTCCCTTTGTACATTTCGTGGCGTCCAGGTATTGCTCATCACTTTAAAGGCGATGTACTAGTGATCGCTGGCCGCAAACTCTTTGATCACCCACCACGAGCTTATCCGTGATGAGATACTGTTCGACGTCATCGTTACGCCAGGTATCGAGTACCCAAACCCCGGTCTAAGGTATGCTGACGTACATCCGGTGTTGGTTACTACCAGTACAAGCCTCGCGGCCATCTCCAGCAGCAATCTACTCCGTTTGTCTGTTGCTGCTATACCCCACTTGATCACTCTGGAGTTAAGGTCACCTGCAACAATGAGATCACCCGGAAAATCTCTTAGGCGTCCTTCAGTGCACCTATCTTTTCCTTGAAGACCCTCGCCACGACGTTTGGGGTCGGTAGAAAGTATCGTAGGTGATAGTACCGACCCTAACCCAGACGAAGTCCTCTTTATACGTAGAAGCTTGTTCCCGACGGCCCATCGCGCCCCTCACCCAGATAGCCGAAGTACCCGAGGCATTTAAAAACTATCCGTCAGTAGTGCGTAGGTCCCGGTACTGCTCGCTCAGTATCAGTACGTCTGCGTTTCGTTCCGTCGCAATCTGTGGCAATAGCAGCTGAGCTGCTTGGCAATGACGTTGGTTTCCCTGTAGCACCCCTGTTATGCTGTGGACTTTGTCTTGAGGTTCTAAGGCGCGGCCCTGAAAACCCTGCACGCCCCGGAACCCGGCCTATGCGCGACTTCCTTCTGCCCCGTCGCAGAGCATAGGAAGCATTTCGTGTCCTTGGTTTTGCACGTCTTACTGTTGTGGCCTTGTTGCCCAAAAATCCAGCAGCATCGCGACCTATCGGGCCCTTTGCACTCCTTACGAGTGTGTCCGTATTCTAGGCACTGGTAGCACTTAGGTACAGTAAGCCTACATCTGACCCGGCAGTTGGTCCAACCGATTTTTATGCGTCCTTTGCGGAGGAAGGTTTGAGCTGCGCCCTCCTCTACCTCAACGACGGCTAAGCAGATGTCCTGCTAATTGGGACCGAAGATGTACGTCTTAGGATTCCGGACTTGCCCGTCTCGCGTCACAGTGCGTCCGTTATGTCGGTAACGTCCGTCACGCTGTCGATGTCAAGTATCTCCAAGCAGACGGCTTGAGTTAAGACCTTAACAGTGCCGTCCCCTCCCAAAGTCTGCTTGAGCTTCTTCTGGAAGTTCCGTCTTTCTGTGGCACCGCTCCTAAGTCTGAGGAGAAGCTCACCGTCTTTTGTCTTTGGACAATTCTAAATCTGCACCTTGGCAGATTCAGGGTCAACCCCCGCTTTCAGACGTCTAAGTGTGCCCGCGTACGTCATCCCGTCGCTTGGCTTGATGAGCACCGCGTTGGTGCGCGCCTCGCCCTTTCTGTCTTTGTTTGTTGCGGTTTTCTTCGCGTTTTCCTTTAAAGGTGCCGATTCCGCGCGTTTCGACTCCTTTATCGTCTCCACTTCTGTCTTTCTTGACACGGCTTTCTTCTAACTTCTGTCGTCTGCCATCTTCTGGTCAGCAGCCGACTGTATAGGGCTAAGTCCCGTTGCCTCCCGCTTTTTTTTCGTTGCTGTAGCAGTCGAGTCACTCTTCGCCGCGGTGCCCGAAGGGAGATAAAGGCGGTCGCATTCCCGCTGCACGCGCTCTACAGCCTCTCGTATGACAGCCATACCCGTCTTAATAGGTACTCCGACGTTACGTTGTTTTAAAGTCGGCGCCTCGATGGCTGTGAGGGCAGTCTGTATCCGTGTCAGCTGATCTCAAAGAGCCAGCTTGAGGCACGTTACGTCCGTCATTGTCTGTCCTGTCTCCTTTACCTCCGCAACAGCTAGATTACTTACTGCTGCGGTAGGGGTGCTGGGCTGCACCCTGGGCTCCTCTGAGTCCGTAATCGTCGCAGGCGGCACTGTCGAGCCGGCTTTTGTACGAGGGCGGATCAATCAGTACCCGTGTTAGAAATGAAGACACCATTTTTTCAAAAAATTTTTTTTATTTTTTAACATAGTCCCCCTTTAGAAAGATACACTTCTCCCAACGTTTCTGCCATTTTTTTAACCCCTCCAAAAAATAGGGTTTATTAAATTCTCAAAAATACGCCTCTGTCTTGGCGATGGCATCCTCGTTTGGACTAAATTTTTTTCCCGCGAGCCATTTCTTCATGTTAGGGAACAAGAAAAAGTCGCAGGAAGCCAAATGGGGTGAATACGCGAGGTGCGGCAGCAATTCATAACGCAATTCATGCAGTTTGGCGGCGACCACTCCAGATTAATGTGCTGGTGCGTTATCATGGTGAAACAGCACCTTCTTTTTCGCCAAATGCGGCCGCGTTTCCTTCAATTTTTTGTCGAAGCGGTCCAATAACTTACTTTAGTATTGCCTAGTGATCGTTCTTCCTTTTTCTAAAAAATCCATAGGGATGACGCCGTTCGCATTCCAAAAAATCGTCGCCATGACCTTTCCGGCCGATGGGACCGTCTTCGAATTTTCTGGAGAAAATTCACCTGGAGAAATTTATTGTTGAGATTGTTGTTTAGTTTCTGGTGTGTAATGATAAATCCAGGTCTCATCAACGGTGACAACTCGACGCAAAAACTCCTTCGGATTTTCCTTAAATTGCTCCAAACACTGCTTCGAAGTTAACAGCCGCATTCGCTTGTTGTCCACCGTGAGCAATCGCGGCACCCATCGGGCCGACAATTTTTTCATCGCCAACTTATCATGTTAAATATTAATTGCCGTTCCCGTCGACACACCTACGGCCTCGGCTACTTTGCGCACTTTCATTCGTCGATCAGCGAGAATCATGTCGTAGACTTTTTGAATGATTTCCACGGTAACCACGTCTGCCGGGCGTTCTGGTCGCACCTCATCAAAAACGGATGTTTGCCCACGTTTAAATTTGTTAAACCAATATCTAACTGTTGTCAGAGATGGCATAGTGTCCCCATAAACAGCATCCAACTTTGCTTTTATCTCCTCGCATTTTTTTCCATCCCTTTTAAACACTTTTTGGACCACCACCCGGTGAGCACTGCATAGTGCACATTGTCTATCAAGCCTCGCCCCAGTAATCTATGACCCGCAACAGGATATTCGTTTATAAGACCTCCCAGCAGCACACGGTATGTTGCCTGATTTATAAGGCACCTTGATCTACGGTCCACCGGGTCTCGGCCATGCAGACTTGAGCACTCGTAGTTGTGTAAGTGAGGTAGTGGTTGGGCATGTTAGCAAGGTACCACTATCCCATGCATTATTTATGAGTTGGAGCCTTCTATCATCCGTCCTCGTTTTCGCGCTGCTGCAAGAGCATCGACGCGACGAGATCATTGCTGCGGAAGCTGGCCTTGGGCCTAGAAGGACGACATTTGCTGTGGGCAAGGTTTCCTTCCACCCGCAGCCAGCTTCTCCCTCCTCCTCCCTCCCCTATTGAAGAAGAGGTCCTGGGATTGGGACCGATATAGCAGAGTTATTATTATTATTATTATTATAATTCAATTCAATTCAATTTAATTCAATTCAAAACCAAGGCTTTTGACTGGTCTGCAATATTGGACGTGTTGTTTAAAATGTTAAATACTGGATTAGGTGGGGGAAGGGGGGTTAGGGGGTTAAGAACCTGTGATTAAAATTTTTCGGAAAGATTAAGATATGTCTGTGGTTTAGGATGTGTTGAGTTAAGGGCTTAGGAGTTTGTGTTGAAAATTTCGACAAAAGATAGTTCTTCGGTCTGTTTGCGATTTAAGATTTGTTAAGTGAGGTAGTTCAGAACTTGTGTTTTAATTTTTCAAAAGAGTCAGGGTCAACTTTGAACTTCAGGGGCAGTTTCAAGCCCCTTAAGATTTTTCATTGCAGAATACAATACTATGTGCCTTGCGATTTTTGATAAGCCATAAAATATGAAAAATTAGCCACTTTATCTATCGAATATCTCCACATGGTTTGAATGTGATTCAGGGGTGATTCATCCTTGAAATAAAATTAGGTAAAAATACCAAGCACGTCAACTGATTTTTATTGTTTTATAGTGAAAAAAATATTTTTTATATTTTTTTTTGACATTCGCCTAAATTTTTCCAGGAAAAAAATTCTAAAAAAATACAGTTTTACCCCTATAAAATGTAGGAAGTGCAACTTCTAAAAATAAGACTGATAGGGTTTCGTTGCGTTTTTTGAAACGATTATTTTCCATTTTATGTAGTTGAAAAATATTGAATTAAACTGGAGATATTTGAGGAAATCTGATTTTAGGGGTTAATTTCAGTGGTGGTTTTCGCCTCCTTAAAGTGAATATTGGCAAATAAAAAATACGTGTCTTTTATTTTTCGATACTCCCTAAAATATTAAAGTTTCAATAAAATCGAAGAGTTCGGGTTGGGAGGGGGGGGGGGATTTTCTTGTTAGCTACGCATTTATTAAAGTGCCTTTTTCTCTGATTCACGTTCCGCTCCCCTTTGACCGGGCACTTCACTTGGCGATATGCGTTAACTACTATTAATTTTTTTTCGGCGATGCCGGTCAATCTTCAGTCTCTTTCTTGTTTCTTGACGATTCCATGATTTTTTCTTTCGTCGACGTGAAGGAGACCGTTTTTCATTCAGAGAGTTGAAATCGAAGTTGCTTTGCCCTTTGTGGTCCTCCAACTTTGTCCTCGGTTCATTACCTAAGAGGTAAAACACCAGCACTCCAATATTTATAGTTGTTAATTAATATCCAAAAATAGGGATTTTTTACCATTACAATATATCTAGAAAATATTTTGTTTATAATTCATAAATTATTTTAAAAACGTTTCAGTTAAAGAATTTGGTAATAATTTAAGAATTATTGCTGAAAGAGCTAAATGGCAAGCATAAAATTATCGAAATAATTATTACAGAACTATTTTAATGAATTGATTCTAAAGGAATCTATTCTTTCATATATTATTTCAGAATTATTTTAAAATAAACTAATGTTGTGTGGGTAATGACGTTTATTATCTTATATGTACTTATTGTTAGATAATAATTCCAAATAATTAAAAAAAATATGATTAATCTTTAAACGCTTAAAATTTTAAGCAGAGACTAAATCTCTGCATGCACTACAATTACAATACTTTTTGAACCTATGATTTCACTGTTAGTGCAGATTACGGGTTCTTAATTGACTGAATAAGTTCGGAATCTTTTCTTAGTTGACCAAATTCATTCTTTTGTAACATTTTAAAGATATTTCCAAGTCAACGTGTTCGAACAAAATTTTTAATATTCTGTAAATATTGACTGAATTTAGACGTAAATGTTGGAAAGCAGTAATTAAGGAGGGCGTTTATATTAAAAAATCAAGTTGAATTTCGATAACCTTTTATTTCGACCCGTCGGGTACAGGTTAAGGTCGCTCATAGCACAGATGATTTTTTTTCGATTTTTATAATTTTATGTTTAAGTGTTTTTTGCTTAAATGACGTTATTTATGATTCTTTCAATGAAAAACGAATGTGACTACTAAATGATCTTTCAATGTCCCTCGGAGTAAGTTTGATATTTTAGCATAAAGGTTTATGGAAATGTAGAATTTTTCGCTCTTTTTATTTTCGTTGTTAAAAAATAAAATTTCTATTTTAAAGAATAAAGTTAAAAGAAAGAGAGAGAGTTAGAGAAATTTACAACCGCACAAGTATGAAACATAAAAATTTTTAATTTCATACTCTATTTTTTTTTTTATTGATTCTATTATATTATATTTTCATTTCTTACTACTTTTATTGCAATTAATTATTAAAAAAAAATCTTTCACACTCTCTATCATCCTGAAAATGAAAGGACCTCCCACGAAGAGATCTGAAGATTCCCATACCTTATCTCGAAGCTCGACCAGGCCTTCGACGTAGAGGCTTGATTTGCTTCTCATTGTAAATTCCTTCTGTTAAATATTTTTCTTTTATTTTCTTAAGCTCATAAGAAAATTAACTTCTCCTTTTTAAATATAAAATGATCGAGCTTTCAATGACGAGCTAATAGGGTAACACCTAAGACAAAAAGGATAGCTAAAGATTTGCGTAATGCAAGCGATATCCTTTTTCGGATGTCATAGTAGCTAAAAAATTATATTTTACTAGGCCATGAATTTCTTTCAAAAATCCAAATAAAGAAACACCGAAAAGTTTCTTAAAAATTTTTTTATCCAAGGAAAAGGTAGGTCAGATCACCCATCCAATCATTATTCTACCACTCATTTTTCGGAAATGCAACTATTTACAACCGTTTTACATTAACAAATTAAACTTTGATAAAAAAGTGATTAATAGGTTTTCACCGTAATTTTTTTGCATAATTGATAAGTATAATAAGTTTTTTTAAATAACAACTTTTTTCGTAATTTGTTAAAATATTTTTTTATAAACAACTGCAAAAAATAAGAGAAAACACGGATGTTTTTTCATTGGTCTATGAATGGCATAGTTAATTTGATCCTATCTAACGCAGATTTGCCTGAGCCTTAATGGCTTACTTCCGAAATAAATAAATAATAATAATAGCGTAATTAGATTTTAAAAATAATTAATTTGTTTTGCTGCATCGTATACCGTTCGATTTTCAAACTTTGGCGAAACACTTTCTTAATGTTACTTTCTCTTGTTATGTATTTAATAATATGTTATAGTTACAACCGAGAAGAATATTTACATATAATATAATATATTTTACAAATATGTTAAGTTTGATAAAAAAAAGCTGCACAGAAAAGTTAAAATGTATATTTTTAAGTAGTTTTATTTGAGTAAATAAATTCAAACACAAAAGTTCCAATTATCACAATTTATATAATTTAATTTTTTTTAATGATATACTATATAAGTTATTAATTTTTTATTTTTACTTCTTTTATCTTATTCATTTTTTCTTCTTTTTCTTCATTAGGCGACTCATATCATTAACTTTTATATTCGTCTTTCAACTACCTATTTATTATATACACAGCTTATCCATTCAATGGACATACTAGATGGTTCAACATGCAGCCGGACTCGAACACATGGCAACACTGAGCTCGATCAAAATATGTACGTTCAACAAGTTGTTTTCTGTCTTAATTATATTGAAAGTTTCAGATTGATCTATCAATTATTCATATAATTACAATTATTGAAAGCAGTTTATTTTGAAATTTCCTTAAAACATGGATAGCATTGAATTTTGTGTACTTATCAAACATTATTTTTTACGTGGTAAAAATACAAAAGAAACGAAGGAAAAGCTAGATAAATATTATGGCAAATCAGTTCTGTCGAAAACGACTGTTATTTCTTTGCTGAATTTAAAAGGAGTCGTTTAAGCACAAAAAGCGAACATGGTGGTGGACCAGAAAAAAGGCTACTGAACAAATGATTGAAAAAGTTCATGACATTGTTCTTGATGATCCTAAAGTTAAAGTGCGTAAGTTAGCTAAGATTACAGGCATATCGACTGGATCAATTATTTCTATTTCACATAGAGATTTCGAAATGAGAAAGCTAACCGCTACATGGGTGCCGCGTTTGCTCACTCTAGACCAAAATCGACAACGTACTCGTAATTCAAAGCATTGTTTGGAGCTATTCGAGCGAAATCGAAGACTTTGATTGCCGGTTAATAACTGGATGAAACCTGGATCCACCACTCCACACCAGAGTCCAAAAAACAATAAAAAGAATGGGTAGAAGCTAGTAGAAGTACTCCCAAACAACCGAAGACTCAAAAATCGGCCGATAAGGTTATGGCCTCCATATTTTGGGACGGATACGGAATAATTTTTATACAGTTTTTGGAAAAAGGGAAAATAGTAACAGGGGAGTATTATTGTTCATTATTGGACCGATTAAGTGAGAAAATCAAGCAAAAACGGTCTTATTTGGCGAGCGAAAAAATTCTGTTTTTGTAAGACAATGCACTAACTCACAAATCGTTGCAAACAATGGCAAAAATTGATGAACTGCACTTCGAATTGCTCCTCCATCCACCTTATCCTCCTGATCTGGCCCCCAGTGATTATAACTTCTTTTCAAACCTAACAAGATGGCTTCAGGGTAAATAATTTATGTCAAATGTGGAGATCAAGCAGGAAACAATAGCTATTTCAGGGTCTCGATCAATTTTATTTTAAAAAAGGTATCGAAATGTTAAGAGACCGCTGGGATAAGTGTATCAAGGTAAAAAGGGAATATGTTAAAGACTATATAAGAATTTTACCGAAAAAATCGCATTTTCTTAGTTAGTCCGGCTTCATGTTGAACTACTTAGTACACCTGCAGGATATCTTTCCTAGTACCTCTTTCAGGATGAGGCTGTTATATAGTATGTTAATCGTGGAGGTAAACTAATATCACTTTTAATCCACTCGTATATATATGAGTTTAAATTGTTAGCTGCCAATCTTGCCGTTGTCTATAAACTCTTAAACAATGCTGCTTTGCTGCTCCTCCTGTTAGAGGCAATTTTTCCAATCTGAAAGACGAGTTCACAGATAATCTTTTATATTGTAAAAATCTAAGAGCATTCAATGTTAATTTGCCTTTTTGTATTATTATTATTGCTTATTACTATAACACATTACTTAAATACATAACAAGAATAAGTAACACTAAAAAAGTGAGTAGCAGAAATTAAAAAATCTAGCGGTATTTGATTTAGTGAGAAAAAGTAATTATTATTAAAATTTGATTAGGCTATTGTTGAGAATAAAAATGTTTTATTAATAATTTTAATAACTTACGAACTTTTTTGAACTAATTATTAGTATTATTATTTTTCACTCTTATGTCACCCGCCAACTTAATATTGAGTGACTAGTTACTATCGTTTGTACCATTGTCTTTTTGTGATTGGATTAAATTGAAGATTTTTAAGTGCACTGAGTGTTTGAATGTATTTTGTATTGTGTTATTTTTGTGGCAGTTGAAAATGAATATTAGTATGTTCGCCACGGATAAGTCTGAATGCCTCGCGTGTGAGAATATATCTGTCTTGTTGTTCGATTTTAAGGTTACTCGTTAGTTCAGTTTTGCAAAGGGAAGGGTGTGTAAGTGTGGCAAAGGTAAGTGAAATTCTTATTGGTTGCTTTTTTGATGCATTTGATGTATGGAAGATGTACCTAAAGTGAACATCCGAGCAAGATGTTTTTTTGAGAAGTTTATAAACAGTTAAAACAGAGGTAATGTCATAAAAAAAGATTGAACGGTTGGACTGCAGATGTGTTTTTACGGTTTTAATTGTTTCAGGAAATGATAAACATCTTTACGGATGTCTCTATTCTTGCACGTTACACGGCAAGTTATTTCTAATAAACTTGTAGAAAGGAAAAATTTGAAAAATACGTCTACATAAAGTATGTAGTCTGTCTTATTTAACGAAGCTGTTGTACATATATATTTGTCGTAGTCTTGTGTTTTAAAGTTGAAAATAATATAAGCGTTTTCAGTCATGTACATATTGAAATTACAATAGTAATTCATATAAAAGGACACCTTTTGTGAGTTACTATGAAATACAATTTTTCTTAATGTGTTGTATTTTACGGTGTAACCATTATTATTTATTATTTTACCTTTAATTCAAAAAAAGAAAATTAAAATTGGACTAAATTTTGAAGTGATAGAGCATATATTTTCGCGCTGCAGATTTAAATATATTTATTCTTTGGCTCATCGCGTCGACTAAAGAGCGATTTCGTCCGTCACGATATATCTTGCTTCTTGCATAAGTGGCCTTCATTTTTAACTCTTTTCTTATCATCAAATGAATTAAAAAAAAAAAAAAATCCATACGTAATAAAATATAACTCGTTAGTTAACAAATGCCGACGGATTCGCTTCTTCATTGGAATAAATAAAGCCGTTGGTCATAGACCCTCTTTTTCTTCGAATCTTCGACTCAAAATCAGATTTCTGTATTTTGAAATTAAAACTTTATACGATATTCAGATGATGCTCCAGCTTCAAATTCTTTTAAAAGAAAAACATGTACTTCTTAAACCAGAAAAACGTAGATTAAAAACTTATTTTTTATTTTTTGTATAAAGTATGCAAAAATATAAATATTCTAGAAGAGAAATAACCATGACATATCATAACATCAACATATACGAATTGTTAATATTAGGTTGCTGCAGATTAAATGGCCGATTTAGCAATGACATAAAGTTGGCTGCAATTTTAGTGTATTATGTTGGCACAAGGCGGCGCAAATGATATGACAGATTGAAGTATAAATACTGCTACCTTGATTTATGGAGTCATTTCTGTTTTGCACTTCATAGTGATTGTAAAAACAAAAAGGGAAAGTAAACATGGAAGTGAATCAAAAACGGCTACTTCTACTATACGAATTTAAATTAGAGCACAACGCAACAAAAGCAACGAGAAATATCAACAGCGCATTTGGGCCTGATACAGTTAGCGAACGAACCACTCGGTGGTGGTTTGAAAAATTTCGATCCGGAGATATGGACCTTGGAAATGAGCCACGTGGACACCCAGGACCATCAATCGATAACGACGAGCTGCGTGCATTAGTGGAGTCTGACCCCCGCCAAACCATAAGGGATCTTGCTGAGAAATTAAGCATTCACAATTCGACAGTTTGCCGCCACTTGCAACAACTTGGAAAAGTAAAAAAGCTCGACAAATGGGTTCCGCATGATCTTACCGAGCAAAACATGACATGTCGAATGGAGATTTCAAGTTCGTTTCTTTTCCGCAACAAAAAGGAACCGTCCTTGCACCGAATTGTGACCTGTGATGAAAAGTGAATTCTATACGATTATCGTCGCCGGTATGCCCAATGGCTAGATGCCGATGAAGCGCCAAGACACATGCCGAAACCAAACCTTTATCCGAATAAAATAATGGTAACTGTTTGGTGGTCTGTAGCTGAAGTTATCCACTATTCGCTCCTGCAACCCGACCAAACCACCAATGCTGAGAAATACTGTGCTCAACTGAATAAAATGCATCAGAAATTGATAATCCAACGACCTAGGCTTGTCAACAGGGATGGAATGATACTGCTTCATGATGACGTACGACCTCATATATCGAGAACAACGGTCCAAAAATTAAATGAGTTGTGCTCTGAGACTCTTTCTCACTCTCAATATTCACCAGACCTCTCAACAACAGATTACCATTTCTTTAAACATTTGGATCACTTTTTGACAGGAAAAAGATTTAATAATGAAGCTGTTGTCAAAAATGCCTTCGAGGAGTTTCATCGAACCAGAAACTCGGATTTCTACAAAACTGGAATAAATATACTTGTATCTCGTTGGGAAAAGTGTGTTGCATCTATTGGTACCCATTTTGATTGAATAAATTATCTTTATAAGAAGTTACAGCTGTTTAAAAATTTATTACTAAATCGGCCATTTCATCTGCAGCAGCCTAATAAATAAAGAAGTTATGGCATTTTACATTGAAAGCTCTAAGATAAACAATTTAGCGTTGTTACGTGCTGTATTTTACCAAGAAAATTTACTAAGAAAATTTGACATTTTTACATAAAATATTATAAAATTGACAAAAATAATAACCTGAATTAACAATGAAACTCATTAATCACCGGATTGCAACATTGCAATTTGCAAGGTAGACCTGGTGGATACAAAGACTACTACCAAAGAATGAATGTTTTCTACGCTTACTCGACTTCCATACACAATAAAAAAGTCGAGTAATGCAACATTTGATAGGGCGACAACAGGTAAAATAATGGAAGAGTGTGAGCATTATATATCTCGCGCGACTTTTTGCGCGACATGTAAATACTCTCGTGGTTGCTGTTTTGGCAAAAAATTCCACGTTAGCTCCATGCAAGTGCCCTGGTAAAACCACTGAAGGAGCTCCGGCAGGTAATTAGATTTTGGTCATAGATCAAGAACGATCTATTATTTATAAGATATTAATTACCAGGTGTACAAGTATGAAATGCGGATTTTAAAAGAAAAAATAACACGTTAAATTTGGTAGAACATTAAATAGTGCTTTATTCCAAGTATGATTCATCGCTTTTCATACATTTTTCCCATCTTTCGGGCAATTTGTGAACACCACGCCAGTAGAAATCTTCCCCTTTTGCCGCGAACCATTCATCCATCCATTTTTTGACATCTTGATAGGAATCAAAGCGCTGCTCAGTAAGTGCGTAACCTATCGATGCAAAAAAGTGGTAATCAGAAGAAGCCAAATCTGATGAGTAAGCCGCATGAGGCAGAGCTTCCCAGTTGAGTGCTTCCAATGTATCGCCAACCGGTTTTGCCGTATGTGATGGAGCATTGTCATGGAGAAAAATTACTTTGTGTTGTCTCTTACGGTATTCTGGCCTTTTTTCAAGCAGCAAACGGTTTAAATCGGTTAATTGTTGTTGGTAACGTGTAGTATTAATCGTTTTTGCAGGTTTCAATAGCCCATAATAGATCACGCTGCTCTGGTCCCACCAACCACAGAGCATCTTATTTCTGCCAAAACGATTTCGTCTTGCTGTTGATGTAGATGGTTCTCCTGGGTCTACCCATGATTACTTGCGTTACGGATTTTTAAAATAAATCCACTTTTTGTCTTCTTTTATTATTCGATACAAAAACGACTTCCTTTTGTAACGAGCGAGCAAAATTCCACATGTGATTTTGCGATTTTCCAGTTGCCTGTCATTAAACTCATGTGGTACTTATCTACTGATCTTCTGAATTTTCCCCATCGCTCGTAGGCGATTAGAAACAGCTTGTTGGGAAACTTCTAATTGCTGTGCGAGATGTTTTTGTGTTTGCGAATCATCTTCGTCCAACAATGCTTGCAAACCCATATCTATGAATTTTTTTGGCGGTTTTCCATGTTCCTTGTCTGCAACATCGAAGTCACCTTTTTTGAAACGCTGAAACCATGGTTCAAACGTATCTTGCCATGGAGCATGTTTGTCGTAAGCTTCTTGTAGTAACCGAAAGGATTCAGCAGCAGCTTTCTTCAAATAAAAACAAAAAATTAATGCTGTCCACGAATGCTCTTTGTTCGGTATAAATTTTGACATATTAAACACAACAATACAACACGATGCACGCACTTTTTCATTCTATCACTAATGCGCGTCTGAACTTGTTGATGACACAACAAAATGGCCTAGTGTCAAATCATAACAGCTTAAACTGCATTGGTACACCATCTGTTGTCTAAAATCCGCATTTTATACTAGTACACTAGGTATAAGCAGGCGCGATTTTGACCTTGATCAAATACGATCTTGACTATATATTTTCTCTTTATTAGTATATTCAGTGTAGTTAAACGTTTTGATTAATAAATTTATTTGGGTACGGTTATTAATTACGGTTATGAATAGTAATTAATAAGTGTTACCTGATAAAATTTTTTCTAATTATATATAAATCTATAACATATCGATGTGTAATAGTGAGTCGTACGCGCGTGAGTGAGGGTCGGTGGTATTAGTTTGTTAAAGGATTGTAAGATTAAAACAACATATACCATTAAACGGCAGTATACAGTAAGAGTGTTGTAAAGAGAATTTGAATCAAGCACCAAAATTGCTCGATTCATAATATGAATCTTTTACGGAATCGAATTTTATGTCAATTAATTCTGCGAAAATCTAGCACCAACCGAGGTTATTTATGGCCTGAAAAACGTATTTTCTCTCTCTGTCGATCGGAACTCAACTGCAGCTTCATCAAGGTTACAACAACAGCTCGACGACTAACATTGCCATAGTCGAAGAGTCGCAGATACCGAAGCCAATGCAATCGAGATTCTCTAAGGGTCCTGATCGGTGAGAGCCAACGCACTTGACCGACTACAAAAAATTAATCAGCGCGATAAGTAGATCAACTGAATCATATTGCTAGTGAATTGTACACTTTGTCCGTCCGTCTTCTCGCCGTCCGTGCTTTTGAGCACTCATACATTATTAGTTAATTTATAATCAAAATCCGTTTATTATAATCTTATTGGAAATTTGAGTGTATATATATATAGTATAGTTTCTAAGTATAGTTTCTTGATACTGTGCATTCTCCGTTAACAAGTGTCTCGCGCGTCACTGTATTGTAAATTTGTAATATTGTAACGATAAATCCCAGTGCCAGATGCTGCAGTCCTAGGATTTGGAGTGGGGTAGGGAAAATAACAAGGAGATATTTCTAATTAAATCTATATATATTTTTACAAACTTAGAACTAATCACATAGAATGGCTTAGCCTATACCCAACCTACGCTAACCTAACTTACAATATTGGAGCTCCGCAAGACTAACCTAGCTATTCGTTTATTCTAGCTTAACCTAACTTACAATACTATTTGACGGCACAATCGACACATATACACGGCACGAGCAGGGCCGATGTCGTCCTATGGTGCCGGGGTCGGTAGGTTGGCAGCGGCTCTTGCCCCAGCCGCGTCGATCATTCCAGTGGTGCTCGTCGTCCAGACTGCCTCTTCCTGGGATGATGCTTGCAACCAAAAGGCGAGGTTGGTTGTAAGGATACTTGGAAACGGCTCGCGGTATGCTGGCAGAGAATTGCCGAGCGCGGGTCGACGACGGGTGTGCGGCTGGGAGGGCGTGGTAAATGTCAGGTCGATGTCGCGATGCTGCTCGTGGCGTCTCTGAGGGTAGCCGGTGATATTGCCAAGATAGGATGCTGCCCGTGATGCCTCACGCGACAGTGAAAACAAGGGGCGGGCGATACGATGCTGTGCACGGTGGCTTAAGTGACACCGAAGATGAGAAGCGGTCACGGTGATGCTACCCGCAATGCTTCATGTGGTGGCTCGATCGCGGGGACTCTACTGTGAAATTTTTGTGTTTTTTGCTTTTTAGGGTAGGTTTTCGCCATTTAAACAAAAAATTATAGGGTAGAAAGCATTTTTGGCTTTAGATTTAGATTTAGCATGTCAAATTGTGTGCCAATAAGGTATTGTAGTCACACTTAGCCTATTTCTAAATTCTATTTGCATAAATTGTAAAATGTTTGCATATTTTCTGCTTAAAAGAGTGGTTTATAAATATTTGAAAAAGTCCATTTGCAACGTTGGATTTGGATAAAGCCTGTCCAAATACATGAGAAATGATAGGTCTCTGGAACCGACCATTTTTTTTTTTGGGCCTGTGCTTTCTTGGTTTCCCTCTGCTTTCTCCTTTTATCTTCTTGGCCACCAGAAAAAAGGCCACGCCGATAATATCGACCTCCTACTAGGCGGCTGGACGGTAAGCAGCGTTAAAGTGTGAGTAGTAGATCTCCATAATAAAATATAGCTCGCGCCGTACTTTGAGCCAATACCTCACGCGCTGTACTGTGCACTCTCCAACGACGTTTAGCATCTAGCCTCACTACCTTCGACATAGATCTGGAGCCATACCTTCTTCACCGACCCCACCTACACTACATGCTGTTGTAAAAATAAGCTCAACCATGGACTAAAAATGTACGAGTTTTCCCAGAACGCCAAAACAAAAATGGTGCACACTAAAAATATTACATAAATACTCATTTTTCTTGCAGGGATTTTTTCATTTAAAATTAAACTTTTTTTCAACCTCTCTTTCTAAAAATTCATATTATTATAGTAATATATTTAGTTTATATATATACCATATACATTCTGTCAAAAAAGTACCGGAAATTGTCGATTTAAATCTGGCGGGGCAATTTTGGCAGGTAAAATTTTTTTTCTAGGTTGGTACAACTGTCCTTAATGACTATGCCAAGTTCGAGCAGAATATGTCAACGAGTGTGTTTACAGTAGCTGGTTAAGTCAGTCGATATCAATAGTGCGTGCCGATTTTTTACAATGGGTAATTACGTTGAACGAAGAATTTGTCTAAAATTTTGTGTTGCGAATGAAATTTCTTATGTCGATGCATTGAAAAAGTTGCAAAAGGCTTCTGGTGATAAAGCACTATCGAAAACCCGTGCGTATGTGTGGTACAAAGCCTTTAAGGAGAGTTGTAAAGTCGTCGAAGACTTGCCTCGTTCCAGACGCCCATCGACGGCTTCGACCGCAGATAACGTCGATAAAATTAAGAAAATAATGCTTGAAAACCGTCATGCCAGCTTGAGAGAGATAGCACATAAACTTGAGATATCCCACGAGTCCACACGTATGATTTTAATTGATATTTTGGGCATGAGAAAGGTGGTCGCAAGACTCGATAACGCGCCGTCTCACCGAACTACGATTGTGACCGACTTTCTCGCCAAAAACTCAACGAACACGCTTGAACAACCACCTTTTTCGATGGATTTGGTTTCATGTGACTTCTTCCTCTCCCGAAAACTTAAATTGCCGCTCCGTGGCACCCGTTTTTAGTCGATTAAAGCCATAAAACAAAAGTCGACACGTACGATTTTAATTGATATTATGGGCATGAGAAAGGTGGCCGCAAGGCCCGTTCCCAAAGAGCTTAATTTTCTTCAAAAACGCTATCGCGAACAGGTCGCTTCGAAAATGCTGGATCACGCCAATTTCGATCCCGCATTCATGGAATGCATAACTGGTGACAAAACGTGGGTGTACGAGTACGATATGCAAACAAGCCAGCAAGCATCGGAATGGGTGGAAAAAAACGAGCCAAAACCAAAAAAACCACGCCAAAGCCGCTCAAAAGTAAAGGTGATGCTTATTGTTTTCTTCGACATCCGTGGCGTGGTGCACTACGAATTCGTTCCAGAGGGTCAGACGGTAAACAAAGAGTATTTACTAGGCGTTATGAAACGTTTGCGTCAGCGTATCCGTAAGAAGCGGCTAAATTTGTAAGCGAACAACTCGTGGATTTTGCACGACGATAACGCGCCGTCTCACCCAGCTACGATTGTGACCGGCTTTTTGCCAAAAACTCAACGAACACGCTTAAACAACCACCGTGTTCGCCGGATTTGGCTCCCTGTGACTTCTTCCTCTTCCCAAAACTTAAATTGCCGCTCCATGGCACCCGTTTTCAGTCGATTAAAGCCATAAAACAAACTTTGGCGCGCGAGCTGAAGGCTATCCCGGAAAGCGCCTATAAAAAATGTTTCGATGTTTGGAAGTGCCGTTGGCATAGATGTATCGGAGCAAATGGAGCCTATTATGAAGGCGACCCAATAAATTTTGATTACGAGTATTAAACGTAAAAATGTTGTTTTAATTTAAAATTCCTGGTACTTTTTTGACAAACAGTACATATATATTCATATATTTATATTTAGTTATTTATATATTTATATTTAGTTATTTATATATTTATATTCAATTATTTCTATATTCATATTTAGTTATTTATATATTTACATTTAGTTATTTATATATTTATATATATATATATATATTGTAACGGGGTAAATTTATTGACACCCGTTAGCAGCGCAGGACCTCCCTCTGGTCCTGCTTTTCTTGTTTTGTGTGTGAGGGGCCTTGCCTGAGGCCCCGCAGCCGGTGTTGCTTCCACCGGGCTCGGCTGCTCAGGATGTGTGCCAACAACCGGTTGGCACACCCGCAGAGGCGGCGGTATTCGGGAAAGGGACGCTGTAGGGAAATGAAAATAAGAAAGACGCACCTGCTCTTTGCAAACTGCTTGTTTAATGAGTAAAATTAACAAAATTAATACAAAAATTGATAAATTATCGCGGAAAGGTCCAATTACGCGAAGAGCAATTAGTATTGCTTCACGCGCAATACTAATTCTTAAGGTGCGCACTGCGCATGCGCACCCTCTTCACTTCGCGCGGCTACACACACACGTGTAGTCTATGAACGGCAGATATAGAGAGAGCAGTTCCCCCTCTATACTGCCGTAGTTCGTAACTGCTCGAATGAGAGAGTCTATTACTCTCACTCGATGCTGTAGTCTATGGTTGAGCGAGAGAGCTCGTTCCTCTCGCTTAACTGCGTGCTCGCCGGTTGTACGAGTAAGAGTGGCTTTCTTTTACTCGTACGCCTATTCTATGATAGCGCGAGAGAGAGAGATCAATCCTCTCACTCGCACTCGCACGGCCTAATCGAGTTTGAGTTACGCGGTCTCGCGCGTAACTCTGTTATATTTATATATGCTTGACGCGATCGCACACGCGTCAGGTAAATTAAATATAATTACTCACGGACTAGCTAATACGATTAAGTGGCCACTAACTTTTACAATTTTTCATCGCAGGATCGCTCTCGATTACTGCTGCGGAGACTCGTCGGAAAATCCTCGAAAAAATACTCTATTGCTCGCTGTCTCTCAAAACACGTGCGGCGCGTGGAAAAGGCGGAACAAGAAGAAGGCTTAAGGGGAGGGCTCCTCCTTCCCCTCCCGCCTCTCGGTTTTCCCGCGTGGCGCTATCGATTCTCCATCGATCGCGCCGTGGATTTTCGCGCCTTTTATCGTGTCAAGCCATCGGTCGCTTGATCGTTCGCGCCGCGTACCGTTGCGCCGCGAACTTTCTTTCGATCGCCTATGGCAGGTGGCTTAACCTCTCTAAGCCACCTGTCACACCCCTCCCCCATATTAGAAAAATAAAAAAGGGTTCATATATTTTATTTTTATCATTTACATGACTAGGAGGGGGGCACTAGTTCTTCTTTGCCAGGGCTCCTACAACATCACGGGGAGAGGTTCTGGCTCTTCTCTGCCAGGGCTCCTATAGTACAAAGGTTGGAGGCCCTGGCTCCTCATTGCCAGGGCTCCTTAAATTTCCAATGCTCGTGCAGCTTAAGGCATTTCTTGCTTCTTTTCACGCCCCTCAGGCCGCACACGAAGCATCGGGGTGGCTCATCTTTGACCCGGCTCGCCCTCTCGGCGTCTAGTTTCGCCCTAGCGCTCTGTGCTGCTGCGGCTCGTACCCGCTCAGCGTCGCGGGCCGCCTCAGCTTGCAGCTCTTGCTGCAGCCTTCGCAGCTTTTCTTTTTGGGCCCGCCGACGCCATGCAGCTTCCTCCTGCACTTGTTTTTTGCGACGGTCGGCCTTCTCTACCACCCGCCGGCGTTCCTTCTCCTTCTTGCGCCGATCCTCTCTCTGCTGCTGGCGTCGCTTTTGCTCGATGTCCCCCGCCTCATACGCCGCCCGCCACGCAAACATTTCGATTGCCTCGTCCTCTGCGACGATTCTCTTTTTCAATTCCTCGCTCATCCTGCCTGTTCGGATGCGGTCCGTCCGACGGGGCCTCTCGCGGTGGCTGCTCGGAGGCGCGCGGAGTCTGTTCGCGCGCTTCCTTCTTTTGCGACTCAGCGTCGGGGTGGCGGAGTCTTGGAAGGGTGTTAGAAGAGGTGTGCGGTTCCACCGTACGCGCGCCCTTTTCTTGCGGCGCATCTTCCACCTTCTCGATGAGGATCGTCGACGAGGCACCGTCGGCGCGTCTTTTATCAGCTGTCAGCTCCCTGACCAGCCGTAACATGCCGACGATAAACTCGTCGGCCTCCTGGCTGACTCCCAGTGCCCTTATACGGGTCAAGGACGTGACCAAAGCGTCTATGGCCTTTTCATGGGTGGCGCTAGCTTCCATGATCTGTAACAGAAAGGGAGGAAAGAGGGTTAGGTGGGAGGGGATTTTTTTTTTTTTTTGGTGACTACGAGTTCGCGCGTGTTCAGTGAGGCGAAGTCGGGACGTTCTCGCTCACGCCTTTCGCCTTCTTATTACCCGGTAGCCTTCCCGGGCCTCGCTTAGCGCGCGCACCTACCACTGGTTGCTCCCTGGTCGACGGTGGCTTCCTCACATTTGCTGTAGGACACCTCACGACGCAGACCGTCTTCCGGGGGCGACCGCGCTTCCTGGCCGGCACAGCGGCCGCGCATTTGCCTTGCGAGGATCCTCCGCTGGGGATCGGGCCTGCTCCTCGTTGGCTCGTCAAGAGGGGCCCCGCCGCGTCAAGAGTACGGCTCGTCGTACTCTTGTCCTCTTCTGGTGGCGACGGTTGTACAGCTACGTACTTCTTGAGCTGGCTGACGTGTACGGGATGGATGGTACACTTCTCTTCGTCCCTCAGCTCGTACGTATTGCTGCCCTGGACCTTACTGACCCTGTAAGGCCCTGCGAACTTAGGAGCTAGCTTCCCTGCTATCCCCTGGGCTGTGGAAGAAAGCAACTTGTTTTTCTTCCACACCTTGTCGCCTTCTTGAAAGGAGAGCTCTCGGCGGCGTGCATCGTAATAGCGCGCCTGCATCTCCTGCTCTTTGGGTGCGATGTCGGAGGCGCGCGCGTAAAGCTCCAGTAGCTTCCGCATGCGCTCTGCCCAGCCCCGTATTGCTTCCTCCTGCAATACCTGCGCGAAAGCCTCGCGTGACGTGCGGGCTTCGCTCCTTGGAGGGGCAGGTTGTCGGCCGTAGTTAAGCTGCACCGGGCTCGCTCCGACGGCGCTCTGCTCAGCCGTGTTGAAGGCGAACACCACTTCATACAGGTGTTTGTCCCAACGATCGTGCGATTCCTCCAAGCAGGCCACGATGATCGTCTTGATCGTCCTGTTGGCCCGCTCGACGGGATTCGCCTGCGGATGGTAGGCCAGTGTCGTGAAATGATGGATACCGTGCCTTTCCAGGTACTCATCAACGATCCGGTTTTTGAACTCCGTCCCATTGTCGGTCAGAAGTACTTCTGGCGAACCGAATCGGATCACGACACGCTTAATAAAGGCCTAGAGGACGGCCTCGGACCTCACCTTCCGCAGCGGGACACATTCGACCCACCTCGTGAATAGATCCTGGAAGACCAGGATGTATTCGAGGCCCTTGCGGCTTCAGACGAATAGCTCCATCACGTCGGCAGCTACTACCTGCCATGGCCGCTTGATGAGCCTCCTGCCCATTAAGCCAGCTGGAGCCTTCTGCTCCACCTTGCACTGCTGGCAGACTTGGCACCTGCGGACGTAATCCACCACTTAGTCTGCCAGTTTTGGCCAGTAGTACTGCCGTGTGACCCTGGAGTGCGTCTTTTCGCGACCTAGATGTCCTGCTGTAGGGTCGTCGTGGCACTCCTGGAGGACTTGCTTCCTCCGTTCGGCGGAAACGACGACCTTCCAGGCCTGGTCGTCGTCTCCTAGGGTATCCTCGATGGCTGGGTTGGGGTCGTATTTGTATATCTGACCTTTAACTAGCTTCAAGCGAGGATGTTTTAAGGGCTCCTCCTGCACCTCTTTTACTAATCGAAGGTACCACTCGTCCGTGGTACCTTCTGCCCAGGTTAAGGCCGCTATGGCTGGCACGTCAACCTCTTCTTCAAAAATCCTGGACAGGGCGTCGGGCACATGATTAAGGGCCCGCTTCCGATGTTCGATGGTGAAGCGGTGGCCTTGTAGCTCTAAGGCTCACCGCGCCAGCCTCCCGGTTGGGTTGTGAAGGCTACTGAGCCAGCGTAAACTGCTATGGTCAGTTATTACCCTGAACTCATAGCCCTCCACATACGGCCTGAACTTCTCGATGGCCCAGACTACAGCGAGACACTCCCTCTCAGTGACGCTGTAGTTCCTCTCTGCTGGGCTCAAGGTGCGACTCGCATACTCTAGCGGTCGCTCCTCTCCATCGATGACCTGGAGTAACACGGCTCCGACTCCCGTGTCACTCGCGTCCGTTTGAATAAAGAACTCTTCGTCAAACCTGGGACTTTGTAGGATCGAAGCAGAAGCTAGCAGGGCCTTCACCTGCTCGAAGGCAGCTTGCTGCTCCTCTCCCCATTCGTAGCGCCGGCCCTTCTTTGTCAAGCGCGTGAGCGGTTTGGCTATCGTGGCTAAGTCCTTCAGGAACTTGCGATGCCACGACGCCATGCCTAAGAATCTGCGCAGCTGTCGCAGATTCTTGGGTGCTAAGAAGCCGATCATAGGAGCGACTTTTGCTGGATCCGGGCGAAATCCTTCCCGATTCACCAGCACCCCAAGGTATTTTGCCTCGTCTTGGCAGAACGTGCTCTTTTCGCGGTTGATCGTGAGACCGGCCGCTCAAATGCGTCGCAACACGTGCTCGAGCGGTCACAAGTGTTCCTCGAACGTCTCCGTGACGATGATCACATCGTCAAGGTACGAGAATGCGAACGGCTCAAGCTCCGGGCCTATCACCATGTCAATGAGTCGCTGGGAGGTCGCTCCAGCGTAACTCAGATCGTACGGCATCCTGGTAAACTGGAGAGTCCAAGTCCCGGCACGGTGAATGCCGTGATTGGTCTCGACTCCTCCTTTAGCCGTATCTGGTGATAGGCGCTGCTGAGGTCGAGAGTCGAGATATATCTCGCCCTCTGCAGCTTGCGCAGGATGCTATCCATCCTCAATAATAGATAGGCATCCGGCTTTGATACTGCATTGACCTTTCTGAAGTCAATGCAGAATCGGTAACTGCCGTTAGCCTTCTTTACCATAACGACTGGGCTCGACCAGCCGCTATGCGAAGGCTCGATGATGCCGCCCTCTAACATCTCCCTTGTTTGGGCGTGCATCACCTCCTGGATTCTCGGGGAGTACGGGTTAGCCCTCTGCTTGATGGGATGAGCATCGCCGACGTCGATGGCGTGCTCGATCCAACCCGTACACCCTAGAGTGTCTGGCTCCTCCGCCAGCATCCTATCCAGGAGCCCCTGGAGCTGCTCTCGCTCCGAGGGCTGAACGTCAGCCAGGCCTATGGCTGACACGGTAGGATTGTCCGTTGTTTCCAGCGAGGCTAACTCCAAAGCCAGCTCCTTCCTGGCTTCTTGTATGAGGAGCTGGTTCCTCGCTGGGACGAGGATGGCCCTAAATCCTCTGATAAAGTCGACACCAAGGTAACAATCTGCTGGTAGACCAGGCAGGATTGCCACCTCAATGTCCTTCGTCACGCCGGCCACCTCAAAGGGCAGTTGGACAAACCCAACTATAGGAGCGTAATGGCCGTTCACTACCATTGCTCCCTTGCCCTGGCTCAGCGTGATCGCGCGTCCACATGCCGTGGCTATTTGTAAGCCAACGGTGCTTATCACTGTGTGTTACGCGCCCGAGTCATATAGTGCGCGTAGGGTGTACCCCTCTACGCACACAGGCAACCACCATCTGGCACCTTTTGGAGCACCCTTCTCTGGGTGATCCAGAGCCATCTCCGACGCGAGCTCGGTGCTCACGAGCTCGCTGGTGGTCCCCTTGGGGACTTGGATCTCAGACTTGGAGGGGAAGGGCATAGGGATCTCATCTACGCTCTTCCCTGGTCGTTTCCCGAGCAGTCCGGGCAGAACCTCTTGATCATGCTGGGCCTGCCGCAGCCATGGCAGCTGAATTCTTTGGCTTTCTTCGGCTGCTCCGACTTTTCGTCCTTCTTCTTGTCTTTCTCTACCCTTCTGGGGGATTGAGACTTCGGACTGCTCGGTCCGGATCGCGGCTTTTTCTGCCGCCTTGGACTGCTCTTTCTGGGCGGGCTCAGCCTACCCTGTCGGCTCCTATGGCCCGCCATGAGGCTATTGTGTTTAGCGAAGTCCGCCACAACTTCCCGCAATGCCGCCTTCATTTGGTTGACCGGCAAGTCTGGCCGATCGACCTTTGTTGCGGCGACCGCCACCTAGGTAGCGCCTACCTTAGCGCTCACCTTCGGATGCGCTTTTGTGGCGGTCCTCGGGCGATAGGCCGCTTCCGGCACTACTGCGTGTTGAGGGGGAACGGGCGTCCAGTCGCCTTGTTCCCTCTTCAGCGTCAACTCGGCTCTTGCAGCACGTTCGATCAGCTCGTCGACCGTGCGGCACTCCATCTGAGTGACGATCCGTTTGATTTGCGGGAGCAGATTATCGTGGAGACAGTCCACCATCTGCTCCTCGCTCAGTGGTAGCGATATCTTTATAAGTGTTGCCTCCAGGCACGTTATGTATGTGCGCGCTGGTTCATCCGCCTGCTGAAAGCGGCGGCTGGCCTCGTCCCTCAGCGGTTCTTGTATGTTGGCTTTGGAACCCCAGCGCGCACGCGCTGCCTGGCAGAACACCTCCCACGTCTGCCATTTATACTTGTGGCAACCGTACCACATCTCGGCTAGGCCACTTAGCAGCGCGGGTAGCGACGCCAGCATCTCTGGGTCGCTAATCTCTGCCGCGTTCTTTGCTTCGTCCACTTTGCGGAAGAACGCGTCAATGTTGTCAGTCGGCTTTCCCCGGAACGCGATGTTCCACCGACTGACGAGTCGACCGACTGGTATTGCGCCATGCACTATTACTCGGTGCATTGGTGCAACTTTCCCCCCCTCCTCCAGGCTCCATTTGGGCCGGATCTAGGGGATGGCGGGCACTCTGCAGGCCCTCGCGAATCCTCGCCTTCGCGGAGGTTGCTGTGCGTTGACACGTAGTAACACGTGAACGTGTCCTGGAACGCGACATGGCTCGGCGCTTTGCTCCAACGCCGAGCCTGTGGCGAGATAGCCGGTTCCGCGGTCTCTCTCTGTGGTGCCTTGGACGGGCCTGGCGTGCTGTCTATCCTGGTGGACGACGCACTCAGCCTAGGATTTGCGACCTCTTGCTTGGCTCGCAAATCTTGTAGCTACGCCTGCATGGCCGTGAAGCACTTGACCATGCCTTCGATTGTCTGCGTCAAACACCACCTCTTCTTCTCTAGTGTTTGTTAGGGACGGTTGGTCCACCTCGTCTTCTAACAACATGGTCAGCGGATGCGGCTCTTCTCTGTCGTAGTCCATCGACCCCGCCGTCGTGCCTGCCCTCTCCTGGCAGGCTCGGAGCACAAAGCTTCTTCTTGCTTCGGCTCTCGCAGCCTGGGCAGCTTCGTCTGCCCCTGTAGCCTCCTCCTGGAAATCGGCTGCTGTAAAGTTTTCCAGCAGCCAATTAGTTATACAGGCCAGCTTTGCAAAACGTGGCCCGTCTGTCTGTAATCGGAGAGCGTGAAGGGTTTTCTCTACCTCCTCGCCCTCCATGGCGAAGAGCCATTGCTCTATTTTGGAGGAGTCTCCTGTCGCCATGTCTTCTTTTGTATTCCACACGCTAATATTTATACAAATCGAATAGTTGCGATATCAAGGGTATCGCACGCTACATATACTTAAACGCTAAATAATTCAATAAATAAATAAATAGGTGAATATATATACAATTTATCTTTAAGAGGGATTTACCTCGTCCCTCTACCCACGGTATCGCAACTTGCACTGGCGTGGCTGTGGAGAGGTCAGTTCTCCCTGACCTTATACTTGCTTGAGCCTCGGTGCTACAAGCAAGCTATACTCCAAAATTACAAAAAACAATTTTATAAATTAATTTTAAAACGAGAACAAAAAAAAATTCTTCCGTCCCCGTTGCCACGCCAGGGACACTTGATTTTCCCGCGCCTACTTTTTTTTGCACGCTTGTGTGTGTGTGTGTGTGCGTTGCGCCCTCTGCGCACGCTTCAGACCTCTCTTTCCCTACTGCGCACGCCCTCTCGTGCCGCGCGACCCTATGCCTAAGACGCACGTCTGGGGCGCCAGTTGTAACGGGGTAAATTTATTAACACCCGTTAGCAACGCAGGACCTCCCTCTGGTTCTGCTTTTCTTGTTTTGTGTGTGAGGGGCCTTGCCTAAGGCCCCGCGGCCGGTGTTGCTCCCACCGGGCTCGGCTGCTCAGGATGTGTGCCAACAACCGGTTGGCACACCTGCGGAGGCGGCGGTATTCGGGATAGGGACGCTGTAGGGATATGAAAATAAGAAAGACGCACCTGCTTTGTGCAAACTGCTTGTTTAATGAGTAAAATTAACAAAATTAATACAAAAATTGATAAATTATCGCGGAGAAGTCTAATTACGTAAAGAGCAATTAGTATTGCCTCACGCGCAATACTAATTCTCAAGGTGCGCATTGCGCATGCGCACCCTCTTCGCTTCGCGCGGCTACACACACACGTGTAGTCTATGGACGGCAGATATAGAGAGAGCAAGTTCCCCCTCTATACTGCTGTAGTTCTAACTGCTCGAGTCAGAGCGTCTCTTACTCTCACTCAATGCTGTAGTCTATGGTTGAGCGAGAGAGCTCGTTCCTCTCGCTCAACTGCGTGCTCGCTAGTTGTACGAGTAAGAGTTGCTTTCTCTTACTCATACGCCTATTCTATGATAGCAAGAGAGAGAGGGAGATCGATCCTTTCATTCGCACTCGCACGGCCTAATCGAGTTTGAGTTACGCGGTCTCGCACGTAACTCTGTTATATCTATATATGCCTGACGCAATCGCACACGCGTCAGGAAAATTAAATATAATTACTCGCGGACAAGCAAATACGATTAAGTGGCCACTTACTTTTACAATCTTTGATCGCAGAATCGCTCTCGATTACTGCTGCGGAGACTCGTCGGAAAATCTTCGGAAAAATACTCTATTGCTCGCTGTCTCTCAAAACACGTGCGGCGTGTGGAAAAGGCGGAACAAGAAGAAGGCTTGAGGGGAGGGCTCCTTTTTCCCCTCCCGCCTCTCGGTTTTCCCGCGTGGCGCTATCGATTCTCCATCGATCGCGCCGCGTATTTTTGCGCCTTTTATCGCGTCGAGCCATTGGTCGCTTGATCGCTGGCGCCGCGTACCGTCACGCCGCGAACTTTCTTTCTATCGCCTATGGCAGGTGGCTTAACCTCTCTTAGCCACCTGTCACAATATATATATAAACTAAATATATTACTATAATAATATGCATTTTTAGAAAGAGAGGTTTAAAAAAAGCTTTATTTTAAATGAAAAAATTCCTGCAAGATAAAGGAGTATTTATGTAGTATTTTTACTGTTCTGGTGTCTTGGTAACACGCACTTGTTCAGTTAAGCATGTTCCGTGGCGCTTTAGAGTGTGCACCATTTTTGTTTCGGCGTTCTGGAAAAACTCGTACATCTTCAGTCTACGGTTAAGCTTATTTTCACAACAGCATGTAGTGTAGGTATATATATATATATATATATATAACTAAATTGTTAAACTATTTAAAAATTTATTTTTTAAAATTTTTAAAATAACAAATATTAACATAACAATTAAAATTAAATTAAATAAATTTTAAATTCTATCTTTTTAAGGCAGTCACTCCGTGTGACAGCCAATTTTTTTAGCTTTTTTTGGGATCTTTTTTTGAAGAACAATAAAAATATAGAAGTTTGAACATTTTACTGTAGATTTATAAACATTTCAACAGTAAGTCAGACAATTTTCAGGGCAAAATCTTTATCAGAATTTGTGTTGCACTACTCCAAAGGCACCCATCTCAAAAAAAAGTGCGTCAACGGCCTCCATGATTCTGGCAGATCGGCTTATCTGAAATTTAACTAACGGCATTTCAAACTGTGAAACTATTGCTAGCGAATGAACTAGGATTATTTGAAAATATTAAAAATTAAATAATTGACAGGTTCTTAAAAATTAATTTCTAAATTTCATGATTTTTTTTTATCATTTTGTAACGGAAAAAAAACGGCTCGGAATTTTCGTATTATGTTAGTTGAATCGGCGACTATACATGTGCCAAATCTGCCTTTAAAATTTTAAAGCAATCGGTCAAACCGTTTTTAAGATATCAAGGAGGTAGGTTTTTTGAGATTGGTGCCTTTGGAGTAGTGCAACACAGATTCTGATAAAGATTTTGGCCTGAAAATTGTCTGACTTACTGTTGAAATGTTAATAAATCTCTAGTAAAAAGCTAAAACTTCTATATTCTTACTGTTCCGCAAAAAAAAAATCCCAAAAAAAGCTAAAAAAATTGGCCGTCACTCGGAATGACTGCCTTAAATTATTTTTGCTTAAAAACGTTTTTGTAAAATAATTTCACAGCCACACAAAAAATAACATTATATGGGTTCAGGGGTCAGACCATGTTAACTATATGTTTTTGGGGTCGCTGAATCCGAATCTAGGGTTAGAATAACTTAATCAGGCTAGGGTTTTTCGTAACCTCTAAAAACCCCTTTATTGAACCATATAACGATAAGCCCTTCACATCAAACCCCTTAACCTCTTAAAACCATAACACAATAACCCCATAACCCCATTGCTCCTAAATTAAACGAAAACAGTTTATCTCAGGGAATTTGTATTAATGCAAATTTTTACGGACATTCAGGATACGTTTGATCAGTGAAATGAAACGTAATAACCCTATAACACCACTACAAAGGGGACTCGTAAAATTACGTGTTTCTGCATCCAGGGTACTTCCTCGTGGTGACGGAAGGCAACGAAGTGAGCCCGTTATCCGGCTGAGTTCCTGGATTGCGACTTAGAGGCTAATAAAATGCGTGAGGTAGTTTATCATAGACTAAATTTATTTTTCTTAACTACATAGTGTCATAGACAATGTACACATATAGGTACAGTTGACAATAGATGGTGCAGTAATATGTTAAACATTTAAAGATATTATTTTGATATTTAATTTAACACCTCCACTTATTAAAATAATCTAAGCTTTAAATAACCCAAAAAAAAAATCTAAAAGCATCAGCTATCAAACAATATTTTTAATACCTAGTTTCTCAAAAAAATAGTTATGTTTTACATTACTCAGTCCTTTAGTCAGTAGGTCTGCTGGCATTTCAGGTGTTGGCAGATAAGCTATCCTTACAAGTTTGTTAGCGACAACTTCTCTAACAAAATGGCGACGCACGTCAATGTGCTAAGTACGCTTATTGAACAATGGGTTTTCAGTCAACTTCTGAGCCCCCTTATTATAATTATACATAGTTATTGTATAATTACAATAAACTGCAATTTCATACAACAGGTTCTTTAAATGTATAGCCTTTTTACTAGCCTCAGTTATCACCATATATTCAGCCTCAGTACTTGATAAAGCTGTAGTTAGTTGTCTTTTACATTCATATGCGATAACGGATCCAGAGAACTTAAAGTGAAAGCCTGTGTAAGGTTTCCTATCTATAGTGTTTGAAGCCCAATCTGCATCAACAAAACCTTCCAAGTCACAATCATCTTTACTAAACATTAGTCCATAAGATTTAGTTTTACACAAGTATCTTAAAATTTGTTTTGTATGCTTTCAATAGGTATGTGAATAACAATTATTAAACTGGTTAAAAAAACTTACACTATAAGAAATATCTGGGTGAGTTAAAACACTTAAGTACATGAAGCTTCCTATTAATGGCTGACACGTGTATTGTTTACAAACATCTATACGTTTTTCTAGCTTTAAATAACTTTCAATAGAAGTATCGACAACATTACAGTTTGTCATATTAAATTTGCTCAAAATATGATCTACAAACTTCTTTTGATCTAACGAAATACTGCCATTTTCATATGTTGTTACTGTCATACCTAAACATTGTTTTATTAGCCCTAAATCCTTAATTTCAAATTTTGACATCAGTTCAGTTTTTATATCATTTACCTTATCATTACTGTTACAGTCTGTTAAGTAAGAGCGTGGTCGTGTTAATTTATAAAAAAATTCATTTGATGAAACTTTCATATTTATATATACATTGTACACATTACAAACAATGATGCAATTCGGTGAATAATGCGTCCAGTCACCACCGGCGTCGATAATTGCCCGGCATGTCCGAGGCATGCTTTCTACTAATTTGACGGCGTATTCTAGTGGCAAAGATCTCCAGATCCGATGAATTTCGTAAGACAACTGCTTCGAAGTGTATGTGCGTCTTCCACGAAGCTTCCGTTTAATATATGCCCACACATTTTCAATAGGGCTTGCATCGGGCGACTGCGACGGCCAATCCAATGTAACGATGCCAAATTGAGTCTTTCACTGAGTACAGAGCTTGCTGCGGTGTTTAGGATCGTTGTCCTCCTGCAGAATCTAATCTTCATTTTTTGTGATGAAGCATCGTTTGGCAGATGGCAGTAAAGCCTTTTTGTAGATTTTTATCATTTTCTCGGCATTTACAGTCTGTCAAGTAGGAGCGTAGTCGACTTCACCGACAGGTAATGAAAGATTTTGCTCTAATTCTTTCGCAAACCGATAGAGGAAAGCTTTGTTCTTAATGCATTGTCAACAAAGATTCAGTTGTCGTTAATCTTTTGAAAGAGAATCACGTTAAACGCCATATGTGCTAAGTACGCGTCGTGCTACGAGGCTGTGTTCCTTTGCATCCACCCGAAAGGTCCCAAAATGTCGCAATCAGCGGCTGCTAAATATATGAGAAAGTCGAAGGCATTTGTACAAAAGTGGATACAGCGATATCAAGTGGCTAAAAATGTCGATGATTTACCAGAACGTGGCTCGATAGGAAAAGTGAACAAAAAAGATAAAAAAAGAATAGTTAATCTGTTTTCGCGGAATCCTGCTTTAACACTGCGGCAAGGACAAGCAAAATTAATAGCAAAAGGTTTAGATATATCCTACGAAACTATCCGAACCCATCTTCGTACTCATCATCTGAAATGGCGCAACACAATGAAGAAGCCTCTGTTGACTGAAAAATATGTGACAAAGCGACTCGCTTGGGTGCATGAGAATATTGATAGAGATTTTATAAATGTCATTTTTACTGATGAATGTTCTATATAAGCACGTTCTGTCCTCACGAGAGCCTGGTCAACTTTCACCAATAGGCTTGTTTAGCGGATCGTAAAACATGAAATAAAGGTGCATCTTTGGGGCTGCTTCTCAAAGCAGGGATTCGGCACTTTGCACCTCTTTACTGACAACCTAAACGCCGAGAAAATGATAAAAATCTACAAAAAGGCTTTACTGCCATCTGCCAAACAATGGTTCATCACAAAAAATGAAGATTGGATTCTGCAGGAGGACAACGATCCTAAACACCGCAGCAAGCTCTGTACTTAGTGGAAGACTTAATCTGGCATCGTTACATTGGATTGGCCGTCGCAGTCGCCCGATGCAAACCCTATTGAAAGTGTGTGGGCATATATTAAACGAAAGCTTCGTGGAAGACGCACATACACTTTGAAGCAGTTGTCTTACAAAATTCGTCGGATCTGAAGATCCTTGCCACTAGAATACGCCGTCAAATTAGTAGAAAGCATGCCTCGGAGATGCCAGGCAATTATCGACGCCGGTGGTGATTGGACACATTATTGACCGAATTGCATCATTGTTTGTAATGTGTACAATGTATATATAAATATAAAAGTTTCATCAAATAAATTTTTTTATAAATTAACACGACCACGCTCCTACTTGACAGACTGTAGGTTGTCAGTAAAGAGGTGCAAAATGCCAAATCCCTGCTTTGAGAAGCAGCCCCAAAGATGCACCTTTATTCCATGTTTTACGGTCCGCTGAACAAGCCTATTGGTGGAAGTTGACCAGGCTCGCGTGAGGACAGAACGTGCCCATATAGAACATTTATCAGTAAAAATGACATTTTCAAAATCTCTATCAATATTCTCATGCGCCCAAGCGAGTCGCTTTGTTACATGTTTTTCAGTCAACAGAGGCTTCTTCATTGTGTTGCGCCATTTCAGATGATGAGTACGAAGATGGGTTTGGATAGTTTCGTAGGATATATCTAAACCTTATGACATTAATTTTGCTTGTCCTTGCCGCAGTGTTAAAGCAGGATTACGCGAAAACAGATTCACTATTCTTTTTTCATCTTTTTTGTTCACTTTTCCTATCGAGCCACGTTCTGGTAAATCATCGACATTTTTAGCCACTTTATATCGCTGTATCCACTTCTGTACAAATGCCTTTGACTTTCTCATATATTTAGCAGCCGCTGATTGCGACATTTTGGGACCTTTTGGGTGGATGCAAAGGAACACAGCCTCGTAGCGCGACGCGTACTTAGCACTCATGGCGTTTAACGTGATTCTCTTTTAAAAGATCAACGACAACTGAATCTTTGTTAACAATTCATCAACGACAAAGCTTTCCTTTATCGGCTCGCGAAGGAATTAGAGCAAAATCTTTTATTACCTGTCGACGAAGTCGACCACGCTCTTACTTGACAGACTGTACAAAAAATTAAAAAATCATCTACAAAAACTGCTATTATGATCTGTTCCTTTTAACATTTTTTGATATACAGACATGGTTGCAATTTTGACTTAACAAAGTTGGATTTCAATAAACAATCATTAACTCGCTCATTCTAAGCCCTGGCTAATTGTTTCAGACCATAAATTGCCCGATTTAATTTAAGAACAAAATTTTCTTTACAGTCTAAGTTAGGTGGAACTTGCATGTATACATTTTCGTTTAGATATCCATTTAAGAAAGCTGTAGTTGCATCCAAATGAGTAATTTTAAAGTTAAGTTTTGTACTTAAAGCGAATAAAAGTCTTAAGGCAGAGTAACGAACAGCTGGTGAATATGTCTCTGTGTAGTCAACACCTTTTTCTGAGTAAAGCCCTTAGCGACCAGTCTTGCCCTATACCGCACTCAATTATCACTTTCAAATTTTTTCTTAAGAACTCACTCACTCTGCACTACTCTATCAGCTTCTTCTCTATCTACGAATTTCGATGCTTGATTGTCGTCGAAAGCTTACAGTTCCTCTGTCATCGCCTGTGCCCACTGTTTCTTCTCTGGTCCATTCATAGCTGCTTTATAACTGAGTTCTTCACCACAGGATTCCAGCTCGTCCAAAATACACAGATTAGTCATGCCATATCTTTGTACTAGTCTTCTTTTGCGCTTACCAGGCTCCACCATTTGGACTTCTTTTTTTAGCATCAACTCATTTTTTGCTTCAGGTACCAATAAATATAAATCATCTTGGGAACTCGACGAGTCACAGATATACGAGGGTGGTTCAATAAGTTCCCGTGTTAGAAATGAAGACACCATTTTTTAAAAAAATTTTTTCTTATTTTTCAACATAGTCCCCTTTTAGAAAGATACACTTCTCATAACATTCCTGCAATTTTTTTAGCCCCTCGAAAAAATAGGACTTGACGAACTTTCCAAAATACGCCTCTGTCTCGGCGATGACTTGCTCGTTTGAGATAAATATTTTGACTAAATTTATTTCCGCGAGCCATTTCTTTATGTTAGGGAACAAGAAAAAGTCGCAGGCAGCTAGATCGGGTGAATACAGAGGATGCGGCAGCAATTTATAACGCGATTCATACAGTTTGGCGGCGACAACTCCGAATGAATGTGCTAGTGCGTTATCATAGTGAAACAACACCTTCTTTTTCGCCAAATGCGGCCGTGTCTCCTTCAATTTTTTGCCGAAGCGGTCCAATAACTCACTGTAGTATTGTCAAGTGATCGTTCTTCCTTTTTTTAAAAAATCCATGAGGATGACGCCGTTCGCATCCCAAAAAAGGGTCGCCATGACCTTTCCGGCCGATGGGACCGTCTTCGACTTCTTTGGAGCAGATTTACCAGGAGAAGTTCATTGTTGAGATTGTTGTTTGGTTTCTGGTGTGTAATGATAAATCCAGGTTTCATCAACGGTGACAACTTGACGCAAAAACTCCTTCGGATTTTGCTTAAATTGCTCCAAACACTGCTTCGAAGTTAACAGCCGCATCCGCTTGTTGTCCACCGTGAGAATTCGTGGCACCCATCGGGCTGACAATTTTTTCATCGCCAACTTATCATGTAAAATATTAATTGCCGTTCCGGTCGACACACCTACGGCCTCTGCTACTTCGCGCACTTTCGTTCGTCGATCAGCGAGAATCATGTCGTAGTCTTTTTGAATGATTTCCTCGGTAACCACGTCTGCCGGGCGTCCTGGTCGCTCGTCATTAAAAACGGATGTTTGCCCACGTTTAAATTCGTTGAACCAATATCTAACTGTGGTCAAAGATGTCAAAGTGTCTTCATAAACAGCATCTAACTTTGCTTTTATCTCCTCGCATTTTTTTCCATTCAAAAACAAAAAGCAAATTACCGAACGATACTGCTCTTTTTCCATCTTAGCGAAAATTACGAAACACGTCTTACTCAAATTGCTGCCTAATCCAAACTAACCTATCAACCAGTCTGAAATTCGTTTTACCGTCGTTTGATAGATAGCAGCACACGATGATAATATCAACTTTCCTCAGAAACGCCCTCTGTCGTCAATCACGGGTACTTATTGAACCGCCCTTGTATGTAGGATCGTTTTGTCCTACAACTGAACTTTATGTTAAGCTTTATCCTATTTCAGAATGATCATCTTTCTCTAACTTTTCTTCTTTATTTTCACTTTCACTATTCACTACTATCTGAGCTCTGCTTGAGTTTTGTTTCTCTATAATGATAACATCTCTGCTCGTAGTGATCTTTCTAGTATTTAGGTTATACAACCTGTAGCCTTTCACGTTATCTGGATACCCAACTAGAATCAATTTTCCAGCCTTCTTATACCATTTTTGTCTTTGTATTTTGGGAACATGCACCATTACTCTACTGCCAAATATTCTGACATGGCTTAGGTTTGGATTCCTGCCTGTCCACCTCTCGAATGATGTCATCATGCCTAAACTGGCGGCTGGTGTTCTGTTCCTAAGATACACTGCACTATTTACTGCTTCACCCCAAAAACTTTTGTCAAGATCTGCTTCAAACAATAAACATCTGGCCCGTTTAACCATAGTTCTGTTGAACCTTTCTGAGAGCCCATTTTGCTCGGGAGTATGAGGATTGGTCTTCTGATGGATAATACCCGCTTGTTTTAAGAAGCTTTCCATCTCTCGTGAACAAAACTCCCCTTCGTTGTCGGTTCTCAATATCTTAATATTATTTCCTATTCGATTTTCAACCATCCTTTGAAATTCTTTGAAATGCTGGAACACCTGGTTCTTTTCCTTCAAGAAATAGATAAAAGTCATTCTGCTTGCATCATCCACGAACAGAAGAAAGTACTTTGACTGACCTATAGATTTGGTCTCTACCGGCCCGCATAAATCTGAGTGTATTACTTCTAGTAGTGTATCACTTCTATGGTTATCTGATGGGAAAGGAAAACATGTATTTTTTCCCTCACAGCACCCTTCACAGTTCTGGATCTGAATGTCAGCTTTATGGTCAAAGGTAACACCTTCCACAGCACCATCTTTCATTTTCTCTAAGGACCTTCTGTTTATATGTCCTAGCCTTCTATGCCTCATAGTCATAGCCAATAACAAGTTCTCTTATTTTACTACTTGTAGCTTGTACACACCGTTAATCAAGTTTGCAACACCAATAAGCTCATTTAATTGGTTATATATCAAACCGACATCCTTTTTAAAAAATACTCTGTTACCATTAGCTATTAGTTGGCTTACGACTAGTAAATTTGTCGTAAGCTTCGGTATGTACAAAACACTCTTCACGATCACATCATACCGAGAGCCGTTAATACTGGTCATTATCTGTGTTTTACCAACACTTTTAACAGCCACCGTTATTTGGTTTGCAACAACAATATCTTTGTTTTCACGCATTCGTCTAGTTCGCAGTAAACATTCACGATTTGCTTTCATGTGTGCGCTTGCGCCCGAATCGACGTACCAGTCCTCTGTGCGAAAATTTCCGTTGAAAAACGCAGCACTTAGAGCATTTACTGTTTTCTTTGCTTTTAATTCGGGGCATTTATTCTTCTAATGGCCGATCTTCTTGCAATCGTAACATTTTATTTGTTTACTACTGCTTGATGTATCATTTGACATTGACGTTTGTAATGGTTTCACCCCACGGTTAGTGTTGCCACCTTTCTACCGTTGTTTTAATCAAAATGCAGAGTCTGTTCCAGTAGTGCCATCTTTCTCACACATGTCAAATAACTTTGTCTTTATGACGTCAGCGCTAATGGCGATGCCACAATGTTCTATCGACATTATGATAGGCGAAAACTTATCTGGGAGTCCAGCCAAAAGTAAAGATCCAGTCCACTCATCTGTAATTTTAAAACCGGCCCCCTTCAATTTCTGCGCCGTCTCGACCATTTGAGATATGCACGTTGTCATGGAATCGCAGGTTTAAAGGCGAATTGAAATTAACGTTTGAAGCAAACTGATTTTTCGTTGATAACCCGTGTCATCGAACAATTGTTTCAATTTGTTCCATACACCAGTCACTGTAGTCTCACTCTTGATATGGACGTATAATGAGGAATTAATAGTCATCACGAGTTTGGCTTTGGCTTTCTTCTTCTCAGTCTTACTGATGGCGTCCGGCATGTTGTCCAAGTCAATTCCATCCAGTAGCAGATAATTACTCGTTGCGAACGCCCAATCGTCATAATTTTCGCGTGCTTTGAGTTTCGGTACATTAACTAAATAGCCTGACGTCGACATTGTTACTTTTACACAAATAAATTAGCAAAAATATATGACTTGGCCCATAACCTAATAAAATGCGTAAGGTGGTTTATCATAGACTAAATTTATTTTTCTTAACTACATAGTGTTATAGACAATGCACGCACAAGGGTACAGTTGACAACAGATAGCGCAGTAGTATGTTAAACATTTAAAGAAATTATTTTGATATTTAATCTAACAGATGCCGTCATGACAAGCGCACGCAAGTGCCTTACGATGCAAAGGAATCTCGGAGCCTCAGTATCAGCAGTCGGTGAGGGTGTGCAAGCGAGCCCCCAGGCATCTTCATCAAGCGACCGTAGTTCCATATTGGTTGGTGACTTGGCTAATGTGAAACATAGTGCTACAAGAAAATGACCTAAAAAGATCGTGCAATCTTATGATTGTCATGTAGATCATGATCAATTTTGTTATATTTGCTCAAAATTTGAAGTAACATCTTTACGAAAACTAATTGACGAGTCTATTTGTGATTTGTATAAAGAAGTTTTCAATTTGTGAATCGATAGGGATAACAGTTGGCTTCCATTTGCAATGGTTGTGAGAAGATGTTGTTGAAATGGAAGGTGCAAAAAACTAGAGATGTTGTAAAATTCTTCACTCAAACAATTTGGAGATATCCTTGTACCTTGAAAGAACGCTACTTTTGCACGAATGACGTTGAAGGTTTAACCATAAAAACTAAGAGTGAAATTCTATATAATTTTGTTAAATCGGTTACAGCTCCCGTACCGTACCAACAAACTGATTCTAAAATTGAAGGTGGTGAAAATACTATGGAATTTGAAGAATTGGAAACTTCAAGCGACACTAATGAAGATTACAGCAGTAGCGAATCAGAGTACGCACCAGATAAGAATAAATCGAAAATCCCTTCATTAGTGTCGCAATTAAAGTTAAACGATTTTGTTCGAGATCTGGATTTACCAAAAGACAGTTCTGAGTTTTTGGCTTCATTTTTATAAAATTAGAATCTTTTGGAACCTAAGATGAAAGTTTCATTTTATCGCAATCGTAATTTTGAATTCCGAAAGTATTTCGTCCAAGATGAAAAATCATCTTTAGTGTTTTGTAAGGATGTTGAAGGTTTGATTAATGTGTTCCAATTAAATTCTTACCAAGCCTCAGATAAGCGACTTTTCATAGACTCTTCAAAACGAAGTACGAGGGTGGTTCAAATATGATCGAGACAAATGCTCTGACACGTTTATTTACTATCTAAAAAACTTACAAAAATTTACAGTTTTTCTAGGTACTCCCCCTTACAAGTTACGCATTTTGTCCACCTTTCTGGAAGCTTTTTGATGCCGGTATCGAAGAATTCCTTGGACAACTCGGACAGCCATGTGCGCACGAACTCCTCTGCCTCGTCGTCGGTGTTGAATCTTTGACCTCCGAGGGCTTCTTTCAGTAGTCCAAACATGTGGTAGTCGCAGGTTGATAAATCCGGACTGTAGAGGGGGGGTGTTCTATTACCTCCCACCCCAATTTCGATATTATACCGAGCGTGAGACGCGCGGTATGAAGGCGCGCGTTATTCTGGAGAAGAATCGCACTTTGTGCTGGAATGCTCCTCCGTTTCGAGCAAAAAGCGGGTTCCACGTGTGTTTTCAGAAGATGAGAGAAGTATGCAGCATTGATGGAACAATGGGTGCGCAGGAAATCGACGTACAGCACGCCCCGCTGGTCCCAGAACACAGTACACATAACCTTACCCGCGGACCTGGTTGTCTTTGCTTTGACTGGCGCCCCTTCCTTCTTCTTCCTCCACTCTTTAGACGACACCTTGCTTTCAGGAGTGTAATAGTATACCCATGTTCTATCTGTAATGAAGATTCGCGTTAAAAAACTGTTCCCCTCCACCTCGTATCGCGTCAGCAAGCGGCGACAAACTTCCAACCGCATGAATTTTTGCTCGAAGTTCAACAGTTTAGAAACCCATCACGCCGTTATTTTGTGATATTAAAGGTGTTCGTGGATAATACGAGGTCAGGCTATTAAATAACGAGACTGCGCGCCCAGAGGGCGCCGTAGAGGGGTGGGAAAAAAACAAGTAGTGCGTTGGGTATCTAGATATCTTGTCTATGCACTTACCAAAACACGTTCTCGTCACTATTATTGTATTTGTGCAGTAGCGGTTTGAAACGAACGTGTTTTTTTCTCGTGCCGAAAACCATGTGTGACAAAAAACAGGAGCAACGTATCAATCTCAAATTTCTCGTTAAATTGAAAAAAACTCTGACTGAGTGCTGTAAATTGTTGCAAGAGGCCTATGGGGACAATTCTCTAACTCGTGCGCGTGTTTTTGAGTGGTGTAAGCGCTTTAGTGAGGGCTGAGTGAGCACTGAAGATGACCAACGCCCAGGTCACCCTGTCGCTGTTTCAACTCCGGAAACAGTGACCAAAATCAACCAAATTGTGCGTGCAGATCGTCGAATGAGCATCCGGATGATTGCCGAGGCTGTAAACGCCGATAAAGAAACGGTTAGACAAATTTTACACGAGGAATTACACATGACAAAAGTCTGTGCGAAGTTGGTGCCAAAAAACCTGACTCCTGACCAAAAGCTCTTGTGTCAACCGGTCTGCTCAGATTTCTTTGAAAGGTTAAAAAAAGATTCCGGACTGATGAAAAACATTATTACTTGCGACGAAACGTGGATTTATCAATACGATGTTGAAACAAAGCGGCAATCGATGCATTGAAAGACGCCTAAATCGCCCAGAATCAAAAAAGCAAGGATGTCCAAATCAAAATTTATGGCAATGTTGATCGTTTTTTTCGACATTAACGGTATCGTGATGACTGAATGGGTCTCAGAGGGTCAAACTGTCAACCAGACTTACTATTTGTCAGTTTTGGCAACACTGCGAGAACGAGTTCGTAAGAAACGGCCCAAGTTGTGGAAGAACAACTTGTGGATTTTGCACCAGGACAACGCACCTGCCCATAACGCGCTATCTGTGAAGCAGTATTTGGCCGGTAAGCGCACTCCAGTGTTCGAACACGCGCCGTACTCGCCAGATTTGGCACCGTGCGATTTTCTTTTGTTTCCGAAGATAAAATCTGGTTTGAAAGGGACCCGATTTGAGTCGATGGAAGCGGTAAAGCAAAAAACGGCAGAGCTTCTAAAGGCCCTCACCAAAGAAGACTTCCAGCACTGCTTCGATCAATAGAAAAAATGTATGAAAAGGTGTGTGGCGAGGAAAGGGAAGTATATTGAAGGGGAGCATTCGAATGTAGAATAATTTTCATAATAAAACCCTTTTTCGTAATCAGTCTCGTTATTTAATAGCCAGACCTCGTAGACTCTACACTACCAATACTGATGCCGAGTTTAGCCGAAATGTCTAGAACCTTCTTCCTACGGTCCTCCAAAATGAGTTGTTCTACGCGGCAAATGTTGTCTGGTGTGATTGGTTCGCGGTCGACGATAATGCGGCTCATTCTCGACGGTTTCGCAACAATCCTTGAATGCTTTGGCCCATTTAAACACAGCAGCCCTACTCAGGCACTCACTACCGAACTAATTTCGCAAACGCAGAAAAATTTCCGTGTTTTTAACGCCTTCCCACACTAAAAAACGAATGACAATACGTTGCGCACCGGCGATCGGCACTTGACGTTCACTCGTTGTCGTAGCACTCGCGTGAAACATGCACTCCCGACGATAACTATGCCAGACTGTTTGTAAGGGACCCAGCTGTCACATACTCAAGCCACAACCTTTAGAACATACATGCGCGCCATCTACAGCATTTATCTTCATCTTATTTGAACCGCTCTCGTATTAAAGCTGTTCTACTGCATAATACAAATGTTTATGCTCCGATACCAATAGCTCACTCAACCGTTATGAACAAGAAGTACGAGAATATGAAAATACTTTTACAAAGGATTCAGTACCAAAAACACTTATAGCAGATTTATCGTGATTTAAAAATAATAACGTTGCTTCTTTGATAACAGTCGGGCTTTACAAGATATCCTTGCTGTTTGTGTTTGTGGAATAGTACAGATAGACAAAATCATTACAGTAAATCGAAACAGTGGCCCGTGAGATCATCCTTTGTCCCTAGTTCAAACAATATCATTAAAGAATCTCTCGTGGATCCATCAAAGATTCTCATTCCTTATTTGCATATAAAACTTGGTCTTATGAAACAATTTGCGAAAGCTCTGGACAAAACAAGGGAAACGTTCAAATATTTCTCTTGTAAATTCCCTAAACTTTCAGAGGCCAAGTTGAAAGAAGGAATGTTTGATGGGCCACAGATTCGTATAATGTTCAGAGACAAAGATGCTGTTAAAAAAATGAATTAACTTGAGAGAGCAGCTTGGTTGAGTTTTAAAGATGTGTGTCACAACCTTTCAGGTAATAACTAGAGCCCAAAGTATCAACAGATTGTTGCCAAGATGGTTGACGTCTTTAGAAAATTAGGATGCTTGATGAATGTAAAATTACAGTTTTTGGATGCACATCTTGATGAATTTCCAGAGAATCTTGGAAATTTAATTGAAGAGCAAGGAGGGCGCTTCCGCCAAAATTTAAGAGTTATGGAAACTTGTTATCAGGAACGATGGGATGTTAATATGATGGCAGACTTCTGTATAACTATGAATCGAGATACACCGAACAGTGATCGAAAGCAAAAAGCATTACATAGATCGTTTGATGAAAAAAAAACCCACTACAGTAGCAAAAAAGAGTGATATATTTTATACTCAAGTTTTATATTTTTTACCCATATATTTAGATACTTATTCGTATTTTTAATATATTTTATATTTATGCATTGTAGTCATTTGTTTTTTATTCTAGTCATTTTATAAAAGCTCTTATAAGATAAGGCTGTATGATGTAATGAGGTTATATGATTATAGAGTTCAGGTTTCGAGGTATCATGAGGTTATTGTGTTATGGTTTTAAGAGGTTAAGGGGTTTGATGTGAAGGGTTTATCGTTATATGGCTCAATAAAGGAGTTTTTTGAGGTTATGGAAAACCCTGGCCTAATAGGGTTATTCTGACCCCAGATTCGGATTCAGCGACCCCAAAAACATATATTAAATATGGTCTCATCCCCAAACCCGAAAATGTTTTTTTTTGTGTGGCTGTTTTTTTAACAGAGCTAATTATTTTACTTTGATCAATAAAATACTTTTTTATACACATATAAATCAAATAAAGCAAAGACTATTTTTAATTAAATAAAACTTATTTCAACTAACAATACTTTTTGTAAAAAGTATTTAAGAATAATATAAAATAGGCCTAAATACTTATACACGTATGTATATAAGTACGAGTATATGTATATACGTATATGACTGTACTTCCAAATAAGGTAAGATTTAGATTTTAACGCGCTATTTGCGAATCTGATAATTAAAATTATTACAGATTGAATTTTTATGCTGTAAACCATTAAAAATCAATAAAAATATGTTTTTTTTTTTTTTGTATTTATCTCACAAACTATTTCAAACATCAAAAAATATTTTATATGCAATTGTAAATCTTACCAAAATATATCTTTATTTTATGCATTTCTTCTATGCAAGTAATACAATAGTTTACGGAAAATTCATAAATATATTTTTAAACATCCGCACTCATTTAATAAAATCATAATCGTACAAAATATAAAAGATATGAAATTATTTGCGTCATTTACAATGAGTTATTAGATATATTTGGTTATTTGGATTATATTTTATTTGGTTATTTGAGTTATTTAATAAATTAGGTTATTCAAGATATGGGATTGTTTAAGATTTATTCAAGATGTGGATTTGTTATTTTTGTTGAGTTATATGGTATATTGATTTATTTAGTTTATATGGGTAGTTGAAGTATTTGGATTATATCATACGTTTTATTTGATATTTGGATCATTTGATAATCTATTAGTCTTCCACTTAATTAGTGGGTTCTGGGCCGTGCTTAGAGGGAATCGTGATTTAGGGATTTCATGCATTTTTCACATTTGAGATCGAATATCTGGAAGACTAAGTGTTGTAGAGTAAAACTGCATGTATTTTATGACAATTTAATTTGCGACAATTTTAATTATTAGATTTCACATCAATGCTTTAAAATAGATAAGTTTACGAAATATAAACAGAATCAGCGAGTTGCTTTTTTTGCAAAAATATCCTAAATGTAATAATAATTAATATTGTGATAGATGGTCATGCGGTCATGCTAAAAATTTGTGACGCGACTACATGCGCAAACGCGAAATCGATAACGAGCGAGGCGAGACAAGGGCGAGAGGAATCTTCCTCTCTTTTCCCGTCCCGTTATCGATGCACGTGCAAAATTTCGAGAGTACGATTTTTGCTGTGCGAGAACGTATTCGAGTAGTAAAAGTAAAAGGCCACTTTTATTGTTCACGTTTATGACCGCGAAACTGCGTCTACAGCGTTTAATTATTTTATATTTCATTATTTCCACGTTGCGGGTGAATGAGAGATTAGTTTTCTCATTTACCTTTATAAAGTACTACGTATGTGTACGCGCGCGAGGTTGCATGCTTATAACTTCCTGGTTTGCCGCAAGAGGGCGCGAGCTAGCCTTATCAAATGAAGATGATACTCAAACTCAACAAGAACTCGCGAATCAAGTGGATGCGATGCAGAAAGCCGTCTTCATTCGTTTGAAAGCCATGGGTAAGATTTAAAAAGTAGGAAAATGAGTTTCGCATGAACTGAATAAAAAAACAGCAGGAGAATTGAAAAACCACTTGTGAAATGCTGCATGACAGATTTAAAAGAAAGTCATTTCTCAATCGTGTCGTGACAGGTGATGAAAAATGGATATACTTGAGAGTTTTAAGCGTCGGAAATCATGGGTGAATCCAGGTGAACCATTGACATCCACTTCAAGACCAAATCACTTTGGTAAGACGACAGTGTTCTGTGTTAGGTGGAATCATAAGGATGTAATCTATTATGAGTTGCTAAAATCTGGTGAAACCATGAACACTGATCGCTATCAACAGCAAATGATCGATTTAAATCGAGCATTGCGTCGAAAACGACCAAAATTTTGAGAAAGGCAACTTAAAGTCATTTTACTCCATGATAATACCTTATCATACACAGCAAAACGGGACAGGAAAACAATCGAGGCTTATAGTTGGGATACACTAGTGTATGCGGCTTATTTTCTAGACTTGGCTCTGATCGATTATCATTTATTGGCATCAATGAGACATGCTCTCACTGAACAACGTTCAATTCGGTATGAAAATGTATGAAAATGGCTCGATAAATGATTCGCTTCAAAAGAGGAACTATTTTTTTGGCTTGACATTTATAAACTGCTGGAGAGGTGGGAAAGATGTAAAATTAACAATAGGAATTATTTTGAATAAAATTTTTTTATCATTTTCAAATAACAGACGTGTAATTTTCATAAAATACTTCCGGTTCCATACTTTTACAGCTGGTAAGTTGCCATCGATTCTTCTTGAACGTCTGACAAAATGTGGTTATTTCTTTGTTTTACCAGTACACAGGTAAGTACTAATCGGAGACTATTTAAGGTATAATTAATTTACAGGCTCTGATGCCTTTTTTAATGACTTCTGCTGCTTCATCTTTTGCAATATAGACATTGGTGAATTTTCTATCTAATCTGACTTAAAACAGCTTAATTTATTTACTTTTCAGCTTTATGAATTTGTCTTTATCAATGGTAACTTCTTTTTCTTCTACTCAAATGTCACCTACCAGGACTTTAAATTGATAATCGTTTATATCGAATTTGTCATGCACCTTCTAGTTATTTTATTCAAGAGCTAGCTGGAGTGAAATCAACCATCAAGTTCCTTTTATTTCTCTGATATTATGCGACAATTGATGAGTACAGTAGGACATCCGTCTCCGTCTAATAGCGAAGTCAGAAAGCAACAAGATGCTTCCACGGTAGCCAAGCAAAAAGAATCCTTTTTGAAATGAGGAAACAAAAAATCAGCTTTCATCCCAGTCGACATTGGGTTTGCTTGCATAACTTTACACTGTTAATGTAAAGTGATAGTCAATATTTAACAAGACAGTCACTTAAAATAAAAATTACTTTCATTTGAAATCGTATCAATTATACGGAAAACCATATAACATAAACAAACGGCCAAATATTACTTGTGACTATCAAAAAGTGGTGCTACTCTTTGCGCATGAACGAGTAGCTTACTTAGGGCCTGCGCTTTTATTAACGTATCCGGAAATTACGACCGAATCATTACAGTATAATATAACATATAACACTCATTATATTCAAAAATTGTAATAATTCGACATTACTTTATCGAACAATGCATTTGTTAGCAGATAAAGTGCTCAACTCATACTGTGTCTTGATGCATATTTGAGCAGACCTAAATAATAAACCAATTTAAACGCCAAATAATAAACATGTATTATTATTATGTTTGAATACACTTATCATCTTATTTTATTTTATTAAATAGTGACAGTGTTGAGAAATTAAAATAAAACTTAGTTTTATAATTTTTTGATAAAAGTTTGGTCGAATACTGGTACTGGCACTCATAATTAACTTTTAAACAACGATGGCAAAGTTTCTCAAATTTTCGAAAAATATCCAAACTGAAAAGAATCATCAAATTCTGATCAATAGTTGCCGAGATAATAGATTTAATACTATTTTGAATTCAAGTAAGTTTCATCGGAAAGAAAAATCCATCTTCTCCACTTTTCTTTTTAAACCGCAGCCGTTGACCTCAGCTTCTCTTCTGAATTTGCACGTCTGGTTGCAATTCAGTGCAGAGAATTTTATCAGAAATGATTAAATGCACGATTTTTTGGGTTAAACTGTAAATAATTAGTTATTGAATGAGACTTGTTGAATCTCTCCACATTAAAAAATTAATGCAGAGTAATTCAAAAACAAAAAAATACGTTATCTTACCTTTTATTTATTGTACATTTTTTTTTTTTTTTGATAATAATACCTTCTTAGTATTGTAAGTAAAATTACCTGCTTTTCAGTAACATAAGTTTTGAGAAGATGGCATGATATGATTACTGAAAAAATTAGGTTTCAAAAATGATTCTTTGCATCTCTATTTTTTAAAAATTTTGAAACTCTTTAAAAATTTGTAGTTACTTTAAAAATTATTTTTTGGCCCTCCGAAATTATATAATCGGATTTATCGTAAAACATCTTTTTTCCGAAAACATCATAATGCTTAGCTTTATATTATTCAGCATCATTTTTTATAATCCAATGAGATATAATATCTGACTTTGAGCGGAAACACATATTTTAAAAAGTTTTCTTATGACCGACAATTTTCAATTTTACTTTTATTCAATTCGACTTACTCTTTTCGAATTACTACTATGATCGAGAAATAAAACCAATTTTTTTTTTAAATTTTTTATTTATTCTTTAATTCTCTTAAAAGAGAACTCAGTAATAAAATTCGAGAGCCTCTGGAATCTAACAGACCAATCTCACTAACTTCCAATATAGCAAAAATTTTAGAAAAAATAATTTACAAAAGATTGGTGGACTTTCTTAATAAATGCAAGATACTATCTGATAAACAATATGATTCCAGAAAAAATTTAGGAACGAAAAATGTCCTAAGCTATATAACAAATATTGTATATGATAAACTGGACAATAGTACCCCTATAGCCATAAAATTTCTTGATTTGGCAAAGGCTTTTGACTGTGTCAATCAAAAAATACTACTTGAAAAACTTTACAACTATGGAATTAGAGGAAGTGCTAATAAGCTCTTAGTGAGCTACCTAGATAAGAGATACCAGAGAGTTAAAGTTAATGGCCATGTAAGTAACTATATTAAAGTTAACATAAGAGTACCTTAGGGTACTATCCTGGGTCCCCTTTTGTTTCTTATCTACGTAAATGACCCACTTGAAAATATGCCTAAGGATATTCATTTGCTGATGATACAGCAATTACAGCTTTTGATAAAACTTGGTCAGGGGTTGAAACTAAATTAAATGCCTCTGTTAAGATTAGAGGTGGTTCAAATAAATAAACTATATTATTTATTATTAATTATAATTTAGTATTTATTGCCCAAAAGTATTACATAATTGTAGCTGTGCGGAGTTCTACTCTATACGGCATCTTGCGATAAACTAAACTTAAAACGAGCTCTATGTTTACTATGCTATATATACCATGCAGCATACACTGTATAGGATAAATGTATTCATATACCTAACAGCCTCACTTAAAGCATCAAATTGGCTTGTGCATAATAAACTTACACTAAATATTGATAAGACAGTATTCATGACACTTGGAAACTATTGCGACAGTGTTCCAGCTATTGATTCCATAAATACTCGTATAAGTATAAAAGGATGCAATATAAAAAGAGTCGAATCTTGTAAATATTTAGGATTGTACTTTGATTATAGACTAAGTTGGAATAAGCATGTGGAACATCTTATGAATCGAACAAAATATTCAGTTTTCTTATTTCATAAGCTATCAGTTAGTATGAATTCTGATACCCTGTGTATAGTCTATTATGCTTTTTTCCACAGTGTTGTAACATACGGCATTATTGCTTGGGGAGGTGTTTACCAAAATAATCGTAATCTATTGCAAAATTTACAAAATAAAATATTAAAAATTGTAAATAAAAATAAATTCTTAAATTCTAAAAATCACCTTAATATAACTCAATCGTATTCGTTTAAAGCTTTAATTTATCATTATGAGTCTTGAAAAATCCAAATTTATTACATCCAATAGTATCACTAGAAATAAAAGTATACAAATATCTTTACGTAATAAAACCGTTAGTAGTAAAAATAGCTACGAGTATATTAAAGCTATTTCACTTTTTAATGCACTCCCAAATAATTTAAAAATTATTAATATTACTAAATTAAATAAGAGAGAACTAAAGAAATGGATAAAAAATAATGTTCAATCAGGTGTTTTATAATGCTCACTATGTAGAAATGTAAAAATAAAGATAAAGAAAAATATAGAATGTAAATAATGATATAACTAATGATTAAGATACTTATACTACAAAAGTTTATAATTATATGTAATATTAGTAACCTAATTATAGGATACCTGTCCTACGCACAGACTACTTTTAGTCTCTGTAGGTACTATGTAATATATACATCTATGTAAATAAATATGGGTAATAAATAAATAAATAAAATAAATAAATCTATTTCGTTGCCTTCAAAGTAGTCCCCGCTCGACACAATACACTTATGCCAACGTCTTTTCCGATCCTTGAAACAGTCAGACAAGTCCTTTTTCGAAATTGCCTTCAATTAATGCAGCGATTCACGTTTAATCTTCTCAATTGAGTCAAAACGATGTCCTCGGAGTGGTATTTTGAGATTATTAGACAGCCAGAAGTTACACGGCGTTAAATCAGGCGAATACAGTGGTTATGGAACGATATAAGTTGAATTTTTGGACAAAAAGTCGCGAATAATTAATGCAGGGTGAGACGGTGCATTATCGTGATGCAAAAACGATGAGTTGTCTTGCCACAATTTCGGCCTCTTCTTGCGAATAGCTTCACGCAAACGACACATAACACTCAAATAATATTCCTCGTTAACAATTAGGCCCGGCGGAAGAAATTCTGAATGCACAACACCATGATAATCGAAGAAAATTGTTAACATAACCTTGATTTTTGAACGACTTTGGCGTGATCTTTTTGGTCTTGTTTCACCTTTGGCAAGATATTCGCTCGATTGATCGGTTGTTTCTGGATCGTAGACATAGATTCCTGTCTTATTTCCCGTAATAATGCGTTACATGACGTTCTGGTAGTCAGAAAGCATCTCTTTGCAAACATTAACACGACGCTCTTTTAAAAAACATTGAGTGTTTTTGGAACCAATCGAGATTTGGCGCATTTGAGACCGAAATGATCTTTTAAAATTGCTTAGATCGATCTAAATGAAATGCTAACAGTATCAAAAAGGTCTCTAATTGTTAATCGACGATCTTTGAGCACAAAGTTTTTGATTTCTTTCATGTGTTTCTTATTAGTTAATATCAATGGTCGTCCTGGACGCTCTTTGTCTTTGACGCTGTCTCTGCCTTCTTTGAACTGTTTGCACCACTTGTAAACATTTCTTTCCGACAAAGTCTGCTCACCAAAGACCTTTTACAACATTCTGAACGTTTCTGCACAAGAAATTTTATTCCGAAGACAAAATTCAATGCAACTTCTTTGCTCACTAAAATCTAACATTATAAAAATCGCCGAAATCACTTTTTAATGTTCACAAAAACGAGCGTTACTTGCAATTTAATATATATATATTGACATAAAATTTTGCACAAATGTCTCTCAGAATGCCATCAACTTAAAAAAAAAAAAGTTTCGTCAAATCGATAAACCCGCAAAACTTAATTTGAAAATTGGTCTTACTTTTTGGTCATAGTAGTATAACCAAGTAACTATTTTTTGGTTTCTTTTTTTTAAATTCTTTTTTGCATAGGGCTTTGACTTTTTTGACTGATTTTAGGCTAATTTTTCTGGCCTTCTAGTAATTAGGAAATCTAATTTAGGATACTGGTCAGTGCAAAGAATATTTTATAATGTGATGATGATTACTTGATTGTACGGCATTAATTGATTTAATCAATAAAATTCTATATTTACCTTCATAAAGTATTCTGTTTAAGCTGTAAATCAAATATTGGAATTGAAAAAATCATTCGAAGATTTTTTAGATATAGTGTTTCAATGATATTTAACCAAAAGTTGCTATTTAATTGAATAATTGTTTTTAATACTACATAAGATGACGGATTATGCAGTTTACACATAAAAAACTATATGGGCTTATTGGTTAATTGAGTAAGTTACTTATCTTGGCACAATGTTATAACTTTTATTATCGACGTTATTTAAAATAATATTCTGATGCTAACCTTCAATTTGTTCTCGATCTTTATCTTCAAGAACATTTGGAGTTTAAGTTGATTTTTTCAATTGGGAACTCCTATCTTCGATCCCGAAAATAAAAAAGGCAACATATTTCACGTCCAGACGTGACCTTGACTATATTCGAATTTTCCAATCGACGGATCAAAAATGACAGAAGATTTTTGATAATAATTAACAAATTCTAGCAAGACTTGGTTTATAGAAGTTCTCGCGATTGCTGATTATAAATCAGCGATCAAAATGACCAAATTAAAAATTTTAAATTGATTTGGTCCATCATCTTGGACTCGCCGTCTTGAATTTTTAATCTGGTGTCGAATTCGTAATCATTTTAAAATGCAAACTTAACTTCAGATTGGCGATCAGCAAATCAAAATCCCCGCGTGCAAAATTTGATAGCAATCGCATAACTTCGGAAAATTCTGTCCTCTATCTTGAATCGCAAATCTAACCTTGGATTCGTGATCAGCTACCTTAAAAATCCTTATTACGATTTTTCGTATCCGATCAACAAACCATTATCAGCGACTTAAGCGAGTGTATAAGTTGAAATGCTCAAATTTTTTTAAACCGTTCTTAGATCATTAAATATCTAATTGCCATTTTGCGTAAGTATTAAAAATTGGATATTTCTCTTCATTGTGCTCGAAGTTTGTATTATTATATTAATAGGTAAATTTCTAAAATTGTTCGATTTCATTTTTCACCTACAAGGATTTCTATGTTTTATAAAACAATTACTTTTATGATGGATGCGATTCCATTAAATCAAAAATTGAAATGGTTTTAATTTATGGACAATGTTTAAGAAATAATAAAAATACTGTTGCTTTACATGCTCAACTTTTTCTTGATATGCCTTAGTCACCAGTAGATCTTCTTACCGAGTCATCAAACAATTTACCATTGAAGAAACTGTACAAAAAGAAAAAAAATCGCAAGGGTACCTCTACTAGTGAAAATAATGAAATTAACGTTCGAACTTAAGTAGCTGTTGATCCGCACGTCAGTACTCGACAAATAATTTATGATTTTAGGATTTCACAGACGAGTATATATACGAGTAAAATACTGAAACGAAATAAATTTTATTTCTTTCATATTAGTTTACATAAAGAATTTTATGACAAGAATTTTTAGAATCGAGTGACTTTCTGTCAATTGGCACTCTAAATAATACATAAAAGTTCGAATTTTTTCCATGAAATATTATGGATTATTGGAGCGTTGACAATCCTAACTGGATACGCCGAATTGAATGTCAACGACCATGGTTTGTCAATATTTGGTGCGAAATTATTGGGGATAAACTTATCAGCCCGATATTTATTAATGGAACATTGAATGAAGAAAAATATTAAGACTTTTTAAGGAATGAATTTCCAATATTGCTTCAAGATTTGAATTTGGAAGTTTAGCAAAATATTTGGTTTCTGAGTGTTGGATGTTCATGCCATTATTTGATAATTGTTTAAAACGAGTTAAATAGACATTTCCATAATCGCTGATTCGGTATCGGTACAGTGAATTGGCCAGCCAGGTCTCCAGATCTCACGTCTACTGATTTCTACTTGTGGAGCTTCTCAAATTTGAAGTTTACAATAAAGTATCAACCATCCCTAAAAATATGAGACAAAGTATCAGAGACGCTTGTACCAAAGTAACACCTGACGTTCTTTTTAGCTGTGTACATTATTTTGGAAAATGTATCAACAAATGTATCGAAGAAGGTTATCACTTTGAACATTTGATATAATATTTTTCCAAAACACTGTAATGTGAGACAAGAGGACTCACTGTAAAACAAGCACCTTGATTGTGAGAGCCATGAGAACTAATTGCAAACAAGCACCCTGATAGTCAGAGATAAGGGGGCTCACTGAAAACAAGCACTTCAACAGTGAGAGGTAAGGAGACTCACTGATAACAAGCACCCCAAAGGGAAAGAAAACTATTACATCCATATTGTTGCTCCTGGATAGTGGCTAAAATTGTAGTATAATAAGATTGTAGTAAGTCATTTCTAAAACAACATAAGCTTAACATTTCAGAATAGTTTTACAGCATCAGAAATTCATTTTCACCAAGTTTCGTACATGAGGATCGCTAATTACAAATTTGATACCAAATTGAAAATTCAAGACGGCGAGGTCAAGATGGTGGGCCAATTCAATTTCGCTTTCGTTCTTAGGTGCCACTGTAATCAAAGAAGGGAAGGATGATTAATAAGGGCGGTGAAGTGGTGACTACGAGTTCTCGTACATCCTTCGAGGTGAAGTCGGAGCGTTTTCGCCCACGCTTTTCGCCTATTTAGCGCCCGGTGGCCTTTCTGGGCCTCGATTCACGCTCGCACCTGCGCTTGGTCGAGTCTCTTGTGACGGTGGCTCCCTTACGTCAACCGCGGGACCCCTCACAACGCAGATTGTCTTTCGAGGTCAACCGCGCTTTCTGGCTGACGCAGCGGCCGCGCTGTCGCACTGCAAGGGTCCCCCACTGTGGTTTGGGCCTGCTCTTGGTTGGCTCGCCAAGAGGACTACTCGCCGCGCCGCGTCGAGAGTACGGCTCTTCGTAATCTTGTCCTCTTCTGGTGGCGAAGGTTCGGCAGCTACATACCTCTTGAGCTCGATGACGTGTACGGGACGGATGGTACATTTGTCTCCATCTCTCAGCTCATATGTATTGCTGCCCAGGGCCTTATGGCTATCCTACTATCCGTACTCCCTGAAGATCCAGGAGGAGATGCACGTCTAAACAAAGAAAATGTTGGAGAACGGTATTATCGAGCCTTCACGTAGCGGCTGATCGAGCCCAGTCGTTATGATCAGGAAGGCCAACGGCAGTTATAGATTCTGCATTGACTTCAGAAAGGTCAATGCAGTATCAAAGCCGGATGCTTATCCACTGCCTAGGATGGATAGCATCGTGCGCAAGATGCAGAGGGCTAGGTATATCTCTACGATCGACCTTAGCAGCGCCTATCATCAAATACTGCTAAGGGAGGAGTCGAGGCTGTTCACGGCGTTTACCGTGCCCGGGCTCGGACTCTTTCACTTCACCCTAATGTCATATGGGCTGAGCTACGCTGGTGTGACCTTCCAGCGGCTCATCGACATGGCGATAGGCCCAGGGCTTGACCTGTTCGCGTTCTCGTACCTTGACGACGTTATCATCGTCACTAGAACGTTTGAGAAATATTTGCGGCGGTTTAAGCAAGTGCTGCGATGCATTCGAGCGGTTGGTCTGACGTTCAAGCGTGAGAAGAGCGCGTTCTGCCAAGTCGAGGCAAAGTATTTCGGGGTGCTGGTGAATCGGGAAGGCTTCCGCTCCGATCCAGCCAAAGTCGCTCCAATGATCGGCTTCCCAGCACTCAAGAATCTGCGACAGTTGCGCAGAATCTTAGGCATGGCGTCGTGGCATCGTAAGTTCCTCAAGGACTTAGCAAGTGTATTACAGAGTCCCAGGTTTGACAAGGAGTTCATCATCTAGACAGACTCGAGTGCCATGGAGGTCGGAGCCGTGTAACTCCAAGTTATCGATGGTGAAGAACGATTACTAGAGTATGCGAGTCGTACCCTGAGCCCAGCGGAGAGAAACTACAGCGTCACTAAAAGAGAGTGTCTAACTGTAGTTTGGGCCATCAAGAAGTTCAGGCAGTACGTGAAGGGTGATGAGTTTAGGGTCATAACAAACCACATCAGCTTACGCTGGCTCAGTAGCCTCCACAACCTGACAGGAAGGGTGGCATGATGGGCCTAAGAGCTCCAAGGCCACCGCTTTACCATCGAACATCGGAAAGGGGCACTCAATCACGTGCCCGATGACTTTTCGAGAATGTTTAAGGAAGAAAAAGTGCCAGCCATAGCGGCCTTGACCTGGGCAGAAGGTACCAAAGACGAATGGTACTTTCGACTACTGAATGAGGTGCAGGAGGAGCCCTCAAGGCATTCTCGCTTGAAGGTGGTTAGAGGTCAATTGTACAAATACGATCCTAACCAGAACATCGAGGATGCCCTGGGAGACGACGACGAAGCATGGAAAGTCGTTGTCCTCATCGAACGGAGGAAGTAAGTCCTCCAGGAGTGCTACGACGATCCTGCGGCAGGGCATCTGGGTCGTGAGAAGGCGCACTCCAGGATCACGCGGCAGTGCTACTAGCCTAAGGTAGCAGACGAAGTACCAGACTATGTTCGTAGATGCCAAGTCTGCCAACAATGCAAGGTGGAGCAGAAAGCTCCGGCCGGCTTAATGGGCAGGAGGCTTATTGAGTGGCCATGACAGGTAATAGCTGCCGACGTAATGGGACCATTCGTCCGCAGTCGCAGAGGCTTTAAATACATCCTGGTATTCCAAGATCTATTCATCAGGTAGGTCAAATGCGTCTCGCTGCAGAAGATAAGTGCCGAATCCGTGAATCCTTAAGGCACTGGTCGAGCGTGTCGTGCTTCGGTTCGGTTCTCCAGAAGTGTTACTGTCCGACAACGGCATGGAGCTTAGGAACCAAATCGTCGATGGATATCTAGAGAAACACGGTATCCATCACTCCACGACATCCGCCTACCATCCAAAGGCAAACCCGGTCGAGCGGGCCAACCGGACAATCAAAACCAACATCGTGGCCTGCTTGAAGGAATCGCACGATCGGTGGGATGAACACACGAACGAAGTGGTGTTCGCCTTTAACACGGCGGAGCATAGTGCCGTCGGAGCGAGTCCGGCGATGCTCAATTACGGCCGCCAGCCAGCCCCACCGAAAAGCGAAGCCAGGAGGTCACATGAGGCTTCAGCTCATGTACTGCAGAAGGAAGCAGTACGGAACTGGGCAGAGCGGTGTTAAAGAAAAATAAGGTGCTTTTTTCTACAGCCCAGGGGATAGCGGGGAAGCTAGCTTCTAAATTCACTTGGTTTTATGTGGTCCATAAAACCACTGTTTTATCGGCCGAGCATCGCCAACGTCAATAGCGTGTTTAATCCAATCCGTACACCCCAGGCTAGCTGGCTTCTCGGCCAGCATGCGATCCAGGAGCCTTTGAAACTGCTCTTGCTCTGAGGGCTGAATGTCAGCCAGACCTATGACTGACACCGCTAGATTGCTGGCAGTTTTCAGCGAAGCCAGCTCCAAAGCCAGCTCCGTTCTGGCTTTCTGCAGGAGCAGCTGGTTCTTCGCTAGATCGAAGATTGCATTGAATCCCTGTATGACGTTGACGACGCGATAACAATCTGCTGGCAAACCAGGTAGAATTGCAACCTCGATATCCTTCGTCGCGCCAGCCACCTCAAAGGGTAGTTGGACAAATTCAAGCGTAATGGCCATTTGCCACGATGGCTTTCTTCCTCCGGCTCAGCGTGACTTGAGGTCCACACGCCGTGGCTATCTGCAAGCCTACGGCGCTCATCATGGTGTGTGACGCGCTCGAGTCATACAGCGCGTGTAGGGTGTACCCCCCTACGAACACCGGCAACCACCACCTAGCACCTTTTAGAGCACCCTTTTCCAGGTGGTCCGGTGCTGACTCGAGCGCGGATTGGGCGCTCGCGAGCTCATAGGTTGCCCCTTCGGGAACTCGGATTCCAGACTCGGTGGGAAGGAACGTAGGGATCTTGTCTACGCTCTTTCCTGATCGTTTCCCGTGCAGTCCGGGGAGAACCTTCTAATCATATTCGGCCTACCACAACCATGGCAGCTAAATTCTTTGGTCTGCTCTGGCTCTTCTGTCTTATTCTCCTTCTTCTCCCCCCTTTAGGGGGATTTAGACTTCGGACTGCTCGGGCGGAAGCGTAACCTCGCTGGCCTCTTCGGACTTATTTTCATTGGCGGGCTTCTTCTTCTCTGGCGGCGTTTTTTGCCCACCATGAGGCTGTTGTGCTGCGCTAAGGTTGCTAGGACCTGCGTCAGCGCCTTAGTCATCTGGTCGATCGGCGATGCCAGCCATTCGACCTTCGCAGCAGCGATCGCTACTTTAGCTGCGCCTACCTTCGCGCCGAACTTCTGCTGCGTGCTCTTGGGCGAGGTCCTTGGTTGATAGGCCGCCTCCGGTACTATCGCGTGATTAAGGGGAACGGGCGTTCTGTCGCTTCCTTCCCTCTCAACAGTCAATTCGGCCTTTGTCGCACGGTCTATCAGTTCAGCGACAGTGCGATACTTTATGCAAGTAGATATCCTTCTAATTTGCGGGAGCAGGTTGTTATGGAGACTATCCACCATCTGCTTCTCGCTTAAGGTCAGTGATATTTTAAACAATATCGCCTCTAGGCACGTGATGCACCTGCGCGCTGGCTCTTCCGCCTGCTGGAGGCAGTGGCTGGCCTTATCCCTTAGCCTCTCCTGGATGTTCGCCTCTGATCCCCATCGCGCATGCGCAGCCTGGTAAAACGTCTCCCACGTCTGCCATTTGTCCTTGTGGCCTACGTACCTCATTTTTGCGATGCCACCAAGCAGAGCGGGCAGTGACGCTAGCATCTCTGGATCACTGAGTCCCGCTGCGGTCTTCCCCTCTTCGACCTTGCGAAAGAATGCATCAATATTGTCGGTCGTTCCACCCCGGAACAAGATGTTTCATTAACCAACTATGCTTCCAATGTCCCGCGTGCCCGTCATCCCTGTGTTGCACCACGCGCTGTTGCCCTGCGCGTTGTTGCTACATTCGCCCCTTTTCCAGGCTCCATTCGGGCCCGATTCGGGGAATGGCGGGCCTGCAGCAGTCCCTTCTATAACTTCGTTTTCTCTGGGTCTGCTATCGCGCAAAGGTCAAATGACCTAATCTCGACGTGCTACCTATCACAAATTTTCTTCAAGAGAAATTGTAAAAATATGAGTTTAAATTAAAATCCCTAAATTCGCTATTATATATTTGAAAACATATGTTATTGTTCAGAAATGTACCAAACTATAGAAAAATGTTTGAGAGTTCATATAAATAAGTGTATTAAAATTTTTGTAAAAAGTTTTATCATATTATCTTTACATTTATTACTGTGTCAAGTTTAATTTAATAGATATATTTTTTTACTTAAATTATATTAGAAAATAAATTAATTATTTTATGTTTTTCCACTTGCTAAGAGATAACATTAATTGAATTTAATACTTACAAATATTTCTTATTTTCATACACATCTGATAAACCCAATACATGTGGGTGGTCTATGAGTTTCATTATAGCGATTTCTCTTTCTACTTTAATTAGAACGGATTCAGATAATTTTTCTCGGTTTATGATTTTTATGGCGACTTTCTTTCCTGAAACGCAATGAATTCCTAATTTGACTAAGCCTGAAAAATATAATTACCAATTTTATCACTCTTACAAAACAAGTAAAAAGTATTAAATTTATGTTTTTTATCATTTTATGTATAAAAATAATATAATAAATTAAGTGTACATAGGTTTAATATTCTAGATCTTTTCTTTATATTGTTTTTATCTCACAATATTTTTTGATGTATCAATGCATTTATACGTTATTGAAAGCGTTTTTTAAAGCTTAAGAAAATAATAATGCACTTAATCTAAGGAGAATAGTAATATAATAAGGAAGATAATACAATAATTGAATTACACCTCAGATTCATTTTGAAATCTGAAACTTTTAGATGATCTACTCTTAAATCCTAATCAGTCAAAGCTTATTTATGTACAGAGCTAAATATTCATATAACTTTTAAAAAATGTTAACATACGCAGTAAAAAGAAATTACGAATATTCAATAATTAACTAACAATTAAATTTATCCTTCGGAAGTAATGTAAGATGTTAAATGGTGTGTATATGGTTATGTATTCTAATCTGTGTGTAAAATAAAAGACAAAAGTAAAAAAATATGCAATAAAAATATTTGCAAAAATTTGGAGTTTTTAAAGTTTTTCTAATGTATACAGTTTTAATTTACTCAACTCTGAAAAACTTTTAAAAATTTTGAAAGACTACTAGTAGTAGTATTAATAAGCACGTCAATCTTAATAAAATTTATAATAAGATTTCAAGATTCATCAAAACTTTTCTAAAGTTTCAAGATAATTTTAATCTAAAAAAATTAAAGCTTTTTTGACATTTTAAAATAATTCTATATTTTAAAATGCTTTGTGTATAGAAGATACATAGTTTTAGCTTCATTTGCAAGCTACATTGAAATTTTTATAAGTATCGGAAAGACGTCGTTGAAGCCTACTCTGAATGAAGTATTTAACAAAATAGAGCAGATCAGTATGACTAATTTAAACTGAAACTCAAATTCATTTGTCGCAATTAAATTGAACGTGACTGGTATTTCAAGGCACTTGTATGAAGTATATATTTGCTTAATATATTAATAAAATAAGAGCTGTTCAAATTGCAATAAGTTGAACTTTATTTAGTTTATGACATTTTGTAAAGCACGATCTGATTCCTGTAGACTGAATTTGGTGCATGTAATGCTATGTAGGACTGCGATAGTATTGTGACGTCCGTCGCAAAATTGCATGCAAATTAGTCTAAAAGCGTGCATGCTACAACTGGAGGTAAAATTTTTTTTTTCTCTCTTTCTTTCTCTCCTTTTATCAAAGGATAAATCCAAGCGAGAAATAGCCGGATCGATAAGTCGGTCAATATGAATTCTAGATAGTAAGAAAGAAACCTTAATCGAAAGATTACCTTCAATTAGTGACGGTGATGTGAATGTTATTAACATTCATAAGCAATATTGCTGAAAGATAACTTTGATTTAAACATCTCAGAATAAACATCTTCGCCGCGTTTTGAGACGCCGCGAGATAACTGCGCGTACATCAAAGATCGGCTCGAATGTTTACAAAGCGTTTCCGTTCTATCTTGGAATGCCAAACAATATTTTTCAGTACACTCTTAATAAAAATTTCTGAACGCGAATCTAATAATTAATTTAAAATAATACAAAAAGTTCTGAAACAAGAAAATTTTCCGCTGTCGCATGCACTAATTAATTATAATGTAAATTTGAAATATGATGAAGTAAATTCCAATATTCTTCTGGTTTAACTAAACCATTAACTTATAATAAAAACTACTATTCTGTGTAAATCTAATTATTCTAATTCTCAAATTATGATTACTATTGTAATTCACTATTAATGTAAAGTTGACGTTAGCCCGCGTCTAACGTATTTTTAATTTATTATTGGGTGTACAACTTTGCTTCCGCCGTTTTGCAATAGATGGCTGTAGCGATAGGTGGTAGTTGAAATAAATAGATAATAAATGTCATACAATAAGCTTAGGCATTTGTAAACATTACGCCATCGAAATATTAGTCGATTTGTATCTGCATCATAAAGTTATTCTCAATTAAACATGTCAGCTTACGAGCCAAATTCTCGTCATTTGCGGGAGGTTTTAATTTTCTGCTGTAATATGAAGAAATCTGCGACTGAGGCTCATCAAATGCTCTCAAATACCTATGGTGAGGCCGCTATTAGTAAAATAACGTGCTAAGAGTTGTTTCAACGCTTCAAGAACAGCGATTTTAACGTCGAAGACCAGCATGGCGGTGCAAGAAAGAAGCTTTTCGAAGATGCAGAATTGGAGGCATTACTTGATCAAGACTCGTGTCAAACGCAACAAGAATTGGCAGGATCATTGGGAGAGACGCAACAAGCCATTTCAAAACGCCTAAAAGTCATGGGAATGATTCAGAAACAATGAAATTGGGTGCCGTACGAGTTGAAGTCGAGAGATGTTGAACGGCGTTTGTGTGTTTGTGAACAGCTGCTTGCAAGGCAAAGACGGAAGGGATTTCTGCATCGCATTGTGACTATTGACGAAAAATGGGTTCACTACGATAATCCCAAGCGCAGAAAATCATGGGGATATCCCGGCCTTGCTTCCACGTCGACGGCCAAACCGAATATTTACGGTTCCAAGGTCATGCTCAGTATTTGGTGGAACCAGCTCGGCGTAGTGTATTATGAGTTGTTAAAACCGACTAAAACAATCACAGGCGATCGTTATCGAACGCAATTAATGCGTTCGAGCCGAGCATTTGAAGACAAACGGCCGCAATACAACGAGAGACATGATAAAGTGATTTTACAGCATGACAATGCTCGACCCCATGTTGCGAAAGTGGTCAAGACATACTTGGAAACTTTGAAATAGGAAGTCCTACCCCACCCGCCGTATTCTCCAGACGTTGCTCCCTTGGACTATTACTTGTTTCGATCAATGGCACATGGCCTGGCTGACCAGCACTTCCAGTCTTAGGAAAAAGTAAAAAATTAGATCGATTCGTGGATCGATTTAAAAGATGACTAGTTTTTTCAACGCGGGATTCGTATGCTGCCAGAGAGATGGGAGACAGTAGTGGCCAGCGATGGACAATACTTTGAATCATAAATGTATAACCAGTTTTTTACAATAAGGCCTCGAATTTCGGAAAAAACGGCGGAAGCAAAGTTGAACACCTAATATATTATTTCGCCTTTTTCTCGCGGCACGCGCTAACTTGCACAAAATTTTGTGCAAGTGAGCTCTCCCCCCACCACCGCGACACTTTACCTGGGCAAAGCTCAGCAGAGTCTTGCGACAGCGCGAACCAATCGCGACTCACCACGTCGAGCCCCCATCATCTCGCTCCTGGCATGCATTTCTTTCCGCCGAGCTCGCGGAGGAGCGAGCCGAGAGAGTCAGTTCTAGTCGAGTCGTGATAGTCAGTAGTCAGAAAGAGTTAGCGGTGGACAACCAAACTCGTTTAGTCGTCAGTCATCGCGACTTTTTGCCTCTCAAATGCTTCGTGACCTGCCCTTGCCAAGGCGCGACTTCGAGTCGCTCAGGCAACAGGGGCCTTGACCCAAGACGTCGCTTAGAGCGGACCCGCTCGTGCGCCTGCGTCTAAGTCGGGTGAGCTAACCTTTTATCCCGCTTACAGCGGACCACGTCCGCTCTAGCAAAATGATGGCGAAGACCGTCGCCATAGGTGAGCTCGAAACTGCGTCTGGCAACCTAAGAGCGAGAAGCCAAGCCGTTTCCGCGTCACGTTCTGCGTCTGCAAAATTTAAATAAAACCGCGACGGAGTTGCTCTACTGTTCAAGTTGAAGTTACGCCGGCATTTCGTCAAGTTATTTCACCTGCAGTCCGTCCTTTCTTTTCTTTTTTCGCCCCGCCTCCCTTAACGCAGCCGGGTTCCCTCGACGTTCGTCTCTTTGAACGCTTCTTTACCAACCCAGCTTGTGTTAAACTTACTCATCCTTACAAAATAATAAATGGATGCTTTATCTTTATTTATTGCAAATAATTAATTAAGCGAATAAAATAATTACTTATTTATCATTATAATAATTTTTAATAACTTAATTCTAACCCTAATAACTGTAACGTCGGTATACGACCTCCGTTTTTTTTCTTTTTCTTTTTGTGTCCGCCGATAAGTCTGCTTCCTGCCTTTCCGGCCTACAGTCAAAAAAGAAGACATATCGACCAACCGCCTCGATCCACACCCAACCGCTCTACCACGATAAAGCCCCTCCCCACAATCTACATGACGCACTCTTTTCCGACCCGAACTGTTATGAACCTAGCCTAAGCGTAGACCAAGAGCTTGCGATTTTCAAGTAAAGCCCATACATCATCTAAATAGAAGAAATTTGCTACAATCCAATTTAGATTAAGTTATAAAGCATTGTTTATAATTTCCTTATTATTTTTTTTTTTATAGGTATATACAGGAAACACGTAATATAAACAAAATATAAATAAAAATAATACCAACGGCATGACTATGTCTTTTTCTTTTTTTTATATAAATTATTAATAAAGATAATCATAAATTCTTATGTTGAGCATAAATGTTTTAATTATTATATTATTTTATTTCCGAATCACCTTTTCCAAGCAATAGGAGAAAGAGCGCCTTCGCTGCAATCAGAGACGTCGCGGAATCATATTATTTCCGTTCTCACGCAAAGCGCTAAATTCCTTTTTACAAGTACACTCTTCCTAAAAATTTTCTGTCGCACAAATTTAATAATTAATTTAAATAATATCAGCAAGCTTGGAATTATACATAGATTATTGATAATAACGCTGTGCCTATATTTTTCATTAACTTCTCTATATTAATTTCACTTTGTAATTTTATACTCATTATTTCTGTAATGCTATATTAATGATTAACGCAAATATATTTTTACAAATTTTTTTTTATATAACTTCAATTCTATCCTTCCGCACGAGGACAAATTATATCATCAAATATTTTAACTTACTATAACTATTTTTCTACTAATTTTTCTATTTCATTCCTTTTTATCATTTTCATAAACAAGACCTTATAAGAAGCATGGCATTAATCATTAATATACTATTAATTACGTTTTGCGATATTTTAATTTCAACCCACGATACAGTCTGTCAAGTAAGAGCGTGGTCGTGTTAATTTATAAAAAAATTTGTTTGATGAAACTTTCATATTTATATATACATTGTACACATTACAAACAATGATGCAATTTGGTCAATAATGTGTCCAGTCACCACCGGCGTCAATAATTGCCTGGCATCTCCGAGGCATGCTTTCTACTAATTTGACGGCGTATTCTAGTGGCAAGGATCTCCAGATCCGACGAATTTCGTAAGACAACTGCTTCAAAGTGTATGTGCATCTTCCACGAAGCTTCCGTTTAATATATGCCCACACATTTTCAATAGGGTTTGCATCGGGCGACTGCGACGGCCAATCCAATGTAACGATGCCAGATTGAGTCTTCCACTGAGTACAGAGCTTGCTGCGGTGTTTAGGATCGTTGTCCTCCTGCAGAATCCAATCTTCATTTTTTGTGATGAACCATCGTTTGGCAGATGGCAGTAAAGCCTTTTTGTAGATTTTTATCATTTTCTCGGCATTTAGGTTGTCAGTAAAGAGGTGCAAAATGCCGAATCCCTGCTTTGAGAAGCAGCCCCAAAGATGCACCTTTATTCCATGTTTTACGGTCCGCTGAACAAGCCTATTGGTGGAAGTTGACCAGGCTCGCGTAAAGACAGAACGTGCCCATATAGAACATTCATCAGTAAAAATGACATTTTCAAAATCTCTATCAATATTCTCATGCGCCCAAGCGAGTCGCTTTGTCACATGTTTTTCAGTCAACAGAGGCTTCTTCATTGTGTTGCGCCATTTCAGATGATGAGTACGAAGATGGGTTCGGATAGTTTCGTAGGATATATCTGAACCTTTTGCCATTAATTTTGCTTGTCCTTGCCGCAGTGTTAAAGCAGGATTCTGCGAAAACAGATTCACTATTCTTTTTTTATCTTTTTTGTTCACTTTTTCTATCGGGCCACGTTCTGGTAAATCATCGACATTTTTAGCCACTTTATATCGCTGTATCCACTCCTGTACAAATGCCTTCGACTTTCTCATACATTTAGCAGCCGCTGATTGCGACATTTTGGGACCTTTCGGGTGGATGCAAAGGAACACAGCCTCGTAGCGTGACGCGTACTTAGCACTCATGGCGTTTAACGTGATTCTCTTTCAAAATGTCAACGACAACTAAATTTTTGTTAACAATGCATCAAGGACAAAGCTTTCCTTTATTGGCTCGCGAAGGAATTAGAGCAAAACCTTTTACTACTTGTCGGTGAAGTCGACAACGCTCTTACTTAAAAAACGGTAATTATTTGAAAGCGCAATAATTATTTGTTTTAAATGAAATAATTATAGCAAAAAAATAACATCGAACAATTAATTATTTATCTGACAGTCCGAAACAACTACCTACAAATTGAACAAAATTGTAACTCATAAAGAATAATTATTTGAATTACTTTTTTTTTCCAATTATTTCTCTTTTCTACCGTTCAATAGTCATGAATTATATCTTATTATCATTTTACTGACCCATGGATACCACACGTGCTCTGGGTAACAACAATTTCTCATTAATTTAAATAATTATTTTTTATTTGAGTAACCCGTATAAATTTAATGCGTAAAAATGAGACAAAAGCTTCGTTCTTTTTTGTAATACGCATTTAATTTCAAATAAAATACGCTCATGTAATTTAATTTAATGTATTTCGCCAATAAATAATAGACAAACAAAATGTATAAAAATTATACAAAAAGAATCATTCTCTCTCTCTCTAATTCTCGCTCTCCCACTCAATCATAACACCTTCAAGATAGAGCAGTAGCGTCCATCCTGCGCTAATTTTGAGCAATCGGATTGGCCCAGAGAAGCCACTGCACAAGTGCATAAAAAGGCGAGGATCAACCCGCGGAGGTAGATTCAAGATTTCTTTCGCGCCACCGGACTCAAGTTTTTTTTGTCATAATCTGTCACTCTACAATTCTTCAAGTTCAATTTATTTTTGTACTGTAAATCTTAGATATTGATATTTTTTAGTTTTTATTTCTCTTCAATTGGAGATAAAAATTTCTCCGTCGATTCGGTCAACCAGGACTTATCCAGTTCTCCGTCAAGAAGAAGGAAGAGAGCGAGAGAGAGAGAGAGAGAAAGGATTTCTCCTATTTTTTTTTCCGCACGCCTACAATAAAACAATAAAGAGTGAGTCTATTTAAATATTTGTATCTTTCTTTCTATTTTTTTCCGAAGGGATAGCATTAGCCAAGATCGGCTAACTATCTCTCTTCTTAAATTGTTTAGGAGGTTCTTCTCCAGGATAACATATAGGCTAACGTCGGCCTACACGGTTGTCCAGTCCTGCATTTTAATTTTTATCCTAAAACTCTTACGATACTTCTTCCTTCGCCGTCCCGAGCCCATAAGTTTTGCTACTTAGGCTCGAAAAGGCGATAAGCAGTGCGCGTTAATTTAAAAACGCGGTTACAACGTCAACCCGACGTTACATAACTGAGTATTATTATCATTATTACCAAAACCGTTTTAATATCGGCGGTTTTCTTAAAAAAACAGCTATTATTTTAAGTCTGCGATTATACCAAAATTATTAATAATAATAATACCGTACTTGTGTTCATCGTAATTAATTTCTTATTTACTCAAAATAATTTTGCGATGTGCTGTATTAATTTTACTTTGTTATTTTTTTTCCAATAATAATTATAATTTTTATTTAAATTCCATTAATATTGTGTTAATAATTAATGCTAGAAGCGAGCCAAATGAGATGTTGTAAAAGGCATTGTCCGTTTTATTATTATTGTTGCCAAAACCAAGCGTTATAATATTCACCGCTTTTATACTCTCTAGAGTTAATATTTTTATTTTCTCTACTATATATATATATGTGTATTAGATATCCAAGAAATTTTAATTCTGCGGTAGTGCTTATTTTTCCTTGCAGGGTCAAAATTATAATACTAAATATTACAATTTATCATAACTACTCGTATTTACCTAATAATCTTTTTGCGATATGTCACATTATTTTTATTATTATGAGCAAAATTATATAAGAAATAATTGCGTTAATTATACTATTATTTACATTTTGCAATGTCTTGATCTTAACCTATAATAATTGTTAATGAGTGACAATTATTTGAATTAATTGCTTTAAAATTCCTTAAGTAATTCTTAACAAGATACTTATTCGTATTTCCAGATTTGCTCATAAGATTATTATCCTTAATTTCCTAAGAATAATGATTATTCTTATTTTCTTATTTTTTTAAAGTAATAATTATTACTATTTCCTTAAACCAATAATAATTAATCCCAATATTAATTCATTAAGATAAATATTATTAAATTCTTAGTACAGGCAACGCAAAAACTTCAATAAATATTAATTGAAAACTCTTTGGCTTTACCTAAAAATAACGTCAATTAATTAATTACTACTCTGACAATTCATGTTAATTACTTTAGAATTAATTAAAAATTGTAATTTCTAAAGAATAATTATTTAAACTATTATTTTGTACTTATTTCCTTTTCATTCAACAAAATTATAATCATGAAATACTTTAAATAATTATTCTTTATTTAAATACCATTATGTAAATTAATAAATCGCAAGTTGCGTAAAATGCGACGAAAAACTTCGTTCTTTTTTGTAATATGCGCTAAATTTTAAATAGAATACGATTACGTAATTTAATTTAAGGTTTCTTTATTGTTAATAATAAATAATGAACATGTGTAGAAATTATGTAAAAAAGGATTATCTCTCTCTCTCTGATTCTCACTCTCCCTCCCAAAGGTAACGCCTTAAGAGATAAGCAGTAGCGTCCACCCCGTGCTAATTTCGAATAATTGGATAAGTACAGAGTCATCTCTGTACAAGTGCATAAAAAGGCAAGATCAACACGCGGAGACACTCTTCATACTCAAGACTTCGTATTAATTTTTCGCTCATTCCCCGTTTCTATTTTTTTTTACGCACTTCGCACTTTATACTATTCATCACTTGTGATTCAAGTTATTTTCAAGATTCGTTCAATCAAGTATTTTCTAAGTCAAGTTATTTTCAAGATTCGTTCAATCAAGTATTTTCTTAATCAAGTTATTAGGTTAGAAACTATGAAACGGGCGTTTTTTGCTTAGTAAAAGACTTTGAATTGTTTATTAACTCTAAAAATAAAGATTTTTTTCAAAAAGGCATATATGATTTTCCCAATCGTTGGCAAAAAGTTGTAGATGCCAATGGAAATTATTTCAATTGAATATAATAAATAATGTGAAAAATTGCGCTTTTCATTTTTTATTTTCATTCAACGCTTGTTTCATAGTTTCCAACTAAATATTTTCAAGATTTTTTCAATCAAGTATTTTCTTAATCAAGTCATTTTCAAGATTAGTTGAATCAAGTATTTTCTTAATCAAGTTATTTTCAAGACTCGTCCATTCAAGTTTGTTCAAGTAGAGAGAAAGAGAGAGAGAGAGAGAGAGAGAGAGAGAGAGAGAGAGAGATCATCGCATCTGTACTCAAGTAAGATAGAATAAAATTTTATATTTTTAACTTAACTTAACTTTCTCTTTCTTTTACACTATTTACCTTTATTTATCTTTTTTTTGTCATTTTATTTTTCTAACTGTAAACTACTCTCTATCATCCGGAAATAGAACGAGCCTTACACGAAGAGGCCTCATCATTTCCATACCCTCCCAGAAGTCAGACGGGCCTTACAAAGAGGCTTGACTGAATTATAACTTCCCTCTTTTATATATATTGTGATTAAGTAATTTTCTTCGTATTCTACACACTATAATTATACTTAACAATCAATTTCCATAGAATAAAAAAATTGTTTAAACGAAACGATACTGCTCTCGTCCCGAACTATTGGGCTAACACCCAGGCTCAAAATATGAAGATATTTAAATCTTCTTTATTAAATAGAGGAAAATAAATTATAAATTAAATTATATATATGTGATTTCTTTATTAGACGTCACGGTATTAAAAACTTTTGTAAAACGACCTTTTTTCCGCAAGCCCGCACTAGCCTTATGCTAACTAATGTGCTACGTTTTATTGTTCCTAACAAGAAAAGAAACAAACGAAAGGAAACCTAGGAAGTATTTAAACGAAATGGAAGTTATTTAAGCAAAACTGGAGTCCATGCGCGTGTGTGTACACGTAAATATGAATATATCCTAATTCATTGATGTATTTTTAATTTGAATCATAAGAAAAAGTAAATTCTTTATTATGTATTCTCAGATTTTTTGCTCTAAAATTCAATGAGGAGGTATTGGTTAGAACAAAACGTAAAATTTTGATGTTTCTTTTTTTGATACAAGTTTTCATTATAATTATATAAAGGAGTAGACTTTTGCACTCAATTAAGAGCCTATAAAATGGTTGTACTAAAAATTTAGAAGGTTATAAAACTTAGAAATTCAATATAGTGGCCGCACAATGACGGCTAATGCATACAAAAATTTGTAAATCGTGAAGTTTCAAAAAAAGGAGCTTCACAAGGGTTTTGTAACTGTGTCTAACTAACAGCTAGTATACATTTTTATGGGTAGTGAACAAATTTTAGGTATCAAAAATTTTATTTAATTTAATGTACTTTAATTTTGTAATCTTTAACTCTAAATATGATTTAAATTATTATATTATTAATGTTATATTTTATTTTATTATACTGATGATTTTAGGCTTTGACGAAGTTAATTAGTCATTTTTCAGATTGACTCGCGTGTTGACTTCTTTTGAGTGAAAGTTTCGTGAATATTGCAATTCTTATTCAGGGCAGACCTGAAACTGATAGTTTTAAGTCTCGAGGTCTTTTATATATTGATGGCCTTGACGGTGGCAGTGATGGTAGCTGGGGTAAAGCTACCCTATGATCGGTGAATCAAAATAAAAAACTTATAATGAATAATCAATCACAGGGTCAATCAAAATAAAAATCCATTGATTTGCTAATCAAAATATAAAACTTATATTGATTGTCCAATCACAGGGTGGCTTTATCCGCGCCACCATCCCTGCCACCGTCAAGGCCATCTTTATATAAAAGACCTCGAGACTTGAAACTATCAGTTTCAGGTCTGCCATGAAGAAGTGAGCTGCAATGTTCACGAAACGTTGACTCAAAACAAGTCAACACGCGAGTCAACCCGAAGAAACATATAATATCACCAATTAACCTCGCCAAAGCCTAAAATCGTCAATATTGTATAATAAAATAAAATATAGCGTAAGTAATAATATAATAATTTAAATCATATTTGAAGTTTTAGAATACAAAATGAAAATACATTAGATTTGTGACAGGTGGCCCGTCGAGGTTAGGCCACCTGCCATGCGCTGCGTGGTAGAGTTCGCTGCGTGACAACACACGGCGCCATCGATTAAGCGATCGATAGTGCGACGCGGGAAAAGGTACTGGAGTTCGCGACGCCCTCGATCAGGCAATCGATGGCGCTGCGCAGGAAAAAGCGAAAGGCACGACGCGAGACGGCTAACCCACTGTTGGCACGCTAACTGAGTAACCGAGCACGGTGGGAGCAGCACCGGTAGCGGGGCTTTAGGGTTAGGCCCCATATACACATAAGGAAAGTAGGATCCGAGGAGGATCCTACGTTGTAAGCAGATCGGCACTACGCGAGAGTGCCATTGCAAGACGGCTAACGTCAGTCGGCACTCAAGGCCGCACCGAGGGAGAGCTGCGGCCGCAGCAGTTCGCACGTGCATGGAAGATTCCCGCACGTGCCTCCGATAGGAACTCCGTTACAAATTAAATAGAATTTTTTCATTATTATTTTTTAAATACATAGTTTTAGGTAATTTTTCAGTGTTAATTTTAATTTCTTAAATCTAAAGTTAAACTCAGTCTCTATTTTTAAATATGCTTTTGCTATTAATTTATAATTCTAAATTTGATGTCTAGTTAACTAAATGTAGTTTAATTTAAATTAATTTTTTTTTTTCTATTATCTTGATTGAAAATTTCGAAATTTTTGAACTTTATACAAAAATTCCACAGCAGCTTTATAATATATTTTTAATCTAAATGACTTATAAACTTAATCGTTAAATTAAAACTGGGTTTGTTTTTTTTTTTTTCTCAATAACCGTAATAAATCAAAGAACACGGTGTGTCTAACGGTCTTTAACTCTTCAGTTACACCTAATGGCAAGGTCGCGGAAAGATTGTAAAAGTGCAAAAATAAAGATATGCACCACAAGTATTACTAATAATTGTTCTGCTTATATAAAAAAAGTTAGTACAAATCTTAAGCGTAGTTACAAATGAGGCCCCCTGCCTATAAATTAGTTACTCCGATCATTTAAGGTTTCGTAAAATAAATGGTCATAAAAACCTTCTTTTAAATTAAGTAATGTGACATTTCATGATGTTCATATAAAAATTTGCAAGAATTTTATTTTTCTGAGCCATTAGGTAAAGAAATTCATAATTTACTCCTACAGAATTCATCTAAACATGTAGGGATTGACCAAATACATATCTTCTGAAAAAATAAAAAAGGTATTTTTGGTTGTGAATAAAATACTGTAATGTCGGTACACGACCTCTGTTTTTTTTCCTCGTGTCAGCTGATAAGTTTCTTCTCTGCCTTTCCTACCACGGTAAAGCCCCCTCTACAACCTACGCGACACACTCTCCACAGACATAGACCGTTGTGAATATTCCTCTTGCAATACCCTCATATTAATTTTTTAAAATGAATAATTAATTAATTAAATAAAAAATTCAGAATAAATAAATAATTAATTCAAATTAACACATCGTTGAATAAGTCCTGAGACTAGCCCAGAGATGGTGCTAGTAGTACCAAACTGGCTACGTTTCCATAGAGTACGAACCTTTACATGAAACGTGTAAAAATTTCACGTTGATCGGATCACAGACAGCAGAGTTATCGAGGTTAGAGTAAAGTCACTTTGTAATTTGTTTGAAAAATGGAAAAAAGCGAGTTTCGCGTGTTAATAAAACATTGTTTTTTAATGGGTAAAAACACCGTAGAAGCCCAGCAATGGCTTGAAAAACATTACCCGGGCTCCTCTCCATCCAAACCAACGATTTGTCGTTGGTATGCTGAGTTTAAACGTGGTCGTACGGACACAAGCGATGCGGAACGTTCAGGTAGGCCATTGGAAGCCATTACACAGGAAAATGTGAGTGAAGTGTTAAAAATTGTTATGAAAAATCGCAAAGTGAAGGTTCGTGAGATTACAGAAATGACACAGATATCATCTGGAAGCGTATTTACAATCCTTTATGAAAAATTGAGCATGAAAAAGGTTTTATCTAAGTGGGTGCCGCGATTGCTTTCAGTGGAACAAAAACAGCAACGAGTCGACGATTCAGAGAGCTGTTTATCGCTATTTACTCGCATTAAAAAGTATTTCCTGCGTCGATACGTGACCATGGATGAAACATGGATACATCATTTTACTCCGGAGTCGAATCGGCTATCATCTGAGTGGCGCATGGCTGGCGAAAGCCGCCCAAAGCGTCCAAAAACGCAGCAGTCTGCTGGCAAAGTCTGTTTTTTGGGATATACATGGCGTGATTTCCATTGACTACCTGGAAAAAGGTAAATCGATCAACAGTGATTATTATATTAACTTGTTGGTACGTTTAAAGGAGGAGATCGCAGCAAAACGACCGCACATGAAGAAGAAAAAAATCCTATTTCACCAAGACAATGCACCATGCCACAAGTCCATGAAAACAATGGCAAAATTGAACGAATTGGGCTTTGATTTGCCTTCCAAACCCCCGTATTCGCAAGATTTAGCCCCCAGCGACTACTGGCTCTTTGCTGATCTCAAAAAAATGCTCCAGGGAAAAAAATTTGGCTCGAATGAGGAGGTTATTGCCGAAACTAAAGCCTATTTTGAAGCAAAGGATAAATCCTTCTATAAACATGGTATAGAAATGTTTGAAAGGCGTTGAAAAGATTGCATCACTCTACATTTATTTCTTTTTTTGTAATTATAAATTACTTTTGCTAACCTAAGGATATCGTTTATATCCATAGTAGCAATCTCTTTTTTTATTTAAATAATGATTCTTTATCTAAAAACATTATGTTAATTAATCGCTTAAAATGCGACGAAAAACTTCGTTCTTTTTTGTAATATGCGTTAAATTTTAAATAGAACACGATCGTACAATTTAAATTACCCTGTATTTATTACAAATAATAAATAATGAGTTTATGTAAAACTTCCGCAAAAATAGATCATCTCTCTCTCTCTCTCTCCCTCTCTAATTCTCGCTTCCCCTCCCACGGATCAAGAAGCCCGCCAGGAAGAGGAGGCCCGAAAAAGTCTCCCTCCCTCGAATTTTCAAAAATTGCAGGATAGCTTGTCTCAAGTGTTTAAATACGGCGCAAAATTTTCACGATGTGCAGACCTCAGGCAGTACTCATGGGAATCACTTCTACACAAGGACACATCTACGAAGCATCAACTTTAAGCAGACCTCAGGCAGCACTCGAGAGAAGCATTACCACGCATCATCTACACGAGCAGGCCTCAAGCTACTAAGATAAGCAGACTATTCAATTTTTCAAATAAATAAGAAGAAAAAGACGATGAAAAGTCAGCAACAGGAAGACAGAAAGAGATAGAAGATTAGTCTCACCGAAATTCAAAATCAATAAAAGTGAGCTTAACCTTAAATTTTGTATTGTATATTTTGTTTCTTTTCTTCTCTATACTCTCATCTATCCTACAGTCTGTCAAGTAAGAGCGTCGTCGATTTCACCGACAGGTAATGAAAGATTTTGCTCTAATTCTTTCGCGAGCCGATAGAGGAAAGTTTTGTCCTTGATGCATTGTCAACAAAGATTCAGTTGTCGTTGATCTTTTGAAAGAGAATCACGTTAAACGCCATGAGTGCTAAGTACGCGTCGCGCTACGAGGCTGTGTTCCTTTGCATCCACCCAAAAGGTCCCAAAATGTCGCAATCAGCGGCTGCTAAATATATGAGAAAGTCGAAGGCATTTGTACAGAAGTGGATACAGCGATATAAAGTGGCTAAAAATGTCGATGATTTACCAGAACGTGGCTCGATAGGAAAAGTGAACAAAAAAGATGAAAAAAGAATAGTGAATCTGTTTTCGCGGAATCCTGCTTTAACACTGCGGCAAGGACAAGCAAAATTAATGGCAAAAGGTTTAGATATATCCTACGAAACTATCCGAACCCATCTTTGTACTTATCATCTGAAATGGCGCAACACAATGAAGAAGCCTCTGTTGACTGAAAAACATGTGACAAAGCGACTCGCTTGGGCGCATGAGAATATTGATAGAGATTTTGAAAATGTCATTTTTACTGATAAATGTTCTATATGGGCACGTTCTGTCCTCACGCGAGCCTGGTCAACTTCCACCAATGGGCTTGTTCAGCGGACCGTAAAACATGGAATAAAGGTGCCTCTTTGGGGCTGCTTTTCAAAGCAGGGATTCGGCACTTTGCACCTCTTTACTGACAACCTAAATGCCGAGAAAATGATAAAAATCTACAAAAAGGCCTCACTGCCATCTGTCAAACGATGCTTCATCACAAAAAACGAAGATTGGATTCTGCAGGAGGACAACGATCTTAAACACCGCAGCAAGCTCTGTACTCAGTGGAAGACTCAATCTGGCATCGCTACATTGGATTGGCCGTCGCAGTCGCCCGATGCAAACCCTATTGAAAATGTGTGGGCATATATTAAACGGAAGCTTCGTGGAAGACGCACATACACTTTGGAGCAGTTGTCTTACGAAATTCATCGGATCTGGAGATCCTTGCCACTAGAATACGCCGTCAAATTAGTAGAAAGCATGCCTTGGAGATGCTAGGCAATTATCGATGCCGGTGGTGACTGGACACATTATTGACCGAATTGCATTATTGTTTGTAATGTATACAATGTATATATAAATATAAAAGTTTCATCAAATAAATTTTTTAATAAATTAACACGACCACGCTCTTACTTGACAGACTGTATATCCTCCCAAAGGTAGACTTAGCCAGAGTTTCCGCTAACTACCTTTTACCTAATATCGCATTGTCTAGGTCCTTATCCAGAGCGGCGTAGCTGACCTGAATTTTTGGCCTAGACGTACGTTCAGTCCTGAACTACACGACCGCATCCTCAAAAGAAAGGAAAAGATAAAGCTCTGAATCTCCTTTGCCATCCCGATCCCGTGAGCTTAACTGCTTAGGCTTAAAAAGGCAACGACGAGTTTGCGTTACTCAAATTAACGCAGTGAAACGTCATTCCGACGTTACAATACTATGATACTTATTTAAATAATTTAATTTATAAAACCATACTTTCCCAAAAATATGGAAACAATCCAACAATTCTGAAGATTCTTCGCTTTTCTAATAGATTGTATGAATGGATAGAATAATATCTGAACAATAGAAATCAAGCAATTAAAATATCTGAAAATAAGTAGTCAAAATGGATACCAAATTTCTCTGGAATACATCAAAGCTATGTTCTTAATCCTCTTCTATTCTTTATATATATTATATTTTTCAGACAAATGCTGCTTCACTGTGATTACGATATCTTTGCTGATGACATTACCATTATAAAGATATATGATCCAAAATGCCTAGACGAAAAAGTTTCAAAAATCAATGATGATATTACTAGGATAGTCATATGAGCTAAAAATCTTGAACTCGCACTTAATTCATCTAAGACTAAAGCGATAATAATTGGAACATATGCCATATGTAATAAAGAACATTAATTTTCATTAAATACCGAAAGTTATTGTTGAAGGTTCCAGAATTGACTATACAAATTCTGTCAATTGCCTAAAAATTATCATAACATTCAATCTTACATAGAAACTTAAAGCGAAACAAAAAACGAAAGAATTAACACCATTTTGAATCAACTCAAAGCTTCAAGAAGAATTCTTTTAAGATCGGCATGCTACTTGAACATTAACCTTAATTTTTTTCATTTTTGACTACAGTCGTACAGTGATATACGACATTATAAGAATCTAAATTTATTTTACAAAAAGCGCTTAACTTTTCTGTTCGATTTGTTTTTCAATGTAGAAAGGAGAAGCCCAATTACATCCCTTTACAGTCAACTTAAGTGGATGAATGTCAGCACAAAAATAAATACTTCTTATGTTCGCTGATATTTAAAATTATTCTCACAAATTGTGCAAATTATTTTGCATAAAATATTACTCTACATGCCAACATTGTTACCAGAGTCTTTTGACTTGATCCTTTTAAAATAATTAAGTCATTTCACAAACTTATTAAGAAGGAAATCTTTCTTCGCTGAAAGTCCTAGAGAATGGAATAAATTACCGTTAAAGATAAGAGGCTTTACTATATTTTACGTATTTAAAAAAGATTGCATCAATATTTACTTACAGGTGTATAGTAACTACCGTCTAAATTCAACTTTTTGCTGATCTTATCTAAAATTTTTCTATTTCCCTGAAAATATTATAGAACGAATGCTAAGATCAATACCAAAATACCATGGCATGTTTTTGGTAATTCATTAAACGAGGAAGACCTTCCAGAATTTTCAATTTTCCTATTTTTTTTTTTTTTTACTTAAAAAATTAATTTACAACCTAAAGAATATATTTTTAATGTTTTAAGCTCAATCAGAAGTCTAAAAAGTATAGAAAGTTAGTGAAGTGATGAACATCGAAAGTACTGAAAGCAGGTAAGCAAGCGCGGGCTCTTTACACCTACACCTTTTAATTTCTTATAAGTTTTGTACTTTACTTTTTGAAAAATAGGGAGCACCCCGAACAATTATTTGGATTGTGTAACTGTTGTTGTTTTTTGCACACAAACAGTCGGCCGAGAAACAGCTTGTTAGTATACAGCCCAGTGTACCAAACATGGAAGTCTACGAAGAGTCCAATGACGAAGCTGATGTGTCTGCAAAAAAATTGAAGTCATCGCCGGACGATATTAATTTCTGCTGAAGTTTCTGATATAGAATCATTGAGTTTGTTAGTATATTTTCTGCCCTTACCTATATTGGATGCTAGTCCATACGAAGATGTTAAAGTTAAAAAAGTGAGTGCGTAGGTCACATAGAAAAGCGTATGAAAAGCCACCTTTCAAATTTAAAAAAGACCGTAAGGCTCGGTAGAAAAGGCAAACTAACCGATGCTTTGATTGAAAAATTAAAAAAATACTGTGATTTTGTAATACGAAAATATGTGCAGTCGAAAGATGATATGAAATGAGATTATGACCACGTATTGTCACTTGATCTCGACTGATAAGAAGCCGCAACATTACTTCTGTCCCATCGGAGTCGACTTGTGGTGTAAATACAACGCTGCACAAGCCAAATATATTCTTTATGATCATCCAGGTCCACTGCACGAAGGCGCTAATTTATGAACATTTGCCATGGGATGATTTTCTTGAACGTTGAAATGGCAGTTTTACCCAAAACACGTCTTTCAATTCAACTGTAAGGCGTTTAGCTCCGAAGCATTGTGTCGCAAAATTTATTGAAATCGTAGCATTTTTAACTGCAAGAATATTTAACGTTGGTTGCTTATTCGCACTCAAAGTCATGAGTGATCTGGATTTAACAATAGGCTTAAAATGTAACATTTTCGCAGACTCGTATGATAGCAATCGAGTGAAGAGGAAAGTGCGGCGTTCGTTAAATTCGACAAAAAAGGCCAGAACTACACAAAAAGAAAAAAAATCCAACCGTAATGAATAATTTTGAAGTAAAAGGCTTGCTTTATAGTCCTGGCATTGCAGATTAAACTTAGTTAACTATGAATTGCTTTTGACTATATTTTACATAAACGAAAACTTTAACCATGCTTTTTTCGAAACATGTTTTTTTCCGCGCTGTCGAATGTGACTTACAAAATAATTAAGATATCAAATTAAAATTTTGCACAGATATTCTTTAACGTATTGGTCTTCGGATATACCTAAAAGCAGGTACATACAAAGCGAAATAACTTATTTTAATGAAAAACTTTTGATTAGTTGATTTCAGCTGACTACAAGGGGCTGGGCATTCCACAGCGCAAACTGAAGGAGTCAAGTTTAAGCAGCTGCGTACCACCATTTTGTTTTTTTTTTTTTATAAAAAAATTTGTTTGTATACATTTGACCATAACATATTTCCATTTAACGTATTGTAATAAATACTCTGTTTTTTATTTAAAATTATTGAAAAAACTGTTATCTGGCGGGTTTTCTTCCCTTAAGCGACCTGTCACTCATCGATTAAAACCAAACTATGCACATATATAAAATACTAAAAAATATTAAATAAGTGTTTTTTTATTTTGGCACAATCCGCTTCCTAGGGGTAGAAACACCTCTACCAAAACATAAGCAGCCTAAACCACTTAACCCTGAGGACAGCAACTTTAATTGCTCATTTTTATTGAAATAATTAAATTTCACGCGATAAGCTAGCCCACGTAATCACCTACCCCTAATTAAACGTAACCCATCAAAACATCCACCCCCTAACCCACCTAACCCCTATAAACCACCACTATCCAACTAGAAGTAGAATAACCCACCTAACTCTGGGAAAAACGAGTTTAATAGCTAATTCTTACAATAATTGAATTCCACAACACAAGCGGACTAACACATACAACCACTTACCCCTTAACCTACCTAACCTCTACAAATCGCCGCTACCAAACTACAAGCAGGCTAACCCATCTGTCCCTGGGAACATCGAGTCTAGTCGCTTATTTCTCTTGAAATGTCTTATTTTTCTAGAAATTAAATCCCATATCACAAGCAAAGGAACCAACCTTCCCCTAACCCACCTACATACCGCCTAACCCCTAGAAATCACCCCAACCAAATCACAAGCAAGTTAACCTACCTAACCGTAAGAACAACGAGTTTGATCGCTTATTTTTTTGTTAACAATTAAGTGTCATACCATAATCAAACCTACCTAACCATCAACTCCTTTATCAACATAACCCAATTGAATACCCTCTTCTTAATTAACCCAACCCCTTGAAACCAGCGCTACTAAACCGCAAACTGGCAAGCCTATAGAATTCTGGAAACAGTAAATTTATTCACTTATTTTTCGTAAAATGAATTGAATTTCACATCATAAGCGAGGTTATCCACCTAACTCTAAATCAACTTAACTTCTAGAAACTATCTCTTCTAAACGATATCCACTCTTGCTTTTAAATAAATGAAAATTCTTTAAAACACCAGAAAATTAGTTTTCCTTCGAAAAATTATTGTGAAATATAAATTCCTGTTTCTTAAATATATGTAGATCTAATACATTTCTTAACTGTAAATAAGCTTAAAATTGACTCTGTGGGAGTAGGTAGAATTATAGAAATCCAAGTTTCATAATTTTTTATTGTACTAAATTATATCCTTTCTTGAAATGTTAAGTGTTTTTTAAAAATCCAGTAAGGGAACTGCTTTCTATTATTGGTGGACAAAATAATTTGGTAAGATTAAATTTGGCAACATTATTTTTCGATTCTAAATGATTTTCTAATAATTATCTAAATAAAAATTATCTAAATAAAAAATCTTACCAGACATTTTTGTTTTACGCAAACACTCTAGACTTGTTTTAAATCTTCGAAGCTTATCAAGGTATAAATATGTCAATATTTATGTTTTTCATAAAATATACAATTTAATTTTCTTATTTTTTTTTCATTTTATGTACGTTCAAAATAATAGATTTAAAAAAAATATGTAACTAAGAATTTTATCGACATTTTGTTTTTTTTTATTAATATTTCATTACCTGACGTAAATACAAAAAATATTTTAACTTATTGCATTCTGCTATCAGAAATCTGTATATGATATTTAATCTGTAATCGAAAAAGAACAAGCCTTTACTTCTCATGTTAAAATTTTTAATAATAAACTCAAGTTGTACTTTGTAACCTTGGACTTAACATTTTTTTATATTTCACCACACAAAAAAATTGATGAGTATTACTTTTATAAAATTTTACTTTTATTTAGTTGTAATAATATATTTTTATCATGCTTATAAACCCCAAAAATATTTTAAGTTTGTTGCATTTCGCAAGGAGAATATGTTGGAAATAAAAAACATTTTCGCAATTTTTTTACTGCTTTCTTTGTCGGGTCGGGTACTTTTGGGACTGCCCTCGTAACTACTTTCACCTGATTTCAGTATGAATTCAACTTTGATAATATATTTCTGCAATGATGTTCTGTTTCAGCCACTTCATCTGCCTTCGTTATTATACTTATAGTTTTGAAAAACTCCTCTATTTTATGATGCTGTAATCTTTATTTCATATTTCAAATAATATAAATAAAATAGAGACTTCTAAGGGTTTATATAATAAGTTATCGTGTAGAGTTTAATAATTCTTGTATTATTATTATTATAAAACAAAATTGTTTATTTGAATTTCATTCACAATTTCATTGAAAATTCTGAAAAATTAAATACAGCCGCGAATTATTAAGAACTTCATTAATTGAATAAAAACATTTATAAAAGACCACGCAGACAATACATGGGATTTCGAGCACTCGTCGAGTTGGCTAAAACCAACTTTTTTTGGTAGTATTTACCCTTCTGATAAAAAGTCCTTACCAGCACAACCCCCGAAAATACCTTTTAGAAGGGTTGACAAGAGTTGTAAGATGCTAAGATCCATGGGTCAAGAAACTGTAAGAAGGCCGAATGTGAATGAAACCACCAACAGGGTAATCTACCTGATCCTAGAAACTTCGAGATTAGTCGCTTATTTTTCTTGAAATAATTGAGCCCCACATTATCAGCGGGCTAATCTGCCTACCTTCTAATCTATCTAACCCTTAACAACCATCCCTATCAAACCACAAGCAGGCCAACCCTCCAGACCTTAGCAACAGCGAGTTTAATCGCTTATTTTTCTTGATATATAATTAAATCTGGCCTCCAGGGAACTGTTTACGACACAACAATTCAGCGCCATTTAGAAATGATATGGCACTTATACATCCTTACTTGAGTTTAAGTTTTGGTCCACAAAAACTGTTTTATTTCAATCCGACTCTACGTTTGTTGATGAACGCTGAGCGTATAGACAGTATCACCACTGCCCGGGGTGTGCGTGTGCGTGTGTGTATGTGTGTGTAGACTATATGTATGTGTGTACATGTGTACTAAAGAATTATTATTATTATTGTTATTATTATTATTATTATTATTATTTATTTACCATTCCTTAGTTATACATAAATATTAATATGAAACAGTACATTTTATTTCTTTGTTACATAATTTTTGGTTCTACATTAAACATTAGTATATTTTATTATTTTCTTTATGTAAATAACTATCCTACTGGGGTTTCACACAGAAACCGTATCGTAGGTGGCGATATTAGTTAGTAAATGAATAAAAATTAGGAAAATTTAACAATATTTATAGTTTTTATGATTAATAAATACCGTAGATTATTATTTAGCTTATTTTGTATAGTCGTTCTCCTATTTTATAAAGCATAGTTGCGACATAGTATTATCATCTATTATAATATAATATCGACTTTATTTTAACTTATTCTTGTATATTTATTCTAATCTATTCTTAAGTTTGTGATTTAATTGATTTTTCAGTAAGATCAAGCATTTTTAGTGTATTTGGTAACATATTAGATATTTTGAAGCCTATATAGCAAAATTTAATCTACCTCTTTCTAGGCTTATTTCAGGTAATTCTCAGCAGGAGTATTTAGTATTTCTAGGATTCAGTGAAAACTCTACTTTTAGATGCTCATATTGATTTACTACTAATTCCAAAAAGAAAGTTTGCTTAATATTTAATAGCTTTAGGGGATCATTAGATTTAAAAATCTGTTTGACTATTTTGTGTTGCAGCTTTATTAATTTGTCTATATGCGTTTCATAGGCCCCACCCCATGCAATTATTCCATACGTTGCTATACTATGAAATAATCCATAATAAATTTACTTAAGTTGACTCCTAGTTAAAATATATTATAGTCTAGCGGAAACATAAATCATATGTCTTAATTTTTTAACTAAATAATTAATCTGCTCATTCCAAGTTAACGCAGTATCTATCTATATTTCTACCCAACAAACACAGTGGACGGCGCGTTGCCGGCAACGTGGCGGCACGCGCACTTATCCGTGGCGGCAACGCGCCTCCTCGTTGCATCCGCAATTTGCCACCAAATTGCCGCCACGCGCGTGGTGGCACGCCGTGCCGGCAACGTGCGGGCATTCTGCCTTACCAAATGGTTGCAATTTGCGATCCCGATAAGCGCGAATATAACCTTAAAATATTTTTAATAATTTTTAAAAAATAAAATTAAAATAAATAAAACAATGTTTTAAAATAAATATTAATTTATTAATTTAAAAATATATTATAAATTATAATAAATAATACATAAATAAAAAATACATTATTCTATATGCTGCTAAATCTTCTTCATGATCTTCTGCAGCAAAATGCATCAAGAAAAGTACACTGAAACCAAATAATGAATATTATTTTTAATAAATATAGCATATAATTGTTAAATATTTGTTAATTTAAAAAGAAATTACAAATTACTCGATTTTACTATTTGCCTCATCTTTATCAATCATATTTTTCTTTTTCTTTTCTTTTGATTTCTCGATCACATGTTCTTCTTTTCTAGATGTTTGCTTTTTAACAATTTTTTCTTCGTTATCTATTTCCTTAAGAGATACCTTATCCTTTTTTGATTTTTCCTTCTTCTTACCTTCTTCTGGAATATAGTCTTTACTAACTATATGTGTGTTTTATTAATTTTACTGTCAGGAGCATATTCACTCCAAGATTTTGGTTTTGAGACATCGCCTATAACATATTGTCAAAATCGAATAAAAAAAGTTATAAAAGCTAAATATTAACATTTATTTTACTTACCAAGTTCAGTACAATATTCTACACTGATTCTGCAAGTATCAACACAAAAATTATTAAAATGATTTAATGCCTCAGCGGCTTGCTGTTTAATTTTAAATCCAATAAAACCAAATCTCCGAAATTTTTCATCTTCTGTATATTTAAGTTGTACATCAGTAACTATACGTTTTTCACTAAAGAGTTATTTGAGTTTATTAGCGGTAACCTACAAAATAAAATAAGTAAATTAAAAACATATGTATAAATATTATTAAGTTAAACAAAAGATAAATAATTGTAAAGTTTACACTTTTAGGTAAGTTTTTAACGATCAATTATCGAGACATGATTAGCAAAGGCAACAGAATTATCAAACACCATGTTGAATAAAATAAAGAAATTATTTTAATATATTTATTTATAATTTATAAATATATTATATATATTTTGTATTTTATTGTGTTTTATATTTTAATGTGTATTTTAGATATATTATAAATAAATATATTAAAAAAAATCTTCATTTTATTTATTAATTTACTTTTTGTGAATTATTTTAATATAAATATAAATAATTCATAAAAAATAAATGAATAAATTAAATAAAAATTTTTTTTGATATATTTATTCATAATATATGTAAAATATATATTATAATATAAAATACAATAAAATACAATAATATACAATATATTTATATATTACAAATAAATATATTTAAACAATTTCTTTAATTAATTAATAAATAAAATAAAGAAATTGTGTTGTTCTTCTTCATTGCATACATCGTCGTCGAATCCCTCTTCATTGCATTAGACTTATAGGATTATTTTCTTTTGCACTTAAAAAGTTATTATACTGGACTGATGAATTGTTATTATTTAATGTTTCTTGTTCTTTAAAATGATCACAATCATCATTTGAGCTGTTCTATAAGAAAAACAAGTAACTATATTTTTCTAAATTCATACTCATTTATAAATTAAAAAAAAAACTTATAAATAATTCTAATCTTACAATAGATATAACAGAATCAATTTCAGTTAAGACACAGGCATTATGTGATATTTCTACAGGCATATTTGTTAAATCTGTGGGATCAGAAATTAGAAACTGCAGATTTTATGAGATCAGTTACTTCATTAGTATCATCACTTTCAGTATCACTTATCATAGTTCTGTTGAATAAATTATTCTTAATATTCAATAAAAATACTTTAGAAACGAAAAATGTAAACAAAAATATATTTATTACCTTAAAGAAGCAGCTTTTTGGTAGGCTGGAAATTACGTTGATTCACCACTTTTTTGGACATTTTTAATATTATTAAAATTTAATCAAAAACAGAAATTTCAATTACATCCAGTATATACATGATAGGTTATCTCAAACATGCTTTTTTACACAATTACTTCATCTCGTTAAATCAAAAAATAATAATATAGATAAAAAAAAATTATTATATTTGATTATTCTAATCACATGCTCTATTTATTTTATTTACTTAAAAAAAAATAGATTTAAATATTTTATTTTCACTGTTTCTATCAGCGCGCGTCTTCCGCGAAATCTCAGGATCGAATAATACACACTGCGACTTTGTGATATGCTGCGATTATATATATTTAGAGGTTAATTTTTAGTGGCGGCATTTTGCAAGCATTTTGACGGCACATCGTGCGCGCTACACCATGCCTGCAATTTGTGGGCAAAATGCCCGCATTTTAACCTCCAAATCAGAGCCGTTTCGCGGCCGCATTTTGCCTGCATTCTGGCGGCCCGCTCGTGTAGGCGCTCTCACGTGGCGGCAAAATGATGGCAAAATAAGGCCACGGCGTGCCGGCCAAGCTGCACCGGCACGGTGTGTTTGTTGGGTAGGTACTTTATTGAGTGTACCCTTTCTTGGGTCTTATCGTGTAAAGACAATTCAATAGGGGCTTTAGGGATTCTATTCGGATGGTTTGCAAAGGCTATATATCTAGTTTTATCAACATTTAACGCTAGTTTATTATGACATAACCAGCAGTAAACTTTTTTAATATATCAGGTGTAGTAAAAAGAAATCCATTATTTTTGCATTAAATTGAAGGTTTTATTTAGCATAGATAGAATGATACGATTAAAGTCAAATATGCACCGTTTTGTTCGATAACTTGTTGCCATTTTGGAGGTTATTTTATAATGCCTCTCCCTGTCCCCATGTCCCTATGTCCCTATTGTCAAAAAACTGGGACAGTCGATTATCACAATCTTCTCTTGAGGCGAATTTTTCACCTGCAGAATCATTCGTCATAGACAGGAGCAGGTGGTAATTACTTGGTACCAGGTCCGCACTATAGGGTGAATGCATAAGAACTTCTTAACCAAGCTCCCGGAGCTTCTGGCGAGTCACTATCGATGTATGCGGCCTGGCGTTGTCCTGATGGAACACAATTCCTCTCCTATTGGCCAAAGCTGGCCGCTTCTGGGCGATTGCTTCTTTCAGACGGTCTAATTGTTGATAGTACAGGTCCTAATTAGGAGTTCGGCCGTAGGGGAGCAGCTCATAGTAGATGATTTCCTGCCAGTCCCACCAAACACACAGCAAAACCTTCTGGACTGTCAATCCTGGCTTGGCCGCCGTTTGCGCCGGCTCACCGCGATTTGACCACGACCGTTGTCGCTTGACGTTGTCGTAAGTGACCCACTTTTCATCACCAGTAACCATCCGCTTCAGAAATGGATCGATATTGTTGCGATTCAGCAGCGATTCGCAGATGGAAATTCGGTCCATGAGGTTTCTTTGCGATGACTCGTGTGGCACCCATACATCGAACTTCTTTTTGTATCCAGCCTTATTTAAGTGGTTTTACACGGCTTTTTGTGTAATATTTAGCTTCTGGGCAATCGAAACAGTGCTTACGTGACGGTCGGACTCGACGATTTCCATTATTTTATCGACATTTTCGACAATTGGCCTTCCAGAGCGTGGTGCATCTTTGACGTCAAAATTACCGGAACGGAATCGACGAAACCAAAATTGCGCGTGATTGGCTGTTACAATATTAGGACCGTAAACACTATTTACATTTTCAGCTGCCTGGCATGCGTTTTCGCCTTTATCGAAGGAAAACTGTAAAATATGGCGTATTTTCTCTTTGTTGGTGTCCATCTTTGACGCGTACTAAAAAAATACTGAGTTAAGCAATCACAAAACTGTATCAGAAGCTTTTTTAGTACGAAATCTTATCTTTTTAACGACATCTAGTGTAACCCGATCGCACTTTTACAATGGGAGATACAGACTACTAAAGCCATCTATTGGCAAAATAATGGATTACTTTTTACTACACCTAATATTATTCATTTCAAACATTACATCATTCCAAGATTCCCCTGAACAATAAATAGCTGTATCATCAGCATAAGATATAATATTTTGAGAGATTAAAAGCATACTATCTATGTGTATTATAAAAAGGAGTGGTCCTAATATAGAACCCTGTGGTACACCAGTTGTTATTGTTGCATTTTCACTATATACTACATTTATTTTTGTATACTGTAACTGTTAGTTATATAGCTTTGAATTAATTGCAACGCATTACCTCGAATACTAATTCTATCCTTTTTTTGTACCGGTACAGAGTGATCAACCAATGCAATTAATTTTTGAATCGATATCAGAATAATTTACGCAGGTTCCTCGATTACATGATTTTAGATTAGCATATGAATTTTGAGACCTTTTAGTCTGTTTTGTTAACAGTACCAGTTGCATTTCTGCCAATTTTCTTTTAAGGGTACATATATATATAGAGAAGTATAGAAATTGTCCGAGAATATTTCATAGTCACTTAAGGTTTCTGTTGATGTACTACTTACAAGTCCATCTAACATTTTCATAACGACTTTCAAGTCTAAAGTAACATTTTTTAAGTGATGTTCATGTTCATTTCCAGCTTTTTCTGTATAAATATCTACATCAAAAATATTGCTATGATTAAAAATAAGACCAATATTTTTCTTTTTTTCAAATTATTTATTTTTTTAAATCTATTTCGTTGCCCTTAAAGCAGTTCCCGCCCGACATAATATACTTATGCCAACGTTTTTTCTTATCCTTGAAAAAGTCAGAGAAATCCTTTTCCGGAATTGCCTTCAATTGACGCAGCGATTTACGTTTAATCGCCTCAATCGAGTCAAAACGATGTCCCCGGAGTTGGCTTCTAAGTTTATTGAACAGCCAGAAGTTACGTGTGCTAAATCAGGCGAATACGGTGGTTGTAGAATGATATGAGTTGAATTTTGGCCAAAAAGTCGCGAATAATCAATGCGGTGTGAGACGGTGCATTATCGTAATGCAAAAACCATGAGTTGTCTGGCTACAATTCTAGCCTCTTTTTGCGAATAGCTTCACGCAAATGACGCATAATACTCGAATAATATTTGTTGTTAACAGTTAGGCCCGGCGGAAGAAATTCTGACTGCACAACATCACGATAATCGAAGAAAACTGTTAACATGACCTTGATTTTTGAACGACTTTGACGTGATTTTTTTGATCTTGCTTTACCTTTGCAACGATATTCGCTCGATTGATCTGTTGTTTTTGGATCGTAGGCATAGATCCATGTCTCATCTCCCGTAATAATGCGTTCCATAACGTTCTGGTAGCCAGAAAGCATCTCTTCGCACACATTAACACGACGCTCTTTTTCAAGAAATAATTATTCAAAATTGCTTGAATCGATCCAAATGAAATGCCAAAAGTTTCAACAAGGTTTCTTATTGTTAACCGACGATCTTTGAGCACAAGGTTCTTGATTTCTTTGATGTGTTTCTCATCAGTTGATGTCGATGGTCGTCCTAGACGCTCTTCGTCTTCGACGCTGTCTCTGCCTTCTTTGAATTGTTTGTTTCACTTGTAAACATTTCTTTTTGACGAAGTTTGCTCACCGAAGGCCTTTTGTAACATTCTTAACGTTTCTGCACCAGAAATTTTATTCCAAAGACAAAATTTAAAGTAACTTCTTTGCTTACTAGAATCTGACGTTATGAAAATCGTCGAAATCACTTTTTAATGCTCACAAAAACGAGTATCACTTGCGAACTAATGAATATATATACATGAAATTTGACACAGATGTCTCTCACAATGTTGAAAACTTAAAAAAAAATATATATATACGACATATAAAAAATATATATACGACAAATCGATAAACCTCCGAAATTTAAATTGGTTTTACTTTTTGATCATAATAGTATATCCTTGAAGTCAACAAATGGCAAAATCTTTTATACCAAAACGAACAGGTTGGTTTCTTATGCATTGTATTATTGAAAATCTTTCAAAATATTTTACCATAATTTCATCAATGGATAATTTGTTACTAAACCAACCAAAACGTTTTATATGTTTTCAAAATAAATCATGCAGTTTTCGTACTTTCGAAACCTAGTCAACAGGTCTTTTATCTTCGGGGCGATAAAATTTTATTTTATTTCCAATGGTTGTAAATTCATTATGTGACATTGTTTCTTGAACAATTGAATAATTATTTATTCTTTTTGTTGACTAGTTATCTCTATAATCTTCTTGAGGATTTATAATTTATAATATAATAATACCTAAAAAATCATCAAATTTTTCAACTGTCAAATCATATCCACTCTCTTTTGTAGCATCTATAATTTAATTTAGTTAGTTAAGTTATTGTCATAGTTTAGTTATTATTACGATTATTCATAATATTAGACTTCGAATGAGTTCTCGCTGTTCCTTTTTACAAAATAAAAGCTTTATTTAAGATGAAGGGCACAAAAACATTTTACTTGAAGTATTGACCATCACTAGAGACCACTTGCTTCCATCTTTCTGGCAATGTATGAATTCGCGTCGGAACAACGGTATGTCTTTTGAGGCTATCTAAGAATCAATCCATTCTTTAGTATCTTCGTAAGAATAGAACCGCTGCTCAGCCAGACCATGTGCCATCGGACGGAACAGGTGAAAATCGGGACGGGCTATGTCAGATAAATACGGCGAATGGGGTAGAACTTCCCATTAAAGCGTTTACAGGTAGGTTTTTACTGGTTTTGCAACATGAGGCCGAGCGTTGTCATGTAACAAAATCACTTTGTATTGTCTCTGCTCGTATAGCGGCCGTTTTTTTTTAGGGCTCGACTTACGCATTACCTGAAGTCGATAGCGATCTTCCGTGATAGTCTCATTCGGTTTGAGTAGCTCATAATGAATGACACCCTGCTGATACTACCAAATGCAGAGAAGAAGCTTTGAACCATAGATATTTGATTTTGCGGACGATGTTGATGCATGGCAAGGCTTACCCCATGATTTTCTACGCTTTGAATTATCGTAGTATATCTACTTTTCATCACCAGTTACGATACGGTGCGAAAAACCTTCTTTTTTCTGCCATTAAAGCAGTAGTTCACACGGAAAAAACGCCGTTCAACGTCTCTTGGCTTCAATTCATACGATATCCAATATCCTTGCTTCTGAATCATTCCTAACACTTTTAAACGTTTTTAAACTGTTGAGTCATTTGCTTGTAATATTTTTCTAAAATCTGCTAGCGTATGACATTGGTCTTGATCAAGTGATTCCTCCAATTTTTTATCTTCAAACTTTTTCGGTGCGACAGAAGCTTCTTTATCCCTAAGTTCAAAATCATTGTTTTTGAAACGTCGAAACCAGTCTCTGCATGTCGTATCCGACAGAGTATTGTCACCGTAGGTCTCAATAAGAATCCTGTGTACTTCAGCTGCAGATTTCTTTTGAATAAAATAGTGCAATTAGATTCTCCGCAAATACACTTTATTTGGCACAAAAGTAGACATTTTCAGAGCCAATAAAAGTTTACTTTGTTTGCACTAAAGTGAACTATCATGCACTGAATTTTAATGTTAGATACAGTACTTCCTTGCAAGTGCGTCAACATTCGAAATTCTATGCACGGAGTACTGCTACTGCCATCTATGAAGAAACAGTAAGAACTTATTCAAGGTTCTAATATTTTGTATCAATTCAAAAACTTTAAATGCATCCTTTTCCCAATTGTACGTATGCTTTGGTTCTAATAATTTCTGAATATTGTCATAGCTAGATCTTATTTGTTTATAAAAACCGTATGGTAAAAAGGTTCGCTCAGTAACGTTTCTTCAGTCTCTTCAGGTTCAGAATCTAAAGAATCGTCATAATCATTACTTGGAATCAAAGCTACATTAATATATTGTTGATGTTCATTAACATTATTTTTATTAAAAATGTTAACCGAATTTTAATTCGATTAAAACGTTTTTACTTACGTCTACTTATTGAACAATATTCAGTAAAGAGTAATAAGTTGATTATCAAGACAATGAAATTTTACCCTATTGATAACGATATGGGCAAATTTTAAATATAATAGTTTTTTAGTTATTTTAAACAGAATTGCTTTTAAGTATTAGGTTGCTGCAGATGAAATGGCCAATTTAGTAATAAATTTTTAAACAGTTGTAACTTTTTATAAAGACAATTTATTTAATCAAAATAGGTACCAATAGATGCAACACACTTTTCCCAACGAGATACAAGTACATTTATTCCAGTTTGTAGAGGCCCGAGTTTCTGGTTTGAAAAAATTCTTTGAAGGCATTTTTGACAGCAGCTTCATTATTAAATCTTTTTCCTGTCAAAAAGTGATTCAAATGTTTAAAGAAATAGTAATCTATTGGTGAGAGGTCTGGTGAATATGGAGGGTAAGGAAGAGTCTCATAGCACAACTCGTTTAATTTTTGGACCGTTGTTCTCGATACATGAGGCCGTGCGTTATCATGAAGCAGTATCACTCCATCTTTGTTGATAAGCCTAGGTCGTTGGACTATCAATTTTTGATGCATTTCATCCAGTTGAGCACAGTATTTCTTAGCATTAATGGTTTCGCCAGGTTGCAGGAACGAATAGTGGATAACTTCAGCTATAGACCACCGAACAGTTACCATTATTTTCTTTGAATTAAGGCTTGGTTTCGGGATGTGCCTTGGCTCTTCATCGGCATCTAGCCATTGGTCCGATCGGCGACGATTATCGTATAAAATCCACTTTTCATCGCAGGTCACAATTCAGTGCAAGAACAGTTCCTTTGTGTTGCGGGAGACAAGAGAACTTGCAATCTCCATTCGACACGTCATGTTTTGCTCGGTAAGATCATGCGGAATCCATTTGTCAAGCTTTTTCACTTTTCCAAGTTGTTGCAAGTGGCGGCAAACTGTCGAATTGTGAACGCCTAATTTCTCGGCAAGATCCCTTATGGTTTGGAGGGGGTCAGACTCCACTAATGCACGCAGTTCGTCGTTATCTATCAGTGGTTCTGGGTGTCCACGTGGCTCATTTCCAAGGTCCATATCTCCGGATCGAAATTTTTCGAACCACCGCCGAGTGGTTCGTTCGCTAACTGTATCAGGCCCAAATGCGCTGTTGATATTCCTCGCTGCTTCCATTGCGTTGTGCTCTAATTTAAATTCGTATAGTAAAAGTAGCCGCTTTTTATTCACTTCCATGTTCACTTTCTTCTTTTGTTTTTACGATCACTATGAAGTGCAAAACAGAAACGACTCCATAAACCAAGGTAGCAGTACTTATACTTCAATATGTCATATCATTCGCGCCGCCTTGTGCCAACATAATACACTAAAATTGCAGCCAACTTTTAGTCATTGCTAAATCGGCCATTTCGTCAGCACCAACCTAATATTTTATACGGTTAAAAAAAAAAAAAAAAAAAAAAACTAAAGAAATTGTATTTTTAAATGACAATTTGAAATTACTCCTGTATCAATCCTAGTTCAAATATGTATTAAATATCCATGAAAAAAACTTTTTTTTGTATAAAACTTATATTTTGCGAAGTGCACGTAAAGAAATCTACAAAACTTTTCAATATACAAGAGTAATCTCAAAAATAATCTTCATTTAATAACTATTATACAAAAAATAATTTGAGTACAGTATTTGAAATTAATTACAGTATTTAAAACGATCAAGAATAATGTATTTTTAACAAGTTAGATTTTCATAATCTATACTATTCCGAAGTGTTAATTTTTTTTTTGACCTTATCGAGGTAACTTAGATTACTTTCAATAAGTTTTTTTATTATGGTTACTTCTTTGGTTAAGAATTACATAATATAATTTACAATCATAGCGTAGGTAAAGCCAGGGTAAAATGAAAATCATTTGATTATTTGAGTTTTACTAATAAACAATTAACATTTTAATAATTTACTGTGCATGTTTTTTATGTAATTTTTTTCATGGAATCAATTGCCGCTATTAGATTTTGCTAATGATTTGTTCAAACAATTTGTTTATAAATAATTTATTTAGACAATTTTTTTTCTTAAAAAACTTTTATTTTTATCCATAGCAAACATCCCATAATTAGTTTTTTGATATCTCACATATTTTCCTCATGGGCAGAGATAGGGTACAATTGAAACAAATTATTTATTTAAATTTTACTAATAAAAAATTAATATTTTTATAACTTACTATACATATTTTCTACGTTATTTTTTCCGTGAAGTCGATTGACGCTATTAGATTATGCAAAAATAAACTTTGGCGATAATTTTTCTAAACAATTTGTTAATTAAAAATTAAAAAATTAAAAGAAAAAACATTTTTATTTCAATTTTTGTCCATGGCAAACGTCCAATCGTTAGTCTCGCCCTATCTTTACAGCTGTTGCCATGGGCTTTAATAGGTTGATAGAAAATTAAATTTATCAAATAAAAATAATAAGCAGTTAGAAAATAAGGGTAAAAATAACAAGAAAAAATCAATATGAGAATTATGATCAAAATTTTTATAGAGCCTACATGAAAGAAAACAAAGTTAACTTTTGAAGATAATTATAAAACAAGTAAATTTATTAGTATCCGTAACAAGCAACAATTTCAAAAAAATTATAATGTTCTCATACAGTGGCAATCACATTGTTATAATAACCGAAAACTTAGAAACAAATATTGATAAAATTTACAGAAAGAGCTGTGTAGAAATTTAAATATCTTACCGCAACAAGAAAACAAATAGCGAGTAGCATTATTAGCGCCGATATACGAAGATAGTAACCATTACAGAACAAATACTATCATAAATTCATTAGAAAATAAAATTGCTGGACAAAACAGTGCAACTAAGGCACATTCGCAAAGTAATAAGGAAAAATTCGCTTATTTCATTGCTTTAATTGTTACTAAGCAGACTATGTATGCCAGCAATTAAAGTAATACTGATAAGAACATTTTGCTTTATGCGCTTTAAAAAGGGCACATACGCTTTCTTTGGCAGTAAATTATATATTTGCAAAACTCACAGGTACATAAATATAAAAGTTCATATTTCATATTTGAAGTAATCTCACCAGTAGTTTTCGAGTTAAAAAATTGAACTAATACAAATTTAGAAGACGCACATCTTAAAATCACATATACTTAAAAAATAGAGAACATAGCAAAAATAAGTACAACGCGTGTTAAAAATATACTAAATATATTGCCTTTTTCTAAGTGACAAACTTGGATAAGTGCCTTAAGGACTAATTAACTAATATAAGAGACTCGCGTAGACTTCATATTTAATATAGTTGAAATAGTAAAGTATAATAAATTATTGTGACAAAAAACCAGACTGAATTGTCACCAATGTTGCATTTACACAGGATTGTTAGTATTTTTTGAAATTTTACTTTTACTGCCGTAAGTGAATATCAAGGGTGTATTTTGTATTAATACTTTTTTTTTTAGATGTAAGACTTCTAATAAATATTAATTGAACTTAATATTAATCAAAGAATTAATAATTAGTTCTTTATACACTCTGTCAAAAAAGTACCGGGAATTGTCGCTTAAAATCTGGCAAGGCAATTTAGGCAGGTGAAATTTTTTTTTCTAGGTTGATACAACTGTCCTTAATGACTATGCCAAGTTTGAGCGGAATCTGTCAACGAGTGTCTTTACAGTATCTGGTTAAGTCAGTCGATGTCAATAGTGCGTACCGACTTTTTACAATGGGTAATTACGTTGAACAAAGAATTTGTCTAAAATTTTGTGTTGTGAATGAGATTTCGTGTGCCGATGCATTGAAAATGTTGCAAAAAGCTTTTGGTGATAAAGCACTATCGAAAACCCGTGCGTATGAGTGGTACAAAGCCTTCAAGGAGGGTCGTGAAGTCGTCGAAGACTTGCCTCGTTCTGGACGCCCATCGACGGCTTCGACCACAGATAACGTCGATAAAATTTAGGAAATGGTGCTTGAAAACCGTCATACCAGCTTACGAAAGATAGCACATGAACTTGAGATATCCCACAAGTCCACACGTACGATCTTAATTGATATTTTGGGCATGATAAGGGTGGCCGCATCTGGAGAATACGGCGGGTGGGGTAGGACTTCCCATTTCAAAGTTTCCAAGTATGTCTTGACCACTTTCGCAACATGGGGTCGAGCATTGTCATGCTGTAAAATCACTTTATCATGTCTCTCGTTGTATTGCGGCCATTTGTCTTTCAATGCTCAGCTCAAACACATTAATTGCATTCGAAAAAGATCACCTGTGATTGTTTCAGTCGGTCTTAACAACTCATAATACACTACGCCGAGCTGGTCCCACCAAATACTGAGCATGACCTTGGAACCGTGAATATTCGGTTTGGCTGTCGACGTGGAAGCATGGCCGGGATATCCCCACGATATACTGCGCTTGGGATTATCGTAGTGAACCCATTTTTCGTCCCCAGTTACAATGCGATGCAGAAATCCCTTTCGTCTTTGCCTTGCAAGCAGCTGTTCACAAACACACAAACGCCGTTCAACATCTCTCGGCTTCAACTCGTACGGCACCCAATTTCCTTGTTTCTGAATCATTCCCATAACTCTTAGGCGTTTTGAAATGGCTTGTTGCGTCACTCCCAATAATCCTGCTAATTCTTGTTGCGTTTGACACGAGTCGTGATCAAGTAATGCCTCCAATTCTGCATCTTCGAAAACCTTCTTTCTTCTACCGCCATGCTGGTCTTCGACGTTAAAATCGCCGTTCTTGAAGCGTTGAAACCACTCTCGGCACGTTCTTTCACTAATAGCGGCCTCACCATAGAGATTTTTAGAGCATTCGATGAGCCTCAGTCGCAGTTTTATTCATATTAAAGCAGAAAATTAAAACCTCCCGCAAATGACGAGATTTTGGCTCGTAAGCTGACATGTTTAATCGAGAATAACTTTATGATGCAGACACAAATCGACTAATATTTCGATGGCGTTATGTTTACAAACACCTAAGCTTATTGTATGTCATCTATGATCTATTTATTTCAACTACCACTTACCGCTACAGCCATCTATTGCAAAACGATGGAAGCAAAGTTGTACACCCAATAGCTCTTATGTGCACAGATACTTACTTTTTATAACAAAGCAATCATGACTGTACCGATTAACTTTAAAAAACTTAAAAGTTTTTGAATCATCTTCGCTCATATTTTAAATATTTTACACTTAATTTTTCATCGAATCTAAAAAACATTTCAATGATAGGATCCACCTCATCTTCTCTGCTGTACCTTTGTAATTAAAGGAATATGATTTTGTGATTTGCACACAACTTTTCAAATTTTTTTTTGTCTAATGATTTTTATTTCAGAGCGTATACGTGGCACAATGTATTTTTTACGATAATGTCAATTACTTTACTACAATAATACGCAAGAAGAATTGTTACACCGTACAATAAAGTAAAGCTATGTTTCATTCATCGCCGGATACTTTCAAATGGATTTAGATTTTTATATTTTCTAAATTCTTTTCCCGCTTCTCTCTGATAAATATTTTCCTAGCTGTTTTAATCCTTTATTTGGATGCTAAATGAACACTAATATCTTGTTGTACATTGATTTTATCAAGTTTTGGCGAAGATCCATGAGATCACATAATACAACAATTCCTTTTCTTTCAACGCCAAGTAATCTTATAATGAATACGATCATTTAACTTTGTAATTAATCTTACGCATTGCACTATTTTCTTATATTGTGTTCCTTTTTAAAAATAGAAACAAAAATAATCATTGACGTAGAAGCAACAAAGAAGAAACACATACGCAGAGACGTATGTATATTTATGCTTAAGTAAAACATTTTATTGATCAACTTGAGGTTACTAATAACTCTAAGTATTGTTTTTAAAGATCGTTAACCCTTTTTAGGTATTCGGAGTAGACGAATGAGAGTCGTAGTACATGCTGAGTTTAGTCGAACGCTCGTACACTAGCTCGATGTTTATTTGCTTTCGGCTCTAAATCTTTTAAAATACTTAGAATTGCCTTTTGAAATTTTATTAGTATACTCTTAGATTATTAGTCTTTTTAAACAATAAAAGAATCGGTTTTTGATCTTCTACAGCAGAGCATCCCCTTATTTATTTTAATTTTTCTGATATTATTAAAATATTTATGAATCAGTTCTTAATTTGATAGTTGTTAGCGTGTCAGAATCTTCTTTACAAATAATTCACATAAAAGTTTTGTATGTTCTTAAATACGGGTTGTTTTGACCTTCGAAAAAATAACATGTTCAAATTGTATATTTCATTAGAGATCGTAAGCCCATTAGTTAAATTATACTCATTTTTTGAATTAGCATCTTTTAACTGATGTATTGAATAAAAATACCATGCTTTATCATTGAAGGTTCATAACTTCTAAACATTACAAAAGAGTGCCAGAATTTCATTAGCATCATGTACTGCATAAATATTTTATAATATAATTAACTTATGAATATTTTTAGGGAACGTTATTTATTCGCAAAATGTATAAGAATTTAAAATATAATATAGGGAATTATTTACTAGGAAACGTATAGTCTCAGTTATTTTCATTTTATAATTTCTTATTTTGAATTCTAGTTTATCTCGCTTGACAACATTATTATTATTATTAAAATTGACGATAATTATTTTATAAAAAGCTGAGTAGCTGTTAAATCTAAATTTATATAACTTTTCACCAATGAAATAGCTTTTTCATTAACATTACCATATTTATGTAAGAGAGAAAAGTTAGAATAAAATACAATGTCATTTCAATGTCATTAAGAAACTGGATAATTTGTTTAAACTGGATAGTTTGTTTTTTATGTATATTATCCCAGATAACAGCGCGTGGAGCCTACGGGCGTGCAAGCATGCCATGCTAGCAAAATGTTGGCATCGTGCGTACATAAATGGTCATTGCAAGAACGATTGCAAAATGTGCGCACGCTGCTCGCACGCATGAAAGCCATCGTTTTCAGGGTTAATGCGCGCATTATGTTCGCATGTTAAAAACACGCGTGCAAACTCTTTTTATATTATTAAATTAACAATAATATGTGCATATATTAATACCTAAAGTTATTTTGAACATTCTTAAATAAATTTAAGAATAATTATAAGAATATAATTATGAAATACGAGGTCTGGCTATTAAATAACGAGACTGGTTACGAAAAAGGGTTTTATTATAAAAATTATTCTACATTCGAATGCTCCCCTTCAATATACTTCCCTTCCCTCGCCACACACCTTTTTATACGTTTTTTTCCATTGATCGAAGCAGTGCTGGAAGTCTTCTTTGGTGAGGGCCTTTAGGAGCTCTGCCGTTTTTTGCCTTACCGCTTCCATCGACTCAAATCGGGTCCCTTTCAATGCAGATTTTATCTTCGGAAACAAAAAAAAAGTCGCACGGTACCAAATCTGGCAAGTACGGCGCGTGTTCGAGCACCGGAGTGCGCTTACCGGCCAAATACTGCTTCACAGATAGCGCGTTATGGGCAGGTGCGTTGTCCTGGTGCAAAATCCACGAGTTGTTCTTCCACAACTCGGGCCGTTTCTTACGAACTCGTTCTTGCAGTGTTGCCAAAACTGACAAATAGTAAGTCTGGTTGACAGTCTGACCCTCTGGAACCCATTCAGTCATCACGATACCGTAAATGTCGATTCAGGCGTCTTCCAATGCATCGATTGCCGCTTTGATTCAACATCGTATTGAAAAATCCACGTTTCGTCGCAAGTAATAATGTTTTCCATCAGTCCGGAATCTTTTTTTAACCTTTTAAGAAAATCTGAGCAGACCTGTTGACGCAAGAGCTTTTGGTCAGGAATCAGGTTTTTTGGCACGAACTTCGCACAGACTTCTGTCATGTGTAATTTCTCGTGTAAAATTTGTCTTACCGTTTCTTTATCGGCGTTTACAGCCTTGGCAATCATCCGGATGCTTATTCGACGATCTGTATACACAATTTGGTTGATTTTGGTCACTGTTTCCGGAGTTGAAACAGTGACAGGGTGACCTGGGCGTTGGTCATCTTCAGTGCTCACTCGACCCTCACTGAAGCGCTTACACCACTTAAAAACACGCGCACGAGATAGAGAGTTGTCCCCATAGGCCTCTTGCAACAATTTACAGCACTCAGTCGGAGTTTTTTACAATTTTACTAGAAATTTGAGATTGATGCGTTGCTCCTGTTTTTCGTCACACATGGTTTTCGGCACGAGAAAAAAACACGTTCGTTTCAAACCGCTACTGCACAAATACAATAATAGTGACGAGAACGTGTTTTGGTACGTGCATAGACAAGATATCTAGATATCCAACGCACTACTCGTTTTTTCCCACCCCTCTACGGCGCCCTCTAGGCGCGCAGTCTCGTTATTTTATAGCCAGACCTCGTATATAGAAAGTATTGATTCTACTGTAATGTATGTGCAATGTAAATAGATTATATACGCAGTTGCACTTGAAAGCGCGGAAAAGTGAATATGCAAGCAAGTTGTGTCGATCGCAAATTATCAGTACTAATTATTATACACAGTATGTCGGAAAAGTTCCCGAACTCATTTTCTAGCGCTTGTACGACTGGCGCCATCTCTTAGACGACACCAGTACTATGTTGCTACATCCCTCTGAAGTGTCTGAGAATTTTTTCACCAGTACCCGTTTATTAGTTGCCGAGATAGACGTGCTTGAGTGAACGTGTGTTTAGTACACCAGTGCAAGCTCTACGATGGATGAGATATTTAAACATCGTGGCGCAATTAAATTCTGCTATAAACTTAAAAAAACTTTCGCGGAAACAAAAAAAATGATCGGTTCGGCTTACGGTGAAGGTGTAGTGTCGCGTACAATTGTTTACACGTGGTTCAGTCGGTTCAAGAAGGGTAGAGAGTCGTTACAAGATGACGAGAGAAGCGGCCGGCCGTCAACAGCTGTTACCGACGAAAACGAGGCTCGCGTGCGCGCGCTACTGAAGCAGGATTGCGACATGTTTCTCAGAATGTTGGCAGACAAACTGAACATGAGCAAGGATAACGTCGCGTTGATTTTGGAAGAAAAAATGAGCCGCAGGAAGGTCTGCTCTCGATTTGTTTCGCACTTTCTCACACCAGAGCAGAAAGAAACTCGCATCCAAGGTTGTCAAGATTTTATCGAGACTTGCGACACCACTCCGGGCTTTCTAACCTCAATTGTGACTGAAGACAAGACTTGGTGCTTTTAATACGATCCTTCTACGGAGCGCCAGTCATCCGCTTGGCTCAGTCCAGGCCGTGCGAGGCCTCAAAAAGTGCGCCAACAAAAATCACGGGTAAAGACGATGCTCATTGCTTACTTCGACTCCAAAGGCCTCATACACAAAGAATTTGTGCCCCTAAACACCACCGTGAGTGCTGCGTATTACGTAGAGGTGTTAAAACGTCTGAAGCGCCGGATTAATCGCATCAGGCCCGAGTACAAGGAACCGGGATCGTGGAGTTTGCTGGATGACAATGCGCCTGCTCATTCTTCAAACATTGTGAAGCGTTATCTCGCCAAAAATCAGATCCCACGCATCAATCACGCCCCATACTCGCTAGATCTGGCTCCAGCCGACTTTTTCCCATTTCCCAAGCTAAAAATGGTCTTAAAAGGACGATTTTTTAAAGATGTACCGAGCATTCAAGCGGCTTGCACCGAGCGTCTCACAGCGATAACTTCAGAGGAGTACCAGAGAGCCTTCGAATCACTCATGGAGCGTTAAAATGAGTGTATATCTAGGGAAGGGGACTATGTTGAAAGTTAACTGGAATAAATTTCTGTAGACGTAATTTTTGATTTATTTTAAAAGTTCGGGAACTTTTCCGACATACTGTGTAATATTCAAAATTTTTTAATAAAGTTATAGAAGATTTCTCTTATCGACGAATCAATTAAATAAGTATATTTAATATTATATATTAAGTTTATCTTACATAATGAAGAAATAAATTCTTTGTAAGATTTTTTTCATTCTAGTATAGGTTATATATTGATCAGAAAAGAAAAAGAAAAATATGATTAATAAAGATGATGAAAATAGTTAAATTAAGGAAATTTTAGAAGAAGTATGCTTCAACTTAAAATAAATTTTGTGTTTATAAAAATGAAATTAAAATCATTTAATTTTTGCAGCATAAGAATGATCCATTAATCAATGAATTTCTTGAAAGTCATAGTAAAGGGGATACAAAAGTTTATAGTAATGATACATCACTACGTATAAAAGAAAACGATGACCATGTTTGAGATGAGAATAGCGATGAAGAAGAAAATGAATCGGAAAATGAAGTAAATTCTAGCGATAAAGTTATAACTAAAAATAACATACTATTTAAAATAATTATAATTGCAATTTGTTTATTAATGAAATTAAAATATACAGGTTTTGCAAGACAGTGATAAAGGTGCAAGTGCAGCAGTTCGTTTAGTATTAGGAGAGACACAATCAGTTCAAGAAACTCATAGATTTTTAAAAAGAAAATGGAGTTTGTTTAACTGCTTTTAATCAGATATTATTATAAATTTGAAATCATATTTAAAATGAAACACATTGTCTTAATAAATATGATGATAAATTTTTTTTAGGCCCCAAGTAAAAGATCAAAAACTGTTATCCTTATAAAAAATTCACCAGCGGGAACAAAAATGCAAGAGATAAAGAAATTGTTTATTAAACATGGAGAACTTGGTCGAGTAGTTTTACATCCTTCAGGAATTGCAGGTATAAATTAAAACTAGAAGCTAAAGATGAGCATTATTTTAAATGCTATTTTTTTGTAGCTCTTGTGGAATTTATTGAACCATCAGAAGCAAGAAAAGCATTTGCCAGGCTAGCTTATATAAAATTTAAACAGTTGCCTTTGTATTTAGAATGGGCACTAGATAACAGTTTTATTTCTATATCTTGTAAAACACGTGAAGAAAAGAATATGTCAAAAAATAATAATTCTGAAGATAAAACAAAAGAAAAAGAAGTAGAAGAAAAAATCAAGGTCAAAGATGAAGAAAAATCTACTCAAGATGAAAGTAAGAAAAGCGAAGTTGAAGACGAAGTCTCTTTGTAAAAAATTTAAATTTTTCTACTATAGAAAAACAATTGAAAAATGTGAAATTCAGTAATTGTCTATAATATAATCTAATATAAATAAAAGTATTTGATAATTTTATCTTTTTACAGCATTTTTCAAAATGTGGCAGATTGCGCTATGCTTATATTTCCATAAAAAAAGATCCTAAAAATCGAGGCAATAAATTATCTATGGGTTACGGGTTTGTAAAATATAAATTAAAATCTGATGCAGAACATTCTTCAAAAGAATCGCAAACGAGTTCATTGGATGGGAAAACTCTTGAATTGAAACATTCAGAAAGAACATTGCAGTAAGTTTCATGTACATTAATTAAAATAATGAGACATTAAAAATTTAATTAACTTATGCTTATTTTTATTTAGATCTGATATAAAAGTAGCGAAAAAGACTGCTAAAATTACTGAAGAGACTGGAACAAAAATTCTTGTAAGAAACGTGCCTTTTCAAGATAGTGCTGATAAAATTAAAGATTTATTCTAGTAAGAATTTATTTTATAAAATATTGTTTATTAATTTAATGGGCTCATTGAGAAATTATGCTTATAAGGCTTTCGGTCAATTAAAGGCTGTAAGATTACCAAAAAAAATGGTTGCTGACGAAAAGCATAGATGCTTTGCGTTTGTGGAATTTTACACTAAAAAGGAAGCTAAGGTAATACAAATATTTTGATACTAAATTATTATTCAATATAAAAAATGATTTGACAACTAACAAATTTAATTTATTAAAAGTAATTTATCGAACATCCACCAGGTGAAGGATTTCCTTGTCAACCAGATTATCGCTGCATTATTGAGACTTTTTGGATTTTCTTATTCAAAACCAGCGGTTAGTAACAAATAAAGGTGCAAGTGCAGCAGTTCCTTTAGCATTAAGAGAGAAATTTAGAAAGCAAAAGTAGAAGTACGTGTCTTTGGAACCTGGTTCAAGAATTTTAATTATTATAATCAAGTAATTTGTAAGTTTTTTTAAAATTAACAAATATTCAATAATGATAGGTTACATTTATTAAAAATAATATTCATTATTTGGTTTTAGATGTACTTTTCCTGATTTTGCTGCAGAAGATCAAAAAGAAGATTTAGCAGCATATAATATAATGTATTTTTAACTTATATATTGGGTGTACAACTTTGCTCCCGTCGTTTTGCAATAGATGGCTGTAGCGGTAAGTAGTAGTTGAAATAAATAGATCATAGATGTCATACAATAAGCTCAGGTATTTGTAAACATAACGCCAACGAAATATTGGTCGATTTGTGTCTGCATCATAAAGTTATTCTTGATTAAACATGTCAGCTTACGAGCCAAATTCTCGTCATTTGCGGGAGGTTTTAATTTTCTGCTTTAATATGAAGAAATCTGCGACTGAGGCTCATCGAATGCTCTCAAATACCTATAGTGAGGCCGCTATTAGTGAAAGAACGTGCCGAGAGTGGTTTCAACGCTTTAAGAACGGCGATTTACACGTCGAAGACCAGCATGGCAGTGGAAGAAAGAAGGTTTTCGAAGATGCAGAATTAGAGGCATTACTTGATGAAGACTCGTGTCAAACGCAACAAGAATTGGCAGGATTATTGGGAGTGACGCAACAAACCATTTCAAAACGCCTGAGAGTCATGGGAATGATTCAGAAACAAGGAAATTGGGTGCCGTACAAGTTGAAGCCGAGAGATGTTGAACGGCGTTTGTGTGTTTGTGAACAGCTGCTTGCAAGGCAAAGACGAAAGGGATTTCTGCATTGCATTGTGACTGGGGACGAAAAATGGGTTCACTACGATAATCCCAAGCGCAATAAATCATGGGGATATCCTGGCCATGCTTCCACGTCGACGGCCAAACCGAATATTCACGGTTCCAAGGTCATGCTCAGTATTTGGTGGGACCAGCTTGGCGTAGTGTAATATGAGTTGTTGAAACAGACTAAAACAATCACAGGCGATCGTTATCAAACGCAATTAATGCGTTTGAGCCGAGCATTGAAAGGATATATGATAAAGTGATTTTACAGCATGACAATGCTCGACCCCATGTTGCGAAAGTGGTCAAGACATACTTGGAAACTTTGAAATGGGAAGTCCTACCCCACCCACCGTATTCTTCAGACGTTGTTTCCTCGGACTATTACTTGTTTCGATCAATGGCACACGGCCTGGCTGATTAGCACTTCCGGTCTTATGAAGAAGTAAAAAATTGGATCGATTCGTGGATCGATTTAAAAGATGACTAGTTTTTTCAACACGGGATCCGTATGCTGCCCGAAAGATGGAAGAAAGTAGTGGCCAGCGATGGACAATACTTTAAATCATAAATGTATAACCAGTTTTTTACAATAAAGCTTTGAATTTCGGAAAAAAACGGCGGAAGCAAAGTTGTACACCCAATATTATTTATTATAACTTATAATATATGTTAAAATTAATAAATTAACATTTATTTTAAAACATTGTTTTATTTATTTTAATTTTATTTTTTATAAATTATTAAAAATATTTTAAGGTTATATGCGCTACACGTTTATTTGAAAGTGGCGCCATTATGCGGACATTATGCATAGCATTATGGCGCCAAATGATTGCACGCCGTGGTTTCCATGGCGTGTTAACAACGTGTAAGCAATGTGGACACGCAACTGGATATCCATGTGCTGCCACGCGTTACGCATGCGTGTACGCAACGTGGACGCATCGTGCCGACACAATGTTATCTTAGTATAAAGAGTAGAATTCTATAAATAATAGTCTTCTTTATAAATAGATCAATTATTGTGTTCTGTACATTTAAAAAAAAATACAGCGTTTGTAAAAATAAATTTTAAGGGATTAGGCCACTCTGAAGGCCGAAAAAATAGGCCTTTTTAGGATTTTTTTTTCAGAAATACTACAAAATAAATCGAGATTCCAAAAAAAATTCAAGACATTTCCGTTTCTTTAGGGTCCACGGCCGGACAAACAGCTCTTTTAATTATTGAATTAAAATGAGCCAATTTTTTTTTTTTTTTGATTTTACATAATAACTCCTATGGAAGTACGTAGGTTTTTTTCAATATATTAATTTTTAGCCAAATGGCGCACTTCCAAAGTGGAAAGAGGAAAATTTGCCTGAAAAATCATCAAATAATTGTCAATAACAAATTCAATATAAAAAATTCAATGAACTATCCAATATAAAAAACTATGCAATATAAAAAAAATACAACCAAACTATGCAAAATAAAAAAAAATCTTGAGTATTTCCATAGACAATGTATTTTTCAAAATATGTTCAATATTTCAAGTCAATCAGTTAAAAATTGTCTGAGTTATTTTTCTGGCCAACTTCAAAAATGCCGTTTTGAGATACACGTTGCACAGCCGCTATTTTGAAATTAATCGCTTTTAAAAAATTTTTGTGTACAGTCACTTATATGTATAATAAATACTCTTTATCAGAATCTCGATTTATTTTGTAGTATTTCTGAAAAAGAATCCTGAAAAAGCCTATTTTTCGGCTTCTAGAGTAGCCTGACCCCATAACTAATAACTAAAAACTTGGCTAATTTAGTAATTTCGCTATTGGCCATCGTAAATGCTCCAGACACGTCAACAAAATTGTCTAGTACATGTTTATAGCTTATTGTATACTATTTTAAGTTAGGGTTTCTAATAATTTCTGTACACGATGCTAACGAGATTGATCATACACTAATTAAGTCTGGTTTCTAAATAAAATGGTCAAGAGTATTGTATTTTTTAGCTTACTTTTACTTCTTTGAAACAGCTGCGTTTAAAACTGCATAGTGTAAGTGCATTAAAAATATAGTTTAAGTAGTTGAATAATTCATGATACAATAATATAATTAACAGTCGACATTCAATTAATGTTTCCATAATATTTTATAAAATTAAAAAGAAAGAAGTATCTAATGTCACTTCCTTGAACATTTAAAGTATTTGATTACGTCGACAATGATTATGAGAAAAAATTTAATTGAATCAATAAAATTATAGTAAATCTAATGAAATTATTTAATCATGATAGATTCACAATAATATTTAATCATGATTAAATATGTCATAGGTTCAAACAAATAAATTGTCGTGTATATGGAAGTAGCAAGGTTAGAGGGGAAATCAGTGCACAATATAAAGATACTATCTATCTTATTTAGAACTTACTCGCTTCGCATTTTAATGCCGTCTTAGGCTTTAATACCTCCTTTATACAGTAGCGCACACTCTGCGACGCTTGCGTTCTCACATACTCATACTGCTCTCACACGCACACCATCTATACCCAACATGAATAAATGAAATAATTATTTGTTTAAATCAATGTTCACTTACAAACTATTTAATGTATTGTGACAGGTGGCTTATAGAGGTTAAGCCACCTGCCATAGGCGAGAGGGCTAAGTTCGCGACGTAACTAACCGCGGCGCTATCGATCAAGGAATCGATAGCGCTACGCGGAAAAAAAGCGCGAGAATCCGCGGCGTACCAAAACGCGGTGCTATCGATCAAGAATCGATAGCGCTACGCGGGAAAACCGATAGGCGAGAGGGGAAGGAGGAGCCCTCCCCTCAAGCCTTCTTCTCGTTCCGCCGGTTCGACGTGCCGCACGTGCTTCGAGAGATTCACGAAGAATACAAGATTTTCCCGAGGAGTTTTCCGCCGAGTTACCCGCAGATATAGAGAGAACGAATACCGCGATAGAAAAAGAAAGTGGCCACTAGGTAGTCAATATTAAGTTCGCGAATATTTATGTTTAGTTCCTGACGCGTGTGCGATCGCGTCAGGCATATATAGATATAGGAGAGTTACGCGCGAGACCGCGTAACTCGAACCCGATTAGGCCGTGCGAGTGCGAGTGAGAGGATCAATCTCTCTCTCGCACTATCACAGAATAGACGTACGAGTAAGAGAAAGCCACTCTTACTCGTAAAACGTTCGAGCACGCAGTTGAGTGAGAGGAACGAGCTCTCTCGCTCAACCATAGACTGCAGAGTCGAGTGAGAGAGAGAGACGCTCTCACTCGAGCAGTCATAGACTACGGCGGTATAGAGGGAGAACTGTTCTGTTTATATCCGCCCTCCATAGACTACACGTGTGTGTGTAGCCGCATAGAATGAAGAGGGTGCACATGCGCAGTGCGCGCCTCGTGGATTAGTATTGCGCGTGAGGCAACACTAATTACTCTTCACTCGCAAGGGACCTCTCTGCAATAATTAACGTATTTTGTATTACTTTTGTTACTTTATTTATTAAATAAGCAGTTAACACTGAGCCGGTGCGTCTTTCTTAATTTATTCCCTACAGCTTCCGTATCCCGAATACTGCTGCCTCCGCGGGTGTGCCAATCTAGAATTGGCAAACAAACTGAGTAGCCGAGCCCGGTGGGAGCAACACCGGTTGCGGGGCCTTAGGCAAGGCCTCTCTCACACGAGAATAGATATAACAGGACCGAAGGAAGGTCCTGCGTTGCTAACGGGACGTAACAAATTACCCCCGTTACAGTATTAACTATTTATTTATTTTTAATTAAATTAAGATAATCTGCATTGTATTAAAGTGTTTCAGCCTAATAAATAAGTTTTCTTCAAAAAAATCCCATAGTAAGTGAAAGATTTTCTATGTAAATTAATCTTTCTTTTATTAGTTGTAATTTCCACATATTAGCACATCGTATGGTATCACTCATGTTGTATTATCATATTAAATTTTTATTCTTTCTAATATATTGGGTGTACAACTTTGCTTCCGCCGTTTTGCAGTAGATAGCTGTAGCGGTAAGTGGTAGTTGAAATAAATACATCATAAATGTCATACAATAAGCTTAGGTATTTGTAAACATAACGCCATCGAAACATTAGTCGATTTGTGTCTGCATCATAAAGTTATTCTCGATTAAACATGTCGGCTTACGAGCCAAATTTTCGTCATTTGCGGGAGGTTTTAATTTTCTGCTTTAATATGAAGAAATCTGCGACTGAGGCTCATCGAATGCTTTCAAATACCTATGGTAAGGCCGCTATTAGTGAAAGAACGTGCCGAGTGTGGTTTCAACGCTTCAAGAACGGCGATTTTAACGTCGAAGTCCAGCATGGCGGTGGAAGAAAGAAGGTTTTCGAAGATGCAGAATTGGAGGCATTACTTGATCAAGACTCGTGTCAAACGCAACAAGAATTGGCAGGATCATTGGGAGTTACGCAACAAGCCATTTCAAAACGCCTGAGAGTCATGGGAATGATTCAGAAACAAGGAAATTGGGTGCCGTACGAGTTGAAGCCGAGAGATGTTGAACGGCGTTTGTGTGTTTGTAAACAGCTGCTTGCAAGGCAAAGACGGAAGGGATTTCTGCATTGCATTGTGACTGGGGACGAAAAATGGGTTCACTACGATAATCTCAAGCGCAGTCAATCGTGGGGATATCCCGGCCATGCTTCCACGTCAACGGCCAAACCGAATATTCACGGTTCCAAGGTCATGCTCAGTATTTGGTGGGACCAGCTCGGCGTAGTGTATTATGAGTTGTTAAAACCGACTGAAACAATCACAGGTGATCATTTTCGAATGCAATTAATGTGTTTGAGCCGAGCATTGAAAGACAAATGGCCGCAATACAACGAGAGACATGATAAAGTGATTTTACAGCATGACAATGCTCGACCCCATGTTGCAAAAGTGGTCAAGACATACTTGAAAACTTTGAAATGGGAAGTGCTAACTCACCCGCCGTCTTTTCCAGACGTTGCTCCCTTAGACTATCACTTGTTTCGATCAATGGCACGCCACGTTTGGATCAAGCACACGGCCTGGCTGACCAACACTTCCGGTCTTATGAAGAAGTAAAAAATTGGATCGATTCGTGGATTGATTCAAAAGATTACCAGTTTTTTAAACGCGGGATTCGTATGCTGCCCGAAAAATGGGAGAAAGTAGTGGCCAGCGATGGACAATACTTTGAATCATAAATGTATAACCAGTTTTTTAAATAAAGCCTCGAATTTCGGAAAAAAACGGTGGAAGCAAAGTTGTACCCCCAATATATATAGAAAGTACTCATATATTACGTATAGTAAATTACGTTCATATGATTATGACTAATCATACATGATAATATTCGCTTATGTATTATTTAAAATTGTGTATGATTATCTAAATATATTAACTTTCCGAGGACCGGAATGACGCATATATACGTAAAAAAAAAAAACTATTGAAAAACACATTTTTTGAAAAAAATGATTAGTAAAAATAATTAATAAAAATGATTAAAAATAATTTATAATACTTATTATTAATAATTGTTGCATATATACGTATACTTACATTTTTAAAATTCAAAATGACGAACTAAATATTGATGCTTGTTTCGAAAAATAAATAAATACATATAGTAAAATGAAACGCGGGCGCACGCGCGCCCGCGCTAACACACACACACACACACACACACACACACACACACACGCACACGCACGCACGCACGCACGCACACACGCACACACGCACAAACACACAAACACACGCACACGCGCACACACGCACACATGCACACACGCACACACACGCACACACAGTTTAGCATTTCGTACTCGTTAGGGATATAATCTGTTTAATGCACTAATATATTAAACCTTATTTACCCTTATATTTTCTATTAGAAAATTGAATAAGTTCTTGCTATTTCTTTAAAGGTGGCAGTAACAGTAGTCCGTGCATGAAATTTCGAATGGTAACGCTCCTGCAAAGAAGTACTGTATCTAACCTTAAATTTCAGTTTATGATAGTTCACTTTAGTGCAAACAAAGTAATCTTTTATTGATTCTGAAAATGTCTACTTTTGTGTCATATAAAGTGTATTTGCGGGGAATTTTATCGCACTATTTTATTCAAAAGAAATCTGCAGCTGCAGTACACAGAATTCTTATTGAGACTTACGGTTACAATGCTCTGTCGGATTCGACATGCAGAGACTGGTTTCGACGCTTAAAAAATAATGATTTTGAACTTGAGGATAAAGAACGTTCTGGCGCACCAAAAAAATTTGAAGACAAAGAATTGGAGGAATCACTTAATGAAGACCGATGTCAGACGCTGGCAGAACTTGGGAAAATATTACAAGTAGATGAGTCAACAATTTCAAAACGTTTAGAAGTGTTGGGAATGATCCAGAAGCAAGGACATTGAATGCTGTATGAATTAAAGCCGAGAAAACAGCGAGAACTTATCAAGGTCCTATTAAAAAAAATAAATAAATCATAAGCTTGAACTTAAAATTGTGTGCGAAAGTCGTAAATTGCAAATAATTTGTTATAAATAAAGTAATCGATGCATAAGCGTTATACATAAAAACGCCGAAGGAAAAAGTTTCAATTTTAAAGTCTTTTTATTATAAATAAGAAATCTAAACCATAAGCTCGAAACGCAATAACCCTAGAGATTAAAGTTTTCAACTTTAGACTAATTTTTTTAAATACACTAATTGATACGTGAGTATTGCATAAAAACACTTAGAGCCAGAGTTTGAAATTTTAAATGTCTTCTTTATGAATGAGAAAACAAGTCATCGGCTTTAAACTCAATAACCCTAGGTGCGAAAGTCCAAAATTGCAAATACATTGTTATAAATAAATTAATCGATTTGGCAGCATTAAACATCAAAACCTTTAGGTCAAAAGTTTCATATTTTAAATGTTTTCTTTTATGAATAAAAAACAAAATCATAAGCTTTAAACGCAATAATCCTGGGGATAAAAATCAAAAATTGTAAATACTTTTTTATAAATCACTTAATCGATTTGTTAGCAATAGAGCTTACGGTTTTGGTTTCTTATTCATAGAAAAAACATTTGTAATATGAAACTTTTGTTCCCAGCATTTTTATAGTAACGCTTTCAAATCACGTAATTTATTTATAACAATGTATTTGCAATTTAAAATTTTTATTTCTATGGTATTTGGGTTTAGAGCATATAGTGTTATTATTTAATTTCCTAAAAATATTTAAAATTTGTAGCTTTTGTCCATAAGGTTTTTGTATTTAATGCTTACGAATCGATCAATTCATTTATAACAAAGTATTTGCAATTTACATCTTTCATTCCTTGGATCACTGGGTTTAGAGTTTATGGTTTTCGTTTATTATTTTTAATAGACATGGGAAATTTAAAACTTTCACCCATATTATCTTATTTTCGGCGTCTCTTTTTCTTTGTTTTTTTTGTAAATAAGCGCTAATCTGCTATCTCAGCGGCAAATTGTCCCCCCATTCATCGTCAGAGGCCGATCTTCTTACTGCATGTACAACACACAATCTAACTAAAATGTAAGTGTACGTGCGTGCAAAAGGCTCTCAAGTATATAAGCTGTACGTGTGAGTATTCATGCGTGTAAAAAGCGTACTAATATACAAGCGTATACAAATATGTATGGAAATAAAGTATTGTGGAACTTATCGGTTACAAATTTTTTTTCGCCTATAATTCGAGAAGTATAAGTAAGTCGGAAGCGCGGTTATAGGTTTTCTAATTGTCATAGAATAACATTTGTAATTACTAAGGACTCTTAAATAGTGATTCTGCATTCTAGTTAAATAGAAAACTAGAATCTAAATTTTTTAAACAAATAACTAAATAAAAAATGGCTATCAAAGAAAGCTATTTTTGAAATCTTATAATAAATTTTAATAAACCTTATATGCAACGATTTCAAAAATTATGGAGCTAAAAAGCTGTAATTTTTATCAAAAATTAAAATGAAAAGAATGTACGATAAATAAGTATTAAGATAATTTTTTTGATTTCGAGTCTCAACGAGAAAAGGGAAAAACTTAACCTATACGGCCAACGAAAGTCTTACGATTTCGAGTCAAGCACTGATGTTTACTTATCAGCTTTCGCTTTACTTGATTCGTTAATTATTTGCCAATAATTTTACTCTCTTAAGTTTTAATGAATAATACTAAAAATATTATGTGGAATAATAAGGTAAGTTTTATAAAGATCTTGTGATGTAATTGAAACCTTTGATGAACATTGTAATCTTGTGATTGTGAAAGTTTGGCAATAATCTAGACATTTAGTTGAACGTGTGAGTTTTTATGATAAATTAATTTAATTTGATAAATGGAGAAGAACCTTGCACTTATTTACTGGCTTGTACTCATAATAAATTTAAACGTTTTATGAAAATACATAGTATGTGCTTGGTAATTATAATAAATTAATATTTTGTATTAAATCAGCAAGAATGTAATTGCGCTATTATTTATTGAATAATTTAATAAATAAAATGGCGTTATAATACGCAAGCACATTACACATTGCAGTCAAAAATATAATTTTATTATTCATACTTTGATGTGCGTGATTATTACAAATACCATGTGGTAGTAAATATTATGAATAAAGAAGCATAAGGAGAGTGCGTTAATATTTAGCTAGGATTTTCGGGAGCACGGTGTCAGATTACTTGCGCACAGCGGTGGAGCTTAACGCTTTGAGTATTATCCTCGTAAGTGAATAAACGCCATACTTTGTTAATGCCATCTATTTGTTTTTTTTTTTTTTTTTTACATTATAAATTCGGCCTTTTTTTTCTTTTACGCTACAAGCTCAGCATCTCTGATCGTCAAGCAATCTGAATGGCTGTTAATTAATTTGTTAAAATAAGGTGATTTACAACTCCAAGATTCTAATCCATTCTTTAGTTTGTGATTAAATTGATTTTTCAGTAAGATCAAGCATTTTTAGTGTATTTGGTAGCATATTAAATATTTTGAAGCTTATATGAGCAAAATTTAATCTATCTCTCTCTAGGCTTATTTCAGGTAAGTCTAAGCAGGAGTATTTATTGGGTTGTTCGATAATTAATGTCGTTTTTATTATGTTTTTCAAAGTGAATTTATTTCTATTACCAACAAACCATAATCAATGATACAAGGGTGGTCTGAAAAGTTTCCGACCTTAACGTAAAGATAGCAGCACTCGTCAATAAAAGCTAGCGAATTTCGTTGTTTATCTGTTGACAGTTGCTCACCAAAGTTTCAGCCATTTTGGATGCGCAGTTGTTAGTTGACAGTCGTTTGAGTGAGTCGATGTGAGTGTTGTTGTGAAAATAAACAAAATTGAGTATTGAGCTGTCATTAAATTTTTATTTTTAAAAGGCAATACGCCTACGCAAATCAAAAATGAGTTGAGCTCTGTGTATAGGGACTCTGCACCATCATTTTCCAAAGTGAAATTTTGGGCAGCTAAATTCAAACATGGCCGTGAGAGCTTCGGAGACGATGAACGTTCGGGACGTCCAAAAACTGCAACCACTGACGATAACATCGCCAAAGCTCACCAAATGGTGCTAGACGACCGCCGAATTAAGGTGAGAGAGATAGCAGAGGTTATGAACATGTCCAAAGAAAGTGTTTGCTACATATTAAAGTAAATCTTGATGTTAAATCAAGATTTAGGCATCAAAAAGCTGTACGCACGTTGGGTGCCGCGTTTGCTTACGTTAGACCAAAAACGTGTTTGAATGAACATTTCCATCGCTCCATTGGCGCAGCTTAGGCGCAATAAATCTGAGTTTTAGCGCCGATTAATTACTGTAGATAAAACTTGGATACACCATTATACGCCTAAAACAAAAATACAGTCAAAACAGTGGACTGCAAAGGGGGAACCGGCTCCAAAAAAAGCAAAAACTGTTTTTTCGGCTGGGAAAGTGATGGCGACTGTTTTTTGGGATAGTCATTGAGTTATTTTAATCGATTATCTTCAAAAAGGAAAAACCATTACAAAAGCATACTACGCATCATTACTTGACAAGCTGAAGGCAGAACTTGCGGAAAAACATCCACATGTGCAGAAAAAGAAAATCCTGTTTCACCAAGACAACGCACCGTTTTACACCTCAGCGGTTGCCATGGCGAAAATCCACGAATTACGGTTTTAGCTGCTTGACCATCCGTCTCACTCACTAGACCTAGCCCCGAGCGACTTCTTTTTGTTCCCTTATCTGAAAATTGCACGCGGAGGACAGAGATTTTCGTCAAATGAGGAAGTAATCACCTTCGTGAACAGTCATTTTGTAGAGAAGACGCCGAGTACTATTTGGATGGGTTCAAGAGATGGGAGCATCGCTGGGAGAAGTGTGTAGAATTGCAAGGAGACTATGTTGAGAAATAAAAAAAAAATATGGTAAACATTAACTGTCAAATCTTTCAGAAAGTTTAAAGTACAGTCTGTCAAGTAAGAGCGTGGTCGTGTTGATTTAAAAAAAAATTTATTTGATGAAACTTTAATATTTATATATACATTGTACACATTACAAACAATAATGCAATTTAGTCAATAATGTGTCCAGTCACCACCGGCGTCAATAATTGTCTGGCATCTCCGAGGCATGCTTTCTACTAATTTGACGGCGTATTCTAGTGGCAAGGATCTCCAGATCCGACGAATTTCGTAAGACAACTGCTTCAAAGTGTACGTGCGTCTTTTACGACGCTTCCGTTTAATATGTGCCCACACATTTTCAATAGAGTTTGCATCGGGCGACTGCGATGGCCAATCCAATGTAACGATGCCAGATTGAGTCTTCCACTAAGTACAGAGCTTGCTGCGGTGTTTAGGATCGTTGTCTTCCTGCAGAATCCAATCTTCATTTTTTGTGATCAACCATCGTTTGGCAGATGGCAGTAAAGCCTTTTTGTAGATTTTTATCATTTTCTCGGCATTTAGGTTGTCAGTAAAGAGGTGCAAAGTGCCGAATCCCTGCTTTGAGAAGCAGCCCCAAAGATGCACCTTTATTCCATGTTTTACGGTCCGCTGAACAAGCCTATTGGTGGAAGTTGACCAGGCTCGCGTGAGGACAGAACGTGCCCATATAGAACATTCATCAGTAAAAATGACATTTTCAAAATCTCTATCAATATTCTCATGCGCCCAAGCGAGTCGCTTTGTCACATGTTTTTCAGTCAACAGAGGCTTTTTCATTGTGTTGCGCTATTTCAGATGATGAGTACGAAGATGGGTTCGGATAGTTTCGTAGGATATGTCTAATAACCTTACTACCTAATATGTCTAAACCTTTTGCCATTAATTTTGGTTGTCCTTGCCGCAGTATTAAAGCAGGATTCCGCGAAAACAGATTCACTATTCTTTTTTCATCTTTTTTGTTTACTTTTCCTACCGAGCCACGTTCTGGTAAATCATCGACATTTTTAGCCACTTTATATCGCTGTATTAACTTCTGTACAAATGCCTTCGACTTTTTCATATATTTAGCAGCCGCTGATTGCGACATTTTGGGACCTTTCGGGTGGATGCAAAGGAACACAGCCTCGTAGCGCGACGCGTACTCAGCACTCATGGCGTTTAACGTAATTTTTTTTCGAAATATCAACAACAACCGAATTTTTGTTAACAATGCATCAAGGAAAATGCTTTTCTCTATCGGTTTGCGAAGGAGTTAGAGCAAAATCTTTCATGACCTGTCGGTGAAGTCGACCACGCTCTTACTTAACAGACTGTAAGTGGTAGGAAAACTACAACATGATTGAAGTTGAATCTATTTTAAAGTGCATTACGACGAGCAAGACTCTCTGTTACCACTCTATTCTGCAAATGATTTTCAGTTTAAGCTCTTGCTGGCATTGCTCGAGATAATTCAACAGTGGCTTCTTTCATCACAATTGGACGTTGATATTTATTTTTGATCGCTCAATCGTCAGGGACATATGATGGTGGACATATTAAGGTTTTTTTTTCTTTCTTTAGTAAACCAAAATTAATTTTTTTATTAGTTTTTTTAAAATAAAATTTTATTTTTTTTATAAATATTTTTTTAATTACATAATTTTTTTCATTTTTATTAATTTTTTTCTCTTTTCTCCTCATATTTCTGTTCTCTCGTGGAACTGTGAATTTTCTTTTGCTTGCGTTTTTCGCTCCCAGCAGGGTGCGCCGTCGTCGCTACATCGCCTCGCAAGACGACGAATCTCCCGCCGCTCACTCTTACACCACTAAGAAAATTATTTTGTACTGTTTTTGTATTGTTTTTTTGCACGCTGACCCCGCACCGCGCTGCAAATGGCAGTCGCAAATATTTAATTGTATTTATGATTATGTTGCTTGTTGTGAATTTAAATTATATCTTATTTATATATTTTTTATATTTTGGCGAAAAAATCTATTTTGGTTCAGTATCCTTTGGGATTATTTTTAGTTATTGCACCTTTTGCTTACATAGTGGCCATTTTTATGCAATCGGACTTCGCCTCACGCGCATTTCCCCGCTTCTTTCTCCCGTTTGTTTTCAAATAGCTTGTCGCGGGCCGCGACTATCTTCCGCTAGCCTAACCTTCTCCCGCCTAGCACCATATTATAGCGCATTTACCGGCTTAAGCACGTTGCATTACGCATCCCGCGCCGACGCATGCAAGCGAATTATTTTTTTTTTTTAGTTTTCAATTTCGATTGAGCTGGTGGATTCGACTGTAGTAGTCGGGGAGCAGCCCAACCCAAAAATTTCAGCAGCAGTGGGCGAGCTAGTGTGCTCGAGTTGACTTGTTAGTCGTGTTCATTTTTTTTTGCGTTTCGCGTAGCAGCAGCTGTTTAGCCGGAAGCCAACTTCTTCAGCAGAGCTAACCGAGCACGTACTCGAGCTGTTCGTCCCAGTTTTGGTATTTGCGTTGAGCTGACTATACTAAGCATGATATTTTGCTCGTTTCGCCGTAACGTTGAGTGTCGTTATTGTACGTCGTTGCTGTCGTCGTTGCAACTTTGCTGTTTTTTTCGCGGTTAAGCATTTTTTTTTATTGACGCAGAATAAAGTCGGACCGCGCCGCCAATCGTGTCATGATTTCTTAGGAGCCGGAAATTCTGAGAAGTTCTATTCGATACGCGATTTACACCGCAACCGACGAACGAATATTCGAAAACGCTATACGATGCGGACTAAACATCGATTGCGATACCTACGTCGTGCGACAGCGGCTGGAGAGGTACGAGCTTCGTCGCCTGCTAGGAGCTGATGCCGCCCCATGGAACCCCGCGCAAGATGAGCGCGCGACTCACAGCCGTCATCCGCCGCTCGACGCCGAACTAATTATACCACGCAGTTTAAGTCTGAACTTCGATTCCCCTGCGTATTCGCAAGCGCCTAATGTTTAGGTTTTCTCGCAGCTGGCCACGCGCGCATGGAATAGCACATCGTCGGAAGCGGCACGGACGCCGCAGGGCGAACCTGATACCCGTGCACCGCGAGTGCATATCGTCAAGACCGAGCCGGAGAGAGCTCGTGCGACGGAGACCCCTCCGCCGCCCCGCGCGCAGCCCACGCGGTTACACCAGACGGTTTGCCGGCTTGGCAGAGACTCGCCGATGGAGTTGACAGACCCCGTCGAGCGTATGTCACCGAGAGCAACTACCAGATACCGTGTTCCACCCCCGATAGGCCCTACAGCCGCCCTAGAAGAATTTGACCCGTTCTGGACGTACGTGTTTGAGAGTCAGGAGCCGACGGACGACCGACGGACCGCTGCAACGTGTCTGGAGCCAGCAGCGGACGTTCCGTTAGAACGGCGAAAGCCCGAAGCACATTACTTCGAAGCAGCGCACGCAACCACCCCGTACGGCGATTTAGCTGCGCATCCGTTGCCACCCGCCTCTCGGCGTGTCACCATGCATTGTGGAGTATTTCCTGATGAAGAGGCTTACGCACGGCACCCACAATCACCGGAGGTCCGACGGCCAAATCGATTGGCACCACCGCAGCCTCAGCGCTCCGCAGACGTCATCCGCAGCCTCAGCGCTCCGCAGACGTCATCCGCAGCTGCCGCACAGAGCGGAGAGACACTACGCTTCTTTAATACCTCTGTTTGAAGCTTCAGCGCCTCAGCGCGCGCAGACTAACGCTACGCAATTTATTTTTGATAATTCCACGTTTCTCCGCGAAAAGCAAACGTGCAATATTCTAGAAAAGTGGCGCGCTTCCTTGAAGGGCGTGCAAAAACAAGATCCCGAGGGATTTTTGACCAACTTGGATCAGTGTCGGGAGTCATACGGTCTAACCCTGGAGGATATTGTTAAAGCTTTGCCGGCGAATCTCGATGAAGAGGCATAGTACTGGTTTTGCCGCGAACACAGCCGCTGACAAACTAACGTTGATTTTGTCGACGCGTTTCGGTTGCAGTATTGCGCCGACAATCTGCAAGACCGCTTGCGCCAGGAGATTGGCAGGCAGACACAAGGCCCGCAGAAGGATATATCTACGTTCCTGCTAAAATTCCGCAATCTGCTCGATAAAGGGTGACCGCCGATGTCGCTGTCCAAGCAATTAGATTGCACGTGCCGTAACTTCCATCCAGCATATAGGCAAGCTGTTTCGCGCGACCGTATTCGTGATTTTGTAGAGCTGCAATGTCTGAGAAAGAAGTTCGAGACAAAAAAGTTGCAGGACAAGGCTTATCGTCCTCCTCCTTCACCCGAGAAGTCGTTATTTCCCAAAGACGCGTACGTGCCGCTGCACCCGGTACGTTCGGCTAAAGCTGCTCCCGTAGAAACGGCTCGCCTGATAGATATCGACGATACAAGTCATCGCACGGAATTCGTCGCTGCAGCGAGCGCTTCGAAAAATCGACCCCCGCATCAGCAGTCGCAATTTGAGCCTCCGGCTGAGTCGCAAGCTCAAACGTCGCCTAAAAAGCCGCTTCCACTAGCGATTACGCGCACAGCAGCCTCCAAGTCATCGCAGACTGAAATACAGCCGCTTCTCCAACCCACCGACGTGCCCCCGCAGCAGCAGCGTAATTCTAATTATCACGCGAACAGCAGTACCGCGCCGCCACGCGCCGTAGTATATGCCGCCAATAACCAGCATGATCACTCGCCGCAAGCTCGCAAGCAGCGAGAGCCGTGCCGTCGCTGTGACCAGCTAGGACATTGGGCTGCCAAATGCCCGAAGACCCCGAGATGTTATGGATGCGGGCAGCCAAATGTACTACGCAAGGACTGCACCCGATGCAGAGGGACTCTACGGGCGGGAAACGCACCGCAGGAGACTCGTTAGGGGCTCATGGGTCCCCGTATTGCTGAAAGGCAGCTCCACGCCGCGGGCAGCTCCACACCGCGGGCAGCTTCATCCTGACCCGCCACGCCAGTCGCCGCCGTGCGACGCAGTTGAGATTTCCGCTACATTTGAATCTCTGGCATCTGCACCATTGGATCAGTTGCCGTCGCTGATCCAAGGTAAACCGCACCTCCGCGAGGTACAACTATTTTTTAATATTAAACTCAACGGTTTGAAGCTCAGAGGCTCACTGGACGATGACGCCGTCCATTCGTTCCTGGGAAAGGGCTTGAGCAAGTTGTTGCAAGACAAGCTCAGCCCCGCGGCTGATACAATTAACGTGGCAGATGGAGGAGCAGTGGCAGTCCAGAGAGTGTTGGATGTCACTGTCTCCATCAATGGAGAAAGGCGGACACTTCCTTTCTTTGTGGCAGATGGGTTGCAATACGATTGCGTCCTGGGCATCGACTTCAAGAGGCTGTTTAAACTAAAGATAGATTATAGCATGGGGCGTGGTGCACCAGTTCTACCCGTACGGGTCCGATCCGGCGACCTTTTCAGCCGTCGCGACCATCGGCGGACTCGTTGTGGCAACAGACGACGAGCACACGCAGCTAAATGCTCTGCTCGACCGCTTAATCCCGCCAACACCCGCATCTCTAGGATTAACCAATTTAGCGGTGCATACCATCGACGTGCAGAAGCTGCGCCAATTCGGCAGCATGTGCGTAGATATTCTCCGAAAATGCTGTAAGTTGCGTATGAGAAGATCCATCGCATGGATCCATCCGATGAAATCATTGAGCCGTCTGACAGCCCGTGGTGCAGCTGTCCAGTAATAGCACCAAAGGCCAATGAAAAGTCGCGCCTTTGCATTGACTACCGGCGCATCAATGCTGTCACTAAACGCTCCGCTTATCCCCTCTGCAACATAGACGATATCCTAGACAAGCTTAGATCGGCTCGCTATATTTCTAAGCTTGATCTCAGTCAAGCGTACCACTAAGTCCTGCTCAACCCCGCAAGCAAAGAAATCACCGCTTTCTGCATCCCTGGACGCGGACTTTATCAACTTACACGCATGCCATACGGCTTGACGAACGCCCCCGCAACATTTTAACGAATAATGTACCGCCTTATTAAGCCGCAGTGGGAACCGCACGTCTTCCCCTACTTGGACGACGTGATTATCGTCGCTTCTACGTTTCAAGAACACTTACAGTGGCTGGAACGAGTGCTCGCTGCATTTAAAGAAGGCAATTTGCAATTAATTCCAAAAAAATCTGAGTTTTGCTGCGCTGAAGTCCGCTTCTTAGGCTACGTCGTAAATGCAGAAGGTTTGAAGCCTGACGACGATAAGATAAAGCCGATTGTTGAGTACCCTGCACCTACGAACGTCCGCCAGCTGAGGCGATTTTTAGGCATGGTAGCATGGTATTCGCGCTTCATCGATAATCTGGCAGCATATAAAGCATCGCTCATACAATTAATGCGGAAAGGCATTCGTTGGCATTGGAATGAGGAATAACAGCTCGCCTTAGCGCAAATGAAGCAAGCTCTAACGCAAGCGCCTGTGCTAGCTCGCCCAGATCTGACCCGCCCGTTTACGCTGCAAACGGACGCATGTGATTACGCCATCGCAGGCGTTCTAACACAAGAGGTTGACGGACACGAGCACCCGATCTATTTTGTAAGCTGTGTTTTGTTTAAAGCCGAGCGCAACTATCCCGTGACGGAAAAAGGGTGCCTGGCGGTGCTCTGGTCCGTCGAACGGCTGGAAGGTTACCTCTAAGCGGAGGAATTTACGGTGATCACCGATCACCACAGCCTCTTGTGGTTAAATAATTTGAAGGATCCCGCAGGCCGCTTAGGACGATGGAACACGATGCTGCAGCAATATTCCATCAAATTCGTGCATCGTAAAGGCGCGTTGCATCAATTGCCGGATGCACTCTCCCGTGCGCTCGAAAATAACGTAGAAGCCGCCGCTGTAGCTCCGTCCGCGCACACGTACGATAAATAGTACCAACGACGCTTGCTAGCTGTTCGCACCTGCCTGCTCATATTCCCGGATTGGCGTATTGACAACAAGCTGTTATACGTGCACTGGCCGAGCCAACTGATTAACCCGTTCGTGCCGGATCTCGACGCGTGGAAGCTCGTATTACCGCAGAGCATTGTTTGAAGCGCACGATACACCACAGGCGGGCCATCTCGGTGTCAAGAAAACGTATGCACGGCTCGCCACCTACTATTATTGGCCTGGCATCTACTACGATACGAGTTGCTACGTACGCGCTTGCCAAGAGTGCCAAGCACACAAGGTATCGCAGCAAGCAGCAGCTGGCCTGGTGGGGGAGCGATACATTGATGGACCTTGGACGGTAGTTGCCGCGGACGTGATCGGGCCGAAATCACCGTCGAAACGAGGGCACCGCTATGCAATAGTGTTCGAAGTTCTCTTCACGCGCTATATCGAAATCCGCGCGTTACGAAAAGCCGACGCGAAGAATGTAATGCAAGCGTTCGACGACTTAAGGGGAGGTTCTCATCTAGCGACCCAAAAATTACGTGATTTTCGCGATTTTTTTTCTCATGGAAAGAAATATATAAAGTAGTCAAGTTTTTTGGTACTTATTAAGTATGTTATTAACTACTTTTACAAATTATTTTAAACAAGAAAACTGAATAGTTTATTAGTTATATGCATTGAAAAATAGTCATCGAAAAAAAAGACACCTCCACGGGCGGCGAGGTAACTTATCCAATTTTTGTCTAAAATCAAAAAATCAAAGTTTGTTATAAACTAGAAGACATTTGCTGGATTTTTAATTAGAATCACAAACAAAAGTTAAAAATTAACAAAATGGCGGGCTTGCAAAAAAAAAAACATTTTTTTGCGCTTTTTGTTGCTCTAAAAAGTGCAATAACAATAAAAATAATTATTGTAAAATTATGATTTTAGGTCAAGATCCAGCAAATTTAATTACCTTTAAAATCAAAAAAAAATTAATTTTGATATCTATAATAGTTTTTGAGATATCTTGCCGCCCGTCTCAAAAAACATAGTTTCGAGAAAAACGCGTTTAAAGTTTCAGTACGCGATTTAGTACGTAAAAAGACGACTTTGGTTTTTTGACTATAACTTTAAAAATAAATTGAATTTAGCAAAACGGGTTTCACGAGCGTATTCTACGAGACATTTGCCAACTTTTTAAGCAAAAAAAAAAAAATCGATTTTTTGGTCGTGCTTGATGAGAACCTCCCCTTAATAATAAACCGATGGGGCTGCCCTAAGGTACTGATGACGGACAATGGGACCGAATTTGCAAATAAAACGGTAACCGAGCAGCTGCAGCAGTACGGAGTGACGCAGTCCACCATTCCTCCGTACCATGCGCAGGCCAACCCCGTGGAACGCGTTAATCGAAATTTGCATACGTTGATTAATAGTTTTCTCAGCGGAGACCACCGCGAATGGGATATGCATCTTAATGAATTCGCCTTCGCGCTTAACAGTATGGTGCATTCATCGACCAAATTCTCCCCGGCGTTCCTCAATTTTGGCCGTAACCCGCAACCCTGCATGATTCTCCACAAGCATCTCGAACGTTCCGCCCCTGTATGGCCGCCCGATGCAGGACAATGGCTCGGACGTGTGACCTGCTTACCCGCGGTACATGACCTAGTAAAGAGACACATCGAGCACGTGACCGCGAAACATTTAGCGCATTACAACCGCCGTCGGCGCGACGTTAAATACCAGGTAGGCGATTTAGTGTGTCGCCGCCAACACCACCTGTCCTCTGCCGGAGCAGGATTGGTGGCCAAAATGGCACCACGATTCGTAGGGCCAGCGACCATCGTCAAGGTACTCTCACCGGTAGTCTACCTCGTCGAAGATGCCAACTCGAATATGCGCACCAAAATCCACGTAGGCGACTTGAAACGCTACGTACCGCCGCGTTCCCTTTAAAAATTTTTTTTTGTGTTTTTTTGATTTTTTAGAAAAGTTTTTTGTTGTTTTATATAGCACCGGCACCGCTTATTTTGGTTCAGTTTTTGTATATTCTAGAATTAATATAATCTATATTTAGCAAATTAGCGTACTTAATTACCCCTATTGTCTATCCCGCTCATCCCTCCAGTATACTGCATGCTATTTTTTTTGGTTTCCCTCGCTCCCGCTGTTTATTTTGTTTTGTTTTTTTTATAATTTGGTTTTTTTTTTATTATTTTGTTTTGTTTTTTTTTAATTTACTTTTTTTTTGTTTTGGTTTTGCCGCAAGCACCCAAGCCAGCAGAGCATGATTATTTTTCTTTTTCTTCATTTTTGCTATTTTTTTTTTTTTTTTATTTTTTTTTTAATTTTTTGTATTTTGCTCTCATCTTTTTTTTTTTTGCTATTATTATTACCCGCGTTGGCGTGAATCGCTCGTGCCACCAACGAGCCGCAGGTGCATGCCGCACTCACATTCTGCTACGAACCACTCTCTGACGAAGCCACGAGTAAACTCAGCATGTTTACTATAACCGCCCACTGGCAGTTGGCCACCAAGGTAACCAATTTGTTTTTTTCATTTATCGAACAGCAATGCGGCTGTCGAATAATACCACTACTGCACCAGGTAAGCACGGTATGATTGAAATTTACATGTTTTTTCTTTATTTCAGTTATGCGTGTATTAATATTGAGTATTTTATTTCTTCTTAGTACGAGTGGTATTAGTTGTTGGAGCAGGATATGAGAGACCGCGTCGTTAGGACAACTTACGTAATGATATTAGTTTTTTTCAAATTTTTTTGTTTTTTTTATTGTATTTCTGCCCAAGGGTTGAGCCAGTCGCGTAAATAACTGAGGAGCTAGTATTGTTAGTTAGACTCGAGTTCGCCTAGTAATCCTGCTTGCACCTGTACACCGCATACACTTTAGCTAGAACACCGACGCAGACGAGCTACGCTGCAGAAGACGATGTCCGCGCAACGGCGTTCTGCCGCACACCTACACCGTTACGGGTGACACCGCTCACTTTAGGCTAAGTGAAAGTGCTAGGCGAATAAAATCAAGTTCGATCCCAGTTAGGATCAAACAGTGAACATGAAGTCGTTTCACTTCCCTCATATTCACCGTTTGGTGGGAGGGAGTTGCGACGTGGTGTTTTGCACCAGTCACATAAGGATGCTAAAACACAGCTGGTACGCCTCCTCGTAGCCTACAATACCCATTACAATCTTGGCAGTCTCGCAGGACTGCCACGCTTAGCCTTAACTAACAGTCACGCAGGGCTGTGCATACAATACCTTCCTCAAGTACATGGTCTTGGAGCTGAAGTAAGGCTCCAGCGAGGAGCCAGTCTCAAGAGCCCATGGCTAGGCAATGGCAGTGCTCGCACACACTGCAGCAGGGATTCTTTTCCAAGCTCCTTCCTGTCCTTGTCGTAGTTCCCGTACCTGCAATCTCCCAGACAATAGTTAAAAGAAGATGGAAGCAATTATAGCAGCTGCACCTTGGAAGGAAAGTGCAAGCTGCCACACAACATCATAGGAAAGTGGGAGAGGAGGTTAGGAGGCAAGCAAAGACACATAAACACCGCATCTACGTGCAAGTAATTATGTACCTGGAATTGTCTAAGAGCGTTGCCTCGCTGCCACTGCTAGCAGGCCATCGCTGTCCCCGACACCACCGCTTCGTTTTCTCCGGCACTCACCGTTCGATTCGCCAGCTGTTGATACGCCGCGCTGCCGCACCTGAAAAAGAGAGAGAAGAGACAAATGAGTCAATGCCTACCAGCCATGGAACGCGTCGACTTACCTGGACTCTCTGGACATCGGATATAGATTCTCGCCGCTCCAGAGAAAATAGAACAACACTGGCACTCGCGAGCGAATAACCCAAACGCGCGCTGCTGGCACGCGGTTATGTCAACTGCTGACAGCGCTAAGCGCGCGCAGCGGCTGCATCGCGTAACGTATTTTACACGTACGTTGTGCCAGCGCAGAACAATTATCTAAAATCCGCACTCGCGAAAGTGCCACGCAGAAGCTTCTCATTCACTTCGTTCGGGTCCGTTTGAGCGAAGAGTCACGATATTAGCGAGCAGTAGACACTTCGTCCGGTGCCATAGTCGCTATCATTAGCTTTAGTAGTTCGGCTCCGCATCCGTTTATATTATATTGAAAACGAAACGAGTGTGTTAGGGCAAGAAAACCGTTCTTGTTGTATTTGAGGCGTGTAGAGCATATTTGGTAAGTGCCAAGGTGCAGTAGCTGTTACCAGGAGGCATCCCTTCAACGAATCGTCCCCGTTTCCTCTCCGGCTGTGAGTGTGCTACCGCGATGCGTAATACGCACCATCTTGTCTTTTCACGTCTTGCATGTCCGCGACCGCTCTAACCGTGAGCTAGCCGTGCGAACGTAATTTCCGCGCATAAAACCGCGCTACATGAGTGTAGCTGGCACCCTGGGCTTGCGTAAAAACGCAATCATTGTGTATTTAGTTGATATTAAGTTCATATAAACGTATTTGTTCGTGTCTATTTCAATCGGTTGTTTTAACTTGCACTAGCAAGCAGCCCGTCCGCTTCCTCCTACATTTGTACGCCACCCTGATCCCCAGTAGCGTTACACAGTATGTACTGTAAATAAATCAAGTCTTGAATTTTAATTGAACAAAATTGTAAAGAGACAAAAACGAAAAAATCCTTTGAAATAACTAACTGTTGTTTGACAAAGTAAGTAAACTGCAAAAATAAGTAACTTAAATAACGTAAGCTGAAGTAATTTGACGTTACCAGAATAATCAATTATTAAACTATTGAAGTGATTTACGTGCAGCTATTTTAAATCATATAATATCGTTAATTTATATAATATAATATAGGCATAAAACATCAATAACATTTTAACAAATAATTCAAAAAATAAGCGACTAAACTCACTATTTTTAGGAAAGTAAGCCTGCTTGTGATTTGGTAGGGATGATTTCTAGGGGTCAGGGAGTAGTTAGATACGGGTTGTGGGTTAGAGGGTAGGTGAATTAGCCCGCTTGTGATGTGGGATTCATTTATTTGAAGAAAAATAAGCGACTTAACACGCTGTTCCTAGGGTCAGGTGGGTTTGCCTGCTTGTATTAGGTTGCTGCAGATGAAATGGCCGATTTAGCAATGACATAAAGTTGGCTGCAATTTTAGTGTATTATGTTGGCACAAGGCGGCGCAAATGATATGACATATCAAAGTATAAATACTGCTACCTTGGTTTATGAAGTTATTTCTGTTTTGCACTTTATAGTGATCGTAAGAACAAAAAGAGAAAGTGAACATAGAAGTAAATCAAAAACGGCTACTTTTACTATACGAATTTAAATTAGAGCACAACGCAACGGAAGCAACGAGGAATATTAGCAGCGCATTTGGGCCTGATACAGTTAACGAACGAACCACTCGGCGGTGGTTCGAAAAATTCCGATCCAAAGATATGGACCTTGGAAATGAGCCACATGGACACCCGACACCATCGATCGATAACGATGAGCTGCGTGCATTAGTGGAGTCTGACCCCCGCCAAACCATAAGGGATCTTGCCGAGAAATTAGGCGTTCACAATTTGACAGTTTGCCGCCACTTGCAACAACTTGGAAAAGTGAAAAAGCTCGACAAATGGGTTCCGCATGATCTTACCGAGCAAAACATGACATGTCGAATGGAGATTTCAAGTTCGTTTCTTTTCCGCAAGAAAAAGGAACCGTCCTTGCACCGAATTGTGACTTGCGATGAAAAGTCGATTCTATACGATTATCGTCGCCGATCGGCCCAATGGCTAGATGCCGATGAAGCGCCAAGACACATGCCGAAACCAAACCTTCATCCAAATAAAATAATGGTAACTGTTTGGTGGTCTGTAGCTAAAGTTATCCACTATTCGCTCCTGCAACCCGACCAAACCACCAATGCTGAGAAATACTTTGCTTAACTGAATGAAATGCATCAGAAATTGATAATCCAACGACCTAGGCTTGTCAACAGGGATAGAGTGATACGGCTTTATGATAACGCACGACCTCACGTAACGATAACCACGGTCTAAAAATTAAACGAGTTGTGCTACGAGACTCTTTCTCACCCTCTATATTTACCAGACATCTTACCAACAGATTACTATGTCTTTAAACATTTGGATCACTTTTTGACAGGAAAAGATTTAATAATGAAGCTGCTGTCAAAAATGCCTTCGAGGAGTTTCTTCGAACCAGAAACTCGGACTTCTACAAAACTGGCATAAATTTACTCGTATCTCGTTGAAAAAAGTGTGTTGCATCTATTGGAACCTATTTTGATTAAAAAAATTGTCTTTATAAAAAGTTACAGCTGTTTAAAAATTTATTACTTTATCGGCCATTTTATCTGCAGCAACCTAATAATTTGAAACACATTCAATCTTTTTACGGCTTCTTGACCCCTAAATCTGAGCATCTTACAATCTCTACTAACCCCTCTAAAAGGTATTTCCAGGGGTTGTGTTTATGAGAACTTTTCATTAGAAGGATAGAAACTATAAAAGTAATTTACAGTTTATGTAAAAACTATAGTAGTATATGTAAAAACTATAAAAGTAACAATAAAAGTTAATTTCAATCAATTCTTGTTTCAACCAAAGCTCGTATTCTACTATTCTTATTCGCAATTCAAAGCATAATTTTTTTAATACTCAACTCACTCTTTTGAATTCTTGCGGTAATGGCTCCTTACTTGCTAAAATATGCGCGATCGCTTTGACAAATTGGTGCCAGACAAGTGTTGGAACTTCGATCGACAAATATCAGGACCCTTGACTGCGACAATCTCAGTCTCTTTTCCGATGGTGTCTTTCGAAAGCCGACGAGCGAGGAAGTAATCGTGTCTCCGTTTCCAATCGCTTAACTTACGCTTTTTCATACTCATAGATGCTCAGTCACACACATATACGTACATAAGAGAATACTCGCTTAAATCGTAAAAATCGAGATTATTCGAATAGGTTACATCTTGTTCCTTTTATGCTGCACGACATTTTGTTGGGTAAAAAAAAAAAAGCTTGCTTAAGTCGCTTACATATTTATACTTCTTAGTCTTACTCTTATCTCCTTTCTCTTTGTCGTGTTAATGTTGCAGTTGCACTCAATTATCTTTGACAATCATGAAATTAATTAGTTATTTAAATTTGTATTACTTTTTGCTTTTCTGATAATAAATGAGTAATCTTTGTTATAATTTTTTATTATATACGAGGGTGATCTGAAAAGTTTCCGACCTAACACAGATACGAGGTCTGCCTATTAAATAACGAGACTTGTTTCGAAAAAGGGTTTTATTATAAAAATTATTTTACATTCGTATGCTTCCCTTTAATATACTTCCCTTTTCTCGCCACACACCTTTCCAAACGTTTTTTCCATTGATCGAAGCAGTGCTGGAAGTCTTCTATGGTGAGGGCCTTTACGAGCTCTGCCGTTTTTTGCTTTACCGCTTCCATCGACTTAAATCGGGTCCCTTTTGAAGCAGATTTTATCTTCAAAAACAAAAAAAAGTCGCACGGTGCCAAATCTGGCGAGTACGGAACATGTTCGAGCACTGGAGTGCGCTTACCGGCCAAATACTGCTTCACAGATAGCGCGTTATGGGCAGGTGCGTTGTCCTGGTGCACTATCCACGAGTTGTTCTTCCACAACTCGGGCCGTTTCTTACGAACTCATTCTCGCAGAGTTGCCAAAACTGACAAATAGTAAGTCTGGTTGACAGTGTGACCCTCTGGAACTTATTTAGTCATTACAATACCGTTAATGCCGAAAAAAACGATCAACATTGCTTTGAATTTTGATTTGGACATCCTTGCTTTTTTGATTGTGGGCGATTCAGGCGTCTTCCAATGCATCGATTGCCGCTTTGATTCAACATCGTATTGAAAGATCCACGTTTCGTCGCAAGTAATAATGTTTCCCATCAGTCCGGAATCTTTTTTTAACCTTTCAAGGAAATCTAAGCAGACCTGTTGACGCAAGAGCTTTTGGTCAGGAATCAGGTTTTTTGGCACGAACTTCGCACAGACTTCTGTCATGTGTAATTCCTCGTGTTGTTACGTGACGAAATTTTAATAATTAAATTGAATAATTAAATTAAACAATAATAATTAAATTAAGAATTTATAAAAAATTAAATCAAAATTAAACGGTTCAATGTACCACTGCAACACATAAATGTGTACGTTTAATGTGTGAAAATTCTGAGCCCGCAGGTTGACGAACTCTGTACAACAGAGTGTTAGAAAAAGGTGGGTGATACTTGCACTCACGCTGCAAATTGACTCCTGTGGAAAAAACCCAGGAGACATGGAAAATAATCGTATTCTTACAGTCAGATATTTTTCCCACACACCTTTAGAGAGTTGTGTTGCTCAACTCGCCTCGGCGCACACATTTAAACGAATAAAATGTCTAAGGTTGCAGTTTAGTCGGGAGGCGCGGGGGAGGCTCGGGAGTCCACCGAGGCTCGCGCTGATGCAAAATAAGCAAAAATCCCCACGATGCCTCCACCTCAAGGTCTTTAAATATGAGTACCAACGGGCCGCGAGAGAGAGACGGTTAAAAAGAACAGTACTATCTAAACTCCGCCGTAACGTCGTTTAATTCAAGTTTCCATATTTTATAAGTTTTTCGAACGTTTACATTTTCAATAATTTTTTATCCCAGTACTCGGCCGCGTGTTGCGTGTGTGAGCGACATTAAATAACTCTATCATCGTGGTTGTACGATTTATTTAATAAAGAACTGTAAGTGAGAAAACCCTGTGGCGTTAAATTTTCTGCACTTCCATTCCTCATCGGACGGGTGCCATCGGAAAATCAGGACGCGTAAAGGATCCAGGTAGGTTTTTACTTATGTCTAATTAATTAACATCATGCTTCTTCTCTGCGGCTGATCCCCACTAAAGAATGGGGTAGAGGCTGTCCTAGTTGTAATCCGCGGCAACCTGGGTCCCTTCGGTTCGCGATGCGTGGGCGGGCCCGTACGGGACGCGTTGGCGGGTCCCGCATAAAAATAAATATTAAAATTTCGTATTGTGCGTGTAGCCCCGCACGTAACAGCGAAATTTTTGGTGGAGGCGCCGGGTACACGCCAACACTGAGGGACTTTTTGTTGTATTAATTATGTCAATTATATTTGAATTATTTAATTAATTATTGACAGTTATAACTGATTTATAAAATCTTCTATATTATGAACTTAAAAGTAGTAATAAAATAGATTACAGTTTCACATATTTATTTAAAAAGGGGAAAGTCTTGATTATTTAAGTTAATTTTACATAACTATTAAATTATTAACATAATAAATAAAATATTTATTTGAAATCTAAAGTAATCTTAAATATACCCAGGTTGAATGTTGAGAAAACTGAAAATAATAATTTATAACAAAAAAATCATTTTTTTTTTAAATTACAATATATAAAATATATATGGGTGTATAAATTAATGATAAATTATTTAGTAATTATTTACAAATACTAAGGATGATAACTATAACATAAGTTATACAAAAATTTTAGAAAATTTTAATCAAAGATGTTTTACTTTGATAATAACAAGTTATGATAAAGAGCCATTTAAATTAGGATATTAAGTTGTATTATTGTTAATTGTGTTATGGAGATTATTGTTAAACTTGCCTTCTTTCTCATGTCTGAGAAAATATTTTTTCGATTATGTTACACAGATTTTAAATGACTAATGCGATTAACTGTCATTTATTGTATAGTTATTAAATTTTCATCATATAATAGTGCCTATGCTTGAAAATTCGTGCAACATTTTATAACAAAGTATGTAACATACGATTGAACAGTGGAAAATTTTCTCCGCTTAGTTGATCAAAACAATGTGTGTACGCTTTAATTCCAAGAATTAATTAAAGTTAAGGTAATTCTTCTATTAAATATATTATAATTCTATATATAATGTTTAAAAAAAAAAAAATATTGATTTTGATATTTGCGTTCATTAAATTTTTAGTGCATATCCTTTTTACAATTATTAATTTATTTTATTAAGAATGATTTTATACCTTTAAGAGAATTGCTTTAAATGGTTATGTTTATGTTTATAATACATTAAAGTACTATTTTTTTTTATAAACTTTTCCGGAGAAGTTATAAAAGTGTAGTTTAAAATTGTAATCAATTTTGTTCAATTCGTACCGCAAATGAAAAACTTTCGTTTAAAAATAAGTATTTTATAGAATGTCTATTTTTAATGAATTAATTAATTTCAAAATTTTTATTGCTAATTAATAAGAAAGTGTCAATAAAATTATTTTATAAATAAAAATTATAATTTATAATTTTATAATTTTATTCTTAAGGTTTTATTACTTACGTGATTGAAAAGTATATTAAAAATTAATCATATTAATAAAATCAATATGCTAGATATGTTGAATTCAAATTAATTAATGATGTCTATTAACCCAAACTAAAAATTTGTATTAAATTTAATAATTCTTTTTGCATCTGAGTAATTAGGTTATATAATTATTTTATGCTTTGCAAAAGAAAACTAGTATAAACCTCACCGTGCGATCTCCCGTCGGATCGCCACAGCGATGAAATTATTAAAATATTGATAATAAGTTTTATAAGATGAAATGTTATTATTTTTTTTTACAAATGTAAATATGTTTATTGTTTTATTGTGATACAAAGATTTTCATTTTTATTACAATGATCTATATGTTGATAATAAATATATTAAAATAATTTTATTCTATGTCTTAAAGAGAATTAATGTAGTTCTCTCCGCGCGAAGCCCGGCCGTCGGATCGCCGCGATATGAAAATGATTATGCTACGAATGCGGTGGCAATTTTCACATTGATATAACAAAATACCACGCGGAAAATTTTGTTTAACATTATACAGTGGAAGTGGGATATGTGTATGTGTATGTATATGGCATACGTATAAGTAAACAAAAATATACAAAAAAAATTATATACAGAAAGAAAAGTGAAAGTGAATAATGAAACAAAGTGATAAACTAAATGGAAAATTTTTATTTAATAATAACATTTTATAAAAAAAAAAAAAGGAGAAAAATATTTTATTTAATAATAATTTTAAATATTTAATAAAATTATTAAATTAAATTATAAAATAATTATTTAATAAAATTATTAAATTAAATTATAAAATAATTATTTAATAAAATTATTAAATATCAAACTTATTAGATTTATTTCAAAATGTGGTTATGTCAATATAATAGTGATGTTGTGAATAATTTTGGAAAAAATATAGGATTAAAAATTCAATCAGAAATGATAAAAGAAAAGCATTTTTGGATATTAAAGTGTTTTAGTTTGAGATCTAATGCCGTTCTTTCCGTGATTTGCCCGGCCGTCGGATCGCCGAGGCATGCGAGTGATCATGCTAGGAATGCAGCGATAAATATTACGTCACGGCGAGATAACGCGCAGCTGATCTTCAAGGTTCTTTTTCTTATTCTCTCACATGTGAATTAAAAATGATTTAAAATTTTATAAATAAAAATAATAAGCAGTAGAGAAAGTGTGAAAATGTGAACTTATGATCTTCAACTATTCGCTCTGTGACAAAAGGAGTAAAAGTTAATATTAGTGTGAAAGTGGTCTATAAAAGAAAAATAAAGAAGTAAAATAAATGAAATGATAGATAAATAATGAAATGCGCGAATAAATAAAAGTGAATAAAATAAAAGAATAATAAATAAAATAAAATAATATAAAAGAAAGTGAAGTAAAAATATATGCGCGAATTAAAATAAAAAGAATAATATAAATTAAATAAAGAAGAACAATAAATGAAATAATAATAAAAGTGCGTGAATAAATAAAATAAAAGAATAATAATATAAAAGAATAATGAATAAAATAAAATAAAATAAAAGGAAGTGATGTAAAAACACATATGCGAAATAAAATAAAATAAAAAGAATAATATCGACGAAATAAAGAAGAAAAATAAATGAAATAATAATAAAAGTGCGTGAATAAATAAAATAAAAGAATAATAATATAAAAGAATAATTAATAAAATAAAATAAAATAAAAGGAAGTGATGTAAAAATACATATGCGAAATAAAATAAAATAAAAAGAATAATATCGACGAAATAAAGAAGAAAAATAAATGAAATAATAATAAAAGTGCGTGAATAAATAAAATAAAAGAATAATAATATAAAAGAATAATGAATAAAATAAAATAAAATAAAAGGAAGTGATGTAAAAATACATATGCGAAATAAAATAAAATAAAAAGAATAATATCGACGAAATAAAGAAGAAAAATAAATGAAATAATAATAAAAGTGCGTGAATAAATAAAACAAAAGAATAATAAATAAAAGAATAATAAATAAAATAAACGAAAGATAAATAAAGAAAAATAAAATAAAAGAAAGTGAATTAAAAATAAAAATATATGTGCGAATTAAAATAAAAGAATAATAATAATGTGCAGCGAATCAATAAATAAAAAGAATGAATAAAAGAAAAATAATAATAAAATGAAAATAATATATAAATGAATAATAAGTAAGATAAAGAATGAATAAATAAAAGAAAAACAGATAAATAAAATGCAACAAAATAAAAGAAAGGGAAAATAAAACATATATATATATATATATATATATATATATATATATATATATATATATATAAATATATGCGGATTAAAATGAGTGAAATAAAACAAATGAAAATAATAAATAATTAATATAAAGAATAACATAAAGAAAGAAACTGCGTTAAAACAAAGTAAAATGAAGTGAGAAGAAAAATATAAATATATAAACATGAATAAATAAAAAGTGAATAAAAAAAAAAAAAAAAAAAAAAAAAAATTTTTATAATTACAATAAATGAAAATAACGCGATAGTGAGTAAATGAAGTGTTCTAAATTAGACAAAATTAGTGATAAAGAGTGAATAAATGATTATAAATTGAATGAATTATTATGAGTGAAAATATTAAGGTCACAGAGTGAAGCAAGTTGATTATTTGAATATTAATGTATGCGTCGTATACTACATTATTGTTCCATGTTATTAACCATATTACAAATAAAAACATAAAAATATATACATTTATTGTGTCACGATTAACCCTATACTAATAATCTCCCTGTTAGATTAAACTTACATATTAATTGAAAAATTAATATATTTGAAACTTTTTTATTTTTCCTAAAAACATTATGTATAGTAAAATTAAAATTTTTTTTAATTTTAGAACTTTTTTATTAGAAAAAAAAAAAAAAAAAAAAAAAAATCCTTTTTCAATGTTCTGCGTGCAGCAGCCATATTCATACTATTTTGTATGTAGCAGCGCATGATATTATAAATATATTACACTGCATAATAACGGAAAATTGTCGTTGCCTGTAAGTTGCTTTGAACTAAGCTTAGGTTATCCATTGAAACTCTGAATATACGTTTAATAATTTCGGAATTAGCGCGCACAAGCAAACAAACAAACGTACACAATTTTTAATAATAATCTTTGTTATGCTATTTCTTTTTCTACAATACCCGCAATCATCTTTTGGTAATTACCTTTAATGCAAAAACACGGTGGTACTACTCTTTCATTATAGTGCAGATTGTTTCGCGAGACTTTATTATTTTACGATGACTAAGTTAAACTTGCATGCATTGAACTAATATTGGGACATACATACAACTGAATAAATAAATTAACCAATGGTACATTGCCTTCAGGAATTACTGCGTCGACGAGAAAACGATCAAGACCTGATCCTTATTGTTCTAGTAGAATTATGCGCTGCTTGACTGCCGTTGGCCTGCAAGCCGCGAGTGCTTTCGCGGACGAGAGTATTTCTCTGCCGAGTTAGTTATCACGTTGCAACCAAGTGGCCGATAGCAGAAAGCAGAAAAAAAAAAGAAATATTTTGAATTAAGTATTATAGTTGTTGCAAATTTTTTGTCACCCTAATACTCGTTACCAAGATGCCGTGAGGGTTTGCCGCACCTGACTCATAACTGAGTTTGTCGGGTGTTAAGGCCCTCACGATCGAGTGAATGAGCGGCAGGTGACAACCTTCTTATCCTAAGTAAATCTCACGAAATAGTTGGTAGGGTTATGAAGCAAGATTTGTTCTTTCCATATCGATTAGGGAAGAACGAATCAGGTCATAACGGCTATTAATGAAAAGGAGATTTCTTCCATCCTTGAAACCCGACATTGCCGTAACGCTATTTTGATATAGCACACATTAAGAGGCAATGTCCCTCCTGGTATTCCCTCCCAGTCGGCGGGCATACGATTTCGACCACCGCTGAGAATCTAAGTATCGGCAGAGGGGTCACCATTAATCAAACCCCGCCACAAATAAAACCTAACAGGTCTTTGATCCGAAATATCGGGTCGCAATAACACTAACAGAGACAATGTATCATGAAATTCAGGCAAGATAGCGGAGGGAAAAATTACATTACTAACGATAACCCATAATCATTCATGTTGTAATTACCTTGGTCTCAATAACTAACTGCCGGGTAGCTCATGCGAATTAACAATGCTTCATAATTACTTTATTATAATAAATCATAAATCTAATACAACCTACTATTATAAATTATAAATAAGCAATATATTGATTAATAATAATACCAACACTGATAATACAATCGTTAAATAATTGATTTAAATACGTTCGCGTTAATTTAAATGATATATCTCAGCCATAATAGGAAACATTGAAATGATATATACAACTATATAATGTTGTATAATACCCCATATATATATATATATTTTTTTTTTTATATACAATAGATTAAATACCATAGAAAATGGATTAGTATCTTTTCCCAATCGGAGGGGCCCCGTTGCAGCTGATCGTAGATTCTTATCTTTTTGCCCATGACAATCTCTCTTTCTGTCTCATAATCATTTTTTTTCTTTCCCCCTTCCTATCCGCAGCAGGCTTGAAAAAAGAAAAGACAGGAGATCGCAGTACCAAGATTAATGGCACTGGTGGGACTTTTCATCATGGGCGAGGTGGTACAATACCACCGCACAAAAAAAAATCAGAAGAACAAAAGCAAGGAAAGAAACCAGGTATCTAGCCGTGAAGGGGACTCTTTTTAAGGAAATTTATTTACATTTACTCAAGAAGATACAAGGATTGGTAAGGCCGAACATTAAGCCAAACTTTATTGGCATTGGGCAACCGTACTGATGCCTCTTCAACTCCCCTCCTATTCCCCCTTCCGTGACACAGAACACGAGAGATAGATAACAACTCATTAAATAAACATCACAATTGAAAATCGGGCAATTGCATTTATAAACAGTATCACCCAATAATATATGACGCCTCTGCTCCTATCTTTATCATATTGCCTATCTTAACTAATTATACTTCTATATCTGATAGTTATAATCAAATACAATAATAAATACAAATTATACATAAACATACATATATATATATATTTTCATAAACATCTAATTATTTCTGCTCCAAAGCACCCATAATTACGAAATAACGTCAATATACACCCATTATTTCAACGATAAAATATATAAGTATAAACTGGACATCCGCATCGGCTGCACTTTGTAAAGCTAAACAACCCTAAGGACAGAATCAACGAAGACAAACGTTAATATATATTGGGATTAACAAGAATACAATCTAGAAAAAAAAAAGATCGGAATAAAGCACACAGAGGCTAAGACGGAGACCAAAACAATTAGACCAAATTTCAAGACCAATATGTTCGACGCAGCGAATATAATTACCCCGAACCCACATAGGGAAGAAGAGGAACCTGCATACCGTACTCAAGGTGCTGATAAAAACACCGATGAATCCATCCGAGCCCTAGTGACTACAATGGCATCAAGTCTCAATCTGAAGAACGCCGTTAAGGGTTTAAAAACCTTTAATGGGTACAACAGACCACTTAAGGATTTCCTAATTAGAGTGGTGTTGACGTACTAAAAAAAAAAAAAAAAAAAAAAAAAAAAAAAAAAAAAAAACTAAACTTTAAACATGATAAAAAAAAAAACACAAAAAATTCGAGTCTATGTGTATCGCACGAGGGCACGCAACAACAACAAAACAACAACAAAAACAAAAGCAAAAACAAAAACTTTGCATTTCCGCTTTCCTTTCCGACTTTACTCACCCGATTTCCATTCCGGTCTTTCCTTGAATTCTCCTTTTTGATGAAATATTATATTCATTGAAAAAAAAAAAAAAAAAAAAAAAAAAAAAAAAAAAAAAAAATACAGACGAAAGTGGGGATGAAATCTAATTTGTGACAATTTATCAAATTTTGTTCAAAGGCAGTGTAATTTTTTACCAGAGATAACCCTTAATGTAGAGGCCATATTCCCTGACATGTTAAAATATCATCAAGAATTGATCAGCACTCCAGAAACAGAGATCTCAAAAGCCCCGGCACCAGACGTTAAAGGATGGAAAAACCGCGAAGAGTCGATAAAGAAGATTACCCGTCGTTTAAAACAAGTAGGAAATCATCAGAGAAGCATCTCCAACACGCATTATCTAATATACGGTGGAGCTTTGGGCCAAATCCTAATCACCGTAGGACTCATCTTCACTGCCTGGATGTGTCATACCCGAAGAATGCTGCAACATCAATACAGATACCAGAACAGGCCTTAGTTCCTGGAAGATGGATAAATCAACCATTAATTCCCCCACAACCCCTGTCCTATCCACAAACATTATCTATTCAGATCCCGGACACTGACTAATCCGTAACCTTAAACTATACAACCGTTCCACGAGAAGGAACAAAGACCCAACGGAACACATTTTCGTAAGACCACAATTAAAACTATTACCAGACCCTCTGGAACTAGACTATTCTGCCAATTACCTTGGAATATAACAGAAGAAGAACTCTTTAAGGACTTTCGAATATTTGGACCGTTAGATTTCATCAAGATCATCCGAAATACTGAAAGACAGGCCACTTGCGGATACATTCAGTTTATCAACGCTAAGGATGCTCTCAAGGCCTTGAAAGGAAGTAAGAAGACGTACCGTGCTATTTTCGCCGATCCCCCGAGGATATCGAAAGCAGATCAGGATAAAAACCAAGGATATGCGAAGACACTGCACTCGAAATGCATGCTCTGGGTAGACTGCAAAACATTTGAAGACCATCTAATTACGTGCCAAATACAGTGTCAAATGAGAGACCGTCAAGAGCATTTGAAAAGAATAAGGAGTGTAATCCAAAAGTTCGAGAGTGAAGAATCAAGATGCAGCAAAGACCCTATTGCAAGACACGAAAAGACTATTAATCAAGTCCCTAGCACCACGCCAGATTTCAAATCAAAAGCCATGCGCGAAAATAAACACGCAATTAAGCAGACCATTGATACCAGAAGGGACATGAACATCAACCAACACACACATTCATCCTCATCAATTAAGATAAAAGAAGATTAAGAATATATCTAAAAGATTAACACATATAGTATAAAACTGATTCTTATAACCATATTAATATTTGACCAATATAATAGAATAAAACTTGTAAAAACAATCCAAACGGTTCCATTTTACCGACAGTCCTAAGAAATTTTTATCATATTAATAAGGGAATCAGCTTGGATTGTTTGCTTATAAATTGTAAAAAAAAAAAAAAAAAAAAAAAAAAAACTAACAAGCTAAATTAAGCACCCCTTTTTTTTTATGTAAAGGCAATCTAAATAATTTAATTCTTCCCCTTTTTTGTGGGTTATCATAAATGTTATAAAGTAATATTTAGACTGCCTACGACCCTAAGCAAATTAATCAACCTTTATAATACGACACTAACAATAATATAAGGCTAATAACATTTGGCAAGTATGTAATATTAACAAACCATAATATATAGGCTAATAGTCTGTTGTAAGCGCATACACCACGCAGCACGTCCGCTGTTTACCGGGACGGTAAACGTCTTTAAGGGGGGAAGGATGTTACGTGACGAAATTTTAATAATTAAATTGAATAATTAAATTGAACAATAATAATTAAATTAAGAATTTATAAAAAATTAAATCAAAATTAAACGGTTCAATGTACCACTGCAACACATAAATGTGTACGTTTAATGTGTGAAAATGCTGAGCGCGCAGGTTGACGAACTCTGTACAACAGAGTGTTAGAAAAAGGTGGGTAATACTTGCACTCACGCTGCAAATTGACTCCTGTGGAAAAAAACCCAGGAGACATGGAAAATAATCGTATTCTTACAGTCAGATATTTTTCTCACACACCTTTAGAGAGTTGTGTTGCTCAACTCGCCTCGGCGCACACATTTAAACGAATAAAATGTCTAAGGTTGCAGTTTAGTCAAGAGGCGCGGGGGAGGCTCGGGAGTCCACCGAGGCTCGCGCTGATGCAAAATAAGCAAAAATCCCCACGATGCCTCCACCTCAAGGTCTTTAAATATAAGTACCAACGGGCCACGAGAGAGAGACGGTTAAAAAAAACAGTACTATCTAAACTCCGCCGTAACGTCGTTTAATTCAAGTTTCCATATTTTATAAGTTTTTCGAACGTTTACATTTTCAATAATTTTTTATCCCGGTACTCGGCCGCGTGTTGCGTGTGTGAGCGACATTAAATAACTCTATCATCGCGGTTGTATGATTTATTAAATAAAGAACTGTAAGTGAGAAAACCCTGTGGCGTTAAATTTTCTGCACTTCCATTCCTCTTTGGACGGGTGCCATCAGAAAATCAGGACGCGTAAAGGATCCAGGTAGGTTTTTACTTATGTCTAATTAATTAACATCATGCTTCTTCTCTGCGGCTGATCCCCACTAAAGAATGGGGTAGAGGCTGTCCTAGTTGTAATCCGCGGCAACCTGGGTCCCTTTGGTTCGCGATGCGTGGGCGGGCCCGTACGGGACGCGTTGGCGGGTCCCGCATAGAAATAAATATTAAAATTTCGTATTGTGCGTGTAGCCCCGCACGTAACACGTGTAAAATTTGTCTTACCGTTTCTTTATCGGCGTTTACAGCCTTAGCAATCATCCGGATGCTCATTCGACGATCTGCACACACAATTTGGTTGATTTTGGTCACTGTTTCCGGAGTTGAAACAGTGACAGGGTGACCTGGGCGTTGGTCATCTTCAGTGCTCACTCGACCCTCACTGAAGCGCTTACACCACTTAAAAACACGCGCGCGAGATAGAGAATTGTCCCCATAGGCCTCTTGCAACAATTTACAGCACTCAGTCGGAGTTTTTTTCAATTTAACGAGAAATTTGAGATTAATACGTTGCTCCTGTTTTTCGTCACACATGGTTTTTAGCACGAGAAAAAAACACGTTCGTATAAAACCGCTACTGCACAAATACAATAACAGTGACGAGAACGTGTTTTGGTACGTGCATAGACAAGATATCTAGATACCGAACGCACTACTCGTTTTTTCCCCACCCCTCTACGGCGCCCTCTAGGCGCGCAGTCTCGTTTTTAAATAGCCAGACCTTGTACAAGACATTTTTTCTTAATTTTTTTTTTTATTTCTCAACATAGTCTCCTCGCAATTCTACACACTTCTCTCAGCGATGCTCCCATCTGTTGAACCTATCCAAATAGTACTCGGCGTTTTTCTCTGCGAAATAGCTGTTCACGAAGGTGATTACCTCCTCATTTGACGAAAATCTATGTCCTCCGAGTGCAATTTTCAGATGAGGGATCAAAAAAAAGTCGCTTGGGGCTAGGTTTGGTGAGTGAGGCGGATGGTCAAGCAGCTAAAACCGTAATTCGTGGATTTTTGCCATGGCAACCGCTGAGGTGTGAGACAGCGCGTTGGCTTGGTGAAACAGGATTTTCTTTTTCCGCACATGTGGATGTTTTTCCGCAAGTTCTGCCTACAGCTTGTCAAGTAATGATGCGTAGTATGCTTCTGTAATGGTTTTTCCTTTTTGAAGATAATCGATTAAAATAACTCCATGAGTATCCCAAAAAACAGTCGCCATCACTTTCCTAGCCAAAAAAACAGTTTTTCCTTTTTTTGGAGCCGGTTCCCCCTTTGCAGTCCACTGTTTTGACTGTATTTTTGTTTTAGGCGTATAATGGTGTATCCAAGTTTCATCTACAGTAATTAATCCACGCCAAAACTCGGATTTATTGCGCCTAAACTGCGCCAATGGAGCGATGGAAATGTTCATTTGAACAGGTTTTTGGTCTAGCGTGAGCAAACGCGGCACCCAAATTTTTCTAGAAATTTTTTTTTAAATATTTTATGGGACTCAAAATTTCCGTGTAATTCCACTCACGTTTTCACTTTACCTTCAGAACATTGATGAATTAATGATTTTTTATTTTCGTTATATAATTTTTTTTATTTGACAGAATCTTTGAATTTTTTTAAAAATTAGACAATACTTTTTAATATTTAATTATTAAATTTTAAAAGTTTTATTTTGATTCACATTACTTATCTGTGACATCATTGTGCCGACATCGCAATAGTAACAACTGTTTCTGTTCTCCGACGACTCTCATTCTGCTTGTTATTGATGTTACGTCGTTGCATCTCATTGTGATTAATAAATAGCATATGTTGTTGGTTTTCCAAACTCATATACATTTGTTCGTTTTATAGATTCGTCTTATATCGAGTTACTTTCTCATTCGGCGAAGACATTCGCGTCCCGCAGCGATTTCACGTTGTTATCTTTGAATGTCTTGATCTATTTAACGTCTCTAGATAAAAAATGCATCCTTCTTTGTTTACATTTTTTTACAGAAAATAAATTTTGTTACAAGTTTTGAGTTTTTGGTTCGTTTTCAATTAATTTAATTATTGGGTGTACAACTTTGCTTCTGCCGTTTTGCAATAGATGGCTGTAGCGGTAAGTGGTAGTTTAAATAAATAGATCATAGATGTCATACAATAAGCTGAGGTATTTTTTAACATAACGCCATCGAAATATTAATCGATTTGTGTCTGCATTATAAAGTTATTCTCGATTAAACATGTCAGCTTACGAGCCAAATTTTTGTCATTTGCGGGAGGTTTTAATTTTCTGCTTTAATATAAAGAAATCTGCGACTGAGGCTCATCGAATGCTCTCAAATACCTATGGCGAGGCCGTTATTTGTGAAAAAACGTGCCGAGAGTGGTTTCAACGCTTCAAGAACGGCGATTTTAACGTCGAAGACCAGCATGGCGGTGGAAGAAAGAAGGTTTTCAAAGATGCAGAATTACAGTCTGTCAAGTAAGAGCGTAGTCGACTTTACCGACAGGTTATAATGAATTTTGCTCTAATTTCTTTGCAAGCCAATAGAAACAAGCTTTGTCCTTGATGCATTGTCAACAAAAATTTAGTTGTCGTTAATCTTTTGAAAGAGAATCACGTTAAACGCCATGAGTGCTAAGTACGCGTCGCGCTACGAGGCTGTGTTCCTTTGCATCCACCCGAAAGGTCCCAAAATGTCGCAATCAGCGGCTGCTAAATATATGAGAAAGTCAAAGGCATTTGTACAAAAGTGAATACAGCGATATAAAGTGGCTAAAAATGTCGATGATTTACCAGAACGTGGCTCGATAGGAAAAGTAAACAAAAAAGATGAAAAAAGAATAGTAAATCTGTTTTCGCGGTAACCTGCTTTAACACTGCGGCAAGGACAAGCAAAATTGATGGCAAAAAGTTTAGATATATCCTACGAAACTATCTGAACTTATCTTCGTACTCATCATCTAAAATGGCGCAACACAATGAAAAAGCTTCTGTTGACTTAAAAACATGTGAAAAAGCGACTCGCTTGGGCGCATGAGAATATTGATAGAGATTTTGAAAATGTCATTTTTACTGATGAATGTTCTATATGGGCACGTTTTGTCCTCACGCGAGCCTGGTCAACTTCCACCAATGGGCTTGTTCAGCGGACCGTAAAACATGGAATAAAGGTGCATCTTTGGGGCTGCTTTTCAAAGCAGGGATTCAGCACTTTGCACCTCTTTACTGACAACCTAAATGCCGAGAAAATAATGAAAATCTACAAAAAGGCTTTACTGCCATCTGCCAAACGATGGTTTATCACAAAAAATAAAGATTGGATTCTGCAGGAGGACAACGATCCTAAACACTGCAGCAAGCTCTGTACTCAGTGGAAGACTCAATCTGGCATCGTTACATTGGATTAGCCGTCGCAGTCGCCCGATGCAAACCCTATTAAAAATGTGTGGGCATATATTAAACGGAAGCTTTGTGGAAGACGCACATACACTTTGAAGCAGTTGTCTTACGAAATTCGTCGGATCTGGAGATCCTTGCCACTAGAATACGCCGTCAAATTAGTAGAAAGCATGCCTTGGAGATGCCAGGCAATTATCGACTCCGGTGGTGACTGAACACATTATTGACCGAATTGCATCATTGTTTGTAATGTGTACAATGTATATATAAATATGAAAGTTTCATCAAATAAATTTTTTTATAAATTAACACGACCACGCTCTTACTTGACAGACTGTAGAGGCATTACTTGATCAAGACTCGTGTCAAACGCAACAAGAATTGGCAGGATCATTGGGAGTGACGCAAAAAGCCATTTTAGAACGCCTGAGAGTCATGGGAATGATTCAGAAACAAGGAAATTGGGTGCCGTACGAGTTGAAGCTGAGAGATGTTGAACGGCGTTTGTGTGTTTGTGAACAGCTGCTTGCAAGGCAAAAACGGAAGGGATTTCTGCATCGCATTGTGACTGGGGACGAAAAATGGGTTCACTACGATAATCCTAAGCGCAGAAGATCATGGGGATATCCCGGCCATGCTTCCACGTCGACGGCCAAACCGAATATTCACGGTTCCAAAGTCATGCTTAGGATTTGGTGGGACCAGCTAGGCGTAGTGTATTATGAGTTGTTAAAACCGACTGAAACAATCATAGGCGATCCTTATCGAACGCAATTAATGCGTTTGAGCCGAGCATTGAAAGACAAACGGCCGCAATACAACGAGAGACATGATAAAGTGATTTTACAGCATGACAATACTCGACCCCATGTTGCGAAAGCGGTCAAGACATACTTGGGAACTTTGAAATGGGAAGTATTACCCTACCCGCCGTATTCTTCAGACGTTGCTTCCTTGGACTATCACTTGTTTCGATCAATGGCACACGGCCTGACTGACCAGCACTTCCGGTCTTATAAAGAAGTAAAAAATTGGATCGATTCGTGGATCGATTCAAATGATGACCAGCTTTTTGTAACGCGGGATTTGTATGCTGCCTAAAAGATGGGAGAAAGTAGTGGCCAGCGATGGACAATACTTTGAATCATAAATATATAACCAATTTTTTACAATAAAGCCTCGAATTTCGGAAAAAAACGGCGGAAGCAAAGTTGTACACCCAATAATTAAATAATAAAATATCTTTACTAAATTTAATAAATCTAATGAAAATCTCATTAATTAAATAATAGAATAAATTTAATAAATTTATTGAATCTAACAAAAAAATTTTTATTAATTAAATAATAAACCTAAGAAGTTTAACACTAAGAAAAATAATAAACTTAAGAAATTTAACAAATCCAACATAAATTTTATCATATCTTCTTCTATTTTGTCTTCAACATTGCATTTAACATATGTTACTCAGAACTTTAAAATATGATATTTTACGAATAATATATTTAAAATCAAGCCTTTTACCTATCTATCACGCTACAATTAGAATCACATTGTTTATATTACTCATCTCGCTAATCCGCTCTACACAGCAGTCTTTTTTTATGCGTTGGTTTTTGAAAATTCAAGGTTTAATATTTTTATGAAATCTTGTTTTAACACTTTGATGTGCGCCAAATGTAATCTTTATTTTATATTATAGATGTTATTACTAAAATAGAGACTCCTTAGGATTAATAAGGATAAGATCTTGTGTAGAGTTTAATAATTCTTGTATTCTTATTACTATAAAACAACACTGTTTATTTGAGTTTCGTTCGCAATTTCGTTATAAATTAAAAAAAAATAAAATTTAGTTGTGAGTTATTAGGGACTACATTAATTTAATAAAAGAATTTATAAATTTCCATATGAGCTCGTTTTTTACGACTCTTATTTGCGATTCTAAGTGTTATCTTTTGTGTACTCAACTAACTTTTTTGATTTCTTGCGGCGACAGCTCCTCACTCGTTGAAATATGCGCATTCGCTTTGATAAATTGGTGCAAAACAAGTTTCGGAGCTTGGATCGACGATTATCAGGGCTCTTGACAGCGATGATCACAATCCCTTTTCCGAAAGTGATATTACTTCTTCGGAAGCTGGTGGGTGAGAGAGCGATTGTGTCTCCGTTTCTAATCCCTTACTTTGCGCTTTACTGAAATTATTCGAATAAGTTACAATAGAGATCCCTATTATACTTGTAGATATTCATGTTAGTTTTCCTTAGTAGTTAAACTCATTTCTCTATCGGAAACAGACAGGAAATGTTAAAATAGATTTTTGTGTTGTCAGAAAGTGTTAGCTCATTTGACACTCTCCACCTATCAGACACATGCTGTACATTTTGTAAGCAAAGGAAGAAATCAATGTTTTGTGTTTGATTGCGGATAGCTATTCTCATTGGTATCACAACCTAAAATTAAGAAAAGACCCTTATTCCTGTAGAACTTAACTTGTTGAGTTACCTCATTAGTTGTAACCTCGTTATTATCGGAGGGAAGATATGCCGAAGTAAATACTACCTTTTTGAGTTACCCACTATATTTCGGCTTATTAGTGTAGCTGCGAGGTGTGGCGTCATAAATTACAGCGTGAGTAGTACAGTAAGCAACGGCGTGTTGTAAAGTTCCGCAATCTAGATACACGCTCTTAGTCTAACTACTTTGGGATCTCTAATCATCCTACCTGCGGTTCTGAGACCTTTGATCATATCAATGTAAACTCAAGGTTCTTAAATTAATGATATGCTTAAAGATCTTTTTGTTAGCTGTCTAGCAGTAAGATCTAAGGCGTCTTTGGAGATGTAAAGGTGATGCAAGTTAGTCTGGGTGCACGTCAGGCTCCTCGTCATTATGTTGACACAACCGCTGTATTCACCATATTTTTGCCTGTAAGTCACAAAATGTTATTTTGCGGCATACATAGCAGGCTTTATTACTTATGGTTGCCATGACCTTGATAAAGGATTCCTAAAGGTCCAAAACTAGAACCTTCGTCTCACCTCCCATACTGGCAACCTCTTAATAATGCTGTAGCGGCTACTTTTGCTTCTCCTATTGATGTAACTAAGTAACCGCCCAACCTCTCTGGTTCTCTGTTTTCAGAAAATGATTTTTCCTGCTATTGTTAAATCCAGGTCATTCATGACTTTGAGTACAAATGAGTAGTCAGCGTTAAATATTTCTGCAGCTAAAAATGCTGCGATTTTAATCATTTCTGCACCACAATGAAAGTGCTTAAGAGATATAAGAATTAATCGTCCTTTTATACATGTATTTTTTACTTAAATAGAACCTTTAGAGAATTTATAATGAAATATTTTGTATTTTGTAACGTATTATTTTAAGATAAAATTTTTAACATTACTAGCTGTAAAACAATTAATTTTTATTATTAAATACTTTTGAATATTAGTTACGATTATTAAAAAATATGGAGATCTCGTCTCTGGCTTTACTATTTCTCTCGATGCCATCGTAAGGGCCCTCCCTCGAGGGATCTTCCCACTCCCTCGCGCCTCCTCCAAACGAGAGTACTGACGCGAAGAAGGGAGCTGTAAACTCTCCTTTTCCTAAATTTTTCGCCTAATTGGAAAAGTGCATTACAAGAGACGTCATCTTTTTCAATAGGGCAAAGGACATATTGGGGTTAATGCAACCTGTCATTGCAAATTTGCAGAAATCTTTAAATGAAACTTTACAAAATTCTTCCTTAAAATCTTATAAATAACTTTCATTATAACCTTGCCAAAACCTTTTAAAAAAGCCTGGCAGAAATCTCGGATTAAAACCTTGCGTGAAACCTTGCAGCAACCTTGCAGCAAGGTTTTATGCTGTGTGGGACCTAATGAATTTTTAATAAAGTAGTAAAGTAAAATTATAATAAACAAATACTTAATTTATTATAAATAAAAATAAAACAGTTAATAAATATTTTTTTTATAACAAAACGGTTCGTAAATATAACCCTTAATTGTACTGCACTACTATATGTCAAAATTCTATACTAAGAAAATATAGGTTGTAACGACACTGGGGATCAAGGTGGCGTACAAATGTAAGGGGAAGCGGGTGGATTGCTTGCTAGTGCAAGTTAAACAACTGATTTAAAAATAGACACGCACAACTACGTTTATTTGAACTGAAATTACAAAATACAAGAATTGATCGCGTTTTTACGCGAGCCCAGGGCGCCAGCTACACTCGAGTAGCGCGGTTTCTTGCGCGGCAATTACATTGCGCGGCTAGCTCACGATTAGAGCGGTCGCGGCATGCAAGACGCAAAAAGACGAAAATGGCGCGTAGCACGCGTCGCGGTCGCACACACACACAGCCGGAAAGAATACGGAGACGATTCGTTGCAGGGATGCCTCCTGGTAACAGCTGCTGCACTTACCAGATATTCTTCCACGCTTCGGACTACAATTCCGGTTTTTCCGCTCTCGCACGCTCGTTTTAATTTTATCAAAGATGGATACTGAATCGAACGGCTACTACTACTGCTCGCAACTTGTTGCTCAAACGAACCCGAACGGAGTGAACGAGAAGCTCTTGCGTGGCACTCTCGCGAGCGCGGATTTTTGATCATCGTTCTGCGCCGGCGCAACGTACGTGTGAAGTACGTTACGCGACGCAGCTGCCGCGCGCGCTCAGCGCTTTTGGCAGTTAAAGTTACTGCTTGCCAGCAGCGCGCGTTTAGGTTATCCGCTCGCAAGTGACAGTGTTGTTGTGTCTTCCCTGAAGCGGCGAGAATCTACCTCAGATGTCAAGAGAGTCCAGGTAAGTCGACGCGTTTCATAGCTGGTAGGCGTCGACTAATTGGTCTATTTTCTTTCGTTTTCAGGTGCGGCAGTACGGCGGATGACAGCTGCGGATCAGACGATGAGCGGTTGAGAAAGCGAAGCAGCGGTGTCGGTGACAGCGATAGCCTGCTCGCAGTGACAGTGAGGCCATGCTATTAGACACTTCCAGCTGCGTAATTACTTGCACTAAAATGCTAAACTTGTGTGTTGTTATTTGCCTTCTAAACTCCTTTTCCACTTTCCTATAATGTTGTGTGGCAGATTGTACTTCTCTTCCAAGGTGCAGCTGCTACTACTATTTTCTTCCTTGTTTAATTGCTGTCTGGGAGGTTGCAGGTACGGGGACCACTACAAGGACAGGAAGGAGCTTGGAAAGGAACCCTGCTGCAGTGTGTGCCACGACTAGCTTGGGGCTCCCGAGACTAGCTCCTCGCTAGAGCCTGTAATTAAGCTCAAAGCCCCTGTACCTGGGGAAGGTAAAGTATGCACAGCCCTGCGTGGCTGTTAGTTAGGAACAGCGTGGCAGTCCTGCGAGACTGCCAAGATTGTAAAAGAGAATATAGCAGGCTACGAGGAGGCGTACAAGCTGTGTATTAGCCTTCTCATGTGACTGGTGCAAAACACTACGTTACAAGATCTAAATATAGGTCCATATATGACCTTATTAGTCGCATTAGAGTATATGTGTATATTAGAACATTTTTTGCACAGCTTTCTAGGCTTCAGACTCAAAATGAACAGTATCAATTTGCACAATGTGTTAGTTGCAAATCTATTTTTATGTTTTCTGCTAGCATAGTATTTTTTCAATTTTCCATCAGTAAATGTTTTGGATTTTATTATATTAGAAATCTTATTTATTATATTTAAATAATTAGATACTTGGTTGGGGAAGGATTTGTTTGATAATCCAAGTTTATTGAGCTCCCACTACGTACATTTTAGAACCCTTGAATCCTGCAACTTGGCAATGAGTTTCTTCTTAACTATGTCAATAAGATCTTTTTGTTTAATGAGATACGTTATCTCATTTGACAGCCACGGTTTGCATCAAGGTCAGGTTAAAGTGCTGGAGGGAAGCTAGCTCATTGAAGGTATCTAAGATACCAGTCAATAAAATGTCCCGAAGTGAATCTGGCATATGCGAAAGATCATGTAAACCGGGTCCGTTATTATATATAATCTTGTTGATTGCAGTGCAGATGATGTAAGTTGATGAATGGAATTAAACAGAGACGAACTTTTATAGAAATTAAATAAATTGTTCTAATGGTGTAAAATAAAGATATCAAGCCATTTATATGAGTTGTATTATAATTTCTAAGAGCAGCTGAGGTTAGAAAAGTTATTATGTAAAACGGTATATTCAGAGCTATCAAGGCACAGGTTCATGGTAAAATCATGTGATAATCATGGAGTAATTTGCCATATACCTCGAAAGTATCTCAAAAAAGAGAGATGGGTAGGCAGTAATAGGTTGACAATAAACGATAGCAAATAAAAACTTACAATGAGTGTTGCCTACCCCATTAAATCTCAAGCCAAATCTAGACCAGATGCGCCAAAGTAACTATTGAATTCGAGACAATCTCAAAAGAAGTACCTCTGTGTTTTTTCTTGTTATTTACAATCGTTTATAAAAACTTATTTAAACAAATTACCAAAAAGTTCGTTATTTTGAAAAACGAAAGCGGCAATTGATTCTATGGAAAAAATCATGGTGAAGACCTACGTGACATTCTTCAGACAGAACTTAAATTGTCAGTGTGAAAACGTTATAAATATTTGAGGATGCGGCTGACTTCCTCGTGACCTCAGCCGAATCTGGGTCAGATAGCTTTAAAATAACTATTAAATTTGGGAAAAACCCAAAGAAAAGGTACCCCTGTTCTTTTTTTTTTTGTCATTTGCAAGTACTTATAAAAAATTATCTAAACATATTACTAGAAGTTGATTATTTTGAAAAACTAAAAGCGGCAATCAATTCTACAGAAAAAATCACGAAGAAAACCTATATGATATTTTTCAGTCAAAGCTCCAATTGTTAGTGTAAAATCATTATAAGTAAATGCATTGTTATTGTTACATCGACAAATTATGAATAATCTTTCTTATGACTTTGGCACAGGTTCTTCTCGCATTTTGTGCAATAAGCAAAAGTTTTCACAAAACAAATTGGTATATCGCATTTTCTACGTACTCCAATTTTCATTTCATGTTTTTCTGATAAAACAACGTTGATTCTCCGCCGTATAGGACGCTATACTTGTATACAAGAGAATTTTTCAATGTAATACAATATTTTTGTGCAATAATTGTTTATAACGATCTTACACTAAAAATTTAAGCTTTGACTGAAAAACGTCATATAGGTTTTCTTCTTGATTTTTTCTGTAGAATCGATATCCACTTTCAGATTTTTGAAATATAATAATAAAATTCGTGGTAGTTAATGAAAATAATTTTTTATAAACAATTGCAAATGACAAATAAAAAAACAGAGGTACCATGTTTTTTACATTCGCCCCAATAGTTACTTTGGAGCTATCAGGCCCAGATTGAGCTTGGGATTTAATGGGTTAATCAAGAGCTACCGTCATCTGCTTTCTCCGTACTAAAATTGTATAAGTACTTACAAAATCAATACAACGCAAAATGATGGCGTAACATTGTACATAAAAAAGACATCGTTAAGGGGGGAAATCACAGTAAAATTTTCAATTTTTCGAAAAAAAATTACATTTTGTCCTTTACAGTATTGCTATAAAACCTACTGTACAGATTTTTGATTAATACTTTTATTTAGCCAAAATTAATTCCCGAAAATATGCCTATTTTTTTGTGTGCTACTGTGATTTCCCCCCTTAACACTGCTATAGAAAAGACCGAATATAATAGATACAAACTGTTGACTGCTAAGTTTGTTATTAGCATACATCACTCTTTCTCATACAATAACTCTTCAATCTATCAATATCATTACATCAAAAATTAATTAAGTTGTCCTCGTTTAGAAATTTATTTGTTTAAGGTAATTTTAATAATGACATTAAATTCTGAAATAGATAGAGATTTCTCTGAATATCTAATACATACAGCTTACAACGGTGATTTTACATTTAGTTTTTCCCTAGAAAAAAAAAATTTTCAGATAATATCTTTGCTAAAACTTACTTTGAATTAGAATTTTTTGTAATGAGTAGCAAATTTACTGATAATACCGGTCCACAAAAAATTTTCTGAACTTAAATGTAGCATATGGTTTCCCAAGTATTTTTACTCGTTAATCATGAATCCAGCGTTGGATTTGCTCTGTCATCATTCAATCTTTAATAAAACTGCAAGATTCTTTACAAATCAAGAATTTTACAGTTCTATCAAAGAATTTCTTCATGGTCCTGTAGAAGTTTACAGTTTTGCAAAAGACTGACGGGCGATAGATTTTGATGCCGAATTTCTGATCAGCGAAAAAAATACTTCGGAAATCATTTGTCACATGTAAAGTTTAGACAACCTTATTTTACGGTCTGCTGTTATTATTGTAGATTATTTAATAAAGGAGGTAAGATTAAATAAATTACAAATAAAAAGCGCAGGCCAGAAAAAACAAATATTATAGAAAAATATAAAAAATATTTCTAAACTAACTTTGAATATTCTGCTGAATCAAAAAACACAAACTTAGCAAGACCTACAATATTATTTAAATCGATAAAAAGGTTTTGTGTTAATATAAAAAAGCTTTTGTTAATATAAGAAAAAAAAATTGTTAATATACAAAAATTCATCAGAAATGTCAATGATAATAATGCAGACTTCTCACTGTGGAATCTTTCTAGAATACCTATTCATTATTTAACTTATTCCTTCACCCATTCACCAGGTAGAATCTGTGCTTGCTCTAAATTTAACAGCGCTAAGCACATATTGCATTTTTTTCGGGTTTACTCCTGTGTTCACTTTTTTTAACCAATGACGCATAGTTACATGTTGCTGTAGAATTTTTAATGATACAAAATTTAATCAAATTTTAAAAATCGCAAAACTCACAATGTAATAATTGTCATGTGTGATTAATCGCTACTAAGAACTACACAAACAACTTTACAATCCAAAAAAATTCCGAAAGATTTGACCATGATACCCATATAATTTTGGGATCACTGAATCCAAATCCGTGATCGGTTTAATCGTATAAAGTTACGGTCGAGGTCATTCTAAGATCAAATTTATAAAATTTATCACAATCAAATAGAAATCATTCATTTACACCTAGATATGTACACATGCATACACAATATAGATTAAGACTTTCAAAAATATAGACATTAATATTCGCAGGTATATAATTCGAAAAAATGGAAAATAAATGCACTCCACAAATTTTTGACAGCAAAGTAGATAGATATCATAAAGATGATTAATGAACTTAGTATGAAATGTTGGTGAGTACCTATGCGATGTCCACGTAGATATGTTGAGTGAAGATTCTTTTGTCTCCTCAAATTATAATAATGGCACTTATTTTCTGCGATGGGATTGACAGATATCTCATTCACAATCAATTGTTTCTAACGATTACACATTTATTTATTTTTCTATTTATACTTCTTTCCGCTGCATTTTCTGTAACCACGATATTTATCCTCAGGCTACTTATTTTCCTTACTGTCATCACCCATCTTGACAGGATTACATGAATATTTCATTCAGCTTCATTATAATTTGTTTTGAATAAATTTTGGCAGATGCTGGAAATGCAGATACAGTGGTATTATGTTTTTCAATTCATTTCTATCCATACCATTATATTTATATATAAATTGTGGAGTTATAAATAACAAAATGAATTTGAAATTAGAAAATTTCAATTTAAGAAAAATAATCTTTATTATGTTTAAACTACGTTAATAGATAGGTTCGGACTCAATCTCATACTTTACTTATCTTACTTCCTGTAAAACGTATAAAAGAATGAGCAAGCTAGTAGCGAGTCCGCAACGTCCCCACTTCCGTGCCGCTCATAATAGGAACGGATAAGTAACCATTGCGTAATGTCCCGGTTACCGTGCTATATTAAGGGTAAGGATAGGGTATATAACCAATGCTCGATGTCCCAGCTTTCAAATTTATAGACAAAAAAGAAAACAATGTTTGTTAAGTGAACAAGAGATTTATTAGAGGGAAGAGGCTACATAACTTTGAGCCTAGCTTTTATCACTGCGGATCTTAACTGGTGAGTAAGGACTCTGGACTGCTTAAGTAATGCCCCTATATACCCAGGAAAAGTCTCTTCATTTTTTTCTCCAGTCAGGATACCGCCCAGCAAGTTGCTTAGTGGGGCCCAATGCTCGCTATAGTGACAACGGCAACAGCCAGATCTTTCTTTCTCTAAAGCTTTCTCTATACAGCGCTTTTTCTCGCTTTATTTTCTGCTCTTATTTCTTCTTTCTTGTACATATCAATCTTGTGATGAGCATCTCGTCACGCACACACACTTATATACAAGCACATAGATACACGTCACGAGCGCCGAGCATAAGCTTGGTAGCGCGAAGCATAAACTCCTCCAAGCGTGCGCTCACGATACACATCAGCGGAGCAGCGACGGCTGGCCAGGGAGGTCCTTTCTACGAGTGCACGGTGAACAAGAGTATAGTGCTGTTGCAAGATTCCTCAGTTCACTTGGCAGCACTCGAACTCGAAAGAGCACCTTCGCGCTTGATGTGGCCAGGGACGAATTATGTTCTCATAAACTTCCAGATACAGTCCTTTAAGACGAAGATAAAGATTACACGAAAGATCTGGAGAAACTTGATAAAATTTTAGAAGGTAATACGTCAACACTAAATCATGGTGACAAAACGTGTTTCGCGAATATGGACATTTTAAACGTATTAGACGTAATGCGCAAATGGAACTGCAATTTCAACGGTTGATTTATACAGTTTTTTAAAGCGATCACATGAATTGCAAAATTTTTAAATTTTTTTGGATGGACAAATCTTAAAAGGTTTTCTGTAATGATTAAGAGGAGACGCGTTATTATGGTTTGGAAATAACATAAAAGAGTTAAATACTTTGAATGTTTGAAGGAAAATATGCGACAGTTTTATCTTTCACCCGGCGAATTGAGACACTTAGACAAACAGATTAACGATAGAGCGCAGGGAGAGAACAAACCGATTCGAACATACACATATGTAATAGCGTTATCGACTCTAATGCGACTATGAAGAGGCTACAATATAGAACAATAAATATGTTAGATATTTTATATTACAGTATAAAACCTGAAAGACGCTTATAAATTAAAATAATAAAAGTAAAAAATTTTCGCGAATCGATACGAGAGTAGAAGAGTGAGAGAAAACGAAAGCATATATTAATAAGAAAAAGAGAGATATGCCTAAAAAATTAACGTATAATAAACCTTCCGGCTGCAGCATAGTGCGAATATAGAAAAACCTTTTGTTCGGACGGAATGTTGCTAGTGACGCAAGCAACGCGGGTACAATAGATTTCAATGTACAATAAAAATGAATCGAAAAAATTTTGTTTATTTTGCGGTCGCGACGGCGTGCTCTGGCGAGATTGTCATTGCTCAAAGCCGGGAAACTCAAATCAGGCCGGACTCACAAATAAAAGAGGCCGTCCAAAAGCGAACCGAGGAAACACAAAAAGGATACCAGAATATTTGTGAAGATAAAAATCAGGAAAAAAAAAAACTAGCGCTAATATACACTGGATCGGTAAATTCTTATGCAAATAGCAAATACGCGCAAATATGCGAAAATCATGATTGGGAAATTAAACCTGGAAATGAAATAGCAGTGTTAGCCGTCGGAACTGTATCAGAGCTGCGGAACCAGTATATAGGTAATTTTGTGATTAATGGACGCACTATAAAACACACATTCTTACAAACGCCAAAAATGAGTCACGATATGCTCTTCGGCAAGGATGCGCTTACGAAAGACACTACTATTATAACTATTTTACAATATATAAAAATTACTGTGAAAATGTCTTATTTTGTGCTAAATAATCGTCATTTGCGGGAATTTTGCTTCTCTTCTTTCATTCGAAGAAAACGGCAACTGAGGCACATCAGGAGCGCCAAAACATTTACGGAGATGCTGCTTTAAGTAAAACAACGTGCCGTAATTGGTTCCATCGCTTTGAAGATGGTGATTTCAATATTGACGGCCATCCGCATGAAGGAAGGCCAAAACCCTTCGTAAACGCTGAATTGGAGGCATTGCTCGACGAGGATCCATGCCAAACGAGTGGGACAAGGTCAGTGTTACTTATTATGAGTTATTGAAACAAATCGAAATCATCACCGGCAACAGTATCGAATTCAATTGATTTAATTTATCCAAACACTACACAAAAAACAGCCACAATACGAGTGCAGGCAAAAAAAGTGATTCTACTGCATAACAACGCTCGGCCCCACATTGCTGGACCCGTTAAAACCTACTTAGAAACGCTAAAATGGGAAGTCGTACCCTACCCGCTATATTCCCCAGATATTGCGCTGTCCGATTATTACTTGGTCTGTTCGATGGCACATGGTCTGGTTGATCAGCAATTTCGCTGATATAAAGATATTAAAAATTGGCTTGATTCGTGAATAGCTTCATAAGACTTTTACCGTGATAGTATTCGAGCTCTGCCAGAAAGATGGAAAAAAGTTAAAGCTAACGATGGGCAATACTTTTAATAATTCATTTGTAACCATTATTTTACAATGAAGATGCATTTTCGTCAAAAAAAAACAGCGAAAACTTAGTTGTGCACTTAATAAGATTTTAGAAAACTAAACGAGAAAAAACTCGTATAAATTGCTGCATATAAACGCGAGTCTTAGTAAATTAAGAAGAGCAAAGTTTTTGTCGACAATAGATTTAAAAAACAGATATTGGCAAGTAGATTTAGCAGACGAAAGTAAACCGCTAAAAACATCTACAACGCCGCGTACAGGATTCTTTGAGTTTAATATGATGCCATTCGGGTTGCTCTCTGTATGGGCAATATTCCAGAGATTACTCGACAAAGTTATCACGCCAAGTATCGCTCAAAATGTATTCGTATATTTGGAGGATATTGCAGTAGTATCGGCATACTCCGATGAACACTTAAAACTAGTAGTTGAAGCTTTTTAACTATTAAGAAACGCAAATTTAAAACCTAATGCTGAGAAATGTCACTTTGGCAGAAAGCAACTAAAATATTTAGGATACGTTATAAACAAAAATAGAGTAAACATAGACCCGGAAAAAATCGCCGCAATAGAAAATTTAGCAGCCCCGAAGAATGCAAAACAAATCTGGCAGTTCACAGGGCTGATATCATGGTATCGACATTTCGTTAAAAATGCAGTACACAAAGCGGCACCAACACAGAAGTTGACTAGAAAAAATGCAAGATAGAAATAAGGTGACATAACAAGCTACTTTTATCAAATTAAATAAGCGACTTACAGAAGCACCAGTACTGGCATACCCAGGCTGGAATAAAGTGTTTGTACTGCAAACAGATACAAGTACGAAGGGACTTAGAGCAGCATTAAGACAAGAAAGCAAAGACGGCCAAGAAAATGTAATCACATACGCAAGTCGAACGCTATCGCCAATAGAGAAAAAATATTCGGCAACTGTGTTACAATGCCTTGCAGTAAAATGGGGCATATGAAATATGCGAGATTATTTAAAAGAATATCTTTTCGTAGTACTGACAGACCACCAGTCACTGAAATGGCTTGATCAAATCGACAACCCGTCAAGTCGTTAAGCAAGATTGACCATTGAATTACGACAGTGAGACTTCGAAATAAGGTATTGCGAAGGCGCAGACGATTTTCTAGCGGACACGCTATCGAGACATCCTTTAGAAAATTGTGCGGTAAGCAGCTCGAATAATGGCGATTGGTATACAAGAAAAATAAAGGAAGTATAGCCAAATTCGTAGGAAAACGCTGATTTTTGCATGAAAATCATAATATAATAGGTTGTTTGAAAAAGTATTGCACACGCTCGACTTTAATGATCTCGATCCGGGAGAGCAGTGAAAAATTTGCGTGCGAGAATACGAACAAGCGCGAATTTGGAGCGAAGTACACGATGACACAACGGCAAAAAATTTCAGCGTCACGAAAATGCTAGCGCGCATCGGCAAAGAATATTATTGGCCAGGAATGCTGAGAATTGCAACAAATTATTGGGAGTACAAATTAATTCGATCCATTTTTTTGCGGTCAAAAATGCATTTAATTGAAAATAAAAAGGATTAAAAGATTACTCAAAGTATCGTTCATCGCTAGTTACTACTTTTTCCCACCTCTCAGGCAATTTTCGAATTCCACCTCAAAAAAATTTCTCATCTTTTGAGGTGATCCAAGTTAGAAGCTAATTTCTGTAAAAAACGTGAAGCGATGACCCGCCGCAGCCCTCGGAACAACCAGTAATCAGAAAAAGCAATGTCCAGAGAATACGGCGGGTGCGGCAAAATATCTCACTTGAGCGTTTCCACATATTTTTTCACGACTTTTGCAACATGAAGCCAAGCGTTGTCACGCAGAAAAATAACTTTGTCATGTCTTTCCTTGAATTCCGGCCCTTTTTCTCATAATACACGGCTCAAACGTATCAAATACAGCCTATACCAATCGGCCGTTATGGTATCGCCAGGTTATAGCAGCTCATAGTACATAACACCCTTTTGGTCCCACCAGATATACAACATGATCTTCGAACCGTGAATATTCGGCTTTGGTGTTGATGTTGAGGTCGATGGCAATAATTAACCGAACATAGCGTAGTATTTTTTCTTCTTAGGGTTATCATAGAATATCCATTTTTCATCTCCAGTAACAATTCTATGTAAGAAACCGTTGCTTTGTTGCGTTTGAATCAGCTGCTCGCAACAGAAAAATCGCCTGTCAATGTCTCTCGGTTTCAGTTCATAAGGTACCCAATTACCTTGCTTCTTAATTATTTCCATGGATTTCAATCGTACAGTAACTTCTTGTTAAGTCACTCCCAATGATTCTGCAAGCTCCTCTTGCGTTTAACTTGGATCTTCATCGAGTAATGCCTCCAATTTCTTGTCTTCGAATATTTTGGCTGTCCAGAGCGAGGCTTGTCTTCAACGCTGAAATCTCTATTCTTGAAACTTCAAAATCATTCTCTACAAGATTAATCAGTTGGATCATTGTCATCATAAGCTTCCACAAGCATTCGATGCGCTTCAGCAGAACCTTTCTTTCAATGAAAACAGAAGACTAAAACCTCCCCCAAATGCTGCCTAGTTAACACAAAATGGGACATACACACAGTGTATTCGACACAGTTGAAAACAAGATTTTTTTATTAACTCGAAGCGATATAAACTGAATATTATTGACAGATGTCTAACCTCTCTGAAACTACTGACTTCAGCTGTTACTATTAAATATTCATAATAGCCAGAGCCATCGTTTGAAAACAGACCGAACTAATTTGTACTCCCATTATGTAAAAAGTTTCTGAAGCTGCCGAAAATACAAAACAATGCAGCAAACAACGGCAAGTCTAATGCACGCCACAAGAGTCGAACAACCAAGGAAGATCGTAGCTGTTGACCTTAAAGGTCCATTTTTTCGATTAAATAGCGAAAATACATAAATAATGCCTATAGGTTGTGCAAGATAAACTAACCAATAGGGCAGAATTTTAATCGCGCAAAAAGGCAACGAGCGTCGCGATTACAAAAGCGGTGGAAAATAAGATAGTTCTGAGCACAGCAGAAGCAATAATATCCGACAACGGCAGGCAATTTATTGGAAAAGAATCTAGTGAATACTTGCGAGAATCCAAGATAAAAAACAGAAAAACACCTCCATACACACCGCAATACAAGCCAGTAGAACCAACAAACAGAGTAATTAAAACTATGATTGCTTAGAATGTTAACAAGTTGCAGAAAATATGGGATGAGAAAATCCGAGAATCAAGTTTCTCATATACTGAATACAGTGCAAGGCGAGTTGACAGGATACACGCCAGCGTACTTCAACAATGGGCGCGAATTCAAAACACCCGGCACCTTAGCGCGAGAAATCGGCACGAAAAGCGAAACAAAACAAAGGACGAGAATTAATATTAAAAGCGCCAAAAACAGCAGAAATATTATAATCTTCTAAGAAGAAATTGGAAACCACGAATAGAAGACAAAGTACTTAAACGAAAGCACATGTTATCGAATAAAGCGACAGACGTAAATGCGAAACTCAAAAATAAATATGATGGACTGTTTAAAGTTATTAAATAAATATAACCGGTAATACTTACTCTCAAATCGGAGAAGGAGAAATATGTTAATTATATACATATACGGGACTTCGAATCCTTCCACAGTAGAAGGAGGATACTGAAATCGCATATAGAAGCAACACCGAAAATCGAGGAAAGCATACTTCAAACAATATCACGCAACATGCAGGTACAACAGTCGCACGAACAAATGATGCTAAACGGAGTTTTCCTTCACGAATTAAAAGTATGGATGCGTGGAAAAGAGATAAATCTAATTAATACCAGCAGTATGATTAAAACTACATGCAAAGAAGAGGTATAAATCTGCAAAGCAGAACGGGCAGTCGTGGTATACGACGCGTGCCAAATATACACGCACGCCCCGCTGATGTATGTACAAAGAAAAAACACACGAAGGGTTTTTCATCATGGTGGAAAAGGACTGCCAAGTGATGTTCGATATAAACGCATTGCATACAATTAGATTTATAATATTAACACAAATATGATACCCATGTAGAGCGTTAGATAAAGGCTTAGGCGAGAGCAAAAGCAAGGGCACAGGTGACGAGGTAATGAACTTAAATGTAAATATTAAACGAGACCACTGTCCCGGAGCAACGGACGTGAGACAATACATACAATACACATACAAGATACATACGGGTTACATGGAAATAAACTTGATAGAATTTTGGAAGAGGTAGCGACTGTTTTCCTATATAGAGATTCCCTATAAAGTAAAGTTTCCTATAAATCGTCCTCAGTCGGAAAAGTTATTACACAATATGAAGCATCTCGATAGAGTAGAGAATTGAAACTGGCAATACCAAAGCACGAAATCATAAGCATCTATGGGGCAATTCAGGTACTGCAGCGTAAATTGGTGCTCACCGGATTTATATTATTTGACAAGATAGGTTTTGAACACAATGATGAGATAGATGAAATGAACGCGATAGAATAAAACATTGAAGAGTAAAAGGTAGAAGAATACTTGCCGAGTCCGGTGGTGAGAAAACCGACGCGACTACAGAAACTACTACCACCACCACACAAGACAGACGAGAACGCAACCAGGCCAACATCGACGTAGCCGACATCACCTAAGCCGACGCCGGTAGCGGCCGTAGAAGCGGTAATTTACCGGAAAAAAAAATCGATGACACGCATCGCGAAATCGCCACAACGAGAAAGACAGACGAATATTTCACGATAAGTCACATTTATATACACAGCACAAGACGGACAAGTTTTGATGGTACTGATCGGCATAGAGTGATTCCGAACGCGTGTGGAAAACAAAAAATATGGCCGACATATAAATAAGAGCATGAAGATTGTGCATCACTGCAGCATTCGCAAGGTTAGCTGCGGTCTTATTTTAGCAGACACACGCACGCACGCACACACAACGTTTTACTTTAATTACACCTGCAGGTTTTTTCATTCCCATGCATACTCGCATACATACCAAAATATTTTATCCGATACGCGCTTAAGAGAAAAACTTTAATACCATGTTTCTCCCTCTTGCAAAAGGAGGAGATGTGACTAGAATCTCGTCACGCAAACACGCTTACACACAAGCATACAAAAACAGACCCCAAACGCCAAGTATAAGCTCGATAGCGCTAAGCATAAGCCCGTCCCGGGCGCGCGCTCACGGATACATACCAGCGGAGTGGCAGCGGCTGGAGAGGAAGCCTTCCACTACTCGCGCGCAGCGAACGAAAATATAGTGCCGTTGCACGATTCCTTAGTTCGCCCAGCAGCTGAGCTCAAAGGAGCACCTTCGTGCTCGTTGTGGCCACGGACGATTTTGGCTCGTATCGAGGCATTCCTCGATATTTATTTAATATGCATTTATTTCTTAAGAATCCCGCATTTTCGATTAATTTCTTCTACGTGCCTACATTTCTCACTTGTTTGCATACCTGTGTCTCCGCGGCCTCTTGACAAAGAAACATAAGGGCATTCTAAATTGCCGGCAAGGAGAAAAGATGAGAGTTTCCCTCGCAAGGAAAGTAATCTCTGGATCACGTCTTAGATGAAGACGTCGACATTACGACATTTGGGGATGGGATTCTCATTACACCCGCGGTCTATATCGACTGATAATCCTGGTCGCATTGAGAGAAAAGCGATTTTTTGCGAGAAGTCCATCGATCACGAGGCTAAATCTCTGACTAAGAAATTCTGTTGTATTTACGCAGTGCGCCTTGTTACAAAATTTATCCGCACATTCTGTCCGACGTCTTGGATTTTGCAATTTTTATCTCGAATTATAATTCAGCGACATGTAAAACTCATAATAACTATTTTAGTTTTTTAATATCTTCACTGATTTCGATTCAAAAGTGAAAGTTATCAAATCAGTCGTAAGAGGTAGTATCTACTTTTAAATTTAAACGTTTGCTAATATAAAAAAATATGTATCAATTCTTTTCCATAACTTCTTAAATTCGCCAAGTTTTATCCAAATCTGCATAAGTGAGAACTCCTAAGTGTTACTTATCAGTTTAATTACTTCGTTTTTATAAATAAATTTTTGTTATAAATTTCTCAATACAGAATATACAGTATTATTTCTGAACAAGTAGTCTTATGTATATTTTATCTAATACATAAGAATTATATAATACTTTATAATATAAATAAATATATTATACAATATTTATTAACGAATAAAATCGTCAACGAATAAGAAGTTTATTACAAGATTTTTCAAAATAAAATTTTATAATAACGTTTAATTTATATGAATAGTCGCAAATGAAAAAAGGAATAAATTAATTACCTGTTTGACCTTTGCCAAGTGTTTTCTCTAATCTGTAAGGTCCAACATACTGATAACTATCTTGATTCGTATACCCTATTGAACCTTGTTTATTTTGCTGCATCGTTTTCACTATTAATGCTTATTATGCTGCCAATATCATTGAATTTTTTCACAATTCTTTTTCACAATTTTACTCTCACTTTTGCTTTTCGAACACATGCAATCCTTGATATTGCTATACATATAAGTAAATATTTTAGCTTATCAAACTTTACTATTATACGTACCATTCTTTATACAAAATACTGAATCAAAAATATTCATTTAATGTTTTTCGAAGTCTATTTACTTTATTTCATTTAGAGAATGACATCTCGAAACCTATATAAGAAAATTAAAGACGTATATTGTAGTAACCTCATACAGAAACAGTTTCTTATTTCTTAATAATAATAAGTGATATTTTAGTAAATTTAACACGATTTAATGCAATAAGCTCATAAAATAATAAATAATAAAGAAGAGATACAACACTAGGTGCACTGATTTTTGATAAAAGATTAAAATTAAATTAAAATTAATATTAAAATTCAGAACGAGTAACATTTTTCATGGTTAATTGTTTATAAATAATTATTGTTGCGTTGAAATATAAAAATAGAAACAAAATGACAAGTATTTTTGTATAATACATAATGGGTTAAAATTTTCTATGTTTAAAAATCATTGTATAACTTTTGTTTTTGCTGTATAAAACTTAGTAATATTTTTCTTTTTATATAAAATAAAAAAACTGCACTTTTCAAATTTCTTTTAATGTAGTTTAGAAACAAAATTTATTGTAGAGTAATGCATATTTGTCTTATGAACAGCTTGGGGAAAAAGAATAAGCCAAAAAGGATCACTCATCATCACATTTACTATATATTTAAGAGAAATGAGCGTCTTGGCTACACACAGTAGTCATACTGTAATATCGTTCAAATTATAGTTACTCTATATCTTCAGAATTTGTCTAGTTTTGCTATTCTAGCTTTATAATTGCACCAAGCTTCTGTCACCCTAAAGGCCTTCTGAATTAAGTTCCTAAGAACCACTTTAAAGGCTCCTTTTGCTGAAATAGCTACATTATCCACGTTTTCTACTAGCTTTATGTTCATCCTGTTAACACTAGATTGCCGGAGCAAGTCAATTTGACTTATTTATGATTTTAAAAATCTACTGAAAATATATTTTAAAACAGAATATATACGTTAAAAATGTTTTAAATACAATTCTATTTTAAAAAAACTTAATGCAGAACAATTTTTACATATAAATTTTGTTTTTAAAATATATTTTCCGCAGATTTTTAAAATCACAAATGAGTCAAATTGACTTGCTCCGGCAATCTAATGTTAAGTTTCCATAGCAGGCTATCAATGAGGCTCCATAGAAGGATAGTTAGGACTCTGCTCTGGGGGCAGCTCTCCGAGACAGTGCCACTAACTGAGTGACTTATATAAGATGTTGTCATCTTCCTTGCCTCCAAGGTGTTTATGATCCACTCAATAACTTTATTGGTGGTGGTACTACATCTTCTACATTTAAAAAGCCTTCTACGCACACCCCCTTTTAGTTATGCGATCTTTAATGAAGCCTGTAACTAAGAAGAATACTATTTCCAGGCACAGGTGTAGTAGTATCTGTGTGATTTTATTTAATTTTGGTTCTTTGTAAGATTCAGAAGACTAAATTGCCTCACTAACCCGTCGATTGCTTTCCTCATCCTCAGCCTTACAATCAAGGAAGTTTGCTTTTATCAGCAAGAGTATAATTTCCTCCTGGCTTCTAGTATAACTCTCGTCTTCTTTCTTGATAAACATCAGTTTCTCTTTCAGCTTATTTGCTAAAACCTTAAAAAGTCTAGCGGTTTTACTCATGCTACTGATTTCTGAACATTACTTCTTCCAAGATTTACACTTTGCCTTATTGACAAAGTTTTTGTAGAGTCGCTAGCTTTCCTTATAAGCTTTTCAGGTCTATGGTGTGTTTTTTCCTCGTCTTGTTAAAGAGCCTGTCTCCCTCTCTGCGTCTCTCCTCCAAATCACCATTCCACCTAAGTTTACTTTGTCCAATGATATACTACGTAAGTGGATAGTTTTCCTTAAACGCTGAAGTGATTACCGTTGTTATAGAGGAGTCGGTATATTTTAGCTCCTTTAGTGATTCATACAATCTTTGGAAGTAAGCTATTCGCTGCTTTACCGAGTGAAATCTGAAAATCTCCCAGTTTGTTTGTTTGAAGTTCTTAGCTCATATCACGTGGAGGATGATTTTTCTCATCGTGGCTCTAATTACCCTAGAATCTGACATGGAGGGCTCTTCCGAGACTCTCTAGTCGTGTACCCATCCCTTCATCAGTCCATTGCAGATCAAGTAGCTCACTTCTACTTGACATAATACATGTAGGTTCAACACCAGTGTTTAGGACTGCAAAGTTTTTCTAAATTGAGTAGTCTAGAAGTTCCTCCTCACTCAGAGCCAACTAGAAGATCGAATCCTTCCAATTTATAAAATATGATTAACGTCCTCACCTCCTCTCTAAAGATTTCCTATTGTGTGCACAGTATGCAGAGGCCACAACGAACTCGCTGCCCCTGCTTACACCTTGTATCCCTCAAATCTTGGCTACAACCTGATCTCTGGTAAAGAATCCCTGGATAAGTATGACCTTCAGTTCCATAACATATGCTGTTAATCCCTCATGCTTTTTGCTCGCGTCGATATCTCCAGAGCTGCTAAGACCCTATTACGACTCCTAATAAGCCATGGTTCTTGTTGGAAGTATAATCTATTACATAATAATATTCTGTCTGATAAGGATAAACGAGATATATTTTACAAATCTATATAAGCAAAAATACCTCAGATTTAAAATATGACTTTGTGTTCAAAAAAACTATAGAAAAGGCTTTGAATTATTATTAATTAAAACCGTATGTTCTGCAGCTTGAGAGTATGAAACATCAAATGCAAGTAACAAAACAGGCAATAGCATTAGCAGCCGCAAAAATTAAGGAGCACAACCCTGCTGCTTTAATTGTGACGAATACGGGCACATCGCCAACGATTGCCCGCATAAGGGCACAAATAGAAAAATTTCCTTTAAATGCATGAAACTCACGTACCACAAGGTACCGTGAGTGAAAGACGAGGAGCTCGCAGAGGTATGGTTGACAAGAAACTAATTATAAATATGATAGCGGTAATAATTAACGCGAAGAAAAGAAAAATTTTATTATAGTTTATAGAAAAGATTAATTTTAAAATAAATACTTGTACATTAAAAACTAATGAAGGATCGATGAAAGCAAAGAAAATTTAGTATTAGAAATTTTTAGTAGACACCGGAATGGCGTAATACTTAAATAATTCTAAGTTAATATTTAAATCTTTCAAATAACTCTAGTAAAATTAGGTGGGCGAATAAAAGTGTCAATACAAATTTTAAATTGGATGAATAAGCGATGTTTGGAATTATTGAAAGAATCGCAGATAAAATTTCTAAAAATTAAAGAATTGGAAGAGACAGTTTTTGATGATTCCCTTTTGGATTGCGAAGTATGTTTAATATCAAAATTGAATAGATAACCGTTTAGTAACGTGCGAGAAGAAGAAAAGGAATCTCTGCAGATATTTATTTACATAAAACAGTAACTCAATCGAAACAAAAAAAAAATATATTACTGTATTTATATATGATTTAGCAATGGCTTATCCTATGAAAGCGAAAGATGAAACAAAATACTGCTTGGAAAGTTTTGTAAAAAGGGCCAGAAATCTGTTAGCAAAAGATGCAAAAGTATATTACTTGAAGACAGATTAGGGAGCTGAAATCATGGGACGGTATGCAATAGAAATTTCAGAAAAATAAGGAACTGAGCTAAAGCTGAGTTGTACTGATATCCTCAGTATAGCAGAATTGTCTGATAGATTTAATCAGACAATTCAGAAAAAAATGAAGTATTGATGCATGATTCTTAATTACCTAAAAACATGCGTAATTTGGTTCTGGGATTTACTATTTAGAATGACTTCTCCAATTAACGTATTTACTCTAGAACACAAAATAAAAATTAATCAGCTAAAACATTTTCGATGTTCGGCCTACATGAAAACTTAACAAAAGATCGTTTCAAAATTTATATTAATGGCAAGCGAATACACGTAGAATACAATGAGACAGGTCATATTTTATTCAAACCAATAGAAGTTTTATTTTATGAAAGCAGCATCATAAGATTTAACAAAAAAAACTTATGTTTGCAAATAAATACAAGTAATATGATTTGAAAAAATTGGAAAATTTGAACACAGACATACGCACTGATACCTTGTTTATAGAATTTTAAAAAGGAAATACTCGAAAATATGTCGAAAACAGAAAGTGTTCTGAAGAGTGGCAGAGGTCGTCCGAAAAAAATTAAGTGACAGTTACAGAAGACAAATCGACAGATGATAAATCAGTTTATGTTCTTTTGGCTAAAATGAATCTTAATTCAAGTTCTTATTAGGAAGCTATTAATATAATTAAGCAAGTAAAGTGAAGAAAGGCAATCAAAGAAAAATGATATTCGATGTATGAGATTATCGTCTGGAGAATAATCGGGAAGCCAATTTCTACAAACAACGAAAAGAAAGCAAACATTATCGCTCTGGATATGTAGAAATTCTGAAAAAAAATTTTAAACTATTAATAGTGTCAGATATAAAACTAGATTGGACATAAGAAACTTCAAAGATAAGATGATCATATACTACCTTCAGAAAAATGTGCACCAGTTTCACGGTTACCGTTAATTAGATCTGTTCTTGCTATTGCCAGCTAAAACGATTTAGAACTCTGTCAAATGGATCTGAAAACAGCTTTCGTAAGTGGGTTACTCGATATCTTATTCTTTATGGAAATACCTGATAAAGTAGAGTATAATCTAGAAGTAGAACGATAGAAAGTCTGTAAATTAATCCATTAAGGCCCACACTAAACCCAGGCTACATAAAATAAAACTAATCACGCCAAACGGGACTCTACGAAAAAATAAAATACCCGTGTTTCTTGGTTTTTCACTTTAATCGTTTATTCCAAAATTTGTGTAAACAAATCGCATTGATTGATAGATTAGAATGAACCATGTTCATTAATTTAGAAGATAGGTGACAAAATATTGATATTGACTCATTACGTAGATGACATTCTACTGTCATGCAATAAATAAATTAATAATTAGTTTTTGGCTATTACTATATTTAATAAACTTTAATATACATATTTATATGATAAACACATGTGTTATGTTGTTTTATTTATTCTTGCCTTTACAACATGGTAAATCTTTAAAAGTTGCAATGTGAAGTTATTTTAATCATAATCTATATCACATATAATTGATAATTGAATGTAATATAAGTTTAGTAACTTCGCAACTAAAATTTATCTTAGGTTTAACTTAATATAGATATAGTATGATATAATTATAAACGGTTAAGAATATTAATCTTATAATTAATATTATTTGAAACACGCATAATAGCTTAATCATAATTACTTAATGTATCTATCTATTGGTAGTACAAATTAGTTTGGTCCGTTTCCAAAAGATGGCTCTGTCTATTATGAATATTTAATAGTAACAGCTAAATTTAGTAGTTTTAGAGAGGCTAGACATCTGTCAATAATATTCAGTTTGTATAGCTTTGAGTTTCATAAAAAGATCTTGTTTTCAACTGTGTTGAATATGTCCCATTTTGTGTTAACTAAGCAGCATTTGCAGGTGGTTTTAGTCTTCTGTTTCCGTTGAAAGGAAGGTGCAGCTAAGGCGCATCGAATGCTTGTGGAAGCTTATGGTGACAATGCTCCAACTGATTAATCTTGTAGGGAATGGTTTCGACGTTTCAAGAATGGAGATTTCAGCGTTAAAGACAAGCCTCGCTCTTAACAGCCAAAAAAATTCGAAGACAAGAAATTAGAGGCATTACTTGATGAAGATCCAAGTTAAACGCAAGAGGAGCCTGCAGAATCATTGGAAGTGACTTAACAAGCAGTTTCTGTACTAGGTTGTTCAAAAAGTTTCGAAAGCGGCAATGAAGATACTTTTTTTTGTTGGTGAAATCACTTTTATTGCTCAGTATAATCTCCCATAAGTTTTATACACTTAGTCCAACGGTCTTCCAACTTATTTATCCCATCATGGAAGTGACTTTCTGCAAGGCCTGCAAAATACTCCTCTACGACGGCTATAACCTCTTCGTTTGATAAAAAATGCTTCCCACGAAGAAATTTCTTGAGGTGTGGAAACAGCCAGAAGTCAGAGGGAGCTAAATCAGGCAAATAAGGTGGATGCTGCAACAATTCGTACTTTAATTCGGTTATTTTAGTGATGGTTTTTTGAGCTGTGTGAGCGGGTGCATTGTCTTGATGAGAAATGATTTTTTTCTTGTGCAAACCGGATCTTTTTTCACTAATTTTTTCATCCAATTGGTCCAATAGGTTACAATAATATTCAGAATTGATTGTTTTGCCAGTTTGGAGATAATCCACCAACAAAATCCTTTTTGCATCCCAAAAAACTGACGCTAACACCTTCTTCGCCGATTTCTGGACACGAACTCGCTTCGGTGCCGAAGTGCCTGGTTAACACCACTCTTTAGCCTCTTGTTTTGATTCAGGGTCATGATGGTAGACCCAAGTCTCATTCATAGTGATGAATCGACGCAAAAAATCCTTTTTATCCTTTCAAAAACGCTCCAAATGTTGCTCAGAAAGTCGCATTCGAACGTGTTTTTGTTCCATTGTGAGCGAATGCGGCACCCATTGTGCACAGAGCTTTCTGAAACCCAAAACTTCATTTAAAATATGACTCGCTTTGCCTAATGAGATGTCTAGGGCCTCTGCTAAATCTCTCTCGGTCAATCGACGATTTTCCAAAACCACATCCTGTACTTTTGCTATAAATGCTGGTGTTGATGCACTTTTTGGACGTCCTGAGAGTGGATCGTCTTCAACGCTTTTTCGACCACGTCTAAACTCTTAAACCCATCGATGCACAGCTGGAAATGAAGGAGCAGATTCCTTTAACACTTTTACCATTTTTGTATGAATTTCCGTTGCTGATAAACCTTCCAAAACAAAGAATTTTATCACTGCACGATATTCGGTTTTTTCCATTGTAAAAAAAATACACTGACACGTCAACTTCAAATGGCTTGTAAGCAAACAATAAATTGACAGAGTGGAATCAAACTTTGGGTGTGTTTATATGAAAGATAAAATATTAAAATGGCGTAAAAATTTTTGTTCTTCTACTGCTCTATAGATGTCGCTTTCAAAACTTTTTGGACAACCTAGTACGATTGAAATCCATGGTAATGATTCCAAAGCAAGGCAATTGGGTGCCTAATGTACTGAAACCAAGAGACATTGACAGGCGATTTTTCTGTTGCGAGCAGCTGATCCAAAGGCAACAAAGAAAGGATTTTTTTACATAAAATTGTTACTGGGGATAAAAAATGGATATTCTATGATAAACCCAAGAAGAAAAAATACTACGCTATGCCCGGTCAATCCTTGCCATCGACCTCAACATCAATACCAAAGCCGAATATTCATGGTTTGAAAATCATGTTCTGTATCTGGTGGGACCAAAAAGGTGTTGTATACGATAAGCTGCTACAACTTGGCGAAACCATAACGGCCAATCGGTATAGGCTGCAATTGATTCGTTTGAGCCGTTTTTTACGAGAAAAACGGCCGGAATATAAGGAAAGACATGACAAAGTTATTTGTCTGCATGACAACGCTCGGCCTCATGTCGCAAAAGTCATGAAAAAATATTTGGAAACGCTCAAGTAGGATACTTTGTTGCACCCAACGTATTTTCCGGACATTGCTCCTTCTGATTACTAGTTGTTCCGAGGGATGCAGCACGATCTAGCTGGTCATCGGTTCACTTCTTTCCCCGGAATCAAAAATCGGCTCCTACCTTGGATCACCTCAAAAGACAAGACGTTTTTTCGAGATGGAATTCAAAAATTGCCTGAGAGGTGGGAGAAGTAGTAACTAGCGATAGACGATACTTTGATTGATCTTTTAATTTTTTTTATTTTGAAATAAATGCGTTTTTGACCGCAAAAAAATGGACCTAATTAATTTTTACTTCCAATATGATATGCAAAATAATTCTAAATATATTTAAAAATTAAATCGTTTTAACTAGAACGTACATAATTTAAAACTAAATACATATTTATTTTATTAATATAATTTTACTTATAAATCAATGATAAATACATCTGAAAATTATCTTTGAAATGAAAATACGAACTGATTTTATACGTAGATTTAATATATTTTGTTCTGATTATAAATTTAACCACAGTATAAAATTATTTAAAAGAATAAAAATCCCTAAAATATATCTTAATTAAATATAAAGTTATTCTAAAAAACATAATTTTTATTATAACGCAAGAAAAAGTTTTTTTCTAACGAAGCCCAAGATTAAGAAAAAGAAAGAAGAATATAATTGTGCGTAGCATAGACATAAGGTTGCTGTAGTACATTAAGATATGGAGCGCTAATACGTAGGCCAGGTACAACGTAGTCGCGACAAATGCACGTTACGGCGGTGGTGTGTTTATAATAGCTACGGCGATGAATATTTTGGATTCTTTTCGATAATTTATTAAAATATAAAAAAGAAAAATTTTTTTATGTATTCAAGTGTTCGTCAGACTATTGAATGTCTATGCGTAATAAAATGATTAAGTTTGTCTTGATCGTTAGGGACGTAAGCATCTGCACTTCTTTGGCTCTCCCTATTTCTTGTAAGTTTAAATATTTCTCAAATTTACAAAGATAATTTTATTCTTAATAGCTGAATAAATAGCTTAATAAAAAATCTAGCCATATTATCTAAATGGATATGTGACTAGCGCATCAAGGCAATTAAAGCTAAATCTATTTATGTGACATTTGTTCTTACGCTCCGCTCTTGCTGTCTTGTATAGTTAAATGTAATACAAATACCTCAACACAATGAAGTGCGATATCTGGGTTTGCATGTGAACAGAAGACTAGATGGAAGAAGAATATCTTTACCACAAGAAAAGCTCTTAGCCTACATCTTAAGAAAATACACTGGCTAATATTTTCCAAATTTAAACTATCATTAGATAACAAACTTTTTATAGACAAATGTATCCTAAAGGTCATATAGTTATATGTAGTTGAACAGTGGAGAACTGAGACACACTTATAGCTGGAAATCGTACAACGCTTTCAGCCAAAGATCATACAAATGATATCAATTGCGTTATAATACATTACTATTAATCAACTCTACTGTGATATTATGTTAAGGTGGTAAAACAGGAAATAATAAAGAAGTTTGAATTTTATGCAAAATTCATAGAAAAAAATCCGAACATACTTGCTTGTAATCTAACGGATAAGACCAGTAGCACCTATTATAAAATAGAAAGATAAGCACCCGAAGTCCTAATATAACTTCTTTGAAAGAACAAATAGACTAACCCCTGTATGACGGACATTTCTTACGACGGTTGAAAGCCGTCATATTGTCAAAATTTCGTTGCGACTTGGTAATGTTTGTTTACACTCAAAGTGTTAGCATGTTTCAGCTAATTTGGCTAAGGTGCCCACTGGTTTGTAGCCGAGCATAGCGAGTCTTCGACGACTTTAAAATTCTACGATTTTCAAGACAAGGTGTCAATGACCCTACAGCAGAGCTCGATTGGCTGGCATAATTTAAGAAGGGGATAGCGGGGAAGCCACGAACGCATGAAAATACTGGGCAATCTAAGCTTCGTAAGCGCTTTAGCCGGACCTCAAAGTTCCTTGTGAGTCCGGTATGAAACCAACGGAGTTTCCTTGCCAAAGGGTGGCGCACGAGCAAGAAGTTATTGCGAGTGTCTAAGTGCTCAAAGGCCTTTCTATTTGAGTTTGGTTAAAGAGTGAGAGAGAGAGAGAGAGAGAGAGAGAAGAGACCAGCCCAGGAAGCCTGTCCGTTTGCCAGAGGCCCACCAGGTGCTTCAAGAAAAGGGAGGCAAAAAGCTTTAAAGGGCTGTCAGCTGGCAATTTGTGAAAGCCAGTTGGCCCGAGTAGCGTTCAGTAAAATTTGTAAGCTTGGCGAGGTTATATACAGGAAACGAGCGTGAGAAAGCGAATTAGTGTACGAGAGAGACACAGAGAAAGAAAGAGAGATAGATAGATAGATAGATGGATAAAATTTTTTAATGTACAAAAATAGCGTACAAGGAAAGTACAGTAAATTAACAGTAAATTAACAAATAAACATTAACAAAAAGTAAAATTAAATTGACAGTACATAATAATTAGCAGTATAATAAAAGCATTATAATAAAATGCAACAGATATAAACTAATTATAAAATAAAACAATAAGACATAATGACATAACACATCGTTCAATAAGTCCCGAGACTAACAACGAAAACAGCATTTTTTTTCAAAAATCATTTTTATTCATCAATATAATCTCCTTTAAAAGTGATAAAATCTTTCCGACGCCTTTCCAACATTTCTATACCATGTTTATAGAAGGATTTATCATTTGCTTCAAAATAGGCTTCAGTTTCGGTAATGATCTCCTCATTTGAGCCAAATTTTTTTCCCTGGAGCATTTTTTTTAAATCGGCAAAGAGCCAGTAGTCGCTAGGGGCTAAATCAGGCGAATACGGGGGGTGGGAAATCGAATCAAAGCCCAATTCGTTCAATTTTGCCATTGTTTTCATTAACTTGTGGCATGGTGCATTGTCTTGGTAAAAAGGATTTTTTTCTTCTTCATGTGCGGTCGTTTTGCTGCGATCTCCTCCTTCAAACATACCAACAAGTCAATATAATAATCACTGTTGATCGATTTACCTTTTTCCAGGTAGTCAATGAAAATCACGCCATGTGTATCCCAAAAAACAGACGCCATGACTTTGCCAGCAGACTGCTGCGTTTTTTGACGCTTTGGGCGGCTTTCGCCAGCCATGCGCCACTCAGATAATTGCCGATTTGACTCCGGAGTGAAATGATGTACCCATATTTCATCCATGGTCACGTATCGACGCAGGAAATCCTTTTTATTGCAAGTAAATAGCGATAAACAGCTCTCTGAATTGTCGACTCTTTGCTGTTTTTGTTCCACTGAAAGCAATCGCGGCACCCACTTGGATAAAACCTTTTTCATGCTCAATTTTTCATGAAGGATTGTAAATACGCTTCCAGATGATATCTGTGTCATTTCTGCAATCTCACGGACCTTTACTTTGCGATTTTTCATTACAATTTTTAACACTTCACTGACATTTTCCTGTGTAACGGCTTCCAATGGCCTACCCGAACGTTCCGCATCGTTTGTGTTCGTGCGACCACGTTTAAACTCAGCATACCAACGACAAATCGTTAGTTTGGATGGAGAGGAGTCTGGGTAATGTTTTTCAAGCTATTGCTGGGCTTCTACGGTGTTTTTATCCATTGAAAAACAATGTTTTATCAACACGCAAAACTCGCTTTTTTCCATTTTTCAAACAAATTACAAAGTGACCTTACTCTAACCTCGATAACTCTGCTGTCTGTGATCCGATCGACGTAAAATTTTTACACGTTTCATGTAAAGGTTCACACTCTTTGGAAACGTTGCCAGTTTGCTACTACTAGCACCATCTCTGGGTTAGTCTCGGGACTTATTGAACGATGTGTTACAATGCAAGCAAATAGCTGAAATTATAATTTAAATTATAGCCTCGATGATAAAGATATTGTATGCTCTCTCTAAACGAAAAGAAGGTAGGTGAAAATAGTCGATTTAAAGCAGGAAATAGAGGATATAGTATAGTCAGAAGAAAGTAGACAGTTCCAGAGTCGAGACAAATAAACAATAAAAGATCTATCATAGAACTCAGGAGTAGATGACGGTATGGCCAACGGCCTCACATCACCCCGAGAGGGTATATCAGACTGGTCGCATATGAACTGTTCAAATAGGTACTGTGGATCATGATGTTTAAATATTTTATGAAGCAGATTAATGATGAAGTATTTACGCCTATCCGAGGAGGTAAGCCAGTCAAGAGAAACTCTATACGGAGCAATATGCTCGCGCCTAGTTACACCATAGACATAACAAACCACAGAGTTCATGACTCTCTGCAGGTTGAGATCAAGTTTACCAGAAATATCACAATAAGCGACTTAGCAGTAGTCTACTATAGGGGACAAGAGAGTCTCAATTAAGTGCTTACGGAGGGCGAAGTTAGTGCTCTGACGAAAAAAGTTAAGTCCGCAAAGCAGAGAATTAGATTTACGACAGGTGTAAGCAACATGTTCCTTCCAGTTAAGCTTGGCATCAAGGTAGAGACCAAGGTTACGCACAGATTTCTCAAATGGTACAAGAGTATTATTTATCTTAACACCCTTGATTGGCATGACAGTAAGTTTATTTATGTAGAAATAAGAGCCGAAAATTATAGCTTTTGTCTTAGCTGCATTAAGATGTAGATGGTTATCATCGGCCCATTCCATGATGAGTTTAGCCTGCCTACCAATTAGTTCAACATATGTTTCGAGGTTGGCCAGGGGAAATTGGATATAAATTCGGAGGTCATCAGCGTATGTTAAATGACAGATAGTTGTATCGAGCTTGCTGGATACATCATTTATGTAGATTAGGAATAATAATGGTCCAAGCACTGACCCCTGAGAAACACCAGTGTTGAGACTCACAAACGACGATAGGTTGCCATTTCGATCCAGCACTGCTTGTCTCCTACCAGTAAGGTAAGAGGCGAACTACCGAATAACAGCAGGTGAAAAATCGTAATTTAATAGTTTTTTCAGTAGTGCGACATGACAGACCTCATCAAATGCTTTACTAAAATCAAATAGCAAGAGTAGGGTAACCAAGCATCTGTCTATTTCTGTCCTGATGTCATCCGTAAGTTTGATGAGCGCAGTCTGGGTACTATGGTATTGTCGGAAACCAGTCTAAAAAGGACGAGTTGGCGAGTATGAAGATAATTGTATACTTGTTGATGAACCAAGTGCTCTAAAACTTTTGACAGGAATGAAAGAAGGGAGATTGGTCAGAAGTCACCCATATCACGAGGGGAGGCAGCTTTGTTGATAGTTGTTACCAGTGCTATCTTCCGATCAGGGGGTACGTAGGACTCACGTAAAGAGTCATTAAATAGTCGACACAGTAAAGGGCCTATCACTGGAAAGTCAGTGAAGATAATGGACTGTGGGAGTCCATTATAGCCCCGCGCCTGAGAGGAAGAATGATGTACAGCACTTCTCACCTCGTCGATGGTAACAGGACAAAAATGAACCTGAGGATTGAATGTTATGCCAGTGTTAAGAGAATTCAGGAAGGAGTTAACAGTAGGTACACTAGGGTCAAATGCAACACTACCAAAAAAATTATTTAGATCATCAGAAGGAAAATTATGGAGAGAGTCAGTTGGGGAAGAGCAGAGACCCAAGTGGCGTAGTTCCTTCCATAAGTGATTAGGGTCAGTAAGTCTAGTAAGTCTGTCCTGAAAGTAAAGTAGCCGGGCTAATTCAGTTTGTTTGAGGAAGTCGTCGCGTGCTATTCTATACTGTCAAAGGTCTGAGGGCAGTCTAGTATGTTTATAGCGTCTATATAGTCTGTCTTTGTTTTGTAAGAGATTAGTAAGGGAGGAAATAAACCAAGGGCAATGTTCTCTCCTCCGAGTGACAACCTTAAGTGGCACAAATGTAGTTATAGCGTGTTGTAGATAATCGTATAAACAGTGCAGGCGTGCATCCAGAGGAGAGTCACTTGTACATGTAGGACAATTTAAGGAGCAAAAGTAATCAAGGAGAGCTGCAGTGTTTATGGAGCTGTAATCACGGAAAGTAAAGCTGCGGAAAAGCGACGGTCGTGAGATTAAGCATTTAACAGTAACAGTAAGTGAGTCGTGTCCGTCAATAAAGGGGGTGCTAGTCTTCCAGTAGTCCAATACAAAGTCGTTAGCATCAACTAAGCATAGGTCCAGCCGAGTGTCAATTGTAGAAGTATGATGAGTACTACCATACGTTATAGAAAAGGGGAAGTGTACATCGATAAAACATTTAAGAAAGTTTGCATCATCACTATTAGACAGCTGATCAGCATTAAAGTCGCCGAGTAGGATTTTCGTACTATAATCATGCATGATGGTGGAAACAGTTGGTATGAAGTCAGAGTTTGCTAAGAAAGGTGCATGAGGTGGCCTGTATACGAGGTCTGGCAATTAAATAACGAGACTGGTTACGAAAAAGGGTTTTATTATAAAAATTATTCTACATTCGAATGCTCCCCTTCAATATAGTCCCCTTCCCTCGCCACACACCTTTCCATACGTTTTTTCCATTGATCGAAGCAGTGCTGGAAGTCTTCTTTGGTGAGGGCCTTTAGGAGCTCTGCCGTTTTTTGCTTTACCGCTTCCATCGACTAAAATCAGGTCCCTTTTATAGCAGATTTTATCTTCGGAAACAAAAAAGTCGCAGGGTGCCAAATCTGGCGAGTACGGCGTGTGTTCAGGCACTGGAGTGCGCTTACCGGCCAAATACTGCTTCACAGATAGCGCGTTATGGGCAGGTGCGTTGTCCTGGTGCAAAATCCACGAGTTGTTCTTTCACAACTCGGGCCGTTTCTTACCAACTCATTCTCGCAGTGTTGCCAAAACTGACAAATAGTAAGTCTGGTTGACAGTCTGACCCTCTGGAACCCATTCAGTCATCACGATACCGTTAATGTTGAAAAAAACGATCAACATTGCCTTGAATTTGGATTTGGACATCCTTGCTTTTTTGATTCTGGGCGATTCAGGTGTCTTCCAATGCATCGATTGCCGCTTTGTTTCAACATCGTATTGAAAAATCCACGTTTCGTCGCAAGTAATAATGTTTTCCATCAGTTCGGAATCTTTTTTTAACCTTTCAAGGAAATCTGAGCAGACCTGTTGACGCAAGAGCTTTTGGTCAGGAGTAAGTTTTTTGGCACCAACTTCGCACAGACTTTTGTCATGTATAATTCCTCGTGTAAAATTTGTCTAACTGTTTCTTTATCAGCGTTTACAGCCTCGGCAATCATCTGGATGCTCATTTGACGATCTGCACGCACAATTTGGTTGATTTTGGTCACTGTTTCCGGAGTCGAAACAATGACAGGGCAACCTGGGCGTTGGTCATCTTTAGTGCTCACTTGGCCCTTACTGAAGCGCTTACACCACTCAAAAACACGTGCACGAGATAGAGAATTGTCCCCATAGGCCTCTTGCAACAATTTACAGCACTCAGTCCTAGTTTTTTTTAATTTAGCGAGAAATTTGAGATTGATACGCTGCTCCTGTTTTTCGTCACCTTGGTATTCTCCCCACCCCTCCACGGCGCCCTCTAGGCGCGCAGTCTCGTTATTTAATAGCCAGACCTCGTACAACGCTGACGAAGATAGGGGGAGAGGTCAGGGATATAAGTTTACAATGTAAGTATTTAGGTTAACCAGGTTTACCACTCCAGACATGTGTTGAGAAGCACAAAACAGTGCAGGATAGTGAGTTATGCACAAAAATTGCAACACCGCCCCCTCTTGTATTGCGATCATAGCGAAAGAGGGTATAATCGTCAAGGGCCACAAAAGAGTCATCCACAATAGGGCCAAGTTCAATCTCTGTTACAGCTATTACGTGGAAGTGGGAGCGAGAAGCCAGAAAAAATCTTATCATCTCAATGTGCGCACGAAGAGAGTTGGCATTGAGATGACAGACACAAAGACCCCCATCACCCACACCAAGTCTTGTAATAGAGAGAGAAGAAGCGGATGGTCGGAGTGAGTTTGTATGAGTAGAAGGAGATAGCAAAGGAGAGAGGGAGAGAGAACATACCTGGTTGACAAGATTCAGTTATCGCTGGTTGTCAGGGTGTTGCATAGAGGGTCGACTGCTGTTAAAAAAGCGTTAAGCTTCTGACACATACACAGTATGTCGGAAAAGTTCCCGAACTTTTAAAATAAAAAATCGAAAATTACATCTAAAGAAATTCATTCTAGTTAACTTTAAACATAGTCCTCTTCCCTAGATATACACTTATTTGAGCGCTCCATGAGTGATTCGAAGGCTCTCTGGTACTCCTCTGAAGTTATCGCTGTGAGACGCTCGGTGCAAGCCGCTTGAATGCTCGGTACATCTTCAAAAAATCGTCCTTTCAAGGCCATTTTTAGCTAGGAAAATAGGAAAAAGTCGGCTGGAGCCAGATCTGGCGAGTATGGGGCGTGATTGATGCGTGGGATCTGATTTTCGGCCAGATAACGCTTCACAATGTTTGAAGAATGAGCAGGCGCATTGTGATCCAGCAAACTCCACGATCCCGGTTTCTTGCACCGGGGTACTAAACACACGTTCACTCAAGCACGTCTATCTCGGCAACTAATGAACGGATACTGGTGAAAAAATTCTCAGACACTCCAGAGGGATGTAGCAACATAGTACCGGTGTCGTCCAAGAGCTGGCGCCACTCGTTCAAGCGCTACAAAATAAGTTCGGAAACTTTTCTGACATACTGTGTATATTGCCATTGCGAATAAACGTAAGGAAATTGTATTGTCTGCCCTTGGATTTCTCCAGCACACGCAGCTTCAATTAATGGAGGGCAGGCGGCAGGAATTCATTAACATTGATGAGTGCTAGTGTGATTTGTCCAGTTGGTAGAGCCTTACTAAGTAACGTAAGACAGATCTGCGTAGTATGAAATTTCCTTATGCGTATTTCAAAGAGAGAGGGAGAGAAAGAGATAACGAAAGAGCAAGAGCTACAAGAGCTCTTTGTATACTTTTCTTATTCGAGAAGAGGCGGAGTTAGCCAATTCGTTAACAAGCATACGCTTGTCCGGGCGGTTAACCTGCTATCCACCTTCAAGCGACAATGAGAGCAAGACAGAGAGACAGAGTGAGAGAGAAAGAGAGAGTGTGTGAGAGTAAGTGAAAGTGAGCGAGCAAGAAATAGAGTTGCGAAAGGTATCTTTAATTATTACTAATTATTTTAATTCTTTTTTGTCTACTTGCGGACGGGTTGGCGCCACGCGGCTTTGTGCCTTAAGCCCTTGATGCGCGTTTTCGTCTCATAAAAAATAGCAACTGTGACAGGGCCTTAACGATTATGAGTTAGTAAGTAATAAGGGGTTTGCGAAGAAAAAATTTCGGAAACCTGGAGATACGTTGCAAATACGTAATTGGCTTGCTGCAAGAATTTTCTTCACTTTATTTTGTGTGTGTGTGCGGAAGTGAGAGAGGGACTTTAAAATTTTATGCTGTTTTCGGACTTAGTCATTTTTCCGACTATGACCAGACTTAGAAAATTATAAGTCGGGTATAGAGGGAGTTTGAGTTTTTCTCGTCGTTTTCGAACTTAGATAATTTTCTTTCACTAAATTCGGACAAGAGAATTTCGGTCTCTTTTCCCTTTCCTTTTTTTTTTTAATTTTGCTTTAAGTTTTTCAGATGAAAGTTTAATTAGACCCTTGAGATGTATGCAAACGAATCGTTAATGGTTTGCATAGTAGATTATTCGAGACTGACTAACAATGCCTGTCGAAATATAGATAAATTGTTAATTGGGAAGGTGAAGTAAAGATTCGAGAAAGGTTGTCTGTACACGAGAGGTGATGGGCTCGAGCTTTGTTAGAGACTGCTCTGCGATATTGTGAGTAGAGAGAATCCAGAAGCCTCTATCCCCTTGTACGACGGATACGATATCGATCGGCCTGCTGCCTCTGTTGTGCGTTCCATAGCTTGCGAAAGCCTATGGGAATCGTAAAAGCTAAAGGGAGAGAAGGAGCGACGGCGCAGCCAGGTGGAGATGCAGTGGTACTAATGGCTTTGATCTTGAAAATGATTTTCAAGGTTATTTAAAGATCATAATTACTTCTTTTAAATAGAAACTCAAATTTTCGATCATGAATTTGAAAAAAAGAAGAAAATTTTACATACACGGTGTGGTTTTCGTAAAGGTCGTGGCAAGGTCATTAAGGTCAAACAAGTAGAAATGATTTGATTTCGATCGGTTCAAAATGCAAAGCTCCTTCTGTCTATTAAAAATCTTAAATGAAAAAAAGTAACTTTTAAGTAACTCAATTAACTTTAAAGATGAATAGACTAGCAAAGCATCGATGACCTTGCGATTATCAATAACATAAACTCCCTTTTTTTCGCGTTACCTAGAACGTAGACGTAATAGAGCTGTGTTCCCTTTGGAGTGCTTGATCAACGTAAGTCCCTTTGACGCTCACGATCGGGGTGCTAGATTAACATGAGTCCCCTCGCCTCTTGGTCACTCTTGAATTTAGATTTAACCATTAAGTAAGGGCTCAAACTGAGCACCATTCGCTTTGATACACAACTGACATCTTTTCAAAAAATGTTATACACTGAGTCAATTATTGGGTCAAATAATATTTGAAAATTATTTGATATAATAAATTCATGCTATTTTCAATTGCAAAAAAATTAAAAGCTAGTGAAAATGATCAAAACGTTTTTCATGGAAATAAGTTGGAAATGATAAAGAATATTGATAATCATAATTTATGAAAAATTTGTAGTTAGTCATAAGAAAGCCCGGTAGAAGGCGCCACTACTACTAGGCGACGTACGTCAGTCAAATGCTTTCCGCGACAGAAAAAGCTATCTAGAAGAAGGTTGACTAGCACTTAGCTAGTCAACCGGCAAGCGAGGTAACCTACGTTCTAACTAAACAATCTTGAAAACTTTTATTTTTTACCGTTAATCAGGTATATCGACATTACTTTTACACTTGTTTTTTTTAATTTTTTATGTTTAATATTTTCTTTTTTGTTTCAATTTGGTAAATTTTTTATTTACCGACAAAAATTAAGTTTAACTACTTACTGTAAATATGTAATTTTCTTATTGCATTGAATTAAATCGTCTCTCGACGAATAAAAAGCTTATAGTATATTAGAGTTAACTTAATTTTTGCGAATGGTACTGCTTATTGTAAACTTCTAAAATAGTTGATTACCACCCAAATAAAATCGTAGATATGATTTAAATTTTAGGAGAATATTAGGAAGTTTATATTCGTACAGCCGCACTTTATGCTGATCGTTATACAAATAGACGACATTCAAACAATGTTACTATCCGACATCTTACTCAGAAAGCTTGGAATAGCCGATTACATAGTGAACATTGTCGTCACGAATATGAAGATAATGACAATCGCATTATAACGATCCCTGCAATAGTCCATTTTAATGCTCATATTAGTTCTCAGCAAATTGTAAGAGACCATAGAATACCGAAATCAAAAGCTCTTATGATTTACAAAGCACCGAGATACCATGCCTACCACATCACACTAGCCCAAGAATCAATGCTTTGGCAATACGCAGAACGCCTTCAATTTTGTTAGTGGGCTGTGCAGCATCCATAATAATTTTGTTTTATTATGTTCTCAGATGAAGCGACATTTAAAAACACTCGAGAACTAAACAGATACAATTGTCAATACTGATCAGCTGTCAATCCACACTAGCACAGAAACGTTGATAACCAACATTGTTGAAGTTTAAACGTTTGGTGTGGGATTGTAAATGGCTATCCAATTGATCCTTACTTTTTTAACGGCAATCTAAATTAGCATAACTTACTAGAATTCTTGAGAGACCATTAACCCGGCTCACTTGAATATGTTGATTTGGAAACCAGGCAAAAAATAAGAGAAGAAATTTCACGCTCTTCCTGATTTCAAGGCCAAAACTAGGGGTTTTCATTTGAAAAAAATGGACTTACCCTTCAAATCACCTTAAAAATTGACCTGAAGAATAAATCCATTGGATTTAATTCATGGCCTCTCTTTGTCTTAAACAATTTTTTAGAACTACTTCTTTGAAGGTTTAGTATTTTAGAAGATATTTGGGTCTGCATTTCGAACCAATAGAAATTAAGTTATTTTTGCCTTTTATTCTTTGTCACGACCTATGCGGAAATAAATTTTGTTTGTAAAATTTTCTACTCTTTTTAAATTGTATTTTTTTTCGAATGTTCGAGGCATTTTTGCATACGAACTTTTGGTTCATCACTAAACCCTGTTAATAAAATAGATACAGGCTTCGAATCCATTACATTAATGTAATTCATTTTTGAATACTTTTACGAGCGGATATTGTTATTTCTCTAGCACATTTTTTCAAGATTTTAGCTTTATACATCATGCAGTTGTGCTGTATAGTGACTGTTGTATCTTTTTTAAATAAATCACTAAATCTGGAATGTAAAAAATTTGTCAAAGAAAATATGAAATTCGGGTAAGTCTTTCAATTGAGAAGCTTCTAACAATGGTTGTAATATTTTTATTACAACCTGTGACCCCAAGCAAACATTTTGAAACGGATTGTTTAAGTAAGTTGTTGAAACGCCAACATACACACACATTGAATTGAAAAACTAAAAAACACAGGTATTTTATTTTTCAATGAAGGCCCATTCGCCGTAGATAATTTTTTATTATTAGCAATAGCGTAAGCATGGGCCACAACGGGTTCCAGTGACCCCAAATGGTTTATAACAATTTTGTTACAAAATAAAGGCTTGGATGAGAAAACATCATGGAAGATTTTCTTCATAAATTTTACCATGAATTCGATTCCCGCCATTAGTTTTTCAAAATTCCAAGTATCGTACTAATTTATTTTATTAGGAGTAAAAATTAATTCGGTCCGTTTTTTTGCGGTCAAAAATGCATTTATTTCAAAATAAAAAGAATTGAGGTTAATCAAAGTATCGTTTATCACTAGCTACTACTTTTTTTCACTTCTCAGGCAATTTTTGAATCCTACCTCGAAAAAATGTCTCGTCTTTTAAGATGATTCAAGTTAGAAGCCAATTTCTGTGAAAGAAGTAAGTCGATGACCTGCCAGATCGTGCTGCATCCCTTGGAACAACCAATAATCAGAAGGAGCAATTTCCGGAGAATACGGTGGGTGCGGCAAAGTATCCCACTTGAGTGTTTCCAAATATTTTTTTTAAGTCTTTTGCAACATGAGACCGAACGTTGTCATGCAGAAAAATAACTTTGTCATGTCTTTCCTTATATTCTGGCCGTTTTTTTCGTAATGCACGGCTCAAACGATTTAATTGCAGCCTATATCGATTGGCCGTTATAGTATTGCCAGGTCGTAGCAGCTCATAGTATACAACACCTTTTTGGTCCCACCAGATACAGAACATGATCTTTGAACCATTAATATTCGGCTTTGGTATTGATGTTGAGGTCGATGGCAACGATTGACCGGGCATAGCGTAGTATTTTTTCTTCTTGAGGTTATCATAGAATACCCATTTTTCATCCCCAGTAACAATTCTATGTGAAAAAATCCTTTCTTTGTTTCCTTTGAATCAGCTGCTCGCAACAGAAAAATCACCTGTTAATGTCTCTCGGTTTTAGTATGTGAGGCACCTAATTGCCTTGCTTTGGAATCATTCTCATGGATTTCAATCGTACAGAAACTACTTGTTGAATCACTTTCAATAATTCTGCAAGCTTCTCTTGCGTTTGACTTGGATCTTCATCGAGTAATGCCTCCAACTTCTTGTCTTTGAATTTTTTCGGCTGTCCAAAGCGAGGCTTGTCTTTAACGCTGTAAGCTCCATTATTAAAACGCCGAAACCATACCCTACAAGATTAATCAGTTGGCGTATTGTCACCATAAGCTTCTACAAGCATTCGATGCGCTTTAGCTGCCTTTCTCTTTAAATTAAAACAGAAAACTAAAACCTCTCGCAAATTTTGCTTAGTTAACACAAAATTGGACATATTTAACACAGTTGAAAAAAAGATTTCCTCATGAAAATTGTAGCGATAAAAACTGAATATTATTGACAAATGTCTAACCTCTCTAAAACTATTGACTTCAGCTGTTACTATTAAATATTCATAATAGCCAGACCCATCTTTTGAAAACAGCCTGAACTAATTTGTACTTCCAAAAACAATTTAGCAATAAATAATCAAATTGAAAAATAGAATAACACGGATATTTTATTTTTCAGTGAAGTCCTGTTAGGTGTGGTTATTTTCATCCTATATAGCCTGGGTTTTTACATGCGCCTTAATGGGTTAAGCCAAGTGAGCATGTTACTGTCGCGATCCGCCAACGCACCGTGTTCTAACTGCTCTAAGTGGTCCGTGTCTACGAAAACACTCGCGTTATCCAGGCCCTGCTGTGCCTAACACGCTCGCAGTCCGCTTTGCGCGAGTCGTAGAGCAATCTTGCCGCGCACGCCAGTATCACTTGTGCCAACGTTTGACACGCGTCAAAAGTGGCAGTCCGAGGTGAGGTCTCTGGAGGGGAACTCTGGAGTGCCGTTGTAACACATCGTTCAATAAGTCCCGAGACTAACCCAGAGATGATGCCAGTAGTACCAAACTGGCCACGTTTCCATAGAGTGCGAACCTTTACATAAAACGTGTAAAAATTTCACGTCGATCGAATCACAGACAGCAGAGTTACCGAGGTTAGAGTAAAGTCACTTTGTAATTTGTTTGAAAAATGGAAAAAAGCGAGTTCCGCGTGTTGATAAAACATTGTTTTTTAATAGGTAAAAACACCGTAAAAGCCCAGCAATGGCTTGAAAAACATTACCCAGACTCCTCTCCATCCAAACCAACGATTTATCGTTGGTATGCTGAGTTTAAACGTGGTCGTACAGACACAAACGATGCGGAACGTTCGGGTAGGCCATTGGAAGCCGTTACACAGAAAAATGTGAGTGGAGTGTTAAAAATTGTAATGAAAAATCGCAAAGTGAAGGTCCGTGAGATTGCAGAAATGACACAAATATCATCTGGAAGCGTATTTACAATCCTTCATGAAAAATTAAGCATGAAAAAGGTTTTTTCCAAATGGGTGCCGCGATTGCACCAATGCACCATGGCACAAGTCCATGGGAACAATGGCAAAATTGAACGAATTGGGCTTTGATTTGCTTCCCCACCCCCCGTATTCGCCAGATTTAGCCCCCAGCGACTACTGGCTCTTTGCTGATCTCGAAAAAATGCTCCAGGAAAAAAAATTTGGCTCGAATGAAGAGGTCATTGCCGAAACTGAAGCCTATTTTGAAGCAAAGGATAAATCCTTTTATAAACATGGTATAGAAATGTTGGAAAGACGTTGGAAAGATTGTATCACTCTAAAAGGAGATTATATTGATGAATAAAAATGATTTTTGAAAAAAAATGTTGTTTTCGTTGTTAGTCTCGGGACTTATTGAACGATGTGTTACACCTGTTGTACCTAAGGCAGCGCTAGAGAGGATGAAAGATTCGTGGAGCATAGCTTTTCTTGCAGCCTGTTTTTCGACAAACACAAAGAAGTGCGAGACATGCCCGATTACTACCGCAACGTGAAGGCTCTGCACGATTTAGAAATTAGTTTTAATATAGAAGAGAAGGAAGAAGCCTAAGAATCTCTGGCGTTGTTGGAGGATTGCCAGCCCTTCAGAGACGAAGCGTTGCTTAGAGCGGTGCTGAAAGTGCTGACAAGCTTAACTCGATTTCGGTATCGCACGGCTCGCAATAAAAATCGCCAGCTGGCACATGTTTTTGAAAGCCTTTTAACGCTCTTTGCTTCGTACGGAAGACCAAGAGGAAACTGTAGCATGATATTTACCGAGTTTCCGTGCGATTACAGCTCACTTAGGGAGCTCGCCCTCTGCGTCTTATCTGGTGAAGATGGCTTATGATCAGCTGCGTTCCGAATACTGACTTTTCATGTTGAAAAAGCCGGTGATCATCTTCGAGGCCATGTTGAGTTATGACAAAGTGCTCGAGCATGACAAGTTGCTGCGCCAATGCCCAAGGGAAAGTCTCTTATTCCTGGTGTAGCTTGCCACGGCCCGGCTAGCAATACGGTTAAGATGTCTAAGGAGAAGGTAGAGAGAGAAAGAAGAAGACTTCAAAGATGCAAACGATTAAAATCGAAGTCGCTAAGGAATCTTAGAAGAAGAATAGATGCATAAGAAGAAGTGAGAGCAAAAAAAAGAGTGGAAGCAAGACGTCGACAAGTAAAACCGATGCTGTGAAGATGCGATGGGCCCCAGAAAGTCCTGAGCCAGTACGCCATCCAAGATTTCTTTGCACAGTGGGTAGAACTCGAGCCATTTTGTGCTGCCAACAAAAACACCGTCACTCGCACGTTCAAAGAGTTCGTGTTGTTTCGTTGGGAAACTCCCGATTTCTTGCTCACAGGAATTGGCACGGAGTTTGTTAACAACAATCATCTATCTGAACATTATCCGAGGTTACATATTTTCGAAGTTTTGAGCGAGTGAAGAGTTGAGCACGTCAAGACTTCGCCCTACCACACGCAGGCGAACCCTGTAGAGCGCTTGAATCAAACGCTAAAAATGCTGATTGCTACCTTCGTTGAAGCGGATCATCGTCGGTGAGACGAGCATTTGCACGAAGTGCAGCACGCGATGAATAGCACGGTGCATTTTAGCACCATGATTTCTCCGACGTTTTAGTAACTACGGGACAAGCCGGTAGCCGGCCAAGTGCTTGCAGAGTGAGGTGGAGAAAAAGGAGCATAAGCTGAAGTAAGATACAGAGATGTCGGCTGATCGGCTTAAGCATCTTGCAGCGTTGAGAGATTCGGTGAAAAGGAACATTGACAAGTCTCAGGCGAGGGATACCCAATATATAATAGAGGGCGACGGTACACTGAGTTTCACTCTAAAGGTTTGGACTAGGAAGGAAGCGTGTATTATCGAACGCGACAAAGGGAGTCACGATGAAACTTGCGCCGAAGTTCGACGGCCCGTTTGCAGTCAAGGAAGTACAGTCATCGACCGTCTATCTACTCGAGGCAGAGGGCTGCCCCCCTGCCAAAGAACGCATCTCCGAGTTGAAAAGATATGAGCTCCCACTGATAGCCTGTGAGACGCGTTAATATGCGGTTGGAGTGTATGAAAGAGTGCCAGCCTGAGATTAATCTGTTTCTTTTTAAATGAAAAGTTTCCGGCTTGATGAAGAAACACAACTTTTTTCGTGATTTTTTTCTCTACTTTTCTACATAGTCTCTATCAATCTTGATATGTTTATTATAACGGTGTTCTGATGCAGTGATACCATAGTACGATATGTAAAGTCTCTTGAAATACTCATTTACAGCATCGATGACTTCTTCGTTGCTATCAAACTTTTTACCTCCGAGTCATTTTCTAAGGTTAGGAAACAAATAATAGTCGTTGAATCTGGTAAATATGGTGGTTGGAATAATAATCGGAACTTTACTTCGTTGATTTTAGCCATCACAACAACCGACGAATGGGCTGATGCGTTGTTATGGTTAAACAAGGATTTTTTTCTTTGACACGTGAGGTCGTTTATTTTTTACTTCATCTTTCAAGCGCTGCAATAACTTTGCGTAGTACTGACTAGCGATGGTTTTATCTTTTTCTAGATAATCGATGAAAATAATTTCTTTCTCATCCCAAAAAGCAGTCGTCATAACCTTATTCACTAAAAAAATTATTTTTGATTTCTTTGGAGTTGGTTCACCTGTTCTAATATTTAGCATTGACTGTTGTTTACTTTCAGAAGTGTAGTGATGATTCCAAGTTTTATCTATAGTTATAGAACGACGCAAACATTTGCTAGGGTTTGACTTGCACTGCGCCAAATTTTATATTGAAACAGTTTTCCTGGTGACTTTTAGAGCTTTTCCATTCTTGAATATTCATGTAAAATATTGCGTATATGTTCAGAAATCCACTATTTAACCGTTGAATATGATAGAGAAGAACTCACTTTTCACACCTTTCAGTGTGAAATGCAGCTCTTTTTCCATTTGTAATAGTGTTAGGTCTTTTAAATAGAAGTATTTGATAACCGTACGCTTCTCTAATTTTTCCTTTTTCATGTAAGCGATTGAGGCGTCTTATTCAATCAGTTCTTAAATGTACACTAACAGAGCAATCGACCCGAAATTTTACATGCAAGCAAGTGAGATGTCTGGCTGTAGAATACAAACCAAACACTTGACCTGCTGGCGCTATCTCTAGATCAGGTCGGAAACTTTTCACCCTACCCTCGTATGTTTATTCGTATTTGGATATAAAAAAATGATACATTTATAATAAAGAAACCACTTCACAAATAATATCACAGCCGGTCTTAAAACTAAATAATACTGATATAGTAAATTGTGAGTCATCTTCGGTAAAAGCGATATTACAGATCAGTCACATACAAATAATACTGTTACATCTATCAATCAAATTACAATAAAAACCAAATAATAAAATGCAATATAATACAATGATAAAAATAAAATATTTTAAAAATTTTCAGATAATTGTAGTGTATTAACATATAATTTTACGGATGATTGTATAGATAATTGTCATTATATTAAATAAAAACCCTCATCCATACAAGTGAACACAGGCACTCTACATTTATTTATCTCTCAAATACATTTATACGATTAAAATCTGTGTAAGTGGGGAGTAGCAAATAAATAAATAAATTAACATATAATTAATAAAATATTATGCGAGTTCGAAGAGAGAGAGAGAGAGAGAGATGTGAGCTCTTTATCGGCTTTCCTTGCTCCAGGAGAGACGGTGTGAGGTCCTCGTCGATAAGCATACGCTTTACCAAACGGCTAATCTGTGATCTACCTTCAAACATGAATGGAAGAGAGTGAGAAAGAGAGTAACCGTGCAAGAAGTAGAGTTGCGAGAAGTATCTCTAATTCTTACTAATTATTTTATTTCTTTTTTGCTTTCGTGCGAACGGATCGGTGCATCGCAATAACTAAGTTAGTTCCATGCAAGTAAATCTTCGACATTTTATGACATCTAGATAAATGTTATAAGCAAGCAGATTGCAAGACTATAGGTATAATTGAAAAATTATTTACCTTCTATTAAGACGACTCTCATTAAAAAATATGCAACAGATATTGAATTGAATTGTATTTATAATGAATGAAACAAAACATAATTCAAAATTTTATATAAATATATATATTGTTTTTTATAAATAAATTAATTGATATAAAATAGATAATTTTTAAAACAAAATTTTGCCTATAAAACTTATATTATTGTTTTTCGTTGCTTTGATCGCTTGAAATGAAAAGAAAGTTTTTTTTTTAATAATTTATTTTAAACAGTAATAAAATGAGTTTCATTACCGTAAGCTAAATAGATTATATTATAATATTATCTTCTTATATAATGAAATGGAAAATAATAAGATGATTTGCTTAAAAAGAAATATATTAGAAGTTATCGATTTTAGATAAATTTATAAAAATATGTATATACTTTTATTAATTTTTAAATGATGCTTTTTATTTTATTGATCATAAATCCAATAAAATGGAATACTTTTAATATGTTTTGATAGTAAATATGTTGATATAAGACAAGAAATGAAAAATATACTGCAATAAAAACTCCAATAATTTTATAAAATTATTACACTTCTAATTGATTTATATTAGCTTTATTAAGTTATATTAGTTGATAAGCTATCAAATTGTTTTTCCAAAGGTTTATTTTCTCAACTTTTTCATACGCCTTATAAAGTATAATCCAAATTGAACTGATGGATGGGTTTCGGTATAAAATAGCTTAACATGTGTATAAAATCTGTCATTATCAGCCGAGGCATTAAATTTAAGATAGTTAATTAATAATTATTTTAATTTTTATTATATTTTTCAAAATTTTTTTTACCTAATGAATTATTTTCCAAGTTATTTAATATTAAGTTAACTGTAAGATAAAGCTTAGCCAAAGCTTTGACCGACAAAATCCATCCATCGGTTTAATATGAAGCGTTCGTAAGAATAAAAGTTTTTAAAAGAAACAAATATACAATAGAGGAAAACTTAACGGCTCAGATAAAATGAATAATTTGATTAAATCGTAGTCGGTTTTAGCACATTTATGCCAACATTTTTGTAAATTTTACTTTTTCTTCTAAAAGCTAGAAAATAATTCAATCCTTTGCAGTTGATGCTGCTACTGTTATGGCATTCGCTGGTCGTTGTAGAAGTTGATGTCTTCTAGTATGATGCTATTTATGATTGCCTGGCGAGCGACATTATAAACTAGGATAACGATAATGAAAATAATGTTTTCGATACCAGGCTCAAATTTTTAGATCGACTTATAAATATCGTTCAAGAAATCGCCAACCGCAAAAGGTCAATTTAAAAACTTGAAAGGAATTTAAAATATGACAAACAAATAAAAAGAAAGTAGATTTTGATATTTGTATTATTATTGGGCATTATTTTCTCATTTACCAGAATGCAGGAATGCATTAGGCTTTATTAGACTTGAGCTGTAGTTAGGATGTTTTCATAATGTTATTTTTAATGCGTAGCTCAGGCCCCGCTAAATATATTCGATTAAAAATTATCAAAACGGATTAAAATTTATTGGAATCAATTTAAATTTAATCGATTTTGATACATTTTAATTGATTTTAATAACATTGAATCGAATATTTTTATCAGGGGAACTAACTAACTAGTTTGATTCTAAACAAGTATTCTTGACTTATTTCTAAAGCTTATGAAACGGAAACATTAGGTATACAAAAGGAATAAGGTGTTGTCCTTAAACGACCTTACCTTCCAATCAGCCATAAAAATGGCTCAGGGTTAAAACGGTGTCTATAAAATAAAATAAAAATTTATAGCAATTAAAACCTGTGAGATCTAGTACTATTTAATAATATTTAATTGCATAATCTAAGTAGGAATGCACCATAAGAGCAGATAAAATTTAAAATAAAAATGTACAGCAAATTTAAAAATCGTAAAAGTATAAACAATTTGATTAAGAAAATTTTAATCATTTATTTTGGTTGAGAAAATCGTTATAATAGTGTCCAAATTATAAAATATAAAATAAGAATCAAAAGTTGTGCTTTCAACACTAGGTTGCCAGAGAAAGTCAATTTGACTTATTTATGATTTTAAGAATCTGCTGAAAATATATTTTAAAACATAATATATATGTTAAAAATGTTTTAAATACAATTCTATTTTAAAGAAACTTTATTCAAAATAATTTTTATACATAAATTTTGTTTTTAAAATATATTTTCCGCAGGTTTTTAAAATCACAAATGAGTCAAATTGACTTGCTCCGGCAATCTACTGTTAATAGTATACTTAAATAAAAATTGCATTCACTTATTTTGGGTAACCATGCAGTATAATAGATCAAATATTAAAATAAAAGAAGATAATTAAAAATTATAAATTGTTATAATAAATAAGAAAATCATTTTGCTTACGCCAAAAAATACTTAATAGCTATTATGTAATGGCATGTTGTTTGACAATGCTAAAGTAATGGATATCAAATCTTCTTCGTTTAGTTCTGTAATTAGCATCTTAATATTTAGTAAAAATGTATGATTGAATTAAGATATTCGATCTATAATTGATCTCTATGATTTTGATAATTCAACAGAGCAGAGTCTCTATCCGTCACTTATGTGCTTATAAGCAATGCAGTACTAATTATCATGATATTATTCCTTTTATCTCTTTGGTTATCTTACTATTTCTAATTTAACTAATTTGACAATCAAATACTTGAAAAATAATAAGCGGGCAAAAAATGAGAAGAGAGTTTTCAAAACTGCGTAATATTTTCTATAAGATATGTGACGGAGAGTCTGTCATAGGTCGTCGACAGAGAATGTAAGTGCTTACATTCTTGCGCGACCGTCGCCAGGTTGCCGGCTGGTATAAGCCCATTTAGCCGCAAAAATGCGGACTTTTCGAAAAGCCAGCAACGTTAGAAAATCGCGCGATTTTCAAACTTGCGGCGACGATTGGCGAGGAATTTAGGGAGCCATGAGGAAAGGGAAGAGGAGAGAGTGCAACGAGGAGTTACACTGTACGCTCCCACGAAAAAAGTCAAGCCATGGGCTCCCGCGAAGTAGAGAGCTTTTCCTGCGTTTGGAGAGTGAGTGCCGCGAGTAAGTTGCAGCCAGGGTGGAGAAATGCGAGTGAGAGAGAGTTAGGAAGAAGGACAGAGGAGTGCGAAGAGGGACAGGAGCAAAGGGGTTATAGTGAGGAAGTGAGACGGGGGACGAGGAGGGCAGGTGTCAGCGAGCGACGACTGGGGGTTGCCACTGTTACACCTGAAGCCGAGGTTAAGGCGGAGGCCGTCAGCGAACACGTGGGCTATTCCTGAGGTCCAACAGCCCTTCTCCGGGAGGGAAGCAGCCGGAGCCAAGGACTGCGGCACGGAAGAGAACAGCCAGGCGTTCAACGACAAGCGGACGAGTTACTGGGACACCAACAGTCAGTGTCCTCATCTTGTTCGGGAGTAATAAGTGCGAGAGAGAGAGACAGAGAGAGAGAGCAAGAGTAACTGATCGCGAGTCTGCGTTTAAGGTGGCGACTGATCACCACTTCCCTGCCCTGGGGAAGCGAGAGGCCTCCGCCGGCTAGAGAAGTAGCCGCAGGCGGCCGGCCTGCATTTTTCGGGGAAAGTCTTGCGCATATCCGAGTGTGCAAGAGAGAGACGGCGCAAGCGTGCGCTGCGGTGAAAGAGAAAGAGGAATAGATAGATAGATAGAAACTTATTGTTATTATACAAAATTGTACAATTACAATAAATGATATATTAACAGTAAAAATAAGTAAAATAATAATAAAATAACAATAGAATACAGTAAAATAAAACAAAATAAAATAAAACAAAATAAAATAGATAAAATAGATAAAGTAGATTAAAGTTGAGAAAGCAGGTGAACAGTATGTTCTCTCTTAGTAGAAAGAAGAAGAGTAAAAACAGAGGATTTAAAAAGTGAAATAGAGCTTATGGTATAGTAAGAAGAGGAAAGACTATTCCAGGAACAAGAAGGAGAAACAAGAAAGGATCTGTTACTAAACTCAGTGGCTGCCGACGGTATAATCAACGGCCTCACATCACCCCGAGAAGGCCAATCCGACTAGCTCCAAAAGAAATTTTCATACAGATACGAGGGTTCTTGTGTTCTAATTATCTTGAAAAATGTAGTAAGCATAAAATATTTTCTCCTAGCCGTAGACAACCAGCCCAGAGAGGACCTAAACTGGGCAACGTGCTCGCGCCTAGATACACTATAGATGTAGCAAATACCAAAGCTAATAATTCTCTATAACTTAAGATCAAGTTCGCCAGATAGATCGCAGTAGACAGTACTACAGTAATCTACAAGAGGGAACAGAAGTGACTCGATTAGATGCTTATGTAGGGTGAAGTTGGTGTTTATCTGAAAGAAATTTAGTCTGTACAACAGACTGTTTGCTCTGCGACAAATATGAGCAGCATGCTCTTTCCAGGTAAGTTTAAAATCAAGGTATACACCAAGGTTACGCACAGTTTGTTCGAAGGGTATGAGTATACTGTTAACATACACTCTCTTGATCAGCTTATATTAAATTACGAACAGTGGGATCGAATGAAAAGGAGACGTCATTAATATATATGAGAAATAATAGAGGTTCAAGAACAGGCCCTTAAGGAACACCAGTATCAAGCTTAAGAGATGATGACGGGTTGCCATTACAGCCCAGAACCACCTGCTATCTACCCGTAAGGTGTGATGCAAGCCATTTGATTGCAGATGGCGATAAATCATATTTAATCAATTTTTGCAGTAGGGTGACATGGCAGACCTTGTCGAAGGCCTTGCTGAAATTAAACAATAGAAGGAATATTACCCAGTGCTTGCCCATACCTGTCCTGGTATCACGTGAGTTCAGTTAGAGCAGTCTGTGTACTATGGCCAGTGCGAAAACCTGTTTGAAACGGGTCTAAAAACTACCGAATACTGAAATAATTATAAAGTTATTGATGCACGAGTCGTTCTAAAGCTTTGGACAGATACGACAGTAGTGAGATAGGTCGTATGTCACCCATAGCCCTAGGAGAGGCAACTTTATAGATAGTTAAGATGAGTGCTTTCTTCCAGACAGCAGGCATGTAGGATTCACGCAGGGAGTCATTAAACAGACGACACAACAATGGGGCAATAAATGGGAAAGCAGTAGCTATAAGCAACTGTGGAATGCCATCATACCCACGTGCCTGGGAAGAAGAGTGGTGCACCGCACCTCTAACATCATCTACAGTGACTAGATGAAATTTGAAAAGAGGTTTATGAGCCAGATTAGCATCTAGACGTCAAGAAAAGAGTGAATGGTAGGAACCTCAGGGTCAAATGCCTCACTAGCAAAAAAAAAGTTTAGGTCATCAATAGGAAAGGAATGTTAAGAGCTAGTGAGGGCACGACAGATGCCAAGGTGGTGCAGTTCCTCCCATATCTGAGTAGGTTCTGAGAGACGAGTGAGTCTGTCATGATAATATAGCTGTCTAGCAGCTTCAGTCTGTTTGTAGAAGATGTCGCGAGCTGCTCTGTACTGTCGGAGATCAGTAGGCAGTCTAGTGCGTCTGTATCGTTTGTAAAGTCTGTCTCTGTCTCGCAAGAATTAAAGAATAGCGGGAGTGAACCATGGACGATGAGCTTTTCTCTGTTTGATAGTTTTAAGCAGAACAAATGAAGCGATAACATAATTTAGATGCTCATATAGACAAGAGAATCGCGTATCAAGAGAAGAGTCACCATCACAGGTAGGGCAGTTCAAGGAGAAGAAGTAATTGATAAGAGCAGTACTATTTATAGAGGTGTTGTCACGAAAAGTATAGTTTTTAGGTGGCGGTCATGTGAGTGAGCATTTAACTGTTGCTGTAATTAAGTCATGTCCGTCGATGAATGGAGTATCTGTTTTCCAGTAGTCAAGTACGGTATCGTTTGCATCCACCAGACAAAGATCCAGCGAAGTGTCAGTTGTAGAGGTGTGATGAGTGCCACCATATGGTATAGATAATAGCGAATGCTCATTGAAGAGTGCTTGCAAAGATTTAGCATCATCTGTGTTAGATAATTGATCAGCATTAAAATCTCCAAGTAAGATTTTGGTGCTGTAATTGTGTATGATGGTAGACAGCGTTGGAAGAAAGTCTGTATTCGCTCAAAACGGTAAGTGTGGAGGCCTGTATATTATACCAACGAAGATAGGAGTAGAGGACTTTGTTTTGACTTCGCAAAACAGATATTCTGGCAGACCGGGCTTACCACTCCAGGTATGTGTAGAAGAGCACAAAATACTAGCAGTAAGTGAGCTGTGGATATACAAAGCAACACCACCACCTCTTGTGTTGCGATCACAGCGATGAAAAATGTAATCATCAAGAGATACGAGAGAGTCATCAACAATGGAACCGAGCTTGGTCTCTGTTACAGCTATTACGTGAAAGTAGGAGCGAGACGCCAGAAATAGTCTCACCATCTCAATGTGCGCTCGTAAAGAGTTGGCATTGAAATGACAAACACGAAGACCACCATTATAAGCCACAGATCCCGCATCAGATGAGTAGAATGTAGGAAAAGAAGTAGAGGAAGCAGGAGAAGAAAAAGAGGGAAGAAGAGAAGAGAGAGAGAGATAACATACCTGGTTTAAACAGTTCAGTTGGTGGTGGAGGGAGCTTCGGACGTTGGTGGCGCTATTTTGCTTAAAAAAGCATTTAAATCCTCATCCGACGCAATAAGATGTGAAGTGTCTTGCTTCCTTCTTTTAAAGTATATGCTTCTATTACGTCCATAGATAGGTGAGAAAGTCTAAGCACCTATCTCTAAACTTTTGCAGTACTCGCAACTTCAACTGATGTAGCGCAGATGGTAAAAATTCATTAATGTTGATCAGAGATGGCGTGATCTGTCCGACAGGGTGGGCAGCATTGAGTAGAGCAGGGCTAATCTGAGAAGTATGGAATTTTTTCCTGCGTATTTTTGCATCAAGTGCAGTACGAGCTACCACGACACTCACAAAAGTGACCAGAAGCGAAACAGTACGCAATGGTGAGGCGACAACATGTGTAGATGTTGCGGAGGTGGATGGTGCACCATGCGAAGATCCAGAGGTTGGGGCTTGTTGAAACTGTCTGCGCAAAGAGCGGACAGAAAGGACATTATCGTTAGAGATGGAAGGGTCAATGGAACTGAAAAAAGCAGCAACTGCCAGTCGCAGATCACCAAACTCATGAGGTAGTATGCCATTGAAAATAATTTCTGACGCGTGCGACATCCGATCTTGCTGCAACGTGAGATGCGTGAGTTTAGTAGACAGAGCTTGACTAGTGACATCCAACTATCTCAGCTTTTCTCGTGTGGGTGATGGCCTGGTAGTGTCAGTGGATGCAGTTAGTAAGCTATCAACTTTAGCTTATAGTTGCAGGTGGTCTTGCTGCAGTTTGTCCATTCGTTGCTTGCTTGCATCAATGCGCTGGTTCAGGGATGTCGACAGCTCTTGTATTTTTGTGTCAAGAGAATTAAAACAAGTGACAAGAACATTGACTTGAGAGTCCATAATAGTAACAAAGGTATCAATTTTGTCTATTTTTGCGATCAGTGACGTCAGCAAATTACGAGTTGATGTCGGTAGGGCAGTAAGAGTTGAAGGCCTAGTGCTGCTTGTTGTCTTAACGACATTATTCCTACCACTATTAAAACCAACCGAGCTAGTAAGTAAGCGTGTACCTCCAAAATTCGCTTTAGCAAGGCACGGTCCACAGATTTTTATCGTTTTGTCACAATTATCTCTCACAGAAGTCAATTTGGTACATGAAGCATGATAATAATTATGGCATTTCATGCATTGTTGCGGTTTAGATGTGGCAGTAAAATCTTTGTGACTCGAAAAGTATGAATCAGACATATTAGAGATACGATTGATAAAGAAATATACAGGAATAAAGTTCATACTAAGTTGTTAAAAAAGTTTTGAAAGCGACATCTATAAAGCAGTAAAAGAACCAAAACTTTTACGCCATTTTAATATTTTATCTTTTATATAAACATACCCAAAGTTTCATTTCACTCTGTCAATTCATTGTTTGTTTACAAGCCATTTGAAGTTGACGTGTCAGTGTATTTTTTTTACAATGGAAAAAACCGAATATCGTGCAGTGATAAAATTCTTTGTTTTGGAAGGTTTATCAGCAACGAAAGATCATACAAAAATGGTGAAAGTGTTAAAGGAGTCTGCTCCCTCATTTCCAACTGTGCATCGATGGGTTTTAGAGTTTAGACGTGGTCGAAAAAGCGTTGAAGACGATCCACGCTCAGGACGTCTAAAAAGTGCATCAACACCAGCATTCATAGCAAAAGTACAGGATATGGTTTTGAAAAATTGTGGATTAACCGAGAGAGATTTAGCAAAGGCCCTAGGCATCTCATTAGGCTGTGTGAGTCATATTTTAAATGAAGTTTCGGGTTTTAGAAAGCTCTGTGCACAATGGGTGCCGCATTCGCTCACAATGGAACAAAAACACGTTCGAATGCGACTTTCTGAGCAATATTTGGAGCGTTTTCGAAAGGATAAAAAGGATTTTTTGCGTCGATTCATCACTATGGATAAGACTTAGGTCTACCATCATGACCCTGAATCAAAACAAGAGGCTAAAGAGTGGTGTCAACCAGGCACTTCGGCACCGAAGCAAGTTTGTGTCCAGAAATCGGCGAAGAAGGTGTTAGCGTCAGTTTTTTTAGGATGCAAAAGGGATTTTGTTGGTGGATTATCTCCAAACTGGCAAAACAATCAATTCTGAATATTATTGTAACCTTTTGGACCAATTGGATGAAAAAATTAGTGAAAAAAGACCCGGTTTGCACAAGAAAAAAATCATTTCTTATCAAGACAATGCACCCGCTTACACAGCTCAAAAACCATCACTAAATGAACCGAATTAAAGTACGAATTGTTGCAGCATCCACCTTATTCGCCTGATTTAGTTCCCTCTTACTTTTGTCTGTTTCCACACCTCAAAAAATTCCTTCGTAGGAAGCATTTTTCATCAAACGAAGAGGTTATAGCCGTCGTAGAGGAGTATTTTGCAGGCCTTGCAGAAAGTCACTTCCATGATGGGATAAACAAGTTGGAAGACAGTTGGACCAAGTGTATTAAACTTATGGGAGATTATACTGAGCAATAAAGGTGATTTGACCAACAAGAAAAAGTATCGTCATTTCCGATTTCAAAACTTTTTTAACAACCTAGTATATATATATATATATATATTTATATAGTTTATATAGTAGTGTGACCAGAAGTTACGAGATGGCAGCAACGATGAGATAAGAATGATCTTATCAGTTGGATCAATAGTGTAGTATGAATAGGCTCTTAGAGATGACAGCACCAAGCAGATATCAGTCTTACCGACGTGTAGTGAAGTGAGTATATTAGTACCAGTAGATATAGAGATAACAGCAGAAACTCTTGAACTCGACGAACGATGACAAAACAAGAAGATAATTCAAATTTGCTCCAGATGAAGAAATGTAGAAATTACAGCAGACAAAAAAGAAGCGAGCAGCGAGCCACATCAGAAAAGTATGGTTTGCAATAAAGCGCATGCAAAGATCTGCAAAAGAAAGTCGCCCGAAGGCAAAAAGCCGCAGAAAACAGTATACACAGTATTTCCCATGGAAAACGGAACTTTTTCAAAACATCGATTTATATTGGCGCCAACTATTGGTGGATGTTAGCAATAGAAAGGTCCATTCTTAACTGACATCCTGTCAAAATTGTATGACATTTGGTTCAATGGAAACTAAAATATCGCGCTCAAAGTGACAGTGTGTTTGTGGCATAGGTCGAAAAATGAACTTCGAACAAAGAGCAAATATTAAGTTCTGTTCTAAACTCGGTAAATCCTTCACTAAGACGCATAATTTGCTGAAACAAGTTTATGGCGATAATTGTCTATCCCGTACCAGAGTGTATGAGTAGTATAAGCGGTCCCCGTAAGGTCGTGAAGACATTCAGGACGACGAACATCCAGGTCCTTCGAATACCGTGGTTACTCAAAGTAACATTGAAAAAGTGCGTGAATTCATAAAAAATGAGCCGAAATCTTCATTGCGATACATGGAAATGGAATTGAATATGTCCAAAAATTTAATTCATCGCATTTGGACCGATCATTTGAATCTAGGGAAGGTGTGTGCACGCTTTGTTCCACACAAATTGACCGACTACGAAAAATTGCTCCTAATTCAACATTGTAAGGATTTGATTAAAGAGTCAAAAAATGACCCAAACTTATATTTTTATTGTGACTGGTGACGAGACATAGTGTTTTTAATATGATCCTGAAACCAAGCGTCAAAGTGCTGAATGGAAGCACCCAACCAAGCCTTATCCGAAAAAAGTCGTCTTGAAAAGTCAAAAGTGAAGACAATGTTGATTTGTTTCTACGATTCGGAGGGTATTATTCATTGTGAATTCGTTCCACCTGGTCGAAAGATTACTGCTGTATTTTATCTTGGAGTTATGAAGCGTTTGCTCAGCCGTATTCGTCGTGTGCGGCTACAATTCCGTGAAAAAGGGAGCTGGCGTTTGTTGCATGATAATGCCCCGTCTCATCGATCGAACTTGATCAGTCGTACTCGCCAGATTTGACTCCGTGCGACTTCTACTTGTTTTCCAAATTGCACTTGCCTATAAAAGGAAAACGTTTTGCCGACGTAGAGGCCATCCAAAGAGCGACGACCGACATACTAAAGTCGATGGATAAAAATGATCTCAAAAACTCATTCGATATATTAATTGATCGTGCAAAACGTTGTATTGATGCGGAAGGAGACTATTTTGAATAAAATAAATGAGATTGCCGGAATATTGAGTTTTTGTCTTTATTTTGAGAAAGTTTCGTTTTCCATGGGATACACTGTGTATATATATATATATATATATATATATATATATATATATATATATATATATAAAGTGACAATTTAAAAATGAAGGGAGATATTACTCCTAAGTAACTAAAAAAATCTTAGATATTATTGCCACATTAGGGATATTCGCAAGGGTCAGCTCAGCCATAGTGCAATGGAAGAGTCTCGCCCTGGAAGAACCGTCTTCATGAACACAGTAACCTCTGCGCCAGCTAAATATATCTTTTCAGCCTACTAACCCGTACGGCGACTCTTACCTACGGAGCATCGTCAGCGTGTTAATGGTTTCCATACGCGCAAGCGCCTCCTCGATCGTATTAACATTTTTCTATACATCCTTCTAGGCTGTATGTCATTCTATACGTCCTCCTAGGCTGTATACGTCCCAGGAGAAAAAAAAGTTAACAGCGCTACTGCTATGTATTTGTCGCTTCATATAGCCTAGCATGTGAGTTTTGATCGAAACTTATATTTTTGAAACGCGGAATAAGACTTATGCATGTTGAGCAAAGGAGAGAGAACGAGATAGCGATAAGAGCGCGCGCACCATTGCTCCCACGTGACCACCCTATCTCTGTCTCGCTCTCTCCTTCGCTCAGTATGTACATTTAAGCGACCACGGGGCTCTGCTTTTCTTTTGTTTTCTTTCAGTATAGTGTATCGTTGTGTCGGTAATATTCGTTCTTAAGGCCAGGTTACCCCAATAAACGTAATTTTTTTCCATACATTTTATTCATAGTACGAAACATGTTGAGTAATCAATTTTTTTACATATGAAAGCACATATATAAATTTACTTGAAATAATTTTTTTTTTTTTTTTTTCAAAATGGCGGTCCTGAAAATGGCTGCTGAAACTCATCTGATTCACAGATGGATGACATCATTTCTTGGAAAAGAATGATCTGAAAGCAAAAAACAAAATGGTTTCATGTTCTGTATCGAATTGGCTATGGCCTCAAGCAGAATGAAATATTTTCAATTAAAAAAAACAAAATGGCGGACTTTTGAATTTTTTTAACATTTTTTTTCACTTTTAATTGTTTATAACTTTTTTAAATAATAATGAATATTTCTGGTTCTGCTTGAGGCCATAGCCAGACATCCAAAGAGTAAAATGCCGTTTGGTTCATATCGATAAGTGCAATAGTTTTGAAATGAGAGTGTCATCCATGCGAAAAAACGTGGTTCGGAGAAAAATCAGTTCAAAGTTTTTATTCGTAAAAAATCGTAAAAAAAATGAATTTTACTCACATATCCATTCCAGCTTCATACACAGCTCCTTCCTGGTCTTCGTAGGCATCATTCTCAAGAATTCTTGCATTTCTTAAAGAAGTTCTATGTTCTTTAGACGCTTCAGTAGCTTCTAGCTCAGCTCGATCAACACGTCTGCTGTTGGCCCTATCAGCAAAGTGCCTTGCTTCCGGGCCGATTCTTACACCCATAACTTCCATTACTTTTAATATGGGTAAAAGCCCTTCATTGAAAATGCAAGCAGCACTGAGAGCAGCAATTTCAAGCGTTTTTTTTCCAACAAACTTATGTTTAGGGGCTATGTTCCAAACACATGAGTTGTAACTTTCGTTATTGAAAGTTTTAGAGTCACCGTCGCCGACATAATATTCATACATAACACCGTACTGCTCCACAGACCTCCGAAACATCTCTTGCACTCCTTCAACTTTTATGAGACCGGCACTACCATCATGATCCCTTGTGCATTTGCCTTCTTCACAATGTTCGGTAAACCAAGCATCGAACTCTGGCGTATCTTCGGGGAATTTTTTTGAATAGTTACTGCATGCTTGGCAAACCTTCGATTTTACTATGACATCTATGACTTTGTTCGTGTACTTGCCGATCAAACTAACAATACCGAGTAAAGCTGTGAATCCTCTTTTTGGCCAGGAACCATCGCCCGAAACCGTAAGCCTATCTTCGGGTAATCCTCTCTCTTTATTTTTTTCTTGCTCTTCTTTAGCAGCTTTTTTGAAAACCATTTCACTAACAGCCTTCAATGCAATATGAACTTGCATTATGCATTTATAATAGCCATTTATACTGAATGCAGTTGCTGAGATATCCATCACTCCACAAAAATTCAATAAGCCATACAATCCAACTCCTAACAAGCGCATTGCATAAACTATTCTTCTGTTTATTTCATAACCATTTTTTATTTTTGGAGATGAAGGGATTGGTTCACTCTCCTCACAACCACAGATAATTTGTAACTCAAAACCTAATCCTTTTTCGACACTTTTTGCAAATTCCACTTTTTTATTACACTTTGCACAAACAACTCTCTGTTGCAATGTAGCAAATACAGACCACTGAACGATCACGTAAGTCAGCAACGGATGGATTTTCACTTCAAGTTGAGGATCGGCGTTTTTTAGTTTTTTTGCAGCAGCACTGGTTTGCTCTGTATCATCATTGGAACTATGTTGGTTACCCAAAAAACTCCTTCTTCCTGACCTATGTGGGACACCACTTTTTCTTTTTTTGTCCATGATAAATTTTGAGAGCTCACAAACGAAAAATTTACCGACGCGTGCGAGGACTGAACAGAATAACCATCACCAACGAAAACTTTACTTGTACTGCCGTATATTATATTCGAAGGACGCTCTCTAACTGTAAAGGACAGAATATTTTCGAGAAATATAGAAGGGAACAAAACAATAAAACGATCCGAAGGCACGCAGCAGCTGCCGCTACGGAAGGCGCTCGAGCGGCCGGATTTACCGCAGCGCTCCCCACTCTTTTATACCTGCTTCTCGGTCTTGCTGACCTTCGGGACTAGTTCTATACTATTTCTACGAGTATACTGTAGCAATTTATGAAAAAAAAAAAATTTCGATTTTTTCAAAATTGTTTGGGGTAACCTGGCCTTAATATGTGAGAAGAAGAATAAAAATCGACAATTTATTAAATAATGAAAATAAGACGAGTGATAGTGACAGTGATGAAGAATGCAAACGTGAATTAAATAAATTAATAGATAAAGCAAAGTCTAATATAATCCCGCAAAATTAAAAAATTTAATAATAAGTGATTTTAAAGTGATAATTTTTTAGTTTATAATTTTGTTTGTGATTTAGATAAATGATTTAAAACTTATTTGTGTGACAAAATTAAATTTAAAATATTTAAAAAAGTTACTGTTTTTTCATGTTAAATAAGAGACTAAAATTCATTGATTATACAAAAAATGTGTTAAACAAATATAGTATTGTTATGATAAAAATAACATAAGAAAGTATTTTTATTAATTATAATAGTATTAATATTATTAATAAGCCTTTAAATCTTATAAAAAAAACTTTTGTTAAAAATGTTATTTCGTATAAATATTTAATAATTATACTCAAGAAATTTATATTTTTTAATAAAAAATAATTGTTCAAGAATTAATTTTGTTTTTAAATATGAATCCATTTACTATTTTTTTTAATTTCATAATTTATATTTATATTTACATTATGTTGTCTGTCACTTTTTGACACATGTACATGTACGCGTGTGTGTACAAAATGCGCATGCGTTAGCAGACGATATCTGTAGTTTACGAACTGTCAGTATGAGTTCAAAATTGCATTTTATTGATATGCAACAAAATAAAATTTATTATTCTGTTAACTAAGTAAGAGTCTTCGTACGGGTTACAAGGCTGAAAAATTTTTTAAGCACCATGAGTGAACCTCGCGTCATTAAAGCTTTCGGCTCATATTTTGTGGATGGATAGAGGCGCCTTAGTCGCTCGCTGCGCTCGCGACTGCGGCCCTACTATCCATCCACAACATATTTTACCTCAAGCTGTAATGACGCGAGGCTCGCCTTAGGTACATAAATAACTAATACATATATGTACAGGGTGCGTACGGTATTTGAGGACATACATAAATGTAACTATAACTTCGCAAATTCTTTTGTTTATTTTTTTTCTTTTTTAGATAAGAAATGGCGGACTACAACATCACTCAAGAAATAAAGAGACATGCTGTCATCGTCGCTATATGTGCGAACTATACAGATTAAGAGATCTCTAATTTTCTTAATTGCGCCCGTTTATTCGTGCATAAGGTTCGGCGTAAATTGGAAGCATCAGGAGGCAATACAGAATCGGTTGCAAAACGCAAAAAGCACGAACAACGTTCTGACACTGTCCGATCTGTAGAATTTTTAGAGCAAGTGCAAGCGATTATAGACGAGGACTTTTCAAAATCAATGAGGGTCCTTGCGAGTGAGCTCCATGTTTCTGAGCGCCTTATTCGTAGAGTTGTCCACGAAGACCTTCGGTATAAGTCATACGTGATGCGCAGAGGACAGTTCATGTCGGAACGAACACGGAAAGAGAGAGTTTTCTGATCAGAACGTCTTTTAAACAAAATCAAACACCCTGAGGCGCCCAAAATGTTATGATTTTTTTCCGACGAAAAAAATTTTGACCAAGATCAAAAGACCAATCGCAGAAATGACAAATGGCTATGTTTAAATCCTACGAAGGTTCCTGTTTTCATGCACACAAAATTTCTAGCCACTGTTATGGTTTTAGGTGTTGTCAGCAACATTGGACATGTTATGCCACCGCACTTTTTTACTCAAGGACTTCGAGTGAACTCTGCTGCATATATCAAGGTTTTGAAGACGGTAGTGAAACCCTGGATAGACAATGCAAGCGGAGGCAGACCATACATTTTTGAACAAGACTCTGCTCCTTCACATAAAGCGATGGCGACACAAGATTGGATGGCCGTAAATTTTCATGACCAGATAACACCGAACCTATGGCCACCTAGCTCCCTAGACCTCAATCCTTTGAATTATTACGTATGGGGCGTAGTTGAGCGTTAGGCCAATAAGCGTCCTCATAAAACCACTTTCTCGCTGAAGACTGCTATTAATGCCGTTATGGTCAATATGAACAAGGAGCATTTGATTCGGGCATGTAATCGTTTCCGGACCCGGATCGAAGAGGTTATTGCTGCTAATGGCGATTTCATTAAATAACTTTATAGCCATATATTAATTTAACGTTGTATAAAAAATTCCTAAAATTTCTATAAATTTTATTAAAAATACAAGCTATTTAATTTTACTCTCAAGTTGTCCTTAAATACCGTACGCATCCTGTATATATATATATATATATATATATATATATATTGGGTGTACAACTTTGCTTCCGCCGTTTTTTTCCGAAATCCGAGGTTTTATTGTAAAAAACTGGTTATACATTTATGATTCAAAGTATTGTCCATCGCTGGCCACTACTTTCTCCCATCTTTCGGGCAGCATACGAAAGCCGCGTTGAAAAAACTGGTTATCTTTTGAATCGAGCCACGAATCGATCCTATTTCTTACTTCTTCATAAGACCGTAAGTGCTGGTCAGCCAGGCCGTGTGCAATTGATCGAAACAAGTGATAGTCCGAGGAAGCAACGTCTGAAGAATACGGTGGGTGCGATAGGACTTCCCATTTCAAAGTTTCCAAGTATGTCTTGACCACTTTCGCAACATGGGGTCGAGCATTGTCCTGCTGTGAAATCACTTTATCATGTCTCTCGTTGTATTGCGGCCGTTTGTCTTTCAATGCTCGGCTCAAACGCATTAATTGCGTTCGATAACGATCGCCTGTGATTGTTTCAGTCGGTTTTAACAACTCATAATACACTACGCCGAGCTGGTCCCACCAAATACTGAGCATGACCTTGGAACCGTAAATATTTGGTTTGGCCGTCGACGTAGAAGCATGGCCGGGATATCCCTAAGATTTTCTGCGCTTGGGATTATCGTAGTGTACCCATTTTTCGTCCCCAGTCACAATGCGATGCAGAAATCTCTTCCGTCTTTGCCTTGCAAGCAGCTGTTCACAAACACACAAACGCCGTTTAACATCTCTCGGCTTCAACTTGTACGGCACCCAATTTCCTTGTTTCTGAATCATTTCCAAGACTCTCAGGCGTTTTGAAATGGCTTGTTGCGTCACTTCCAATGATCCTACCAATTCTTGTTGCATTTGACACAAGTCTTGATCAAGTAATGCCTCCAATTCTGCATCTTCGAAAACCTTCTTTCTTCCACTGCCATGCTCGTCTTCGACGTTAAAATCGCCGTTCTTGAAGCGTTGAAACCATTATCGGCACGTTATTTTACTAATAGCGGCCTCACCATAGGTATTTGTGAGCATTCGATGAGCCTCAGTCGTAGATTTCTTCGTATTAAAGCAGAAAATTAAAACCTCTTGCAAATGACGAGAATTTGGCTCGTAAGCTTGCATGTTTAATCGAGAATAACTTTATGGTGCAGACACAAGTCGACTAATATTTCGATGGCGTTATGTTTACAAATACCGAAGCTTATTGTATGATATCTATGATCTATTTATTTTAACTACCACTTACCGCTACAGGCGGTACAGGCATCTATTGCAAAACGGCGGAAGCAAAGTTGTACACCCAATATGTGTATATATATATATATATATATATATATATATATATATATACAAAGTGATAGTTTAGGAATGAAGGGAGATATCACTCCTAAGTGATTAAAAAAATCTCAGATATTATTGTCGGTTTAAGGGTTTCAGGATACAAATAATTAATTGGAACTATTCAAATTATTGTAAATTTAATAATAAAAAAAATAAATTGGTTTTTTTATTTAAATGGAGTTGATTAATATCGCGTATTTCATTGTATAGCTTGTAATCAATAAAGCTAAGATCGTTAATTTTTGCATTTATTTCACGATTTCATCTATTTTTTAATGATTTTTGAAGTTTTAATATTTAAATAAAAGAACATGCTTTTGGAATATCATAACAGGCGAAACATTACGATATAGCGGCAACTTTACATTAAACCACGATTAGAGCTCCGAGTAGCTCCAAGGATAAATAGTAAGTTGTGCGCGAATCTTTATATAATTTTTAAACTTGCAGATGCAGATTACGAGGGCGGTACAATAAGTACCCGTGTTTGACGACAGAGGGTGTTCCTGGGGGAAATTGGTATTATTATTGTGTGCTGCCATCTATTAAACGACGGTAAAACAAATTTCAGACTGATTGATAGGTTAGTTTGATATGTAGTGTATATACTGGCAATATCTTATTCATATATTTCTAATATAAATGATTTTTACGAGGGCAGCATTTTTAATTGACTTGAATTAGTAATTAGCCTATTGAATCTTATTGGCTTTAATAAATTCTTATAAACTTTAAAATTAATTGATTTCAATGAATGTTCTTTCAATATGAATTCAATACATTTCAATAAAATTTATATTTAATAGATTTTCATAAACGTTTTCTTAATATTAATTCAATGAATTTCAATAAATTCATTCTTTAATTAATTTCAATGGATATTTTTACAATGCGAATTTAATAGATTTTAATAATATAAAATTTTAAATGATTTTAATAAACACGTTTTCTCAATATAAATTCATTAGATTTCGATCAACTTAACCTTTAATTAATTTTAATAAACATATTCTCAATGTAAATTCAATAGATTTGAATAAATTCAATCTTTGATTAATTTCATTGAACATTTTTTCAATACAAATGCATCGACTACAGGGCGAATGCTTTTATCATCTTCCACGCAAGAATCTGGATTTTCCTTCGATTAGTAAAGGAGAACACTGAAGTTATCTACCATTGTAGCCACCCATTGTAGGTGTATCATGCACGGTGGTAGAGTAAAATAAAAACGTTTTTAGCAAGATTCACTAACTATAAAAATAGAAATACCATTCATATCAATAGAAAACTTCTGTTAACTTTAATTGATGTTTCGTAATTTTTGATGTAAAAATTAGCAATTAAATATAATATACACTCTGACAAAAACGTATCCGGAAATTTGAAATAAAACGCAAAAATATTAAACTTTTTCAATATTTATTGAATCTCCTTCAAAATATGCTCCATTTGAAGCGATACACATGTGCCAACGTTTTTTCCAATCATGAAAACATTTTTTATAGGCGCTTTCAGGGATGGCCTTCACCTCCTTTTGCGAATTTTCTTTTATGGCGTCTATGGAGTCAAATCTGGTTCTCTGGAGCGGTAATTTCAGTCTAGAGAAAAGAAAAAAGTCACACGAAGCTAGATCAGGCAAATTAAGTGGCTGGTCTATGGTATATATCGAGTGTTTAGTCTTAAAATCGTTAATAATCGTGGCTCAATGAGATGGTGCGTTATCGTCATGCAAAATCCACGAATTGTTTTGCCACAAATCCGGCCGTTTACGGCGAATATTTTCACGCAAACGCCTCAAAACAGTTAAATAGAAGTTCTTATTGACCGCTTGACCTTGCGGAACAAATTCATGATAAACCACACCACGAATATCGAAGAAAACAATAAGCATCGTCTTGATTTTCGAACGACTTTTGCGAGGTTTTTTCGGTTTTGGCTCATTTTTTCCCACCCATTCCGATGATTGTTCGCTCGTTTGTGTGTCGTATTCATAGACCCATGTCTCGTCACCAGTTATGATCCGTCCCATGAACGTGGGATCAGAATTCGCGCGATCCAGCATGTCTGCAGCTACCTGCATCCGGTACTGTTTTTGAAGAAATTTCAGCTCTAACGGAACGAGCCGAGCGGCGACGCGCTGCATGCCCAATTGGTTCACCAAAATCAAACGAGCGGTTTAAGGAGAGATGTTGAGATCACGAGCTATCTTTCTAACACTGGCATGACGATTTTCGAGCACAATTTCCTTGATTTTTTCGACGTTATCGTTGGTTGAAGAGGTCGATGGTCGTCCTGAACGAGGCAAATCTTCGACGATCTCCCGACTGTTTTTAAAGGCTTTGTACCATTTGTACACTTAGGTTTTCGATAAAACAGAGTCTCCATAAGCCTTTTCCAGCATTCGCAACGAGTCAGCACACGAAATTTCGTTCAAAACACAAAATTTGAGAAAAACTCTTTGTTCAATATTTTTTTCCATTGTAACATTCGCAGACTACCACTGAGGTCGACTGGTTTCAACAGCTGTCGTAAACAAACTAGTTGACTGACCGCACTTATGTTTGGCATAGTAATTACAGACAGTCGTAACAACATACAGAAACTTCAAATACTTAAAAATACTCAACGCGGACAATTTAAATGGGAATTTCCGGATACTTTTTTGTCAGAGTGTACTTATTCAAAATTAATTGGAATATCACTAATATCAATAAAATATTAACCGAATAATCAAATAAAATTTAATTTATTTCAATATTTTCTCTATTCAAATTTACTATTTGCAATAAATTTCAATGGACTTTAATTGATTTTAACTGTTTTTCATATTCCTTTCAATTAATTTAATTGAATTCTACATTTCCAGGCTAATTACGAGGGCGGTTGAATGAGTACCCGTGTTTGACGATAGAGGACGTTCCTGAGGGAAGTTGGTATTATCATTGTATGCTGCCATCTATCAAACGACGGTAAAACAAATTTTGGACTGATTGATAGGTTAGTTTGGATTTGGCAGCCATTCGAGTAAGACGTGTTTCGTGATTTTTGCTAAGATGGAAAAAGAGCAGTATCATTCGGTAATTCGCTTTTTGTTTTTGGATGGAAAAAATGCGAGGAGATAAAAGCAAAGTTAGATCGTGTTTATGGGGAGACATCGTCATCTATGATCACAGTTAGATATTGGTTCAACGAATTTAAACTGGGTTGAACATCCGTTTTTGATGAGGAGCGATCAGGACGCCCGGCAGACGTGGTTACCGAGGAAATCATTCAAAAAGTCTACATCATACTCGCTGATCGATAAACAAAAGTGCGGAAAGTAGCAGAGGCCGTAGGTGTGTCGACCGGAACGGCAATTAATATTTTACATGATAAGTTGGCGATAAAGAAATTGTCGGCCCGATGGGTGCCGCGATTGTTTACGGTAGACAACAAGCGGATGCAACTGTTAACTTCGAAGCAGTGTTTGGAGCAATTTAAGGGGGGAAGTCACAGTAGCACACAAAAAAATAGGCATGATTTCGGGAATTAATTTTGGCTGAATAAAAGTATCAATCAAAAATCTGTAAAGTAGGTCTTATAGCAATACTAAAAAAGTACAAAATGTGATTTTTTTAATAAAAAATATTTAAAAATGGCGGCTGCGCAGCATATGCCCTAAGGCGCCTATTTTTGAAAGTGTGTCGATGGCCGAAAACGTAGGCTCCTTAATTTTTAACCTGGAAGAAAAAACCAAAATTTTTTAGTTTTCATATAGCAACAGCTAGCGAGCTACGTAGGATTTTTTTTATGTATTGATTTTTCACAAAATGGTGCATGTTTGAAAATAAAGTTGAATTTTTAACAAACAAAAACGCCATTTAATCTTTGATAAAAAAAACTAAGCCCTATTGAATAAAAAGTCCTACGTAGCTACGTGGAGAAAGATATTTCGAAGCTACTTTAAAAATTTCAAGTCGATCGGTGAAGATTTGCTTGAGTTATGTCTTCGGCGAGCTCAAAAAAAGTGGTTTTGAGAAAAACGCGTTTAAAGTTTTAAGTACTGAGAAACCATTCCTGAGTGGCGTTACCGCAGAATGAAAAATTTGGGCACTCGGACACTTTTGCCGTGTTCCATCATTTGGTATATTATTTTTAAGACCCTAAAGCACCTTTTAAGCGAAAAAAAATTTTTTCGAAAAATTGAAAATTTTACTGTGATTTCCCCCCTTAAGCAAGATACGAAGGAGTTTTTGCGTCTAGTTGTCACCGTTGATAAGACCTGGGTTCATTATTACACACCAGAAACTAAGCAACAATCAAAACAATGGAGTTCTCCTGGTGAATCTGCTCTAAAGAAGGCGAAGACGGTCCCATCGGCCGGAAAGGTCTTGGCGACGATTTTTTGGGATGCTTTTGGCGTAATCCTCATGGATTTTTTAGAAAAAGTAAAAACGATCACTGAACAATACTACAGTGAGTTATTGGACTGCTTAGACATAAAATTAAAGGAGACACGGCCGCATTTGGCGAAAAAGAAAGTACTGTTTTACCATGATAATGCATCAGCACATTTATCCGGAGTTGTCGCCGCCAAACTGCATGAATTGCGTTATGAATTGCTGCCGCACCCCCCGTATTCACCCGATCTGGCTTCCTGCGACTTTTGTTTGCTCCCTAAAATGAAGAAATGGCTCACGGGAAAAAAATTTAGCTCAAACGAGGAAGTCATCGCCGAGATAGAGGCGTATTGTGGAGAGTTCGACAAATTCTATTTTTTGGAGTAATTAAAAAAATGTCAGGAACGTTGCGAGAAGTGTATCTTTCTAAAAGGGGACTATGTTTAAAAATAAAAAATTTTTTGAACAAATGGTGTCTTCATTTTTAACACGGGTACTTATTGAACCGCCCTCGTAAATTGAATGGATTTTATTAGACATTTTCATTTTAATTGCTTTGAATGTAACTTTTTGCAATTAAGAAGTACGTTTGATAAAATTGAAAATTTTCAATGAATTCTAATTGACATTTACTAGAGGAACCAGAAAAAACTGCAGACAAAGGAAATTATTTGGAAAGTGACACAACTTTCTCGAGGTAAGTTTGATACTTTTAAGTAAACAATATAGTTAGCAAATAATAATGAATATTAAGTTAGGAAATTTTATAAACGATGGAATTAAGAATTTCACTTTATTTGAATGAAATAAATTAAATAAGGTAGTATTATATTATATTATATGAAGTTAACATGTGTTACGACCTGTTATATTTTAGCCGATTTTAACATTTTTTTTTCTTCCCAAAGCTTAAAAGGAAAGTCAAAGAATAATTCATATCTACGTTTTCCTCGGAATGCAAACGCTTATCTCGTTCACATGTGTGCCAAGCACTTGACAAACAGAAAGAGACATACAACGGCTTACGAACCGTTAAAAAAATATCTGTTATAACCACAATGATCGTACGAGGTGTGCTCCAAAAGTAAGGTGACTTTTTGAATTTCGCGCACTCTGTACATTCTTATTTCAAAATTTTTTTTGTTATGTTGGTACACTCGTCACGATCATATGTTCATAGTTTCGACTATATATCATGTGTTGTTTTTATGTAAGGGTCACAAAGGTTAGACTCGTGTTTGCGTGCTCGGCGATTTTTTGCTGTTAAAAATAATGGAGCAAAGAGTTTGTATTAAGTTTTGTGTAAAAAATGGTATGAGGTGCTTAAAAACTCTTTGATGTTTGACGTTATAACGAAACGTTGACAGTGGAGTACAGTGAGTCAACTATGAGCAAAAAAAATGTTTATAAGTGGTATAAGTTATTCTAAGAAGGCCGAGAAAATGTTAACGATGAACTTCGCTCCGAACGCCTTAGCACGTCAAAAATCGACGAAAATGTTCAAAAAGTGAAAGAAATTGTGTTGGAAAATCGTTGAATCACGATTAGAGAAGTAACTGATGATCTTAACATATCATTTTGCTCATGCCAATCGATTTTAACGGATGTTTTGGGTATGGCACGTGTGTCAGCAAAATTCGTTCCACACACGTTACTAGTGAGTAGTTTTTTCGCCAAAAACAATACTACCGTTAAGTCTCAGCTACCGTATTCACCAGACTTGACTCCTGCGACTTTTTCCTCTTCCCAAAATTGAAAAGGCCCATAAAAGGACGAAGATTTGCGACGATAGAAGAGATTAAGGCTGCATCGCTGAAGGAGCTCAAGGCAACACCCAAAAGTGCCTTTCAGGAGTGTTTTGACAACTGGAAAAAGCGCTGGCACAAGTGCATTATATCAGAGGGGAATTATTATGAAGGGGATAGCATAATTTTAGATGAATAAATGAATATTTTTTATAAAATATAAAGTCACTTTATTTTTTTATCACACCTCGTATATACCACATGGGCTGAAAAGTCCCGGGATTTTCAATGAAAACAAGCGTTTTTTGAGCAATGTGGTATTTATTCCTCAATATAGTTGCCTTCGAGGACGATACACTTATTATAGCGATTTTCCAACATTTCGATGCTCTTTCTGTTGTACGAAACGTGCAAGCCTTCGAAATACGCCTCGGTTTCCACGATGACTTCCTCATTCGATGTGAATCTCTTTCCCTGGAGCCACCGCTTGAGGTTTGGGAACAGATAATAATCGTCGGGGACCAAATCTAAAGAATACGATAGGTGAGCAACTAATTCGAATCGTAATTGGTTAAATTTGGCCTTCGCTTTCAAGGACGTGTGTGACGGCGCGTTATTGTGAACTTCTTTCTTCGCTATATGGGGTCGTTTTTTTTTATTTCGTCGTTTAGTTTTTCCAATAACGCTACATAATACTCTCTGGTAACTGTTCTTCCCTTCTGCAGGTAATCGATGAAGATTATGCCATGCACATCCCAAAAAACGGAGGCCAAAACCTTTCCGGCCGAGCGTTGGTCTTTTGGTCGCTTTAGTCGACTTTCGTGGCTTTTCAGCCACTTTGCAGCCACGTTGCACTTTGATGGATCAGCGTCTTATCCATCGTCACAAAACGTCAAAGAAGTCCGTTTGATTGCACTGCAACAACGCCAAACCGGCCGTTGAATTATCAACGTGCTGCTGTTTTTGGTCGACGGTCAGCAACGTAGCACCCATCACGCGGATAGCTTTTTCGTGTCCAAAATATCGTGCAAAATATATCCCACTCGTTTTCTTCAAATGCTAACGGCCTTAGCTATCACGCGCAACTTCACTTTACGATCATTCAAATCGATTCGATGCACTTGCTTTACGATTTCTGCATTTGTAGCCTCTTTTGGCCTTCCAGAGCGAGGTGCGTCTTCGATGCTTGTACGTCTCATTTTAAATTTACTAAACCATCGATAAACTGTTGTTCTCGAAGGAGCATATGTGGGATAACATTTCTTTAACTATTTCATTGATTGTTCAGGGGTTTTTTCCATCAAAAAACAATATTTGAACAAAATGCGATATTCCTGTTTTTCCGATTTCTTCACGAAAGCGAAGGTAGCGAAACTTAAACGACTGTAGCTTATAAACAAATAAACATAATGTCATGAAACTTCACACATAAACTAGTGACTGATGAACCTCTCGAAATGATCATGTTCATTTTCTAATGGCGTCACCTATTGAAAAATCCCGGGACTTTGCAGCCCAAATAGTATAACAAATTTAATCGCTTGAGCCACCCGTAAGCAACAATAAGATATGCCAATTGCCCGATGTTTAAATCCTCTTTAATCATACACCGGCACATAACTTATTCTATTTCGGATGAGTTAATTATTTTAAAAAGTTTAAGCCAAAGACCAGCGAATTCTATATTGTATACACTAAAGTAATTTTAAGTATTTTATATAATTTTATACAATTATTTTCTCTTTGATATAATTATAATCTTAATATCTAGCTATAAATTTGATTACCGTTTTTTTTGTTATATAAATATTCAAATAACTCGATTTACAAAAGTTTTATTATTAAATTTTAATTTCGCAATTGCTAATGAGAAAGAAAAAGAAATTTAACGCATTTACCAATAAGAGCAACAAAAACAGGCAGATACTGCTCTTTCTCTGTCTCTCTGTCTCTCTGTCTCTCCCTGTCTCTCTGTTTCTCTGTTTCTCTCCCTCCCTCCCTTGCTCTCTCTCTGTCTCTCTCTCTCTCTTCCTCTCTCATACCGTAGACGCTCTCTCTTGCACGATACACTTTCTCTTTCTTTAACATAGAATGCATAGGCGAAGGCGTAACTTCTTCCCGCCACAGTTATATTCTTACGTTTTATGTAACGATACGAAGATTAAGGGCAAGGCTGAGGAAATGCTCTGATTGGCTCTAATTCATCTCACCGATTTTCCAGCCGTCGAAAAACTTGGGGTCCAGTGGATATAAAAGCCGGTGCATCGATGCATTCGACGGTTTTTCTTGAGGAAACCTCTAAGAGTACGACTCAGAGCAACCTCAAAGCCGTACTTTCTAGCATTCAAATTTTTCTATTTTTACAAATTTTACTATATTCAAGCTTTCACTACATTCATCACTATATTCATTATTATATTTATTATTACTATATTTATTACTATATTCAAGATTTACCAAATTCACTGCATTTTTTTGCTGTTATTATTGTTCTAAATTTATTTTTGTTACCTTAAAATTTAATTAAAATTAAGTTTTAATTAAAATTTTTTTTCTCTTTTTATTTGCACCAATTACCTATTTTTACTAACTTAAAATCCTTATACACACCTAAGAAATCGTTCCAATCTTAACCTTTCCCTAAATATGACTTCGGTGTAAGATTTTTTCTAATAGTCCACAGTCTGGGTATGATAGCATATGAGTCGTATTCTTTCTAACCGAACCCGTGCTTCTACGTAAACTCAATAGACGTGAGGCTGTGCTTAAGCTGACGATCTATTCGAGAAGATACGGTTAGCACAGTCCTGAATTCGTTCGTAGACACTTACAGTGGCTAAGAGACAAGGCTGCGCTAAAGCTGGTCATTTTCGCATGTCCGATCTCAATCTACGAATACCTTTTACCCGAAATCAATAAAATTGATAATACCAACTGCATAGTAAGAACTTGTGGGAGGATTCAGAACAATCCAGGATCCACATCATACGTTTGTGGGATTCCTAAAAAAGGGCAGTAATAAGAAAAGGCAATAAAATATTTTAAATCCCCTTTGCCCTCAAAGAAAAGCCACGTCGCGAATAGTATATAAAAGACGAAAAAAAATCTTGTCTTTTCATGATTAAATTCATGTATATAAATATTTAGTTTCTTTATTTATTTATTCATTATTATTATTCTTTTTTATAATTCGAACACAAATTCAATAAATAATGAAATTATTTTATTTCTATACTAAAACAGTTAAGTAAAAACTCAATGCTTTTTACAAGCCTCAAAAATTGTTTGTACAGTTTATACAATGACTGTAGTATTTACAGAGGTTATGGCAGCTGGGGCGAACGAGGATATCCCTCTTGGGATGAAATTGTCTATTGTGGAGGTTGTGGCGGACACGGCTATGGCGGTGGGGATAAAAATACGGCTATGGCTGGGGATATAGTTAAGGATGCTAGTCAATCACATTCTACGCCGTCAAACTTTTCAAAAGTATAATGATGCTGCAAAAAAATATATTCAAGTGGTAAAAACCTTTTCACAGTTTACATTATTAACTAGCTATTTGTAAAAAATAATAAATTTATTATTATTCAATATTCGATACAATTTTATACCATCCTGTAATATACTTTTGAAAATGCTGGAAAATGTCAATTAGAATTCTTTGAAAAATTTCAATTGATTTTAAACCTACTTCTTAATTGCAAAAAGTTACATTTAAAGTAATTGAAATCAAAATGTCTAATAAAATCCATTTAATTTAATTAGCCTGGAAATGTAGAATTCATTGAAATTAATTGAAATGAATAGAAAAAACAGTTAAAATTAATAAAAGTCCATTGAAATTTATTGCAAATAGTAAATTTGAATAGAGAAAACATTGAAATAAATTAAATTTTATTTATTTATTCGGTTAATATTTTATTGATATTAGTGATATTCCAATCAATTCTGAATAAGTATATTATATTTAATTGCTAATTTTTACATCAAGAAGTACAAAACATCAATTAAAGTTAACAGAAGTTTTCTATTGATATGAATGGTATTTCTATTTTTATAGTTAGTGAATCTTGCTAAAAACGTTTTTATTTTACTCTACCACCGTGCATGATACACCTACAATAAGTGGCTACAATGGTAGATAACTTCAGTGTTCTCCTTTACTAATCGAAGGAAAATCCAGCCTCTTGCGTGGAAGATGATAAAAGCATTCGCCCTGTAGTCGGTAAATTTGTATTGAAAAAATGTTCATTAAAATTAATTAAAGATTAAATTTATTCACATCTATTGAATTCGCATGGAGAATATGTTTATTAAAATTAATTAAAGATTGAGTTTATTGAAATTTATTAAATTCGTATTAAGAAAACGTTTAATAAAATTATTTAAAAATTAAATTTATTGGAATCATTTTTTCTATAAATCTAAATCTTTTTTTCATGTTTCTATACGACGTGTGCTCAATAAATAAAGTTGATTTCGAAATTACGTGGGCTACATACATTCGTTTCGATTTTTTTTTTCTATAAGTTGGTACACATGCTCCTAACATATGTTGGCAATATTAGCTATCTCGCATGTTCATGTTGTTTACAGCAGACACAAAGAATAACTGTTTTTACAGGTGCGTGGCGATTTTTCGTCGTTTAAAAAAATGAAGTAAAGCTTACACATCGTTGCTGGTTCGTAATTTTTTGGCTAAAAACAATACTATAATCCTGCCATAGCCTTCATATTAACAAGATATAGTCCCATGCAACTACTTATCTTTAAAGCTTAAAAGTACCCTCAAAAAGGCAGAGGTTTTCTACGATTTAGCAGATAAAAACCGAATCGCTGAAGGAATTGAAGGCTATACCAAAAACCGCCTATAGAAAGAGCTTCCAAGATTGGGAAAAGCGCCCACGCTATCCTAAGTGTATAATATCTGATAGATATTACTTTAAAGGGGACAACATAAATATTGCTGGATAAATAAATATTTTTTTAAACACATCAAAATTGGCTTTATTTATTGAACACATCTCGAACATGCATCTCAGAACTTAGAATGACTATTGAAAAAAAGATGACTCAGCGTTATCCATATAATTCTTCACATAAATATTGTGCTTATGCCGCAATTTAATCAATAATTTTGGAGTTTTTTTGTTGCAAATAAACCATTTCCTCGTGCCGTTATATTGGCTTTAGCCTTACGAACTAAGATTTCGGCTTTTTCTTCTTCTAATTTTTGTTGAGCATCGTGTAACGTCGGTACACGACCTCCGTTTTTTTTTTCGTGTCAGCCGATAAGTTTCTTCTCTGCCTTTCCCACCATGATAAAGCCTCTTCCACAACCTACGCGACGCACTCGCCACTGACATAGACCGTTATGAAACTTAACCTACAGTCAAACCGAGAGTTTAGTAGCCGCTCTTGTTAGACTCAAGTTGACTACAATACAATTTTTTACAAACAATCGCACACAAATAATCAAAATCATGCATACTACAGCTGAAAATAATGTTCTTCTTTCTAAGTCGGTCAATAGAAATTTTATTGATATTTGTGATACAAATCATTAAAACTACATAGGTAGTTTTTTTTGAGTAAGCATCATTAGCGTAATTTGGGACATCGCACAATAACCTGGAATTTCATGAATTCCTCTTGCAATAACCTCATAATAATTTTTTAAAATAAATAATTGATTAATTGCGACAGGTGGCTTATCGAGGGTAAGCTACCTGCCATGCGGTGCGAGGTAGAGTTCGCGGTGTGACTACACGCGGCGCCATCGATTAAGCAATCGATGATGCGACGCGAGAAAATCGATAGACGTGACGCGAGAAGGGAAGGAAGAGACCTCCCCTCGATCTTCTCGTCTCAACCGTCGAGCTGAAAGCACGCCGTTAGAATTTCCCGAGGCTGAAATCAAGTTTTAGGAGGAATAGCGAGATTTGTGAGCGAGACGCGTATTCCCGAGAGGACGCACCTCCAGCCTAGAATAGAAGAGTAAGTGGCCACTTTTCGTTAGTCTACACTAGATATCCGCGGCATATATTTTCCGATTACGCACGCGATAGCATTGATTTCTGGTAGTTGTTGTTTGTGCGAGCGGCGAGTGACATAACCGATCTCACTCGCACAATCATAGAGTATTCGTGCGAGTGAGAAAGAGAGAGCCACTCTCACCCGCACGAGCGTAGAGTAAGTAGGCGAGCGAGAGGACAGAGCTCTCCCGCTCAACCATAGAGTACGCAGTCGATCGAGAGGACCGAGCTCTCTCGCTCAACCATAGACTGAACAGACGAGTGAGAAAACTGCTCTCGCTCGTTCAGTCATAAACCACGCCGGTATAGAGGGAGAACTGCTCTCTCTATATCGGTCACTCATAGACTACACCTGTGTGTGTAGCCGCGCGAATCAAAAAAGGTGCGCATGCGCAGTGCGCACCTAGTGAATTAGTATTGCGCGTTAGGCAATACTAAATGCTCTTTACACCTGCGGACCTCTACTCGATAGATATTCAATTTTGTATTTTTTTTTTTGTTATCTTTAAGCAATAAATAAGCTATTTGCACGCAGCGGGTGCATTTTTATTTATCGGTTCCTTACAGCTTCCCTATCCCGAATACCGCCGCCTCCGCGGGTGTGCCAACCGATTGTTGGCACACATTCTGAGCAGCAAAGCTCGATGGGAGCAGCATCGGCAGTGGGGCCTTAGGCAAGGCCCCTCACACGTAAGTTGAAGCAGAATCTGAGGAAAATCATGCGATGTCAACGGGCCAGCACTGCACGAAAGTGTCCTTGCACAACGGCTAACGTCCGTCGGCACTTCAGGCCGCATCGAGGGACTTAGCGGCCTGACAGGCCCCATCCGGGGCCGACTGCGGTATCCACGTGCGAGGGAGCGTCTCGCACGTGCATATCCCCACTATACCCGTTACATAATTAAATAAAAAAAAATTTAAATAAATAAATAATTAATTTAAATTAATAGACCAGTGTTAAGCTGTTACATGCATCTATTATAAAAACATTCCTCTAGTTAAATTTTAACATACAGCTATTATTCGGCTGGAATCCAACTATGCTAATTATTATTATGTCACTATTTTATACAGTAAAAATCTTATATCTTTAATGACTGTCTGCAACATGCCTTTTTATTAAAATAGTTGCATTTTGTAATTAAAATTAATTCTTTGATTAACTCCCTACAGAATAATTATTTCCATATTATTACTGGTAATTCCAATATTAATTTACAATTGCATTAGCGTATCGTATATCTATTAAATAATTCTTGGAAAATAAAAGTTAGTAAAATAAGTACTTCTCCAACAGTCCATTAATTAAAGATTATAACTTCTAAAAAATGATTATTTAGATTATTATTCTACAATTATTTCTTTTTTGTAATTATAAATCACTCGTGTCCATAGTATCAATCCTTCTTTTACTATTTAAATAATCTAAAAATCATTATGTAAATTAATCGCTTCAAATGCGACGAAAAACTTCGTTCTTTTTTGTAATATGCGTTAAATTTGAAATAAAACACGATCGTACAATTTAAATTAACATGTTTTTATTACAAATAATAAATAACGAACTTATGTAAGAATTCCGCAAAAATGGATTATTTCTCTCTAATTCTCGCTCTCCCTCCCTCGAACCAAGAAGCGCGCCAGAAAAAGGGGACCCGAAAAACTTGCCCTCCCCCGAATTTTCAAAAATTGCGGGATAGCTTCTCCCACGTGTTTAAATACGGCGCCAAATTTTCCTCAAGTGCAGACCTCAGGCAGCACTCGAGGAAAACATGACTACGCAATCTGCAAGAAAACATTACTACGCAATCTACAAGGAAACACTTCTACGCAATCTACAAGAAAACACTTCTACGCAATCTACAAGAAAACATCGCTACGCATTATCTACACGAGCAGACCACAAGCAACTACGAAGCTTCTACGACAAGCAGACTATTCAATAAAATAAAAAGAAGAAGATGACGAGAAGTCAGCAACAGCAACAGGAAGACAGAGAGAGAGAGAGAGAGAGAGGGGATTGGTCACAGCAAAATTGAAAATCAATAAAAGTGAGTTTTAATTTAAATTTTGTATGGTATACTTTACCATACAAAACTTAAACGACCTCATGTATCGAGAACAACGGTCCAAAAATTAAACGAGTTGTGCTATAAGACTCTTCCTCACCCTCCATATTCACCAGACCTCTCACCAACATATTACCATTTCTTTAAGCATTTGGATCACTTTTTGACAGGAAAAAGATTTAATAATGAAGCTGCTGTCAAAAATGCCTTCGAGGAGTTTCTTTGAACCAGAAACTCGGACTTCTACAAAACTGGAATAAATGTACTTGTATCTCGTTGGGAAAAATGTGTTGCATCTATTGGTACCTATTTTGATTAAATAAATTGTGTTTATAAAAAGTTACAGCTGTTTAAAAATTTATTAATAAATCGGCCATTTCATCTGCAGCAACCTAATAGAATATAACGTAAAGGCGATATGATTCGAAATTAATAATTTTAAAATTGTAAAAATTATGTTTAAATAAATTCTATTTTATATGCGAAAGCGAGACTTGCATTAACAGTTTAAATCTGAATTTAAAATGAATGTTCAAAAATTTATAAATGCTTTGAATTTTTAAAAATAAATTAAGATTTTATGATGAAATTCGAAATAAATATCAAACATATTTTGAATAAAAAAAATACAAAAATTTAAGACGTAAATATTGTATTTTCAAAATAAATAAAATATTTTTTCTGTACTCGTGGAAAAACCCAAGTATTATAAAAATAAGTTCCATGAAAATAAATTCTTCCACGTGATAAAGAAAAAATATTTTTTTATGAAAATTTATTAACAAAAACAAGATTAACATAAAAAAAAGAAAAATGATCACAAAAAAAGAAGAAATAGATAAATAAAAATGTAATATTATATGACAAACGAATCATAAAATCGAAGAAAATGTAAAACATAATAAAAACAAAGTATTTAAATCAAAAAGAGGATCGAAAAATAACTGAAGTTATGAATTTTAAGTCATGAATCAAATATCAAAAAGGATAAAGGAATAAATAATTAAGTATTAGGAAAAATAACAAATGTATTGACAAGAGTAAACAAATTATGAAAATCAAGTAAGAAATTATATATCTGAAACAAACTTAAGGCAAGGTTTACCTTTTTATTGACCAAAACAACAGTTTATTTTGGAATTTTTTTTTTTCATAGAAGGAAATTAATAAACAACTCAAATTGTTTGCTACTTGTTAAGTACAATAAAAAGTACAAAAAAAAATTTTTTTATGACAAAATATCGTGACGGTAATTAATGGCACGCCCCGTAAAGTGACCATCTCCAAACAAGGTGGCCCGCTGTTGGCCACTCTAGCACCTGCAAAAATGAACGAAAATTAAAAATCAAAAAAGTTTTATGAAATATATGAGTGTAGTCGGCATCTGACCAACAATCATCGCTAAAAATCGAAAATTAACAAAATGGCGGGCATTTGGATTTCTTTTTCATTATTGAGTTTTTTTTCACTCTTCAAAGTACTCTAAAAATAAAAATAATGCATATATCATCTTGATTGTTGGTCAGATGCTGACTACACTCATATATTTTATAAAACTTTCTCGATTTTCAATTTTCGTTCATTTTTGCAGGTGCTAGAGTGGCCAACAGCGGGCTACCTTCTTTGTAGATGGTCACTTTACGAGGCGTGCCATTAATTACCGTCACGATATTTTGTCATAAAAAGAATTTTTTTTTGTACTTTTTATTGTATTAAACAAGTAGCAAACAATTTGAGTTGTTTATTAATTTCCTTCTATGAAAAAAAAAATTCCAAAAAAAACTGTTGTTTTGGTCAATAAAAAGGTAAACCTTCCCTTAAAGCAAATTAAAAATAAATTCAAAGAAAAATTCAATAAATTATGAGAAAAATATGTATAAATAACATAAATGAAACGAAAGATTGAGTAAACGGAAGATTAAATAAATGAAAAAGGAAGTAATTATAGAAACAAGCAAATAATATTTTTTTTTCTCTCTCTTAGAAGAAAAGAAAATTTTAAATAGAGAAATTAAAATACGGAAATACTATTTAATAGATCAAAATAATGCCACGTAAAAACATCAAGTAATAATGGTACTCGTGAATCTAGAAAAGACAAATAGTTAATAATAGGGACATAATACATAAATGATTAAAAAACGACATACATTTTGTCAAAAATGGACCGGGAATTAATGATTTAAGGGAAGGTTTACCTTTTTATTGACCAAAACAACAGTTTATTTTGGAATTTTTTTTTTTCATAGAAGGAAATTAATAAACAACTCAAATTGTTTGCTACTTGTTAAGTACAATAAAAAGTAAAAAAAAAATTTTTTTATGACAAAATATCGTGACGGTAATTAATGGCACGCCCCGTAAAGTGACCATCTCTAAACGAGGTGGCCCGCTGTTAACCACTCTAGCGCCTGCAAAAATGAACGAAAATCAAAAATCGAAAAAGTTTTATAAAATATATAAGTGTAGTCGGCATCTGACCTACAATCATCGCTAAAAATAAAAAATTAACAAAATGGCGGGCATTTGAATTTCTTTTTTCTTTATTAAGTTTTTTTTCACTCTTTAAAGTACTCTTAAAATAAAAATACTGCATACATCATCTTAATTGTAGTCTAATTTTCGAAAAATACTTTAACAATTAAAAAAAAAAAAAAAAAAAAGGCGATCTATCAATTAGTTTTTTAATAATCGTGGCCAACAGTTCGAAAAACGTGGTTTCGAGGAAAACGCGTTCAAAGATTTGATTAGCGATTAATCTGTGTTAACGTCGATCTCGTTTTTGTTCCATAGCTTTGAAAAAATATATATATGACCAAACGGTTTTGGGAATATATTCTATACGTAATTAACTACAAAAAAAAGTGAAAAAAAAAAAATCGATTTTTTGGTTCAGAAAAAGGTAAACCTCCCCTTGAATCTGGCGGGGCAATTTAGGCAGGTAAAATTTTTTTCTAGGTTGGTACAACTGTCCTTGAAGAGTATGCCAAGTTAGAGGGGAATCTGTCAACAAGTGTGTTTACAGTAGCTGGTTGTCAGTCGATGTCAATAGTGCGTGCCGATTTCTCACAATGGGTGATTACGTTGAACAAAGAATTTGTCTAAAATTTTGTGTTGCGAATGAAATTTCGTGTGCCGATGCATTGAAAATATTGCCAAAGGCTTTTGGTGATTAAGCACTATCGAAAACCCGTGCGTATGAGTAGTACAAGGCCTTCGAGGAGGGTCGTGAAGTCGTCGAAGACTTGCCCCGTTCCGGACGCCCATCGACGGCTTGGACCGCAGATGACGTTGATAAAATTAAGGAAATGGTGCTTGAAAACCGTCATACCAGCTTGAGAGAGATAGCACATGGACTTAAGATATCCCACGAGTCCACACGTACGATTTTAATTGATATTTTTGGCGAACAACTCGTGGCTTTTGCACGACGATAACGCGCCGTCTCACTGAGCTACGATTGTGACCGACTTTCTCGCCAAAAACTCAATGAACACGCTTGAACAACCACCGTATTCGCCGGATTTGGCTCCCTGTGACTTCTCCCTCTTCCCAAAACTCAAATTGCCGCTCCGTGGCACCCGTTTTCAGTCGACTGAAGCCATAAAACAAAGTTTGGCGCGCGAGCGAAAGGCCACTGACTTAACCAGCTACAGTAAACACACTTGTTGACAGATTTCCCTCAAACTTGGCATAGTCATTAAGGACAGTTGTACCAACCTGGAAAAAAAAAATTTTACCTGTCTAAATTGCCCCGTCAGATTTAAATCGACAATTCCCAGTATTTTTTTGACAGAATATATAGTAGGAAATAAACAAATGTTAATCATATTTGATCGTATATAAATAAATTATTATTTTATTAATTTTCCAGAAGATATTATATTATCAAATGACAAAAAATGATCCTAGCACTTAAATACGAGGTCTGACTATTAAATAGCAAGACTGGTTACGAAAAAGGGTCTTATTATAAAAATTATTCTACATTCGAATGCTCCCCTTTAATACACTTCCCTTCCTTCGCCACACACCTTTTCATACGTTTTTTTCATTGATCGAAGCAGTGCTGGAAGTCTTCTTTGGTGAGGGCCTTTAGGAGCTCTGCCGTTTTTTGCTTTACCGCTTCCATCGACTTAAATCGGGTCCTTTTCAAAGCAGATTTTATCTTCGAAAACAAAAAAAGTCGCAAGGTGCCAAATCTAGCGAGTACGGCGCGTGTTCGAGCACTGGTGTGCGCTTACTGGCCAAATACTGCTTCACAGATAGCGCGTTATGGGCAGGTGCGTTGTCCTGGTGCAAAATCCACGAGTTGTTCTTCCACAACTCGGGCCGTTTCTTACGAACTTGATCTCGCAGTGTTGCCAAAACTGATAAATAGTAAGTCTGGTTGACAGTCTGACCCTCTGGAACCCATTCAGTCATCACGATACCGTTAATGTCGAAAAAAACGATCAACATTGCCTTGAATTTTGATTTGGACGTCCTTGCTTTTTTGATTCTGGGCGATTCGGGCGTCTTCCAATGCATCGATTGCCGCTTTGTTTTAACATCGTATTGAAAAATCCACGTTTCGTCGCAAGTAATAATGTCTTTCATCAGTCCGGAATTTTTTTTTAACCTTTTTTTTAACCTGTTGACGCAAGAGCTTCTGGTCAGTAGTCAGGTTTTTTTGCACCAACTTCGCACAGACTTTTGTCATGTGTAATTCCTCGTGTAAAATTTGTCTAACCGTTTCTTTATCGGCGTTTACAGCCTCGGCAATCATCCGGATGCTTATTCGACGATCTGCACGCACAATTTGGTTGATTTTGGTCACTGTTTTCAGAGTTGAAACAATGACAGGGCGACCTGGGCGTTGGTCATCTTCAGTACTCACTCGGCCCTCACTGAAGCGCTTACACCACTCAAAAACACGCGCACGAGATAGAGAATTGTCCTAATAGGCCTCTTGTAACAATTTACAGCACTCAGTTAGAGTTTTTTTCAATTTAACGAGAAATTTAAAATTGATACGTTGCTCCTGTTTTTCGTTACACATGGTTTTTGGCACGAGAAAAAAACAGGTTCGTTTCAAACCGCTACTGCACAAATACAATATAAGTGACGAGAACGTGTTTCAATACGTGCATAGACAAGATATCTAGATGCCCAACGCACTACTCGTTTTTATCCCCACCCCTCTACGGCGCCCTCTAGGCGCGCAGTCTCGTTATTTAATAGCCAGACCTCGTATATAAGACTTATAAATTTCAATAAATAAATAGAAGCGACTCCTAAGGGATAAAAATTAAGATATTTTATAACAAATAAATAAAAAATCATAAGTTACGATAAATAAAAGCGCATCAGAGAAGATGGTAACGGTAAGAATTCGCTTCAAGTAACTGCGTCAGCAACTATAAGAAATATACATAGAAATTTGATAATTTTGAGAGAAAAAATTACATTATGATGAGCTCAAATCAAGAATCCTAGAAAAAACATATAATAAATTTAAAATTAAGTTAAAATAAATAAAATAAGTTTGTAAGATAAATAAATGAAATAAACTGAAACTAATCAATAACAAATTTCCTTATTATGTTTTTTGATAAACAAAAGAGTAATAAGTAACCAATTAAACGAAAAATATTAAATGTTAGTATATATATGTGTGTGAGAATTAGAGAGCAAATAAATTAGGAGGGTGTGGGGGGTTGGATTGATTAAATAAAAAATGAACACAAAATTCGCGTTAATAAAAAAAAGAAAACTTGCTTCGACGTAAAAACCCTCACGGTTTAGAGGGAAAAGCCGAAGCAAGCTGACTGGTGTGAATTTATTTCTTGATAAAAAACAAACAGAAATTAAATAATACAAAATCAAAGAAAGATATTAACTAGACAAACAAAATATCGCAAAACGGACGACGTACAGACACACGCACGTTATTGCTTACTATAGGTCCCGTTACCCGTGCTAAGCATACAAACCCAAGATCGCTGACCGATATGCTATACCCAATCCACCTGGTGAAGCCGGGCCTGGGGAGCGTAGTGGTCCTGGACCTACACACAACGCGCCCCGACGTCTCGGGAAGACCAACGCTGTGGTGCCGCAAAAATACGCTCGCCCTGGTACGCGTCACGTTAAGATGGCGAACGTGGACAGCGTTCCACAAACTCCACTAAGGTGCACCTCCTCTCCCTTTCCAAACACACACAACACACTTACGCGTAATCGCAAGATTCGGTTATCGAAAACTACGCAAAACCCTTTGCGAAAAGCTCGCATTCGCGTCGAACGCGACGTAAACAAAGCCGGAAACTTAATCAAAACTTGTGCAGACACGCAGAAAAACTAATCACCGCAGCGAGCTATGATCAAGTGAGTCTTCTTCCTGCGCGTCGCACGCGCGACGCAAGAAGAAAAAGAGGGCACGCGAGTTGCGGGACCACCGCAAAATTTGTTCAAGTCAATTCTCTTTCCGCGCGCCGCTTGCGCCACGCGATAAGAAAAGAGCGTGCACGAGGCGCGGGACCGCAGTAGCGACGTTAAATACAACAGCGACAACAATGTAAAGATGACCCGAACACCAATAGTAATCAGGAATAGGTAGTAAATAAAAAGAAATTGCCCCTTATCAATAATAAAACACTTACGTTTTCAAGTTAATAGGTAAAAGCTTCAAGAAAAGGAGAGAGTAAATGAATTTATTTAATAGAGTTAGAGTATACCACTGTGAAGAAGAAGTAAGGTGAATTTGTTTGCAAAATGTAAATTCTTAATTTATTCTACCAAATCAATTTCATCCCCTCCAAAGTAATATCTGTCCAATAAAACGCACTTATGCCAACGTTTTTCCCAGTCCTCGAAACAGTCGGAATAGTCTTTTTCCGGTATAGCCTTCAAGACCTTCTTCGATTCGGTTTTTATCTTCTCAACCGTGTTAAAACGGCGTCCCTGCATTGGCCTTTTGAGTTTGCTGAATAGCCAGAGGCCGCACTGAGTCAAATCAGGCGAATATAGTGGTTGCGGAACGATATGAGTCGAGTTTTTGGCAAAAAAGTCGCGAAGAACCAATGCAGTATGACATGGTGCATTATCGTGATAAAGGAACCAAGAGTTGTTCGCCCATAATTTCGGCCGTTTCAGATGAATAGCTTTACGCAAACGACGCATAACGCTCTAATAATATTTTTTGTTGACAGTTTAGCCCGGCGGAAGAAATTCATAGTGCACAACACCACGATAATCAAAGAAAACTGTTAACATGACCTTGATTTTTGATTGGCTTTGCCATCGTCTTTTCGGTCTTGCTTCACCTTTTGCACAATAATCGCTGAATTGGTCGGTGGTTTCAGGGTCGTATGCGTAAATCCAAGTCTCGTCTCCAGTAATGATGCATTTCAAGTGGTTCTGATAGTCAGACAGCAAAGTTTCACGCACATCAACGCGACGCTTTTTTTCCAAAAACTTGAGCAATTTTGGCATAAATCGAAACTTGACGAGTTTGAGACACAAAACATCCTTCAAAATGGTTTAGGCTTAGGCAAATGATATTCCAACACTATCGGCGAGGTCTCTAATTGTCAATCGACGATTTTCAAGCACCAAATCTTTTTTTTTTCGGACGTGGCCCTCGTCGATAGACGTTGATGGTCGTCCAGAACGCGGTTCGTCTTCAACGCGTTCTTGGCCTGCTTTGAACTCGTTGTACCACTCATAAACGTTTTTTTGTGCCATAGTTTGATCACCAAAGGCCTTCCGCAACATTTTTAACGTGTCTGCACAAGAATATTCGTTCCGCAAACAAAGTTTGATGCAAGTTCTTTGCTCAACAAAATCACCCATTGTAAAAATCGAGAAATTAACTTTTGGTTGTTTACAAAAACACGTGTAACTCGGAGATATTTAAACCTTTTGACAAACAGACGCTTGGCAAATGTTATAGACAGTCCTACCAACCTAGGAAAAAAATTTACCTGCCCTCCTAATACCCGGGAGTTTTAAATGACAATTTCACCGTAGTTTTTGATCACAGTAACACATTTCTTATATTAGTAATTTTTTGTCTGGTGTGATAAAAACGTACGGCAGTCACGAGCATCTAGAACTGGGTGACGAGTGTATTTGTCTAGCAGTATATTGTCATCTACCCGAAGTCTTAAATAGACAGCTAACTGAAATAGCGCAAGAAATTATTGGGGTGTTCGAGACAAGCCTCTACTTGGCGCAGAACACTCACGGGTTCTACCACTACAGCCAACACGTAGACTACGTTACAACCTGAATCACGAGGAAGTACCGTTAGCCTGAAGGAAAAATCAACTATGCAAAAAAAAAAATCAACCCAAAGGGATTTAAACTCCCGCAAGTCACTAACAACAGAGAAATAGATAGAAAAATTATCAATAAAATAAAAGAGCAATGAAATTTAGAAATTAAACAAAAATTCTTCTTTATTTTACATAGCAAAGAATATTTCTAATAGAACAAACGATGAATAATTAATAATTTGAATCTGCAGATGATTCCACTGAACTCCGGGAAACTAAATCAGGACAGCGTACACTAGCTAATTTTAACATTGTCCGATAGGGTGCTCCGAGCCACATTATGGGAAACCAGCGTGGTGACCGACAAATTGATAATCGAACACCACTCACAATGCTCGCAAGTAGATATCCACACTGATTAAATATACCAAAATTATTGCCAGGCAACTCATTTAATTAAGAAACAAAAAAGGATGGACAATTAATAGAAAATTTTGTTAAAGGTATTTTAGAGATAGGAAAACCATAGAAGACAAATTCAGCGGAATCAATAGAGAACTGGCAAAATTCTGGTAAGGTATAGAAATGATTGCTAGTTGGTCGGGCAAAAATTTAACAGAAGTAGAGACTCTTGCAGCGCAGTTAGCCGAGCTTCAAATCACGGATTAACTAAGTAAGTCTTCCTTCCTTTATGATTATTTTTTTTTCTTTGTTTTTTATTTTCTTTTACAATTCTCACTTTTTCTCCAGTGAACTCTAACAGCGAAACCCCCGATTACCACCCCAGTTATTATACATAGCGTTATATCCTGAGGGCAACGCAATGATTGATACATAGAAAAAGGCGCTTGAACGCCAAACAAAGGAAAAGGTACAGCAAAAACCTCAATGAAGCTCAGGGCCAGCGGTGGCATTCTGACGCTGAATACCTAACAAAACGCATACAGCGCCAGGAAAACTTACTGGCGAGGCAAAGCAGGCTGAAGCGGAGAGAGTCCGGGAAACAAAGAGCACCGGCGACGAGAGCATAGAAAGCTTGCCGTATGTACATTGGGAGTTCCCTGCCTTATGCTTAATCTACATCAAAACTATAAAACGGGTTTTTACAATACCTAAGAAAAAAAAAATTCAGAAAGAAAAGCTGATCGACTCACGGATACGGGAAATCGATCCACAACGGCAATACACATTACTGAAATATCTAGAAGAATTGTAGGAAAACTGTTTGATGACCCTTGCTGTTATGAAGAGCGCTATTTTAATAAGTAATCCATTATATTAAAAACGATGCTAAGTCATTCAAACCCGTTCTCCTCCCCCTTCCAAAAAAAAATTATTCTTTTTGTACGTATACAATAAATCTCTCTCAAAGGTTATTATTGCAACAATAAATGATTTTTTTTTGTACAATAAGAATAATATTAAAAATAATTACAAAAATGATAATAATTAGTGCATAAAATAAAGAAGATCTGCCCATAATATTGCGCAAATTGATAAAATATACACATATACAATAAAGAGATTATCGCGCCAACAAAAATGAGAATTAATAATTAATAAAGTAATTTAACAATCATTGCTACTGAATAATCTAGCAATCAACACGACTAATAAAACATTATATTATGAATATAGCATATGTTGAATTTCATAAATATATTATCTTACCTACGTAAATTAAACAAAAAAATAACATAAAAAAAATATATGGGCAAGAAGAGTTACACGATTACAAATCGCAAGCTATCCCGAATTGAGAAACGAGATCGAAGTAGATCTTAACGCAACGTAATAGATCCTTTCGCCCGGAGACCCCTCATACCTCGCGACACAGATCAGCAACTAGGACCCTCCGCGGTTACCCCGACTGAGGCCTTTAGTGACAGCTTTACAAGTTTTCGATTCGTAACCCTGCTCTTATACAACGAAAATAAAGGGAAGATTGAGGAAAAGGATATAAGGAATGATATTGAGAGTAAAAGAAAATCAAGGAAGAAAAAGGGCACGAATACCCAACTACCCACCGCACTCCCAAATTAACCCCTAATCTAACTTCACATCGCCCTACACGGCTAAAAATCTCCGTTTCCATTTTTCTCTACGGTAGACATAGCTACGCCAACGCTGAAGGCTAGTCCTGCGGAAGGCACAGATCAGCTCAACCGATAACATTAAAAGATGCACTTAGCGTAATGCTCAAATTCAAAGGCTTTCACATTTTGTTGAGCCAATTTTTAGAGGGATGTGATGCAGCAAGAGAAACAATAGCCACTTCTCCACAGATTTTGCTCCTTATTAACCTGACTAGGTTAACCTCATTGTAAGGGAGTATCATTTATCTTGAAGCAGAGATACGGTGCCCAGCCATACAATAGTGGTCTACAGCCAAAAAGGATCCTCCAATCTACCCAATGTACCAATTTGCAATTACTGCCAGATAAAGAGGCACACAGTCAGCGAATGCGGGAAGAGAAAATACAATCAGCGAACAAAAGAGAGAAGTCTCCTCCAACTGAGCGCCACCGGAGAGACCCCATGACCTCATTACTACAGATAGAATTCATTACAATCGATAGAACTTCTAAGGAGAATTAGTACCATAGAAACCTGCAGAACTATACCGTTCGTAAGCCTTAATTCCTACAAAACAAGTTCCCCAACACTTTTATGATTAACACAGGGTCAGAGGTTAGTGTGCTAAGAGCGCATGTCTCGCCAGATCACAAATAACTCAAAAATCAGAAATGATACACCCTGCAAAACCTAGGAGGTAAGATAGAGAAAGGTTTGAGAAAAGCAAAGATAAAATTCCAAGAAACTATAATCGAATTCATAGTAGTACACAATGATTTTCCTATTTCTTTTGACAGAGTATTAGGAACCAACTTTTCAAAACCACGGAAGCAGAAATAGACTTTGAAAATAACATAATGACGTTAAATATTAAAGACGTTAAAGTAATCTGGGAATATCTTAGAAATTATAAAAGACTAAGGCCACGATAGTAATGTAGCTATGAAAAGCAGTTACCTGACTTCAGAAAATGAGATAGCGACCGACCTAGACTACTAGCTCGAGTCAATCGCCAATTTTAGAGACCCTGTAAACCAAGAATTTGAACATAAGTGAAAAAAAAAACAAAAAAGGAAAGAGCGAGTAAGAAACGGCGTAAAGACACGTAAAAATGAGCAAATAGAATACGGCAATAAAAAAATATACATATGAGGTGTGGCAGAAAAGTAATGAGACTAGCAGCACTGCAAGCGATCCGCGCTTGCACGTGTATCAGTACCCTTCCAAGGTCTAATGTGAGTTTCAACTCCTTCCATTAACAACGTGATTTTTCCGACTTCTATTAGTGAAGTTGTGTTTTGGTTGTGCGTCACACAAAATAGAACAGCGGAATTTGGAGCAACGTTGTGCCATTAAATTTTGTGCTAAGCTTGGAGAATCGGCAAGTGTGACGTTTAAAAAGTTAAAACAGGCCTATGAAAAACATTCTTTATCCCGAGCTCAAGTTTTTCACTAGCACAAATCATTTTTGGAAGGCAGAGAACACTTTAAAGATGAACAGCGTTCAGGGAGGCCTTTAACTTCAAGAACTGGCGAAAACATTGAACGTGAACACTCTTGTGAAATAAAACCGTCGTTTGGCATTAAGAATGTTGAGTGAACAATTAAATTTGAACAGACTTACTGTTTATCAAATTTTGTTTGAACATTTGCACATGTGAAAAGTCTGTGCCAAAATGGTGGCGAAAAACTTTACAATTGAGCAGAAGGACAAAACAAGTGTTTTGACCTTCTTTGCAGAATCGCCAATGAGCAAGATTTCTTTAGTCGTATGATCACAGGTAATGAATCATGGATTTTTGAATACGATTCTGAGACCAAGAGGCAAAGTGAGAAGTGGTACACTGTGAGCTCTCCTCAACCAAAGAAAGCTCGAATGAGCAAATCAAAGATCAAATCAATCCTGATCTGTTTTGTTGACAGAAGGGGAATCGCCCACAAAGAATTTGTTTCTCCAAGAGAAACTGTCAACCAAGTTTTTTATAGAAGCGTCCTTGAAAGCCTCAGAAAAAAGGTCATTTGCGTGAGACCAAACAATACAGATAAGTGGATACTCTATCATGACAACGTCCCATGTCACACTGCCCTCTTCGTCACAGAACTTTTGACCTCGAAAGGCAATCCCGTGGTTTTTCCACTCCCCTATTTACATGACCTCAGTCTCTGTGACTTCTTCCTTTTCCCTAATTGAAAAATGTCTTCAAAGGACGTCATTTCGGGACTTTAGAAAACATCCAAAAGAGTGTAACGGTCATGCTGAAGACCATACCGGTTAAAAACTTCCAGCGCTGCTACCAAAAGTAGAAATCACGTCTCCATCGGTATGTAGCTGCCCAAGGAAACTACTTCAAAGAAGATAACATTTTTGTTTAAAAAATATAAAAACTTTAGTAAATAAAAAATCAGTCTTATTACTTTTCTGCCACACCTCGTACATGTATTGTATAAAATAAATAAAAAAAAATTATTAAAAAAACTATAATAATAATAGAAGAATACAAAATATAAAATAACAAAGACTTTAAAACAAAATTAATTAGAATAAAAAAAAGAACGCGTATGTATTAACAATAAATTGTATTTAAAAATAAGTCAATAATCACAAATCCAACGATTTCGAATAACAGAAAGCGGAATTAAATTTTCTTTATTTACCAATGGGACTTGGTGAAAATAATTATTTTCTGGTGTCTTCTTGCTCCAATTTACGGTCTTATTGGTTACGACTGAAGATCAAGACACCTGAACATAACTACTGTATCTCTGCTAGAAGTAAGCGAATGCAATTTCTCCAAAACCCCTGTAAATGTAACCCGTCGTTACATACAATTGTTAAAAATAGTAAATTATCGCGAAACTCGTGTAACAAATAGTAAAGTAGTGATACAGTGGACCGTATTACTATGATCAAAAATAAGACCAATTTTTCTTTTTTTTTAAATTCTTTATTTATTCTTTTAATGGGTTACCCTCACTTGCGACTTTGAAAAAATCGATTTTTTGTTAATTGCATTTTTTTGAAGTATGAGTATCTGAGAATATGATCTGGAAATTTCAAGTCGATCCGAACAAAATTGACTCAGATATGAGCGTTGAAAGAGAAGAATCCGTTATGTAAACAACCGGCAATTAAAACTTTAAACGCGTTTTTCTCGAAATGGCATTTCTGAAATCGGTGACCAAGATTACTTAAACACTAATAAACCGATCTTCTTGAAATTTTGCAGGCTTATTTAATACATAAAAATGTAGTCTTTAACGGGTTACCCCCACTTGCGACTTCGAAAAAATCGATTTTTTGTTAATTGCATTTTTTTAAAGTATAAGTATCTGAGAATATGACCTGAAAATTTCAAGTCGATCCGAACAAAATTGACTGAGATATGAGCGTTGAAAGAGAAGAATTAACTAAAAGAATAAACTGAAATTAAAACTTCAAACGCGTTTTTCTCGAAATAGCATTTCTGAAATTGGTGACTAAGATTACTCAAACACTAATAAACCGATCTTCTTGAAATTTTGCAGGCTTATTTGATACATAAAAATGTAGTCTTTAATGGTTCGATTTTTTGTTTAAAAAAAAAATGGCCGTTTTATAGCCAAAAAACGGCCGTTTTTTTCGTTAAAATTAAACCATTAACTTTGACTGTCCGCCATTTTGTAAAACATAAATATTTTTTTAAATCCTTCAATTAAAGACTAGTTTATACTTATATTTAACTAAATCTATCCATATTTTTTGTTTCAAATAATTCACTTCGCCGCACTGTTAGTCACCGCAATCCGTATAAATAAAAACACTATTTCATTGGCGGCCATTTGCCACTTAACAATGTAATATTTTGCAATAAAAAAATTACTGTAAGTTCTTCAAGATGTATTCTTTAAGATGATATAATAATAGTTAAAAAAAATTTTGTAGTTTTCTTTAAAAAAATTTATGAAAAAGGCCTTCTTTGTTGAGCTACAACTAGGGGTAACCTCTTAAATCTATTTTGTTGCTTTCAAAGTAGTCTTCCGCTGACACAATACACTTATGTCAACGTTTTCTCCAATCCTTAAAACAGTCATAACTGACGCAGCGATTCGCGATTAACCTCCTCAGTCGAGTTACAAAGAATGTTCCTAGAGTGGCCTTTTGAGTTTATTGAATAGCCAGAAGTCACACGGCGCTGAATTAGGCAAATACAATTGTTGTGGAACGATATGAGTTAAATTTTTGACCAAATACTCGTGAATAATCAATGCGGTGTGAGACGGTGCATTATCGTGATGCAAAAACCATGAATTGTTTTGCCACAATTTCGGCCTATTTTGGCGAATAGCTTCACATAAACGATGCATAACACTCAAATAATATTCCTTGTCAACAGTTCGGCCTGGCGGAAGAAATTCTAAATGCACAACATCACGATAATCAAAGAAAACTATCAGCATGATCTTGATTTTTGAACGACTTTGACGTGATCTTTTTGGTCTTGCTTCACCTTTGGCACGATACTTGCTTGATTGATCGGTTGTTTCTGGATCACAGGCATAGACCTGTGTCTCATCTTCCGTAATAATGCGTTATATGACGTTCTGGTAGTCAGAAAGCATCTCCGCACACATGAACACGACGCTCTTTTTAAAAAGAATTGAGTGTTTTTAGAACCAATCGAGAATTGACGCGTTTAAAACCCAAATTATCTTTCAAGATTGCTTGTATCGATCTGAATGAAATGCCAACAGTATCAACAAGGTCTCTAATTGTTAACTGATGATTTTTGAGCACAAGGTTTTTGATTTCTCTGATGTGTTTCTCATTAGTTGATGTCGATGGTCGTCCTAGACGCTCTTTGTCTTCGACGCTGTCTCTGCTTTCTTTGAACTGTTTGTACCACTTGAAACATTTCTTTCCAACAAAGTCTAATTATCGAAGGCCTTCTGCAACATTCTAAATGTTTCTGCACGAGATATTTAATCCTAAAGACAAAATGTAAAGCAACTTCTTTGCTCACTAAAATCTGACATTATAAAAATCGCCGAAACCACTTTATAATGTATACAAAAACAAGCGTCACTTGTGAACTAATGAATACTTTCTGTCAAAAAAGTACCGGGAATCTTAAATCAAAACAACATCTTTACGTTTAATAATCAAAATTTATTGGGTCCATCAAAATAGGCTCTATTTGCTCCAATACATCTATGCCAATGGCACTTCGAATCATCAAAACATTTTTTATAGGCGCTTTCCGGGATGGCCTTCAACTCGAGCGCCGAATTTTGTTTTATGGCTTCAATCAACTGAAAACGGGTGCCACGGAGCGGCAATTTAAGTTTTGGGGAGAGGAAGAAGTCACAGGGAGCCAAATTCGGCGAATACGGTGGTTGTTCAAACGTGTTCGTTGAGTTTTTGGCGAGAAAGTCGGTCACAATCGTAGCTTGGTTAGACGGCGTGTTATCGTCGTGCAAAATCCACGAGTTGTTCGCCCACAAATTTGGCCGCATATTACGGATACGCTTATGCAAACGTTTTATAACGCCTAGGTAATACTATTTGTTTACCGTTAGACCCTCAGGAACGAATTCGTAGTGCACCACGCCACGGATATTGAAGAAAACAATCAGCCTCATCGTCACTTTTGAGCGGCTTTGGCGTGGTTTTTTCGGTTTTGGCTCGTTTTTTCCCACCCGTTCCGATGCTTGCTGGCGCATTTGCATATCGTACTCGTACACCCACGTTTCGTCACCAGTTATGATGCATTCTATAAATGCGGGATCGGAATTGTCGCGATCCAGCATGCCGAAGCGACCTGTTCGCGATAGCATTTTTGAAGAAAATTAAGCTCTTTTGGAACGAGTCTTATGGCCACCTTTCTCACGCCCAAAATATCAATTAAAATCGTACGTGTCGACTAGTGGGATATCTCAAGTTCATGTACTATCTCTCTCAAGCTCGCATGACGGTTTTCAAGCACCATTTCCTTAATTTTATCGACGTTATCTGCGGTCAAAGCCGTCGATGGGCGTCCGGAACGAGGCAAGTCTTCGAGGACTTCACGACCCTCCTTGAAGGCTTTGTACCACTCATACGCACGGGTTTTTGATAGTGCTTTATCACCATAAGCCTTTTGCAACATTTTCAATGCATCGGCACTCAAAATTTCATTCGCAACACAAAATTTTAGACAAATTCTTTGTAAAAAATCGGCACGCACTATTGACATCGACTGACTTAACCAGCTACTATAAACACACTTGTTGACAGATTCCGCTGAAACTTGGCATAGTCATTAAGGACAGTTGTACCAACCTAGAAAAAAGTTTTACCTGCCTATATTGCCCCGCCAGATTTAAATCGACAATTCTCGGTACTTTTTTGACAGAATGTACATTGACATGAAATTTGACACAGATGTCTCTTACAGTGCTACCAACTGAAAAAGAAGTTTCGTCAAATTGATAAGCCTGCGAAATTGAAATTGAAAATTGGTCTTACTTTTTGATCATAGTAGTATACTATTGCGGAATGTCCTGTCACAATTAGATAGTAAATCATAGTCATTCTTAGATGAGAGGAACAGAGCGTGCAAATAGAAATATGAAACGAAAATATTTAAATATGGAGACGACACAGTGAAAAGCGAGATAAAAATAACCTTAACCGTATCGTACGCTATCACTTTTGCAGGAACACTCAATAACGATGGGCAATTTTCCGGAAGCCTTTGCCGCAACCCCTATGGTGCTTGGGAAAATGTAGTCATACAAGGCTTACTGAAAATTACGTTGAAAGCATACTTTGCCAAAATCAATCCTAATGACAAGAAAATCCATTTAAACTCTAGAACATTGTGCACCCTTTCTGACTTTTCCTGCGTCGTCTTTGAAGACGGATATATCTATTAGGACAGTCTCCCGACAGACCAATGTAAATTTGATCGATGCAAAGTCCTCTACAAAGGACTAGCCAATAAAATTACGGAAAATAACACCGATAAAAATAAAATTGTATACTCACTAACCACATACGATGTTATTTTTACGCTGGCAAGTAGGGGGAGCAAGAATTTATGTGGATATACTATAGTAAAAACAGAACACCCTAAACTATTTATTTTATAAACTGGCAAAGGCATCTCTTCTACTGGACTAGGAGGAGAGGTGTCACTCTTTCAACTTAGACACATTCGCGTATGTAAACCCTAAGTTTGTGTATGTGGAAAAATATACCAGGGCAAAGATACAGTCATTGTATTACAGCGTGATATAACAACAATGCAGAATAGAATGGCAGATATTGTTAAATGCTCCAGCAATAGCCAACCATTCACCAGATAAATTCGCCTACAATCTCATGGAAGGTCCCGAATATACGGCTTCTACTGCAGGAGAAGAGGTATAAATTGCCAAATGTATGCCTGTAGAAGTTGAGCTCCATCATCGTGAACACTGTTATGTAGAACTAGAAGTTTCTTGGAACAACCGGACACAATTTTTGACCTCGGAAACTCATATCTTGAAGTCGCATGGTACTCTGATATAGTGTAATGCCATATTACCATCCTTTTTTAAGGTCAACGAGGAATGGAATGAATATTATATCGCAAACAAGTAGACGGCAAGCCACCTCGAGTCCTAAAACCATTCACAAAGATAACTTGGAAGTATGTAAACCCTTCTTTCCTCACAAGTGGGATTTGCAATCGACACGACTTAGAACAATAACAAGAAAGGATTCTGTTTCCAATCAGGAAACCTTCTCTACTAAATAAAGTTGCGAGCAAAATCCATGGACAGGATGTATTCGACGATGGAGGCACTATTGCTAAACTCCTAAACGAAGACGCCATAAATGAAATTTTGGATTCAGCATGGACAACAGCAGAAAAAAGTTTTTGGCGTTAGGTATAGCTAGCGCTATACAGGCTGTGAAAATAATAGTAGAGACCATCGTAAAGGGATTTCTATTCCATTAGATGCATGGTTGGTCAGTGCAGCTGCTAGTAGCCTTCGGGATTCTATAGCCAAAGTATTTACCGTTATTGCACAACCATCCAAATCCAACCACTAAGGCTATAAGAAAACAGCTATCGATTTAGAGATGCAATCATCAAATTCAACACCAATACACGATAACCAAGACTTGATCACCACACAATCGATGTCAGTACCACGGTCCACAGGTTTTTTTTCCTATACACGCAAGAAGATTCCCGCCTGGATATGTCTGGAATGTGCAACCACTATTCCTGGTACTGAGACGCGCTTGCCAGTTGATAGCATGATCATCTAGCAACCGTTTAAGCAAAGGGGTGTAACGTCAGTATGCATCCTGCCATTTTTCTTTTATTTCTATTTTTCCACTTATTCTTCTTTCCCCTCTTATTTATTAGTTACTAATGTTATATATTTAACTACGCTTCGATTGCTATAATAGAATATAATAACAAAATTAGTTATTATTTGATTTAGTTATAATTTATCCAAATTGAATCAAATATATTTATATTCTTTAAATTCAGTATTTATTAGATTTAATTAATTGTAAATATTTTATAATATTTTATAATATAAGTTATTGAGATACATTATAATTTATTAAGATTGAATCAAATATATTTATATATAAGTAGTAAACTATTTTATACTAAGCTATTTGTGATAAGGCAATCTCTCTCTTTCTTTCTCTCTCTCTCTCTCTCTCTCTCTCTCTCTCTCAATTTCTCTCTACATTCTATTAGTGCGCCGTCTACGTAGGCCACCAATTGATACGTCGCAAACTGGACCATCTGCCCCTGCTTCTTCGGACACTGTAGCCCCATCTTCACGCACAGTTTCGCTCTTAGTTACGAGGGTGAATCAAGTATAAACGGTAATTTTTTTTATACATTTATTGAATAATATTACACACTAACCATATCATCAACATTTCTCAATGTAGTCTCCTGCGTTATTTACACACTTTTGCAACCGTTTTTGAAGCTTCAATATTGCTTGTTCATAAAAAGTTTTAGGACGAGTTGTCAACCAATTGCGCACGTGCTCCTCGACTTTTTCATTGCTTTTGAATCGTTTTCTTCTGAGTGATTCTGTTAGGGGCGCGAAAAAGAAGTACTCACAGAGGGACAACTCTGGACTATAAGGAGGATATTCTAGTGTTTTACAGCCCATTTCTTCCAGTTTATCCCTTGCTAAAGCCACGGTGTACGGCCTAGCGTTGTCATGGAGAAGGATGACCCCTCTAATGGGCATACCTCCTCTTTTTTTTTGGTAGGAGGTTCTCGCTGACAGTAACGATTGGCAATAGTAGGCCGCATTTACTGTTTGTTGATTATGAAAAAAATCAGCGAGTAAAACTACCATTGAGTCAAAAGAAATCGTTGCAGGGACTTTTCCAGTTGAGAGGCGTGTTTTGACCTTCACTATGGGCAGCCTTTATCCTTTCTTCGCCACTACTTACTCGCCATTTTCGATTCGGGGGTATAATGTTGGACCCACGTCTCATCACATGTGACAATGCACCTCAAAAAATCCTTCCCTTCTTGTCGAAATCGATTCAAAAGTCTTTCAGTTATCTCTGATCTGAC